>JBBPCZ010000142.1:9010355-9029170 GCA_037974445.1 Brycinus macrolepidotus | reverse complement strand
AAGTGAAGCAGCGGGCAGCCAGGAACACAGCACCTGGGGAGCAGTGTGTGGGGACGGTACCTTGCTCAAGGGTACTTCAGAGGTGCCACTAGCAGTCTTGGGATTCGAACTCACAACTTTCTGATTGCAGGGCGAACGCCCTAACCACTAGGCCACCAGCTGCCCCTGGTGTATGTGTATATGTGTATGTATACATATATATGCATATATTTATTGTCAGAGGAGTTATTTACAGTTTACTAGCTGTGGTGGCATGTCTTGGTTGAGGAGTCTCACAGCCTGAGGATAGAACCTCCTCCTGAGTCTCTCTGTTCTGGCTGTAAGACTCCTGAAACGTTTGCCTGATTTAAGCAGGTAAACTGGGGTGGGATGAGTCTCTAACGATCCTGATTGCTCTGGTCCTGCATCTCCTGGTGTAGATGTCCTGGAGGGACAGCAGAGCTGATCTGCTGCAGAGTTCTGCAGCCCGAATTACTCTCTGTAGTCCCTTAATGTCCTGGACACAGCTGTTCCCAAACCAGGAGGTGATGTCCTGTGTCAAAACACTTTCTACAGCACCAGAGTAAAAAGTCTTTAGGATCACGGGAGAGACTCCAAATTTTCTCAGCTGTCTCAGGTGGAAGAGACGCTGCCTTGCTTTCTTGGACAGGGCTTGAATGTGTGCAGTCCATGTTAGATCCTCAGAGATGTGAACACCCAGATACTTGAAGCAGCTCACGCTCTCCACTGCAGTCCCCTTGATGTTGAGGGGGGTATATGACCGCTGCTGACTCCTGCTGAAGTCCACCTCCAGCTCCTTGGTCTTGCTGATGTTCAGTTGGAGGCAGTTCTCCTGGCACCACGATGTCAGGTTTTCCGCCTCCTCTCTGTAAGCAGTCTCGTCGTTGTTGGAGATGAAGCCCAGCATGACGTTGTCATCTGCAAACTTGACGATCGCGTTGGAGCTGCGTGTGGCCACGCAGTCATGTGTAGAGGGTGTAAAGCAGAGGGCCGAGGACACATCCTTGAGGCGCTCCTGTGTTGAGGGTCATGGTGTTGGAGACGCAGCCACCAGCTCTCACCACCTGTGGCCTGCCTGTGAGGAAGCTGAGCACACAGGCAGTCGTTCAGACCCAGTTCCCTCAGCTTGGTGAAAAGTCGATGGGGGACTATTGTATTGAAAGCTGAACTATTGTCAATAAACAGCAATCTTACATAGTCACCATGTTTCTTGTCCACATGGCTGAGGGTGGAGTGCAGAACGTGGGAGATGGTGTCATCCGTTGATCTGTTTGGGCGGAAGGCGTTGGTGCAATGGTCATGATTTAATAAGGCGTGGGAACAAGATAACTAAATAAATCTCAATCCCACACCTTAGGAAAACCATGTTGTTTTTATTAAGAAAGGATGTCACCAACGGGGCTCTGTGGCAAAGAACTCATTGTACTCTCAGTTCTACATAGCCTTATTTGTGACACTACTGTTTATCTGGTACACATTGGAAATCCTGACATGTTTAAAAAAACCCTTAGCCATATCGTTCTCCTCCAACACCTGTATCAACCTAGACTCATGTAACCACTGAAAGCAGTTTCACTCTCAGAATTTGGAATTAAGCTTGTGCCTGGTATTGGTATTATGTACATTTTAAATGTGATTTTTGCTGTACATGCTGAAGCACTTTGCAAAGGCTCCACAGAATCATTTCATGGTTTTCCTGCAGTGAAAGAGAAAGCAAACATAGAGGGTTGCAACCACACCGGTCTTTGCTAGGGGCTTTTGTGGAGGAATTCTCAGACAAGAACACGCTCAACTAATTAAATGAATGGGTGAAAACAGTCCTCCCTGAGCTTAGTTATTGACAAGTGAACAAGAAAAAAAAACTGTGATGTGGCTGTAGCTGCCAGCACTTTAGGTATCGTAATATCAGAAACAGTTGTCAACTTAACGTTGCACTTTACTTTTGGAGAATCCCATTCAATGGCAAAAGGATTTAACTGTGTTGCAGTTGGAGATTATCTGGCCTTGATTTTGCTGATTTGATATTTGTTAGTGATTTTGCGCTGTGCTTTACAGATACTGCAAAGGTTCTTTAAAGCCTTAAATCCATCACAGTAACTTTTCTTTACCCTACCAAAGGCTTCTCTTTGTTTTCTGTATGTTGCTGACAGATGCTGACACAGCCAGACAGTGTTACCATGGTGCGGCTCATCCAGAGGCAGCCCTCCTCAGTCTGGCTCAATTTCAACATTGAGGACATCAAAATCTACCCACTTGCACTAGAAGTAAGTATAGAATAAGAAACTCCCTCATGACTTTCTTAAAGCTTTAGTCGTGCTCCACGTAGAGGAGTGTTCCTCGTACCCCAAATATAGTCTGTCAGCGAAGACATTTTGGTCTTGAAAACCACACTTGCCTCAGACTGTGTCAAGAAGATGTTTGTGCAATAACATTGCACAGTCAGCCAGTGCATCACAATTCCTGTCTTGGCCTAATCTTTTTATTGACAGTGATGTGGGGTTTTTGCTTTGCATTCCTGTCTGGTCTGCTTACAACTTTTTCAAGGATTTTTCTTGTCTTGACAGTTCTCCATCTCATCACTTTGTTAATGACATTACAGACAGTGAGAATTACAAGCAGGAGGTGTTTAGATAAGTTTGGTGGTCTTTTCTGGCTTTGTGAGAGTAAGTTATCTTTGGTTTCAGATTCAGCTATTAGATGAGTCTATGGCCGTTAAGTATAAACATGACACCCTGAGACGTCTTTAACCTCTGATTTTTCTTTGACAGGAGTTCTTACAGTGTGTAATTTAGCTGGCAGTAACTTGGTTGAATAGCAGATGTTGATTTAAGTATAGCATTTCAGGTTTGAAGAACAGATGTGGATTACTTGAGCACAAATGTAGGTTACTCTGGATAAGAGCGTCTGCTAAATGCCGTAAATGTAAATGTAAGTCTGAAGTGTTACACAACTTATTATTCTCTGTATTTGTCTATACCTTACATAGATCGAATAAGCTCTAAAATCTTACCAAAAAATAATTTGACTGAAACTTTTACACACACTGCACATTATTTTAGTTTTTATGTAGTTTTTACATTGCTGACTATTGGAATATGCTTTACTTGGTAGTTAGATCAGCTAGATTAAAAAGTAACGAGTCAAAGTTCAGGCACCAAACATGTTGACTGATTAGTAACATTTTGTGAGATTTGTATTTTTGTCAAATTGTGAGTCTTCATGGTGTTAAATGATGACAAATGTCATAATAAAATCACTTCTTAGGTCACTTGATTATTCAGTCTTTGCTATTTTAACATCAGTTTTACAAGGTTTTCTTCCTTTCTTTCTCCAGGACTCTGAGAGAGATGTTCCTCCCTGGTTGTCTACCATAACACCTGTAGAAGAACCTCTTGATTTGAATGTAAGTATGTCAGTGTTTTGTATGATATGCTCATTGCCAGGGCTGGGTTTTGAAATCCAATACTGACTCCAATATTACCAAGTATAGAAGAATTGTCATTCACTATAAATGATCAGTACCAAAGCAGTCAGTCACATCAGCATCAGTGAGCCATTAAGCATGCTTGTTCCAAATTATACACTGCTGTGTGGCGATTTGAATTGCATTATGTATGTATGTTTTAATTTTAAATGTACCCATTTCCAGCAACTCACACTCATTTTTCTAGTTTAAGTCCCACACACATTGTTTGTAATATAAAAGGTGTCAATAAAAGTGTCATTCAGGAGTCAGTATTGAAGCCAAAGTGTTGGTACATATATTAGTAATAAAGCATTTTTAATGATACCCAGCCCTACCTGCTGTCATAGAATCACACTGTGCACTATTTAATACATCTCTGCTTTAGACAAATGTATTACAGCACAGAATTACATTTTCTTTACAGTCTACCTGTCACTGTATTTATTACATTGGAGGTAACCATCCTTCAGGCAGCCATCACAGACCACTGAATTCCTAATAATATGCGCTCTGTTCTCCCCTTCTTCATATTCTTAAGCTCCAGTGCCCTCTACTGTCTTCCTTCATACTCGCATGTTAATAGAATGATTGAGAATAATAGAATTATTGTTCTTGTTTGTGTTGCATTGATAGTAGGGCGTCACCATGTATAGTTTTTTGATTACTATCAGTAATCAGTGTGCAAAACAGCCTGAAAATTCTAGATTAGTGTCAAATAAAAGAATCAAAAGAATACAGGCCCAGTCTTGTCACATTATTGGTTCGTCCAGTGAATTTAAATGTATTGCAAAGCATATCGCAGTCACAATATGTAGAAATATGTCACAATACTAGTACTTTTTTCATTATGTGCAGTATTAGGGAACACTACCTCTGGTTCCCCCATGTGAACACACTACTTACACACTATGGAAGTACTCCAATTCAGTTTTTGTTCTGTTAGGGACTTCCAGATCCTGATGCAGTGTCGTCCAGCATTCAGCAGATGTGGGCACTCACTGAGATCATGCAGTCCAGCCAAACCTCAGCCTCCATCGGCCGCTTTGACGTAAGTCTCTGTTTCAGCATCGATCATGTGGTAGATCAACCTCTGAGAGAAATTTGGAGATGACTAAGTAAAAATTTGCACATCAAAAACATTAGGACATCTTGTCAAACAGTTGTCTTTTCCATAAATGTGCCTCATCAAACATACTAGACTTGCATACAAAGTGGCAGTGGTTAACACGATCATTTGAAGTGTCGAAATACAGAAAAATGTTGGGTTTGGGAAGAAAAATATTGCAGGATATAAGCTGTTAGACAGTGGAGATGTTTAACTTGAACAAAATGAAACTTGACACATAGCTGAGCATAGGAATGCCAGTGGCACATTTCGTCCCATAAGACATAGGCTGTTCCATCCACTTCTTTTATGAGAATTTTAAAAATGCCTATAAAAAAGCCTGAATAGAAAAGGCCTAAACATCGCAAAAGAAGTTTGAATGAAGCTGATATGTTGATTTATGTCTAAAGAAGAAAGGCGAAAACAGTGATGGAAACCGGCTTTTCCAGTAAATGTTGATGTTGTGGGAATGAGGGTCATGTGTTTCTGCTCCATCCAGCAATAGCAAATATAAATTTCTCAGTGCTGTGTGTGGATAAATGGTGTGGTGGTGGTGGGCGACTTCAGCACTGATTAAACGGCCTCAGTCCCCTCCACCTGGTGTCTCTGAACTTAACTGCAGACACGTACAGCTGACAGGAGGATGTTAAAACTGCTCTACTGAGAGCTAACATAGGAGCGAATCCTCCATCGCACACAGTAAGCCACTGTCCTTTTATATCATGACTTGTGGCACATTCGTGTGACATCATATTTGCACATGACAGCAGTTGATGGAAACATTGATACATTTTTGGTATTTCACTTAAAATTTGTGAAACCTTTGTTTGAAAGTGTGTTAGTGTTTAAATGGACCTAAAAATTGGGCCCATCTGCCTCACCCATACCAAAAACGTAATTTAGTGTCTATCCTCAAATATATTAAAAATGTGGGAAAAAATTACAATTATTTTTTTTTTAAACTGAAAATAAGTATGCAGTTAACACATTTTTATAGTTTGTCTATTTTTTTTCAATATGTCAGAATAGAAATTGGGCAATAAAAATAGCAGAAAAATGTCATATAATTTAAGTGCCTTCTTAGCCGAGGATGTCGACTTATTTTGCCTGAAAACAAAAGCGAAGCCAATTGTGCTCTCTTGGACTCCTGGCTACAGATGGCTGGAGCATCAGTGAGCATCGAACTGGTGATCTCGAGGTAATGATTGTACCTCTCGAGAAGCCCTGTTTGATTCACTTTAGACAAAGCACATTTATATGTACCATGTTTGAGTTTGTGTATGTTGTGGAAATGACAGTATTTTTCATTTGTTGTTGTTTTACAATGGAGTTTGGGCTTTTTTGTATTGAAGTGTATTTAAAAAAATTGTGAAGCAACCCTAAATAACTATTGCACAGTGACACCCATTCCTCATTCAGAAGGTGTTATGAAAGAATGCTCTTCTTCTTTTCTTCTCACTTTCAGGTGGATGGCTCTTATGACATCAACCTGCTTTCGTACACATAACAGGAAGTGCCCGTCATTGCGGCAGTAACCGTGTAGACAGAAGCGACAAAAGCATGTAACCATTGTTTACCATTATATGGTATGCTGGCGATGTATTTGCTTATTTAATTATTCGTTAATTTATTTATTTATTGTTGGCATTTATGTGCTGTAGAATTATTGAGGAAAAGGCTTCATAGAGTCTGCAAGGCTTCGTATACCATTGATATAATCTTTTAAATGGGGGGTTGCAGTCTATGACTATGATTCTTATTAAATTAAGATTTTTTTTTTTGTAAGCTTTGAAGACCACCAGTACCTTGGACATTGAGAAAGGTTTAGCCAATTTCCAACAAGTGATAGTGTTTGGAGTGGACTTTACACACACAAGATATTTCAGGCTATATGGTTATTTGTTTTGCTGTTGGAAAAAGAAAAATGTGTTTTACAGATTAATACAATGCACAGTTTGTGTATAAACCAGTAATCAAAATTGTTGTTACTGGAAAAGGTGCACTCTGGACTGAAACTCATATATTAAAAATGGGAGAAATACATTTCTCTCAAATATCAGAAAACTGTTCTGATATATATGTCAAATATCAGGATTTGTAAAAAGAGGGAATATTTGAGACATTTCAGAGCAGCAGTGGCTATATATGTTGGGCGTGTCCAATTGCACGACAACACCTTAAGGAAGTAAAAACAGCCATTAAAACCATCCTGGGAGCAGATATGGACATACAGTGGGATCTATGCTGAAAATCTGGATGTCTGAAGAAAATCTAAAGTGTGAAAGCTTTCAGGAAAGTAAAATGAAGTAAAATGAAGAATAAATGTTGATTTTTTTTTTTGCATTGTATCTAGATCACAATTCAAATGTGTGATACTGATTGAATTAAGGCCTTTGTATAAAGCATCCTGTTTTTTGTTTTATTACTTCCATTAAAGCACGTTCAGGTGACTCTCAGGTGGATGTGATGGACGTCTGCACTTATGGAGTTTGAATGCACATTGTCATTGTCATTATGCTGACAATGATTCATAATGACAATGATTTACTTTAGAAAAGAATGCAGAATTAAAGCCTCCTCACCAGTGGTCTTAGACCTTTGGACCCCTCTGTTAGTTCTCTGTTCAGTTTTTGTTTTGTGTTCTGTATTCTTTTATTTCATTAGTGACAATAAGGGAGGGAAATCCAATTCATGACAATATCAAAAATGAAATTATGTATGCAAATATGAATGAAAAGGATTCTTATTTCTGCTTTAGTCAAATTTACATTTACGACATTTAGCAGACGCTTTTATCCAAAGCAACTTCCATTCTCTAACTACAATGGACAGTCTCCCTGGAGCAACTTGGTGTTAAGGGTCTTGCTCTTGAACCCAGTGGTGGTATGCTGAAGGTAGGATTCGAACCCAGAGGCAAGTATCCTACCCACTAGGCCACCACCACCAAATAATCCCATGATTGTGTGTAGACACAGTGGTATTATTTCTGTTGCCTCAAATAGTTTGCTATTTTAGCCAGACTAAGGTAAGTCAGTATCACATTACTAAAACTAAAGTACATTTTAAAGGACAGCACCAAACAAACTATACCACCCCCTGCATTTATCACAATAGCAGAGGCATCCTTTCCAGCAATTTTTGGAAATAACTTGTGTCCAGACCGTCCCAGCACCTTTTCAAGCAGTTCTGTCATATTAGCTGGACTTGTGGGTCCAGCTCATCCCTGCAACTCAATAGGAGAAAGATCTGGAGACTGGGGAGGACAAGACATCATTCTCTAAAGATTTTGCTTTTCTTTGGCCTGGATATAATTTTGGCACAGTTTTTAAGAACTTGGGCTCATTATCCTGTTGAAGAATGAAAATTTGTCCAGTGATACCTAAACCAGAAGGAATTGTGTGATATTGATACTTGTTGATACTTTTCTTTTTTTCATGATCCGACGCAAAGTGAATGTCAGTCATCAAAGACAGACCTGATATGTCTCTTCAAAACCAATAGTCTGAGCCTTTGTGGCTAAATAATGTGTTACTACAGACTATAAAATATTGAGGATGGGCCCACATTTCTGGTATGTAGTGTATGTGTGTATGTTAAAGCTCCAAATGCAAACTTTTGTAAAGTACTAGGAGATGGATTATGAGATGGAAATTGATTACATACAATGGAGAACAAAGAATTATGACATGAACCACCCCAGACTGATTTAATCATGTGCACAGCACTAACACAATCCCCTATTTCCGATATATGACGTCATACCTTTAAAAGAATGTGTGTCCATAAGGTTATGTTCCCCATGTTCTGCTTTATTTCAGACTTTTGTAACGAGAAAAAAAAACCCCATAAAAGTAGAGTAATTATAAAAGAATTACTGAATTACTTTTATTTGCCTTAGAGAATCGTAAAGTCCTGGGGCCCAGCGGTTCGCCACAGAGTTCTACACAACATTTCAATTAACTCATTCAATTATCAGCCTGGCCTGCTTGCATTTGGGTTATCTTTTTGCCCCTTTTCGTCTCGGAAAGCCTGGTGTCAACATTTACTTCCAGACGTTCATTAATCTGTTAATCTGGACTTCGTTTTAATTATATTCTAAGGTGCTCTACATGGCCTACCTAATGGGTTCATAATGTAAGCCTAAAAGTAAGGAAAAACCATCCCTTTCTGTGCCCGTTCGCGCGTATCCTGAGATATCTGTCTATTTTTACGCCTTAATGAAAGGCTCCTTGCGTCGTGTTAATTAAAACTCAATGACGTGGCCACGGTTGCCAAGCAGTAATCAAGAGCCGAGTGAGTTCCTTATGCTAATCATTGAAAATCAGTAGCCCGGCATCCTAGCAAACCTCCATCTGCCTGCCTTGGCATTCCCCTCACATTAGAGATATCATCTGCTATGCAGGATTAGTAGCCAAATGTGACTGCACTCCCTACAGTGTGCGAGAGGAAGAGCGTCTTAACGCTTTTGCATTCACTCGCTGTTAATATTCATGAGCATGCAAAGCGTGCATGCAAAATCGATGGCTGTCCCCTGCATTTGCATAATTATTCAATGCGAGTGCCGCATCCCAAACATACTTTTGACTGCCTGGCTATTAAAACAAGTACTTTTCACCTCCAATGTTTTTAATGCTCGGGAAATGTTTTATTCCGTGTAATTTGCGCTCCCTTCATTTAGGCTACGCCGGATGTTTTCCAAGTACATAATGCAATAGAATCCTGTTCAGTTATTACAACAGAATAAAAATGCATATGACATACATATTTATGGACCAGTATCGAGTCAAACATTTCTCATCTGCACATTGTTTCCACAAGATGGCACTAGATGTTCATTTTGATGGAGACAAAAAAAAAGCACAAGAGAAACAAACAAGGGATCTTTTACTTATGTTGATGGTTCTCTTTGGCAGCCGTATAAAAAAAACACTTCTTTGAATAAACTGCTGCACATTATTTGCAGTCTCTGAGCAGTGGCTGCTGTCAGTGTTCAGTATTGCATCTTCAGTTTCTTTATCAAGTACAAGTTTAACCTTCATGTAATGTTCAAATTTACAAAGATCCTTTATGCTTGGGGCCAGTTTGACCCCAGCAATTTAAACCTCCAGAAAATGGTTGAAATTAAAATTGGTACCCAAGTTTATACATCAGGTAGGCCTACTTTGTTTATTTGCTGACTACCTGGGTAGTTCTTTAAATAAAGCATACGTGTAATAAAGCCCCCATGGAACAGGAAATATCAAAGTCCTGGTGGAAAATATGTTTTCCCTTCCGCATGTCATGTGATCTATCAGTGGTTCTCACATTTCTACAGGCGTGATCATGTTCAGTTATGGCCCTAAAGCCAGTTTTTTGAAGCTTATGGAATTGCATATTACAGTCCCCCCTTAATATCATCCAAAACAACCAAAATGTGTAAATTGTTGGTATTTCTTATATATGTATATATATAATAAAACAGCTAAAACAGCCTGGTCTGAAATCGACCCCAAAGAACACAAATATGTAAAAAATGAGTACTTTGAAAACATATGTTCATTTTGTGTTTATACAGTTTGTCCCCATTAAATTAGGAAAAGTCATTCAATATGAAGCAAAAAATGATGTCAGTTGACCCCAAACATAATAGGATGGTGAAACCTGGACAGATGTGTCTCCACGACAGGTGGTTATTAGGACCCTGGGGAGGACATCAACATGGAAAAACTGGCAATGTTTTTTTTTTTGATGAGCTTCATCTTTTGTTGACCACCACCATTATCTGGTTGAGAAAGGCATTTAACTACGGCTGGAGCAATATGGAAATTTTTTCACTGATACTGATTTTATGGAGCTAAGGAAATGCAATAAATGATATGAGTGCAACATGTGCAATTTTCTGGTGCAATATTAGTGTGTATTGAACATGTATGTGTGTGTGTGTGTATGTATAAATATATATATGTATATATATATATATATATATATATATATCTATATATCTATATATATATATATATATATCCTATCTTTTGTAAGCTTTAGATGTTCGCATTTAATCTAGAATGGGCGGACGTTAAGATGCAACTGACAAACAAACATTCACTTCCTATAATTCAGCTATGTGCTCATTTTTTGGCCAAAATAAAATTCCCTGTCTATTTTCAAATGTTAAAAAAACACAATTCAGAGCCCAAGCCTGCCTGGATCCAGTCATCGACGTAACTGTTTGATACTGCAGGCTTGCAGGCTGTTGCACAGGCAAGTTTGGTTTCGCCAGAGGAGCACCCTCAAGCTCTAGTCTTCCAGTGTCTAGTCACAGTCAGCTTTAATTACAGAAACTGTTGGTGCTTAAAGAAAATGAAAGGTTTATTTTTTGGCAAAATAAAATATAACTTTGAAGTGGTTTTATGAAATGTGGTGTTTAATCCTGAAAAGGAAGGAATGAAATGAATAAGGAATAAGGAATGAAAGATAAGAAGCTTGCACGATGTCTCTGTACGGTCTCCTAAGTTGTGTTAGCAGAGATTTCTTTTGAACTTCTTGAGAATGGAAAACATGATGTGTTCACATGAGGTAGTGTATTCATTGTATTTTCAGAAAGAAATCTGCAGCCCAGCATGTTTGATGACCCCACATACACACAACAACTCAATTGGCTTCGAAGGGTCTGAAAGAAAGGGAAAACTCTTTGGTATGGTATGTGTACCTGATAAAATAATCAGTGGGTGTTGGTACAAGGCAGATACGGCAAAAGGCAACTCTGTGTGGTGTATGTGTATAGTTTATGTGTATAGTTTTTTGTTCCAGTGCTTCACCTGCACTGACTGTCTGAGAACTTTACCGAGGAACAGCTGTGTACACAAACCTTGAAGAACTGCAGGCATGAAGCCACTGTTGCAGCATGTGAAGCCCATACCAATTCCCACAAGCCCTGTACTCGAGCTCCTAAGTCCAGCAGTCTAATTTGAGGAACAGAAAAGGCCCACCGAATTTCTCTAAGCCACACTGTCAGACTTCTCCCGCCTACTTTTTGATTCTTTTCTCTGTTACGTATTTGTTTTTCTTTCTCCCAGCCTCTCGTGCTGAAATGACCTATTTTGGTTTTATCCCGGACCCTTTATTTGTTGGAAGGCAATGCATTTGAACGCCTGAGTATGTACAAATCTGCTAGATGGCCCTTCTGCATAGTAATGAGGATTTAAAAAGATGCTCCTCATTTGAAAAAGGGGATTTGAAGTCTCTCCAAAGAAAAAAAAAAAAAGAAAAGTAAAAGCGATGGTTCAGATGGTTCTTCTTCTTTGTAATCTGCGGACCCAAGCAGCACTGCAGCGGCACTGCAGAGACCAAGAAAAGATTCCAGCCCTCAAAGGAATGATGCATTGCTTGACTTTCTCTCTAATAGACTTCACAAATCGGCCAGCTTCATTTAAACCTTGTTCTGGGAGAGAGAGAGAGGGAGAGAGGGAGATAGAGGCAGCTCATGTATGTTAAACTCCAACATGGACCAAATAACAAGTCAGCGACTCCTTGTAGTGCTTTAAACTTTTTAACATCAATTTCCACATTTTAATTTGGGCTTCCAGAGTAACATCTACTTGACTTCCACTTCCACTTGACTTCCGTTGTAACAACTATCATTCTGAATGGGTTCATATCCTGCAGTTTTTGTGCATTTCTGACATTCATGCAGCTTTAACCCTTGGAATTCTGAGTGTATCAGTAAAGTCTGATTTCAACAAATATAACCGGTGTAAACAGTCTAAAACCGGTGTTTGTTCTCCTACACGCTCACTGTTTGTTGCTCTTTCTCTTGGTGCGCCACCGCTTGGCCGCTCTCCGGACCCCCTCCCTCTGTGGGTTTTCCCCACTCACTTGTGGGCGGAGACTATCCTCAAAGTTCTCCCGGGTTCAAAGATCTTGTGTTTTTTCTGTTTTTCTAAAACCTAGAAGAAAGTTGTTCATTTTTGTTCTTTATGTTCATTTGCGTGTGACACCATTTTTAAAACCCCCGTAGTGGTTATTATTATTATGTTTTTTTAAATTACAGTAACTTTTGTTCTACGTCACACAGGAACACCAAACAAAGCTCAGCATGACGTCTGACACCTCGAGCCTCAACACAAACTGGGGGAACTTCCATATAAGGATCTGTTTTACTGTATAACGACAATTTACCATTTGTTGCACTGCCACTTGTGTTCTAAGGGTGAATAATTAAAACTGTCATAATTCATACTTACCTGATAATTTTCTAACTTCTCTTTAATCCCTAAGAAATAAACAGGCTTTTTGGTTACTGTTTCTTTAAGACTGTGTGTAAACATCCCCACTGCCATGTATTGGGCCTTATTTAAAAAGCTGAAACACTCATATATACACATACTGTATGGACTGCGTACGTTTTAAAATTACGCACTACACCAGCTGCTTTCATTTAAAGAAAAACATAGAAAAAATATCATTTTTTATGATATTGGCCTTTTAAAACAAGGCTGCAAGACTAAGCAAGTAATGGATGCTTATACCCTATCAATTAGTATCGGTCAGTGATGAAAGTGTTGGTTGTTAAGTCTCAAATAGATTTGCCTATGCGGTATCAAATGCATAGTATGGTAAATTTACATGGTATAGTATAGTAATTAGTAGTAATTAGTGTTATTGTGGAAGTTTTCTATTATGTTTTATTATTATTTTTTTATTCCACCTGTTTTTGGCAAAATGTTGGCAACATTCCAACATCAAAACGTCCGCGAGAAAGTCTGTAAAGTCACGGCTGAGGTGCCCGGAAAGGGACAAAACACAGAGAAACATGAATGCGGAGAAACAAACGCGGAGCAAAACACACAGCAGACTCATAAACAGACTTCAAGACAGTAAAGCTCAGGTCAGTTATAAAAAAAAATAGACGTGCGTCGCTATTTGTTGTAGTTTCACTAAAAATACTCAGCCAATGAACGCAGCTACGCGTTCAGCCGTCCTTAACCGTAAATGGCTTGGTAAGAGCCAGCAAGTGCATGTCCCCTTGGTGGTTCAGTGATAAAGCGCCAGGCACTGAATGAAGAGAATCAGAAGACCGCCAGTTCAAATGCATGGTTCGATGAGATCAATTTTCACTTTTTTTGCCCATAAAACCAATGTTTGGATGTCTCCACCTCCAACCATGCAATCACACTTCGCATTTTCTCACGGAAATGCATCTAGTGATAGTATGTAATTGTATAAAAGATCAACAGAGACTTTCCCATGAAAGGTAAAGTTTGGACCTTCATTAATGTATGTAACCCTCGAACAGTGAGCTTGTGGAGGCTATACAGTAAGCACTGCAGTGTCTCAGCACTAACAGAGCCAATTCTAATGAGGCAGAGTGGCATCCGAAGTCATGGCCTTTAGGGAAATTAAAGGCTTATTAGCTTGTTAGTGCTGTGTAGAAGTCAGACGGAGTTTG
Source organism: Brycinus macrolepidotus (assembly GCA_037974445.1). NCBI lineage: Eukaryota > Metazoa > Chordata > Actinopteri > Characiformes > Alestidae > Brycinus > Brycinus macrolepidotus. Next base: position 9,015,172 of record JBBPCZ010000142.1, on the reverse strand, counting down.
TAATGAGATGTGAGGGAGATGTAACCCTGACCACTTGGAGCACAGGGCTTCTAACCTGCTACTACTCATATTTGACCTCAAGTGGTATGTATGGTGTCAAATATGAATGAACAAGGTAGGGGTGGCTGATAAAAACATACAATATTACGATACCTCAAGAAATGTTCACAATATTAGAGTCGTTAAAGAGCATTCCTGCATCTGCGCTCTTGAAAGGATTTTTTCATGTGATGGCAATAAAGAACCACCATTGGTTACCTCAAGAACCTTTCAGAGTCCTTTAAAGGAACTGTTATAGCACAGGTTCTTCATCATGGAGATTAAACACAATAATTAAACACTCAAAATATTGTGGACAAAACTTAAATAAAGAGAAATGATGATTAATCATGTTGTTACACAACTTACTAATGTCACGAGAGGTTGTTGATTGGTGCTAATTAATAAATGTTCATCAGAGATGGGGGCTCAAGTTAGCAACTCAGCCCAGACTCATCTCGGTTTGGGCTTAAGACTGAAGAGGTCTTAGAAACAGCTTCAGTCTGATTTAGCTGAAAATAGCTAATCTAGACAAAATGTCTAGTTACAGAAAGTCACTTACACTTCAAATTGGCAGTTATTATTTCAGCTAGCTAGCAAATGTGCTATAGAAGACTTTCTTCCAATATGAATCCTGTTCTGATCCTAATGAAAGGCGTTATTGAAGACGTTTCGATTCTGATGAGCTAACAATGAGACTAAAGTAAATTCTCGACAAAAAAACACAGTGGTGCATTTTTAAAAATACCATCAAAAACTCAGTTCATTTTATTCATTTAGATATACATTTTATTGTATTCATTTCACTCATTGCACTGCACTAAATCCAATGAAGTTCAGTTGATCAGTGATCTTTAGGTACTTACAATATCCACGATATGCTCAGAATTGCATTTTGTGACGTTTTGCGATGTAATTCATCACAATAATGATAAGTGTAATTTTCCCTGATTTAGTAGAAGAAGACTCAATACAAGCCCACACCTTTGTTTTTTACTGGGCATTCATTTTTAAAGACTTTTCTTAAAATCCTGGTAGATGATTGGTACTCATAAAAGATAAGAAGTTTGGTTAAAAACAAAATCTGTAGTGTCTTGGGTGCTTTTTGCAATAATGGCTGGCTGGATTGCATCATTAAATGTACACACATAGTTAAGCAGCCAAGTTGCCGATCAACAGCACAACACAGCTGCTGATCAGGACTGTTGATTCTGCAGTGATAAAATCATCAGATTGTCCAAACTCATTTCTCTTTTGGCCAGTTTTACCTGTGGTGACCACAAATGCAGGGACCAGAAATACAGGATTCCTGGCCTGGTCTGCTGTCTGGTATTGGATGTTGGTTGTCTTTGGTTATTGAGCTGGCTGTGGCTGCTGGGGTGGCAGCTGACCACACTTGCTTTCTGAGGGATATGCCCTGCTTCTCCACAGCCTGTGGTGTGACAGTTTACCTATTCATGCTCCACAAATGCATCCTTTTGTTTCAGAATTGGACAAACTTAATAGGACATCCCGTTCCATCAGTTAGGTTTGGTTAAATGTTCATTTTGGAACATATTTTTTGTGGTTAGAAAACATATTATCTAGTACTGCAATGTGCTGCGTAATATGACCACCACACACTTACGTAGCAAAACAAATCCCTTATTACATATCAGCTATGTGGGGCTACAGTCACGCCAAGATTCATGTGGATTGGTGAAGTCTAAGAATATGATATTATCTACTAAAAATCAATGGAAAAAAATGGAAAAGAAAAACAAATGGAAGAAAAAATAGAATCAATCAGAATCAGAAAACTTTATTGATCCTGGAGGAAATTGCTTATACACAGACACATGAAGACGAGAACAATATAAAATATGAAGTCTAATAAATCCGATAAAAACTCTGCAGAGAAAAACTCCATATGAAATACAATACGCTATATACACAATGCTGGGTATAAATACTATAGATAAGTTACTTCCAGTTTTAAAAAACTTTGACAAACACTATATGATCACTATGTGAGATCATAACCCAACAGAACCACCATAGCCCACTGATGGACTGCAACACAGGGGTTGAAAAACACTGTCTAGTCTACGTGTATCTCAATTACATGGCAAAAATAATAATACCTAATTTACCAATCTGGCATTTTGCATTCATACAAAATTAATATTGTTTGAAATTATTAAAGTAAAGTGGCCCTTTATAGTCACGTGTGAACACACCACAGCACAGCACACAGTGTGAAATTCTTTCTCTGCATTTAACCCATTCACCAGCCACCAATGAGGGGCGCCTGGGCAGCAGGGTGTGGGGATGGTACCTTGCTCAAGTGTACCTCAGTGGTGCCACAAGCAGTCTTGGGATTCAAACCCACAACCTTCTGATTGGAGGGGCAACTCCTTAACCACTAGGCCACCAACTGCCCCAAAGTCTAGATAACATATTTAGATGACCTGCTACAGTCATCTAAAAGATGACTGTAAATGACTCTTAATGATGACATTTTTTGTTTTTTGCCAGTTTTCTTTAGGGCTTCTCCTACCTCACAACAGCAAGAACATTTGTGAGCAGAGCTTTGGTAGATTAATCAATTTCCTGGTCTTGGTGTTAATTAATGCAGGCTCACTATTTGAAAAGTTCTCAGATCTTGCTAGTTGCTGAGCTTATCTTGTCCCGGAATGTTAAACTGTCAGCTTCATCAGGTATTTGTTAAAATGCTACTACCATTAAAACACCAGATCTTGCCAAATAGTGAGCCTGCATCAGTGTATGACAACTGGTATAACTTGTTTATAATTGATTATTAATGATTAATAAACTGTCTACAGCCGAATTAACATCCTGATTATAAATAATTCATAAACCCTTTATGAGGGCAGTCTTATTGTTAAGTGGCACCACAAAATGTATATTTAATTAAAAAAAAAAAAGCAAAATAAAAGCATTTTCACTAGTGGTTTCAGACTGTATATTCCACTGTATATTACACAGTTCAGCACATCATCAACATTCTTTCTTGTTTTGGAGCATCAGGGAAACTCGAAAACATCATATTTTTTATTGTATAAATTCCCAGATTGGTCACATTAAGCTAGTCACGAGTGTGGACTTTTCTGCTGGCCAGATGACTGACCCAAGAAATGGACTCTACTGGAGAGGCTGAGTCATGTATGTCATCATTCTGTGCTCTGAATTTTAATTATGTTCACCAGAGCATGACATTCTGATACAGCATTAATTTCCCCCCCAAAAAAATAAAATTGAAATAGTCTCCCATTCTCACAGCAAAGCGAAATATGAAGCTGTCACAAATGAGTCCCCTCTTCCCTACCCGGGGTGAAATTAACTTCCTCTTCTAGAAGATGCGCTGAAGAACTCATTTGAATTGGCACTGACAGGACGTCCAGCATAATAGGACTTAATTGTCATCTTAACCGTGCCCGGAGCTGGCCCGTGGACACCATTTTTCCCTGAGACCCAGAAAATTGGCCAGAGTGCGGTTTTAATTGGAGCAGGGATAGAGATGGGCATGTTCACCACTGACCAAGTGGATCCACCAGAGTTCCTCTGACAAGCAGTATTTGAATTCAATATTGTCATGACATGCACTATTAAGTTTGCCGGGATGGAGGATTAGCTGTGAAGAAACAATTAGTTTTTGCATTAAACAAAAAATACTTCCGCCGAAAATGAAGTAATTATTTGGAGGCGACCCATTAAGCAGTTTAATCACTGTAAAAGCGCCAGCCGTTCTGACCACCGGTCTCTTCTTGCCCGCTGTTGCAGTCGGCTTACCTCTTCTTTCACACTCCATTCAAGGCTGTGTCATCATATTATACTACATACAATACATGCTCTTAGCTTTTGCAAGCGGGCTGCAATGAATATTAATATTTCATTTTATTTAATGATCGTCAGCAGGGCCAGATGTCAAACCAAATTAAAAAATATATATATAATACGAGTCTTAGTATTGTTTGGTGTATATGTACGCCTTTGACCATACAGCAAATATGTAGTATATAAATAAATAGTTAATTTATCATCTTGCTCAATTAATGCAAATATTTTACACAAACCAGAATGGAATGGAAGACCATCTGGGGCTTCAGAAAAGGCCGAATGATTTGTGGGGCCTAATAAAATACATTCATAAATCATGTTTGTCTTTAAACACAAGCTCTACAGTACTTCACTCATTACGTTTTGGTTGGAAGCAATAAGAGTTAAACCCTTCAAAAGCCCAAGAGAAAATAATTCAATCAGGATTTTTCCTCTGTGGTATCTAGGTAGACATAGCTAAATAAATTCTCCCATTAGTTAGGGCTTTAAGTGCTGGATTTAACTCCTAAGGTGTCATATTAACCACCAAAAGAATCAGAAAGTGACAGGAATCAACCCTGTGAGGGAAAACATCACTCTAGGCCTTCTGGGAGTTCTAGGTACGTGACTGAATATGCATACGAGCAGTAGCCTAGCCAGTGGGTTTGTGTCAGATGGTGAACAGCAGCAGCTCTGTGCCTGGACTTGTTACTGAAGGAATCACTCTATAAATTGCAACATACACACTCAAAAATATATTTTATCTGTTACAAACTTCAGATAAAATATGTTTTGTCAAGCTTCAGATGTCTATATTTAAACAATAACAGGTATGAAGGGGGTGGTGGTGGCCTAGTGGGTAGGATACCTGCCTCTGGACCAAGAGGTCATGGGTTCTAATCCTACCTTCAGCACCACCACTGGGTTCCTGAGCAAGACCCTTAACCCCAAGTTGCTCC
>JBBPCZ010000142.1:8973466-8987245 GCA_037974445.1 Brycinus macrolepidotus | reverse complement strand
CAACACAGGTGAGAGGGTTCCTCCTTGCCTGACAGCCACTCAGCAGACTCCTGCTTGCACCTGGCTGTCACGCCCGGCGGAACTACACACACACACACACACATACAAAACCTGGATCCTTGTCCAGGGCTACATGACGAAACTGGACGTGACACTTTAATGCGACAAGATGTTTGTCCAATTAACTTTGGACAATTTCTACTGGTCCATTCATCATGAAATTTTCAACCAGCTGGTGTGTTCAAAATCAGTATTCAGTAATGAGAAGCATGGAGTTATGAAATTAGGTTTTGATATGAAACGAATGATTTCACCACTATATTTCATGTGTCTTGCCATATGGACTACAACTAATTAATAAGCAAACCAACCAAACTCTTTTGCATTCAAGGGGAGTGTGAAGTTCCATGGATATGTTTCAGAAGCAGACATGTGACGCTTTGTTTGAAGTTTTAGTCCAGCTGTACCAGTCTGAGAGCCCCTAATAAACACTATCTGGCGGTCACCTGAAGGGGCCTGATGCGTCATTAGCATGCCAAACGAGGAACCATTATTCACCGTCTTCCACCTCAGTGTCACTTACTGAATACTGCATGTCCTTCCTTGTTCCAGGTAAAATGTCATGAAAGAGAGGTGAGGAAATGTCAGTGTTATTGAAGTGTATTGTCACGCATTGTTGCAGCTTATCTACCAAGTGCAAATTGTCACAACAATAAGTAATCGCAGAATCTGGATGCATCTGATTTGAAAATAGTTAGTTTGTCATTGACTTTCATGCAACATTTGTCCAGCCAGTACTGGAGCTGATGCTGGGCATTTGTATTTTTTTAATCATATAGACCCCTACTAAAATGGGGCTTAAAGGACCCTTAAGCTGTAGTAGGCTCTAAAGAGAGCAGTCTCATGTAAATGTGTTCATTATGAACTTTAAATGGGCTGTTTTTGCAGCATAGTTTATACACTGATCAGCCATAACTTTAAAATCACCAATATAATATTGTGCAGCTCCCTCTAGTGCTGCAAAACAGCTGTGACCCATCAAGACATTGACTCCACAAGACTCTGAAGGTGTGCTGTGGTGTTTGCCACCAAGGCATTAGCATCAGATCCTTTAAGTCCTGTAAGTTGCAAGGTGGGGCCTTCAGTGGTTGACAGGAGGCAGCATGGGCACTTTGACCGGTCTGCAGCTAAGCAAGCTGTGATGCATTATGTGTTCTAACACCATTCTATCAGGGCCAGTATGAACTTATTCAGCAGTTTAGGCTACAGTAGCTCTTCTATGGGACCAGATGGGCTGGCCTTCTCTCCACACATGGATCAATGAGTCTTAGGTGCCCATAACTCTGCCACTGGTTCACCATTTGTCCATCCTTGAACCACTTTTGGTCTGTACTGACCCGCCATTTTGGAGATGCTCTGAATCAGTCGCCTAGCCATGACAGTTTGATCCCTTGTCAAAGTTACTCAGATCTGTATACTCACCCATTTTACTGCTTCCAACTCATCACCTTCAAGAACTGACTGTTCTCACCCCTTGCTCTTATATATATATATATAAAGAGAGAGAGAGAGAGAGACAGTTTTTATTAGAATTTGCCTCAGGCGCTCTTTGTACCGAACTACACAGATTCATGGAAACCACACTTTAAAATGACCACTGCTCACAATTTCACCTCTTGTGAATAACTGAAGCTGGGTCTGGCACTCTGTACTTTTGTGCACTGATTTTATCAGTCTGATATGAAACAAGCAATTGTTCATCAAGCTTAATGCTTGCATCTCTTCACATGAAAAAGCCTTGTAAAATGCGGTATAGTCACTGGTCCAGGAAACTTTCATGTTTTCCCATTTTTAAGGGATATTCCTGAATCATTTTATGAGAAGAAAGTAAGCAAGATATCCTACTTTGTTCAAGTTTCTTTTTTGATGCACACACATCACGCTAAAAGGTCTGAGACTGAAAAACAGATTTCCTGACTCTCCTCCTGCCCCTGCATTCCAGTTTTTATCCACTGCTGTACTTCAGTTGCTGTGCTCACTTAGTGCTAGATATACACTATATAACCAAAAGTATGTGGACACCTGAAACTTGACCATCACATCATGCTACGATGTAATGGAGCCAAAATCTGTGGTCCAGAAATCAGCTGTTTTGTGTTGCTTCATGTTCAGTGACAGAGAGCACAGGTTGCATTGGTACAAAGCAATGAGCCCGTTTCAAATAGTAGATTCCAATCAGTCTTAAATGTAGTCAAGCCACGTGATTCTGACTGGGGTAAAATGTGCTTGAGTCAGGATACCTGCTTCATACGTAGAACTGAAGATGAATGAGGAAACTAATGCAAAAATGGTTCTGGGTGAGGCACTATTCATTGCAAATACAATGGACAACTGGACTCCTTGACCAACAGAGTTTGTTAGCACCCTGCATGACATGGGAAACTAAAAAAAAGGCCAGCCCCCAGACATGTCCCATTTATGAAACACACATGAGTGACCAGCTGGGTGATGTGCTGAAAGAGGCTGTTGCTGAATGGAGCAGATAGTGCAAGGAAGATTTCTGATGCAGTTTTAATGGCTGGACTTTGATCTCGCATTGGCATCCATTTTATAAAAGAGGCAAAGAAATCAGAAGTTTTATGTTTAGGTTTACATGATATGAGCCCTTTAAAAGAACACTTTCATGTGAATGTGCTCAATAATATTTTATTCTGAATATGACACATCTGTCAAATCGATGGAAGAACCGCATGAAGCAGTCTGCTGGGAAATCTCCTGTTCATCTCAATCCCACGGCCAGCTTGTGAGCACCTCACTTGAAGACGATAAGGGCTAACGATCCTTCCTCCTTCTGATGTCTCTATGCTACATCCCCTGCTCTCCAGATGCAGACACGCTTTCCTGTGGCAAATCAGACAGATTGTGCGTCATCCAACGTCAATACAAGGCATGGATTTTAATTTTCATGCTTCCTGCAGAGAATCTAACAGGGCTGCAATCCACACGTCTAAGAAGAAAGCCCAATCTCCACTGAAGAGCCTTTTTGGAATAGCTCTCCACTGTCACTAATATAAACAGTCTGTGTATTCTGGCGACATCATTTCCACTCAAAATCAATAGGACCCCAGCTCCATCTGTGCTACCCGGTGTGTACTCGAGGACTTTATAGACCCTGAAGCCTCTCTATATGTAATGAGTGTGTTTGCTTATGTCTCATTTGCCTCTGTAATTGTTCAGGCCCCTTATCTCTTGCTGAGACATGTGGAGTTGGAGAGCAGACTTGAAAGCACCTGATGGGCATCTTTCTGAATCACTTGCTTTCTGAAGCACTGAAAACTATGCCAAGTATAGTTACAATGATAGTTATAATGGTCAAATATAATATGATGGTCTGTTGATGACTGCTAGATAATTTAAGGTTTAGATCAATTAATTAAATAATTTAAATCGACACTTCGGCCAAAATTAAAAATGTAACCATTGCTACTCTTGCTCTAAAATCGCTTTACTGCATTGGTTTCAACAGAAAGATTTTCTGGTTTTAAGACTAGAAAGAACCCCTTCTGATGATGTATCTTGATGTTTTTGGGGGGTTTTTTTTGTATTTGCTGGTACTTGCAGAAGGAAGCTGAATATTTTATCCCAACTGTAATACTGTAGCAACTGTTGTTAAATCATCATTAGAGAGGAGGGAATGGAGTACTCAAATGAAAGACACACTCAGATGAGTAGAACAACAAGCTAAAAATTGGCCAGATAGTCCATACACTTTTAAGTGTCTCTTTTTCTGAATGAGAGGAAAGAAAAATTGCCTCTCCCATCCATTTTGTGCTGAATAAAGATTGGCTCACTGATTTCTTTATTATTTTTGGCAACAAGGAAAGAGCTGCCAAATTATTTTTATTTATTAGCCAGGCTGTACAATGTATTTGCAAAATAAATAATGTTTGCTGGGTATTCTAGTAAGAGAACATTGATGAAAACTGGCAAACAATGTAAAACTATGATTTTTGTCAAATCATAGTTTTGCACTACAGAATACTCCATAACTCAAAACAAACAAACAAACAAACAAACAAAACAAACAAATAAACAAATACCAACACTAATTTTAGGACAGGATGCCTCTTTAACATTGTGATTTAACATTTGCTGGTAATATTATTATGCAGAGTTCATTTGGTTTTCAGTTTGTGGTCGTCAGGTTTGGGTTGAGTTGAGTGGGTTTAGATTTAACACTTGTTGTCAGTGGCATGTCGGACCAGGCTGGCACTCTAGACGAGATATTGAGTGTGACCTTGGGGAATAGAAACATTTTTTGTCAACCAGGAGAGGAGCAGTATTCTGCTACCCAACACCAGCAATTATAGGTTGCCTATGCCTACAAACTCCCCTGCAAGCTGTGCTGTGGGTCAGGAGGTCAGTCTTTTCATGGAATGAAAATTTCAGATCTGAGTAAAGCTCTAGTAGAAATGAATGTAAATGAGTATATAAACTGACTGTCAAAAATTATGAGTATTACTTGCTGTTTGCTTTCGGTTAAGAAAAAAACAGGCTGTTTCCATAGTCAGAATCATATAAAGAATTGGTTTTACAAAAAAAATAGTTTTCTTTTCTGTTGTCTTTTCTAAACTATTGCTGACCTATGGGCTTATTATGTTGTTACTAAACATGCCCCCCCCCACCCCCGGCATGACCCTGATTAAGAATAAGTGACTCAGAAGATGGACAAATCTTTTTCTCTATTTTCTATGACATGTTTACTCATAATGACACTTTTCAAAAGTGTGAACTATGTCATTGCAAAGTTGATAGACGATATCTCAGCCATTTTGGACACCACACAAACACCACGGTTGACGTGCATTATCACAACTGGCCCGGCACCTGCATAATTAGTTTCTGTTTAGGCAAAGCACTCACTGATGCTGAGCTCAGTGAAGCATGTCAGATTTCCAAATCGGCCTGAATGACAGGGCTGCTCCAGCGTGCCTTTGCTCCAGCATTTCGGTGGGCTGTTTTTATTTTTTTCTTTTCATGCACACTCACAGGAAATTACATACTGTAATATGCTAAGTTTGCATGAATATTTCATGTCAAGTTTATAAATAAGGCGAGGAGGCGTTCTCCAGCTTCTCTCCAAGCATCCTGCTCTATAATCCTAGTGTTTCTGTAGAACTCGTAAAAACACCACACTTTTACAAACATCTCATGTGGATTAGTGACTGAATGTGTATTCACGCACAATTCTTTTCAAACAAACTCGTCTGAAATGAGCCTGAAAAGGAACCTACTGCCAGTGACTTCAATGCTGTTAAGTGGTCTGCAGAAGGGATTCTGTCCTGAATTAGGTCATTTGCAGCTGATTACTTTTCAGCTATGTTAAAATGCCCTAAATGCAGATCGTGGGTCATTACAGAGGGTCCAGATACACAAAGCTATCTTATGCCACATGTAAATCTGGTATGGCCCAAGTGTGAGTACGCCCTGAAAAGACCCTGAAGTATAAACTTCAGTTTCTTCAAGCCCGGTGACGGTCTCTTATCTGAGCTTGTGGTCGGTTCCTCTGCCCCCATCCATTTCTTCGGCGGCTCTGAGTGCACACATCATCTGTTTTTGCGGCAGCGGGCCATACATCACTGCTGCTGGCGAGCGAGAAGCTCTTTAAGTTGCATAAACACTGTCGCTGAAGTGCCTGTGCCTGCAGGTGATGAATGAGGGACCCCACAGAGCAAGCTTCTGCCTGCTGACGGTGACAGAGCAGCCTGAGGCGTATGGAGAGTAGAGCGGACAGGTGTGCAAGTAGACTGTGGCTCATCTCTGTTGCTGCACAATTTAATCAGCCACATTCTAACCCATTTATCATTGGCCAGATTTGACCATAGGACCACTGTTGACCAGGCATTATCTTTAATTTGGGTGCTACACCATTCCCAGCACAGAGGTGACACTGACATGGTAGCGGGAGGTGCTGGAGTGTAAAAGGTACAGTGGGGTTGCTCAGGTTGTACACATGAGGGTTGTCCAACACCTGAAAGCGTCCAGGAGACGGTGGCTCTGTAGTCAGAAAATAACCAATGATGAAGAATCAGAATCAGAATCAGAAAACTTTATTGATTCCAGAGGAATTACACACTGCATAATGCAAAGTGTCCTTGGCAGGGAAAACCCATCTGGACACATTTCCGAGTCTTAAATGGGTCAGTCTATTTACTGGCTTTATGTACTATACTGGGCCTCTAAGCATTTCTTTTTTCCCAAGCAGGCTGAGGTATTCAACCATGCTGTCCTATAAACATTATGTATTGCAAATACACAACTTTTATCTTCTGAGGTTGGTAGAACTGTTGCAAGATCATTAGAAAGAGAGAAGAAACCTCAGAGCATGCATTCGTTCATTCATTATATAAGCGGGGGCCGCCCGGGGGAGCAGTGTGTGGGGACAATATCTTGCTCAAGAGTACCTCAGTGGTGCCACTGGCAGTCCTGGGATTCAAACCCATGACCTTCCAATCACAGGGGCAACTCCCTAACCATCAGACCACCAGCTGCCCCAGACATGGGGAGAACATTCAAACTACATATGAAAAGAACTCTGGCCACCCAAGCTGGGCATCAAACCCAGGACCTTCTAAACCTCAGAACATACTTTTAAACATAAAGGTTGTTCAGAGTGACACCACAGAAGAACCACTATTACCTCTTTGATGAATCTTTGAAGAACCATTTGTGACCCTTTTTGAAGTTTCAGGAATCTCCACAGTGTAAATGATGAATAAGGTTTTTCCACACTTCTAAACCACACTTGCACACTTTTGTTAATCAGAATGGAAATACTTTGTGTAAGGGAAATGCCCAAAAAACAATTCATACATGACAAATTTGCATTAAAATACAAGATATTTTTCATGGAATAAATGAATAAATGAGGCTGAAGGATTTTAGAGACTGTGCAAGGTAAACATGTTCCAGAAATGCTGAAATGTGCCAGAAAACACGTTGGAATGCTGATCGATGTGCAGAAACCATAAGCGCAGCCGTCACCGAGACAGCACAAATTCATAAATACATAAAGGTCATAAATAGCAAAACTTTACTGTGTCTCCTTTTCCATTTATGGCCTACCCTCCTTTAGCTGAAAAAAGCTGCAGTTTCCATGACAACTAAACCAGAGCAAGCATCTCTGTGAAACTTGGCTTCTTTTTATTGGGGGGAAAAAAAGGTAAGCTTCAGTATTCCACCTCGATTATCATCATCATTTTTTTTATTCTTAAGGTTAGATCTATTTTCGCAGGATATGTGCAAGTAAGTTTGTCATTTTGACTGCTTCGTGTACCTTCCTGAAACAACAAATGTCATGAATTGAGTATTTTAAGGGTTTTTTTTTTCTACCAGTTGCTGTAACTCCACAATGGCATATATGCATATGTTTGAAGACGTTTTTTTTTTTTTTTTTCCGAATTTAAGGCACATTTATGTAACAGATTTGAATATAAGCTCATTATCATGAATGCCAGTCTCTTTATGGAACGGTGATGTGGTTCTCTTCATGGTTTCTGCAACTGTCACTCTTTATAAGATTTGCTCCCACTCAGGATAATATAGTGTGCTTCCGACTCCCACACTGCAATCCACGGCGGCAGGAACAGAATTTCCTTTGTCCTTATTTATGCTGTGACATAGGTAAAGGCCTAATGGTGCGCTTCTTGGAGAAGAATGCTGTGAAATCTGTTTAAAAATAGCATATTTGAAGCAGAACATCAGCACATATCAGCACAAATGCTGAATAAACATTGGGGGTTGAATTTAAATAAGATCAAAGTCACATCCGGTGTCAGCGGTTGCACTTGAGTTTCACTTCCCTCAAGTTAGCATCGAGAAGTCGGTTGAACAACATGTTCTGAAGTCTCATGAGCATTACCTAAGGTGCACTTTGCAGCTTCCAAAATATTTCACAGAACTTCTACCAAGATGGATATAAGCACGCAATTTTAAACATGAAGTTAACTTTACTACATCATTCTCTTTTGACTTCAGCATAAGCGCTGATCAGATTTACCATTCAGATCTTTTAGATTAACTTTTATTGCTTTTTTACAACAAAGCAGCTTTCCAGAAGTGTTGACCCAACTCTCTAATGAGTATCATTTAGGGCAACTTTATCAGCAAAAAATGAGAAACCAAGATTTAGAAGGCAAACTTTGTAAGAGCATGAAGAAGAAACACTGAGTGGAGCTACGATTTGAAAAAAAATAATAATGTAAAATCATGACGAAGAAACATTCAGAAGAAACATGACTTGAAAAGTAAAACTTTCAAAGGGCTAGGGGAATGAATCAATGAGAAAAACCAAAACTCAAAAGAACAAAACTCATTAAGAACATGAGGAAGTAACTCTCTGAAGAACCAAGATTTGAAAAGTAACACTTCCTAAGAGCAATGAGGAGGAGCCCCTGAGATGAACCAGGATTAAAAAAATAAAACTTCTTAAGATCACTAGAAAGAAACGCTCTGAAAAACCAAGACCCAAAGGATAAAACATTCTAAGAGCAGAAGGAAAAAGCTCTGAGAAAAACCAAGAACCAGTGAGAAGAACAAAAAACTATGAAGTAGCACTTCACCTTGTTAACACTTACATGACGTGCCCACCTTGTGAGCACGTCATGTAACCCTTAGAACTCAGATAGTATTAGTAAAATCTGATTTCAGCAAATATAAACGGTGTAAATCAGTCTAAAACCGGTGTTTGTTCTCCTACACGCTCGCCGTTTGCTGCTCTTTCACTCGCCACACCCCCACTTGGCCGCTGTCCAGACCCCCTCCCTCTGAGGGGTTTTCTCCACCCACTTGTGGGCGGAGACTATCCTGAAAGTTCTCCTGGGTTCAAAGATCTTGTTTTTTTTCTGTTTGTATCTAAAACCTAAAACGAAAGAAAAAATGTTCATTTGTGACGCCATTTTTAAAGCCCCAGTAGCGGTTATTATTATTACATATATTTTGTTTTTGACAATTCAATAACTTTGGTTCTGCATGACATAGGAACACCAAACAAGGCTCAGCATGATGTCTGACACCTTGAGCAGCAACACAAACCAGGGGAACTTCCACATGAGGAGCTGTTTTGCCATATGACAACAATTTACCATTTGTTGTGCTGCTGGATCTGTGCCGCTTGTGTTCTAAGGTTTAAAACCCTGATGCTTGCATTGAAAGCCAGAAATGGACCTACCTATTGGCAATGGTGAAACCCTTAATTGTAACTACAGGTCTTTGAGTTCAGTTTGACCTACTCCAAGGTGGTCAGTCATCAAGATTCTTTTCTATTCTGGCCGTATGATGACAATTTAACATTTGTTGTGCTGCTGGCACGGATCTGTGCCACTAGTGTTCTAAAGTTTAAATCCTGTGACTTCGTATTAGTTCGGATTGCTTTTTCATGTAAATATCTAATAATAAAGATTGTTTGGTAATTTCAAATGTTATTACAAAATTTTAAATTAAAAACTTTTTATTTATTTATTGTTAATGACCTTCGCGTCCTATCTGCAGTACCTTCATGGCCCACCAAGGGCTTTGGGAAACACTGGTGTAGATGGTTCATACCTGGCATTTCCAAGGGTCTCAAATGTGTCTTTAGTGGCATGTATTAAGATTTTTTGGTTGGAAGTAGGACACCACTCATCGGTACTATGTCAATCTCTGGCAGCAAAATGTCCTTTATGTACAGACAAACCATTGACTTCATGGACAGCTTACAAACAAGTGAGGAGACAAAGAAAGAAGCTACCTAAAGCTGACTGATGTCTACTCTGGAAATATATTGGACATTAGATATGAGAACATAGTAGGCAGTATTGGCTCTAGCCTGTGTGGTGCCCTGGGCAAACACTTGCTTCGGCGCCCATGCTGTCCACGACAAGATACCACCCTGGGCTCCTGCCCATTTTATCCATACCTAAATCCGCCACTGATAATAGGTACCATTTAGGTCTTACAGTCACAGTGGCTTTCCTCAGAACCTAGCAACAGTAGCTAAGCAAAAGTGTGGAGCATGGATGGAGCAATTCTTCTGCAAATTTTGCGAGATGCTGGCCATCTTTGTATCAGAGCAACAGAAGATGTGAAGAATCCACAACTTCAAATGATACATCAAGTGTGTGTCAGTTTGAATCATTATCAGTGATGGGAAAGATGTGTGTGAGTAGACTATTAACTCGATGAGGCATAACCTTGTGCGGTTATGACACCATTAGGGCAGGTTTTAAAGAAATATTGAGAAAAAATCTCTGAGATAAGCCAATGATCAATGTTAACATGTGTCGGAAGGAGATATGGGAGACACACTGATTGTGTGAGATATCCATCAACATATGCAGCATTTGATTTCCGGAGATATGCAGTATACGTTAAAGCTGGCAGAGAACGCATTTCTGAAGCAGGTGTTTCAGTGGTGCCTACTCCCTGCAAATGAGTGTCCCCCATAGTCTCGCACTGACTAATGATTTTAAACATCTTTTTTATAATATGTGAAAGAACTAAAGGTATTGATAACATCTAGCTCTTACTCACTGCACCCGGTGGGTAGCGCTGTCCCCTCCCAGCAAGAAGGTCCTGGGTTAGATTCTAGGAGTGGCCAAAGGTCCTTCCTGTGTGGAGTTTGCATGTTTTCCCCGTGTCTTTGCAGGTTTCTACTGTCTGCTCTGGGTTCCTCTCAAAGTCCAAAGACATGCACATCAGGTGAATTGGTGATGCTGAATTGCCCCTAGGGGTGTGTGTACTGACTGTGTATCTGGTTAAGGATAAGCAGCTCAGATATTGGATGGAAGATGGACTCTTAATTGTAATGCATTTTTGTATAAAAAATTAAGTAAAAAGTTATACCTTCATGTCTTCATTGTGTGCCATCTGGTGTCAGTAGGTGAACGTCAAATTAGTAGCTTAGTCTAGCAAGCTAACATAGCTAGAGAAAACTGACTTACTAACTTGGTCACTACAGTGAGGACAGGTGCACAGTGCAAGAGTTTGCTGAGACTAATGATAAGGATGGTAAGAGAAAAACCAGCAATCCTTCGAAAAGTCTTGTGCGATAACCTGAAAGCTGCAGGAAAAAAGAATTACACAGAGAACAATAAGCAATGAACTGCTCCTTTCCTACCCCTAATACAAACTCTTGCTAAAATTTGTATTATGAGCATTTAGATAAACCATAACTCTTTTAGTCAGGCAAGACAAACATATAACTCAAAATAATTTGGCTTGCCAGGTTAGGAAAAAGAAAGCTTGCATGTAGGATCCCAAGAACACCACACTCACAGTGAAGTGTGGTGGTGGGAGCATCATGGTATGGAGCTACATATCTTTGAACAGTACAGGGGCATTGCACATCATCAGAGAAATCATGAATGGAGTGAGGTAACAGGATATATAAAAAGGAAAATTTAACACCTAAGAAATGGAACTCTAGAGAACATGAACCTTTTAACAAGTCAAGAACCTTAAATCCAACAAAAGGAACCTCATAAACCTGAGAACATGTTTAAGATAAATGGGACAAAATTTATTCACAGTGCTGCAAAAATGGATTGTTATTACTGTTGATGTCTCAAAGTTGTAATTGTAACAATGGATTTACTAAGACCTTTTCCTGTCATCGGCTCTAGGTCTCTAATATGTATATATCTGTGTTCATTTTCCCCCTCATGCCTGCTGTACTAGATTTACCTGTGGTGGTAGACGTCTGTACATCAGTGGTCTACCCTCAGTTTCACATAGCAGTGCAGATTGCCCCCCTCTAGAACCGCTGTTTGACAGTCCTCACAAACCCAGCTGATGCATGACCCCTCTCAAATTCCACCCCAAATAATGTTTGTCAATCCCAAGCAAGTCTCCCTTAAGTTTTGTTGTCACATCAAACGCACCCAACATTTTTTTGCAAATGAATCCTATCCCAGGCTGTTGGGAGACAGATGGAGCAAAAAAAAAAAGTGAAATGAAATGAAAGCATCCCAGATTAGAGAAAAGACGGCAGACGTCTACGAGGCTGACATGACAGAGTGCATCTCGGGAAAGCGATAGCAGATTGATTTGGACATGAGTTAAATGACACTGAACTCTGGTGAGTTGAGCAACAAATCAGAGGCTTCGATGCTTAGCTGTCAGCCCACTTTTGGTCCAGGGGGATATTTCAGCAGACGCGCACCTGTCAAGCCAGGGAATCTATATTACTCAGACGAGATATTGGACAGGGGGTGCCAGTGACAAAAACTTCAATCAAAGCGCAGCAAAGGTGCCATTATGGCTGAAGAGGCATACCATCACTTTTTGAAAATGAGCATACCAAAGGCCTTGTTTTTGGAAAGGTGCACTGATGTGACCTCATATATCCCAAAGCTTCCTAAGTGGATTTTGACTTTGATTCATTCATTGTCTGAGGGATCTCTTTAGCCAATCCCCGCCATCAAAAGGCGAAAGTCTGAGAGAAACACCCCCTAAATATCTTTAAAAATGTGGAGGTACTTCAATGAGACAAAATTATGTCCAAAACCATGTATTGTTTAATCACAGTTAAAACACTTTTATAAATACTGGTTTCCTTGTTCACCTATGAAAACAAAACTAAACTCACTTTTGGTTTTGTAAGTCATAAAGCAAATTTTAATCAATGTTACTGAAGAACAAAAGGCATACCTCAACTGAGAAACCTCCAAAAACAGTTGGAAATTGCATCCATTTTATGGCTGCTGTGAAGAGTTGAAGAACCATCCACTGGGAATCAAAAGTAATTCTTTTATGGGATTACTCCAAAGAAACTTTTTACTGAGCCTTAATGAAACAGTGAAAATGAATACGCAACCTAAAATGTGATCAAAACGTTTATTTTTTCTTCTTCTTTATGCGAAAATGCTTGTCTGGATGTCCGTCTATCAACAAAGGTTTGAAGGCGAGGTCAGTAAAACAGAATAAAAAAAGGTTAAAGCCATTCGGTGACAGACTTTACTCTTGAAAAATGGTTCATATTATTTGAGTAAGTTTCAAGCTGTTTTTTTCTTGCACATGCAATTCAGAGATCAATTTAGCTAGGGATCTACTGCTAGGAGCAGGTGTTGCAGGTGTGTGAGAAAAGGTTACACAAATGAATTGCTATGCAAATTATCTCAATCCAATATGCAGTAAATGCTGTAGCAGTCAATGTACCATCTACTGGAAGACCTGGACTTTTAAAAATAAAGGAGGAAAAATTATTCTTTGGAGTGATGCCACAGAAAAACTTCCAAATGGTAATTCTTCAAGGGGTGCCACTTTATATTAAGACTGCACTTATAAAGGCTTTATGATCAGGTTGTTAATTAGGTTATACACAGTGTATAAATTGTTAATAACAGTTGTCATAAGTTGATACAGGCTCACTATTTGGCAAGATCTGGTGTTTTAATGGTAGTTGCATGTGAACAAACACCTGATGAAGTTGACAGTTTAACATTCGGCCTGAGAAAGGGACAAGATAAGCTCAGCAACTAGCAAGATCTGAGATTTTGCAAAATAGTGAGTCTGCATCAATGTATAACAATTGGGTAACACTTTATAATAACTACACCCTATGAATCATTAGGTAAGCATTGGTAAATAGTTAATTAATAATTTATTAAGCATTGTTCCTGCATTAATAGACATTACCAAGCAGTTTATAAATACAGCTATAAATGCTTTATTCTTGCTTTATAAGCATCTATATAATATGCTTAATAATTGTATTTTCATACTTTATTAAGGATCAGTTAA
>JBBPCZ010000142.1:8948446-8969670 GCA_037974445.1 Brycinus macrolepidotus | reverse complement strand
CCCCCCCCCCCCCCCCCCCCAAAAAAAAAAAAGGTCTCTTTTGTATTTAATACACATTTTGGGAAAACCAACTTCACTTTTAAAAATGGTCACTTCACCTTCCTTTCATTTTAAAAATGACAGGAATAAAGTGTTGGTGTGGCATTTGTGATTAAAAAATAATCATCAAATATCAATACCTGCCCTCACTAATGCTTTTGTGGCTGAATGTAAATCAAATTATCATAGCAATGTTCCAACATCTAGTGTAAAGCATGCCCAGTTGAAAAGAAGCTTAACAACTACACGGACAGCGCAATACAGTGAAAACAACATTGATGTACAAAATAAGGTACCACCCTAGACCTCTAGACCTGCAAGACTAAAAGACAGAGTTTAGTGTTGTCCAGCACAGGTGAATTTGCTTCTGGTACTGCAGAACCTTCTTACAGATGGGAGAGGAATAGTTTGTAGGAGGGGTGGTAAGATTTTTCTTAAATTTTGGAGATCTTGCAGATCGGCCAGGAGGTGAACATATCCTGCACACAGAAGAAAGTGGTGCTGATGATCTGCTTCACTCCTTTGGAGAGCTCTGCGGTTGGAGGATGCAGTTGGTCAGGACATTCTTGGTGAAGCCCCTGTAGAAGGTATACTTTTTTCAGCCATCTTTTGGATAGCGAACTGGTGCTTGCGGTGCAGGGGAGATCCTTTGAGATGTAAAGACCAAGGAAATTGGTGCCTTTCACTTGTACCACCATGGGACCATTGATGCTGACAGGAGAGAAACAGATTACTGTCCTTGCACCCGTCTGAACTGAAGGGGTAGTTTGAGCAAAAGTGCTAATGTGACTAATAGTGAATGGCAACATTAGCTATGCCTCAATCTTTAATTGAATTACTTCTTTAAAGCTGATGTTCTGCACTTTAAACGTATAGTCACTCTTTTATAAGTTCATTATGTGGGAAAAGAGCCAAAACAATGCTAGTCTGCTAGTGGCTTCAACACACTGTGTTAAAAAGCAGCTCAAGACAGCCTTACACTGCAGGCCTGGCTATACACACTCTTGAATGCATTCTCTAGCATATACTGTGACCTGTTTATCCCTGGACCCAGCACAGTGAAGATTAGCTAAACATTGTCTGGCGAAGTGATGTGGGCAGTGGTAATGCAGAGTGAGGGTGCGGGGGGTGGTTACATTGATTTCTTCTTTTCCTGTTCTGCTCGACGAGGAAGCAAACAACCCAGCCCTGGTCCCTGCACTACCTCTTTCCGTTTCATTAACTGCTTCAGTGCAACACGCTCTTCCCTTCCTCGTTTGACCCCGGGGTGTCTGAGAGAACAGTGATGTGATCAAGCCAGCACTTTACACCTATGGGCAATTTCAAGCTTTTGGACAGCCCCTTCAGCCTTTCCTCTTCACACTCTTAAATTACTAATGGCAGCTCTCCACGTGTAATTTGCCTCCGCATATCTGGGGTTGATGAAATGCCGAGCGGAATGCAGCATTCCATACGTTAATATGCACCTCTTTTCCTAAGTGCACTGTTAAAAATAAAGGTGCCATAAAATGCTCTTTGGAGCATGTGATGTGTGAGTGTGAAGAACATTTCTAAAGTTCAAAGAACCTCCGCATAATGTGAAGGCTCTATACCAATTGACCTTTCCAGGCTCCGCCGACAGATGGGTTCTTTCTCAGCGACTGTTGGATGTTTAGTTTCCAGAATGCTGGTGTCCCATTGAACTGGATCGATGTAGCTTGGCGTTTAGATTCACTACATAATGTTCAGTTTAATGCAAATCTAAATCTAGTTTTCCACTTAATACAGAATAAGGTGGCACTGACTTGTAGATGTGGTTTAGGACACTGTGTGACTTACCGTGAGCCATTAAAATAAACAAAACATCAGCATGGAGCAGACAGTTTTTGGACAACAGAGTCCTAAAAAAAGGAGGACAACGGCTGATTTGTGGCAACAGAATCTTATCAGAGATTAGTCCTCTTTAGTCATGGGGTCGTTTGAAATGACTGTTCGTAGTGGTGAAGATTTGTTCACTTTTTATCACTCACAGTGAGTCATACTGTGTCCTAAACCACATCCTGAAGTCTACCCCACCTTAAAAGAACCCCCAGCTATTAAGACTTTAACATAGGCATCAGCTATATGAATATGATCTAAAAAACAAAAGTTGAAAATATCCTTTCACTCCATAGGCCACCATTGTTGTTTATGGTGCAAGGCCGTCTGGGTAAAGACGTTAAATGATCACACCGGTCTTGGTCCCATTCTTTTGACCCTACAATGAGATAAACATGTCCTCTGTTCAGACTTTTTAATCTGAACCCGAATGCAGAAGAGGACAACACAGAACACATTACTGTATATCAAATACATGAAAATGTACATCAAACTGAAGATGATCAGAGAAGTGAGGGGGCGAGAGATGGGCAAAATTGATGGTGTCTGTGCAGCAACTGTTTGCCTATGCCCACTGTGTAGGAGATTGTTTGTTGTAAAGAGCTCTGCTTTCTGTCAGCAGATGTTCAAGGCAAACACATGGATCAAACTACCCTTTTATGATTAAGCGTATTCCAATATCAATCATTTCAGAGATTAGTATCCACTGCTGACATATGCTTTTTACATTATGAGAATAGACAGTAAAGCAATAACAGGATAGAGTTTTGGTTAGATATTTACAAATTTGCCTCAACAAAGGAGGGAGGGTGTTGGGGTAACAAATCAGAACCAGATCATCAATTAACAAGTCAAAACCTCAGCCCATGTTCACTGTTAAGTTCTCTACAGTGATTTGATATTTTTATTGTGATGCACACCGGATAAAATGTATTTCTATATATAATAGCTAACGGTACTATAAAGTGCATCATGTATTTTCTGACCAACAAGATTGAAATTTATGAAATTAGCATAAATTAGAATTATTTTGCACATATATTTGTCTGTAATGCCTTATCATATCTACAGGTTCAATAGCATTTGGTACAGTATTTACCTCAATCAGGAATTGAAGTTCTCCGATGAAAATCAAAAGTAGTGTAAAGTCATGTGAACTTTGGTTTTCAGGTGTGGACATGTTTTCCTCACCCACTTGTGGGTGGAGACTATCCTGACAGTTTTGCCGCGTTCAAAGATCTTGTGTTTTATCAGTTTCTAAGACATAGAATAAAAGAAATTTGGGCATTTTTGTTCTTTATTTGGGCATTTGTGTGCGACGCCATTCTTAAAACCCCAGTAGCGGTTATTATTACTATATTTTTTAAAATCACATTAACTTTGGTTCTACATGACACAGGAACACCAAACAAAGGTCAACATGACGTCTGACACCTACAGCATCAACACAAACCAGGGAGCTTCCATATAAGGAGTTCTGCCATATGACAATTTACCACTTCTGGCACTCATATTCTAAGAGGTTAACTCACACAGGGATGAATGCTGGACTGTGTGAAGGCTTCAGTAGTTTTACAGCTCATATCACTCTTACATAAACAGTACATTTCTTTTTTAAAACATGATGGCCTTAGTTCTTACACATACACTTCATGTTGCCTGTTTACATATTGGATGCATGGCAGGCTGGGGCGAAGAATCTCCAGAGTCATTCCATGATGCGCAGTTAATGAAATGAGAACTGTCAAACCTGAACCAAGTGGAATATACAGCGATCAAAGATGTAGATATTGATCAACCTGAAGCATGGGGAGATTTTTATGATGTTTTAATCATATAGCTCACTTTTGAATGCATTTCATCAGGAGCATGCATTATGCAAAGTTGGAACCATACAAGAATGGTTAATGGTTTAAATAAAAATAAAATACACAGATCATGCTGTTTTTGAAATATATAAAAAGACCTCTTCACTTCAAAATTAAAATGCATGTGGATTTGAACAATGGTGGTATGTACATCACATGTTTGTAAATGTGAAAACTACAGGGTTGGAAAAACGATCTGGGATCTGGATGGTCTCTTTCATGCCCCCATTTGAATCAGACAGACAGGAGAAAACCTCTGCCACCATAGCGGTCCTGGGGCCATAGTCCTTCTCAGCAGCCATTGGCCTCGCTCTGAATGTTTTATGGACTGTGCTCCATGAGATTTTGGAGTTAGGTTCACCAGCATTCTCCCCATCTTACAAAACAGCCTGTTCAAAAATAGAAATTTAATCCTTAGAACTCAGAGTGTATTAGTGAAATCTGATTTCAATAAATAAAAACAGTATAAAACAGTCTAAACAGTTTTACACTGTTTTACACCTTTTTTATTTGTTGAAATCAGATTTTATTGATATGCTCTGAGTTCTAAAGGTATAAAGTTTTGCTGTTAATGTCTTGGTGCCAGCACACTTGCATCAACCTGTCAGAGCTGTTCTGGGGGCACGAGGAACACCTAGAGAGGATTTAATTTACTATCTGAGGGCATTTAGACTCCTTGTAGAAAATTGTGGCCAAAGCATTTGGTTTTAGTCTTTGCTAATAAGTAGCAGCACCTGTGAGTTGTTTCAGCAGCTGTGGTTAACTTAATGCATCAAATGCATCAGGAGAGATGTGGTGAGAACACATCTGGTGTTTTAAGGAAGTTGTTTTCATCTACATATATTTTCCCACACCTTTCTCCTCTTTTTATTGCTAAGAAACCTGTGAATATTACATCACTTCTCTTTCCACTGGAACCTACATCTGAAAGCAGCACAGAGTGGCAATGTATTGATATTTTTTTCTACTGTGGGACGGTAAAAATAGCAACAGGTAACGATAGCACCATTAGCTCACCTCTCGAGTGTAACCGATTTACGTCTTCCACCCAGATGTGCACTTTATGTGCACTCTGCACATAAAGTAATGGTGTCCTCCTTTTTTAAAAAAAAAAAAAAAGAACATATTTCATGTGTTTCTAAAAGTATATTTCAGTAGGTAATAACAATAGCATATTAAGTCCTACAAGTCTAGTCTGGGTTCCTTTTAATGAAGACCTGGATGCAGCTGGATGCAGAGATATTTTGAGAACTGAAATGATGTGGGTGACTATTGACATAGAATATATCAAAGTTATTCTCATAGCTCCAGGTCTAAACTAAAGAAGCACTTGGACTCCAAACATGTCTTGTACAACTGACTGCATCTGGGGTAAGTGAAAAAATTGTGTAAATTAGATTTTTTGAACCATTCCTTTCACTGGGACTAGGGTGTCAGGAAACTCCAAAGAATTTGTCAGCATGCTGATCTGACATCCATCTGCATCCATTCATCATTCTAGTATTGCTTTTTACACACATACAAAATAAATTTCATGTGATATGAGCCCTTCTTCACAGTACACATAAAACAACTGCCTGTTTTGGAGCTTCCTCCATTGAACTATGCCTTTTTGTTCCTCAGCAAGTGATTACACGATTTACAAAATTATGAGAAACGGTATTTTTGTCCTATAAACAATAAAATTATTGTATTTAAATGCTATTTCTACTGAAACGTTAAGGTACACGTTTCATTGTCAAGAAAGCTGCATTTGTGCTGTGTTATCTCATCTTTTTGAAAAATGTAACAAAACTCCCTGTCCTGGTTTTGCCCTTCTCTTTAACTCGCCACTCTGTTTTGTGCCCTTCTGTCACACCCTGTCATTGTTTAATTTTGACACATGCTTTCTATGTTCGTTCTGAGCTTCATCCTTGTCCTGCCCCCCCCGGTTAGTGAGTTCATTTGTCTGTTTGTGACCCCACCCAGTCACAGCTGTACCCTGTTTACCCTTGTGTACATAAAGTAAAGTGTCCATTTGTCATACATGAACACACCACAGCACACAGTGTGAACAGCACAAAATTGTTCTCTGCATTTAACCCATTCACCGAGTAAAGCAGTGGGCAGCCAGGAACACAGTGCCTGGGTACGGAACGTTGCTCAAGGGTACCTCAGTGGTGCCACTGGCAGTCCTGGGATTCAAACCTTCTGATCACAGGGCAAGTCCCTAACCACCAGGCTGCCAGCTGTGTATGTATACCCCTGTCTGTGTGTTTGTTCTTTGTTGGTCCACGATGTTTTCCTGCCCTGTGTTCCCGTCATTACTCCAGTGTTTTCTTCTTTCGCTCTGTGCCTATCCTAGTTGTGTTCCTTAGTTGTTTCCTAGTTGTTTATTTCTGGTTTAATTCCCTCATGTTTCTGGTTTTGTGTAATAAAATCGGCGCCCTCACGTATATCTGCCTCCCATCATCCCTACGCATTGTCCCAGAGAGGTGAGAATAGTTTTCACAGCAGAAGGTTCTCACCTCTCTCATTTCACTCATTGCTTGCTAGCAACTCAACACAGAGTCCCAACATTTCAAACACAAAACACAAAAGCCATTGGTGTCCTAATAACACATCTACTGGGTAAAATCATATATGTCATCATATCAATAAAAAACAGCAACGCTGATTTCGTATTTTTACAAAAAGTTGTGTGTTACAGTTTCTCATTAGGACCAGCGGAATTTTTGCCATTCTGTAAAGCTTATCCTAACAGGAGCTGTGATAAAGGCATTGATGAGTAGAATGTGTATTTTATGTGTGGAGTTTAAATGATTCTGGAACGATAGAATCATTCGTAAGCCATGTATATATATTGCTGTGTAGATGATGATTCAGCCAGTCTGACTTCTTTTTCTTTGTATTTTATTCCATCCAGCTAGACTTCCAGAGAGTCCCAGATGTGTACGGTGTGTGCGTGCAATGTCTATTTGGTATGCACAGTAATGCACAGAGGGGCAGTTGCTCTACCAAAAAGGGGGGCACCCCCCCCCCCCCCACACACACACACACATACACACACATATATACACAGTAGTGTTGCTAAGATACATGTCTACCCGTCACATGCTCACAATGAAAAGTAAAATGTTCCGTCACATATAGTGCTGCTGACATATTCATGACCTGTGGGATGAGTAAATAACCTGGTTGGAGCAACATAGAGCTGTGAGATAATTAAAATGTGTAATTTATTACATTTTTTCATTTGATTTGATAAAAAATAAAAAATAAATAAATAAATAATAATAATAAAAAAAAATCCCAGTTCTTTTTATGCCTCTTTAGCCTGTGTAAACTTTGGAATATTGTATCTTTAGATTATTAGAGCATAATTCTACCAATATGTTGCTAGAGTTGCCTATATACAATGTTAACTATTATGAAACCTACGAGCCAGAAAAAAGATATTCAGTAGAACCTGTGTGTCCAGTACAGGTCTCAAAGGCTCTTTGTAATTAACTATCACTAGCTAACGACATGCAGTTTCCTAGAAGCTCACGTTAGCTGTTGACACATGTTCTAAACTTAACTATTAACTATTATAACTTAACTATCTAGCTTACATAAAAACAGTTGATGGCCATCTGCAACCACTGTTATCAAAACATTTTCTTCTAGCAAGCTAGCTGACATAGTTGAAAGAAGCCTGTTATTGCAGGCATGGAATGCAAAACTAGTGGCTAACGAGGTTAGCCAAATTCAGCCTGAACTAAGTAGGCACATAAGCCATGTAGTCCTTCCCAACCAATGAGAAACTATCTTACTAATTTATCACTCTCGTGACTTCAAAATCCTTCAAGATCTTTCAGAAGGGCAGCTTAACCAAAAGAGGGCAATGTCCCTTCAAAGGCATATACTACTTACATTTCAGGTAAAGCTTAGATCTCCATGATCTCCAGAGGAACAGCAAACATTGGTGTGCAAAACAAACTCACTCAGCCTCTGCCAGCTGTCAAAATTGGGTTGGGTGCCGTCAACTGGTGTAGATGCTGCAGAGTTTCACCATTAAGGTTGTAGCGCGAACTAGCAAGGCTCGGACACAGACACGGAGACAAGTTACTGAGTGGTGCGCCTTTATTTACAAAGTGAAGGGAGGGTGCTCGGCAGGGGAATGTGAGGTGCTAGAAGGTGTGCAGGGATCTGGTGTGCAGGGTTGTCTGTGTGGCCTCAGAGGGCACCGGCATCCAGGTCGGGAGCAGGGTGAGTCCTCTGCACTGGAGTCTGTGGGCGGAAGGAGAGTGCAAAGCCGGTACTCGTGAGTCTATGCAGGGCGATCCTCATGTCTCTCTCTCTCTTTGTTGGTGGCCCCTTATATAGGGCACACACTTCTCATTACCGGGAACCACCAAGTGGCTGTCAGTGTCAAGGCGCTCCTCCCTCTCCCATGTGCTCTCCGCTGGTCCAAAACAGAGGTGCTGAAGGAGCGTGTCTCTCCTTGGGTGTCGCCTGCGGCGACTCCTGTCCACTTCAGCACCCTGGACAGTGCCAGCTGAGGCGCGCTTGCTTGAGGCTGCCGCAAACATTTTGGCCTGGCACCACAGGTGATTAGCTGTAGCTGCCATTGCTGTCTGTGTAGTTTAAGTTTTAGTGAAGTTGTAATTTGTACAATACATAAATATATGCAATATACCACCAATCTCAGGATAAAAACTTGATCTCCAAAATTATCATTACACGACAGTCCTTAATGGAAATTAATAAAAACAAGATTTTACAGGTCATTTTATTCCATTCTACAGCATTACAAAGACAAGTTTTTCAAATTATGTGGAAAAAGATCAATGACGATAAATATATCCTTCATCAGCTAGTGAAAAAAAAAGCACCCCCCGCATCACTGAGCTATGGAGTCCAGGAATTTAGTTCTGTGGGGTGATGTAGCTCCATCTGATGAATTGAAGTGGTGTTTGTGATCAAGAAACATCAATACCTGACCTCACGAATTCTCTTGTGGCAGAATGCAATCACATCCTCCCACCAGCATCTAGTAAAGCCTTTCCAGTAGGATAGAAGCAGTTACAGCAGTAGAGGGGAGACAAACATCCCTATTAATACCCTTGATTTCAGATGAAATGCTGGATGAGCACCCCTCTGACAATATCCACAGGTTTTTCTTTTTTTAAGCAAATAACAAGTGGGAAAATTTTGTACTCCATCGTATTAGCTTGCTGACTGACATTTGGAAAGTAACTGTCAACATGTCAACAAGTCAAAGATATAACAAGAAACAAAACATTTTCTGGCCCAGGATTTTGCAACAAAAATAAAATGCTTTTGGATTGAGATGCAAAGCCACGTCATGCACCTCTCAGTGCACCTCTGCACGTGGTAGAACCTACAACAGAGCTAATTGGAAACTAATTGGAAACATTAGGGTTTAGGTTTCTCAGGCTACACTACGGCAAAGTTTTGTGCACCTGTAGCTCATTCATAACTTTAACCACTTATAACTTTTGAATTTGTCTCATAGAAATAAGCAGCAAGCAAGCTATTCAGGCCTTTATTATATTTCATTCATTCTATAGTCGAATGCCTTTGGCAATAGTCACACATTTTGCCTGCAAAGGACTTCATAGTGACCCAAGAGCCAGCGTCTCATCTTTGAAAACTATCCTGCTAACCTATTTGGCACACTGCACTGAGTTTCAACATGAAAAGTACACTGAATAATGATTTCCACATTTCTTAGTTGCCCATTGAGTGCGCCCCACAGCATGCCTGTAGTGCTTTAGATGATTTACAGATACGTTGAATCCCTACTGTATTATCTCTGTTTTTTATGGCTTTGGCTGTCCCTGTCAGGCTATTGTACAGTAAATGTTCAATTATGAGCAACTTTGCAGTCTACAGTCTTATCTCCAGCCCTCCAGTTGGGGAGCGATAGACACACTTCTCTAGGATAAAGACTTTTGCACGCACCATTGGGGATAAAAAAGAGATAAGAGTTTAGCAAGAAGAGATGTCCTGAGGTAAGGGACAACTATTTCCCTTCTGTGCTTAGGAAAGAAACAGTGGTTGGAGAATATTCCCCAAAAAACTATGTAAATATGTAGAGGGCATGAAATAAAGATCAAAAAGGAGGAGAGCTTAGCTGTGGTGTGCAGAAATGTGAGTCAACAAAAGATTTTTTTTTTTTACTGTATTGGTTTTTTTGTGTTTTGACCACAAAGCGAGCAACCTCTCAAGACTTTCTCTAATAAATAAAGCAAATGCTTTTTAGTAAGAGTACAAAGCCCATTCTCCACAGTCCATTCAAGGTAAGAGTCTGCATAGTCCAAGAATCCCTAAACCCTGCAGTTGAAAAGGAACACTTCTGCACATTTAATCGACATCATAAGACTAGCAACTTCAACAAAATGACCCATACAATCCAGGAAGCTTTGTTGAGCATTGAAGTGATGTAGCTTTGGGAGTAGGAGTTTTAGTAGTTGGTGTTTAATAGTAGTGTTAGTAGAAGCAGTAGTAGTAGTATAAGTCAGTAACCTCAATTATATGTATACAAGTGTTTTCTTGCATATAGCATGAAGATAGCAATATTCGTATTTCGAGGACTCTTGTGAGAGGAATGCACCTGCTGGCCATTAGGCCATTGATGAGTGTAATTGTCGACCATAGTTAGTGTGGTGTGTATGTCTTTTTGGCTGATTGAGTTAAATAAGCATCTGTGGTTGGCTGTGTAAGAGGATGAACAAGAAGAGAAACAAGGAAGGCAAGAAAGAGCCACTCTCATGAGGGCACACAAATGTCTGAATTAAAAAAATAATAATAATGTAATTGTTATATTTCCACTTCCTCATTTGGGTATGTCACAGACTACAAAATTACACCTGACCTCAGAGGAATAAAACTTTGTTTATTGGTTAGTTCGTAGGTTTCCAAAGAGGTTTCTGATGGCACTAACCCCCTCCTTTTCTCACCTCTGATATGGAAATCCTGACTTGCTGAAATGGAGTGAGCCTGTGGCAGGAGGATAACACTTCTGCGAGCTTTATCGCCCTCCCAGACTTTTGGCTTTCGTCATAATGGCCGGCGTCCTCCTGAATGCTGTCAGCCCTCCACACGTCCATCTGCATGGCTCCTCCTCAGTTCTGCTGTCAGGACTCAAAGCAGCGCCTTCTAATTTTGGAAGGATCAGCGCCACCGTTCTGGGCCCGGGTGTTTTGGTGCGTGAAGAGTCATTAAGTCTTTTAGAGCATCTGACAGTGTAATTAGCCCACCCACACACGATAGGCAGTCTCCTGATTGGTGGGAGAGATGTCAGATTCACACCTTGCCACCCCCCCCCCACACACAGTGACTTCTCAATTGCCCGCACAGCCTGCAGACAGCATAGACTATCCACATTAGCATAATAAACAGGTAAGTGGAGGGAAGGGAGATGGAGACAGGAGAAAAATGAAATGTTGTGAACCGCATTCTGAGCATTTAACTTGAAATCAGGATTGTCAATCTGTGACCTCGCAAAAAATATTCTATTATGAGTTTCCTTAGTCCTGTTTGTAAGAAAACAATGGGTTTTGTCACCCACTTAGTTGTCTTAGTCCTGTTTACCAAGAAAATAATGGATTTTGGTATCCAGTTAGTGGCTTCTCAATTAACTGAACGGCCTGCAGACAGCATAAACTATCTGCATTCACATAAATAGGGTTAAGAAAACAATGGAGTGTGGCACCCACTTAGTTACAGATGCGCTGAAAACACATTAAAATATTAATGCCAATCATACTTTTTCAACTAAAGTATTGCAATGCTTTAATATATCATATTTTTCTCCCAATTCCCACTGGTGATTTTGAACTTTGGCATTAGTGTTATTGGACAGTATCGCTTAGCAGGGATTGCTATGCCATGCATGTAAATTCAGTTGCTAATGGCTCCATTAGGACTCACTGCTAAACGTGTCAGCACTGCTCTGCGGTGATGTCAGAGAGTTTAATTGATTCAAGCTGGAGGGTTTGCTGATTGCTTCCCACCCTCTTCCCACCAGGGCAGAGCAGACACATCTTACAGACAAGATAACGGCTCCATAACAGCTGGGTTTTCCCACTTTGGGTCAGTCCACCTATCCATCACGAAGCGGCTGCTGGCAGGTGCTAGTAAATTGCGGCAATGAAAAAAAAAAAACATTTCTGCGCTTAGATGATAAAACTAAATAATGGGTAATTACAGTCTATTATTTTGCAGTGTGAACTGATTAAGGTGGACACCCCACTGGTTATTAGGATTCATATTAATATTAATCAGCACAATATTCTCAGAGACATTTTCTTTGAATCCCTTTTTGTCTGAACTAGGCCTGTTTTGTTCCCACTAAATTTGCTTATTAAGTCCACATCATGGTCAGATACAGGATTGAAACTTTCCTTACTTGTCAGCGGATTTCATTTGCTTATCAAAATGCCTGGCTGGAAGTTCTCCTCTGAGCTCTCGAACCCCTGTGGTTCTCGACATAAAACTCCTTATCGCTTGCAAAAATCAAACCCCATGCGCCACGACCGCCCGCTGAGGTGGACTGTACACTACTCCTCTACGCATGGCTGAAATCGGCACTTCAAAGTTCAGTAGTCGGCTTGCCCACTTGCTAGGCGCTGTCTTCAGGAGATAAGAAGACTATTGTGCTTTTTTCTATTGTTGAATTTCTTTCAGACCTGGGGGCCTGATTATTTTCTCTCCATGCATTTCAGACATACACCGCTTGCTCTTGGTGACACCTTTCACAATGTTTTTTAATACAAATGAGCACATTTTCTTCAGCGGGCTGCAATAACAACATATAGTGTTTTTCAGAGGAAAACTTTCAATGTAAGATGTTTTTCTGCATCATTTGGAGTATATCTGTTGGTCAGTTCCTAACATGTGTAAATGGTAGCTAGTTGATAAAATGATGTAATAACTAAATTGCTGACAGTGTTATCTTAAGAAAAGCCAAAGGTCAAACTTAATACTTTAAGGTGTTCAAAACACCTCTAGGTCAAAATGTAATATTTAATAATAATTCAGAAAAGAAAACTAGTCACAAGCAAAATCTACATTTTATTCAAAGGAAAAGTATGTGGACATAAATGACCAAGACTTTGACTCAAACTTGAGCCTTATGATTAAAAAGACTTGAGACCCAAAGTGGAAGGGATAATTTCACCAAACTCTTGTTTCAATGAATCAAACGCTCATTTTCTTTTCACCAGTAACTGTGGTTAAGCTTTGCTTATTGTGTTTCGAAAGACAAGTGAGACAAGCATGAGTATTCAAGCTAAAAAGCAACAAAATCCAAATGAGAATCACTAAGCCTTTACCCCCCTCATTTTTTTGCCTGCCAGAATGGGCAGCACTGCGAAATGCTAGGAAGCGAAGCCGCTAGTCAGCTATGTTTATCTTTATTTTCAGAGAAATTTTACAATGTGGGGCTGCGTGTAGGGGGTGTGATTATTAGGGGTTGTTGGGGGGCATCGAAGTCTCAAAAGATGACCCCAAAAGTCATTTCATAAATTATTCTTTGGCTATAGCATTTGCTTTTTAGCATAGTAGTACTATGAACATTATTTACTTTTCACTGTTGTACTTTTCATACCATATGCTCATTATCTACATTATCTACATTATCATCATTTTTGGGGTTCAATGTTGTTAAGACTTACTTGTTAGTGACTTAAAAAAGTGCCACAAAAGGTTAATTGAGTGATGCCCTGGAAGACCCATATTTGTATATCTAAATAACCAGATTTCAAAAAGAGGTCTGAAATAGCATAACATTTTAAAGGTTTAAAGAACTTTTACATATCAGATCTAGAACAATTCAAAGGTTCCTCCCAAAATCTCAACATAATGTGGAAGTTTTATAAACTTTAAAAGCTCTTCACAGTCACACAACTCATTTACAAAAATGGTTCTAGAAACAAGTGTCTTCTGCAAGGTTCTTTTAGAGAACAAGCTCTGGTTCTTCTTTGGTATTACACAAAAATCTTTTTTGGTGTCTTTGTTTATTAGAGTACAAAGGTTATATACCAGTTTTTTTTTCCATACACATAGAAGATTCTTTTAATTTAAATGTTAAAAAGGTTCTTTAAGGTCGCTCAGTGCATTAAGGGTTCTTTATGGAACCAAAAGAGGTTATTCTATAGTGTCTCGGAAGAAGCCTTTTAGCCCTTTTTATTCATATACAAAAAAGTTTAGCAAATATCTGCAAATTTCTTACTGTTTAGCTGCTGTTTTTTCATTGAAGAGTAGCAAAGGGAAATTCAAATTTCACAGGAAAGCAACTTTTGACCAAGGTGTCCCCAAACCTTTGGTATCTCCATCAGCTGAAGTCTTCCAGGGCATGGAACACTGTGGTAGATGTGTCCAGGCCTGAAAGCCAAGGTCCAAGTACCAAGCCTCAGCATTTAATCATGTCTTTGGACCTCTAGAAGGAAGAGTATTCTAAGTTAGTCACTTCTGGCTGCATGCCTGGTTCAGATCTTCCACAAAGGAGATTGCTTGGAGAGTCTTTTTTTTTTTTTTTAGCTCACCATATATGTCAGTTTTGCTATAGTGTTAAAATTCCAACTGATAAACCCACATGTTTCATGCTCTTCTTAAAAATGGAACAGATTGCTCCTGATACCAGAGACAAACATTCTTTGTTCTCCATTCATGCCTCATCAAAGATGATCCAATGGCCCCCAGTTCTACAGCAGTTCTGAGGCGGCATGACTGCTTGGCCTGAAATTCACACGACTTCAAGGGGCAAACGTATGTGTCATGTTTGAATTTCTTTTCTTCTCGTAGTCTTATTTCAAAGCTGAACCCGTAGATCGACCATGACACGTCTCAAAGAAAAGGGGTGACAAAGACAAGTGGGGTTGGCATGAAACATGATTAGAGCAGGATTCTTGCGTGGTTTGATATAAAGGAGCATGTAGAAAACAATTCATCTTCACAGCCCCCACAAACACAGTCAGCTACTTTTCTGGAGCATGAAACCCGAAACGTGAACATCAGGGGAGGAAAAATAATGCACGCTCAGCAGTCTGGGGCTCAGACACAACTAAAGGCGGGACAAAGGAGAGCTGTTCAGAAAGAGATTAATATTGTAGATGAACATGTAAAAAATAAAACCTGCAGATGAGGGTGGGAAGGCACGACGCAAGATAGATTAGCTGTGGTTCTTATGTATTTCCAACTGAAGTCTTAGAAAGCATTGACACATTACACTGCAGGCTTATACTCCCTAATGAAAGATTTCAGTCCTATGACTTGGACAAAGTCCGCTCTCATAAATAACCTCTCGTAATCTCACAAATCCCCTTAAGACCTTAAGAGTCAAGACTTTTCCATTCGCTTGTACTATGATGGAGTAGTAAAATGCGCCAATCTGACCTACAGTGCTCTTTTTATCATAGAGAGTAAATTTCTTTCAGATTATAAAAAACACACACTGGCTTCCATTGGTTCAAGTTCTTCTTTCTCCCCTCTTGCTGAAATATTGGTGAAACCTTAACACTGAGCAGGAGGGCAATCTCGCTTTCTGCTGCAGAACCAACAGGTGTGTTTGTCGAAAGCCTTGTTGCACATTCCTAGTCACACACATGTGCGCTTGTGGGAGAAGCTGAAAGGTTTTGAAAAGTTTTACAGCAGAAACAGCCTCAGCCATGTCTTTGCCTGACCATTCTTACAGTTTGGGGAAATGAGTGCTCAGACATTTTTGTTTTATGCTCTTTAATATACTTCAAGTGCAAATATTCACAATTTATACATATAGTATCTTTGACATTAGAATATGAACAAAACAAAAATCCATTAATATGCATGAACAAAGGTTCAAAGAAAGGAACTGGTACAACAAAAACGACACTATATTAAAATATGCATATGCGTAATGGTGCTATATAATAATAATAATAATAATAATAATAATAATAATAATAATAATAATAAGTTACACTTATATAGCACCTCTCACAATGCCAAGGATGCATTACAAAAGTGGGAGAGAAGAAAGATAGGAATGGGAGGAGGAGAATAAGCAGTTGAGAAAGAGAAATGTTTGTTGAAGAGAATAGTCTTTTGTTCAGATTTAAAAGTAGAGAAAGAAGGACAGTCACGGAGAGGCTGAAGAAGAGAGTTCCAAAGTTTGAGGGCCATGGCACTTTATGTATATATAAAGTTCAACGAGCAATTCAAAAATTTAGGAG
This sequence comes from Brycinus macrolepidotus, assembly GCA_037974445.1. Classification (NCBI taxonomy): domain Eukaryota; kingdom Metazoa; phylum Chordata; class Actinopteri; order Characiformes; family Alestidae; genus Brycinus; species Brycinus macrolepidotus. The sequence continues at coordinate 8,953,706 of JBBPCZ010000142.1, read as the reverse complement.
AGATATGAAAGCTGCAAGGCCAACAGAGGGGACTTTGTAACCTTGAGGAACAGAAGGTCCTTTGCCAAGAGGAATGAAGCTTGAAAAACAGCCCATTTTGGATTCATCAGTTTTCAAACTCTGCTACATATATCCACTTTTTCCACCCATTTAAATAGGTTATAAAGAGTGTTTCAGCCTGGACTGCCAGTCAGAGCAGAGCTTGATTACAAAGATCAGTCTTAAAGGCTGTGGTGGAAAATCAGCAAACAGACAAAGATTCTTCGCTCAGGACAAAGACTTTATTCTGTTAACAGAGAGAACCTTCTCTTTACTGGGGCAGTCCCAGCAGACCAGAAGTGTCTCCCAGATCAATCGTTCGCAGAGGATTTTATACCCTCAGAATAACATACATATTATCTAACTAGGTGTGAGTTCAAGGGCCCTCTCTGCACAAAAACACTTTATCATGTCTTAACCTTCTATGCAGAGGTGCCAGTCTGTTTCTCATATTATGGTTCCTCATGTTCTTAACCTTGGACACGCTCAGTAGACCGGAGCAAAGAGATAAAGCCTAGAACATGTAAATCAAAACATAGGGTTTTGCACAAAATAACAAACTTATAATCATGTCCTTTGCCATAACGGCCGCAGGACCAGTTATACGACTCTAATGATTTAGTCACCAAGAAATCCCTCTAATAATGAGAAAGAAAGAATCCTCAACCTAATATGAATTACCAACTGAATATGCTTATTTTCTTAGTATATATTTGATTTTCCCCTACAAGGCACAGTAACTAAAAATTCTAGAAACTAAAATAGAAGTAGGTTGGGAAATTGTTATTGAAAAATAATTTTTGTGTATATTATTGTTTTGGTATACAAAAATACAAAAATAGAAGAACGTTATAGAATATGGACCTTTTATATTCAGATGCTGTAACATAAGATAAACATGTTGTATGTATGTTGTTATTTATATGTTGTTAATATTTTTGAGCCTACCCTGTTTTTGATCTGTGTTAGAGTGCAAAATAAAATCTTTCCATTGTTTCTGGTTTAATGACATGTTGCTTTTATTTAGCAAGTTCAGGTAGCTAGGTGACTGTTTGTAGTCAATGCTAAAACTTCAAAGCTTTAAAGGATCATACACGTATGTATGTCATATCAAAACCAATTATGTTTTAGATTCCAGATTTTTTTTAAGTATTAAGTATGTGCTTGTTCATTTGTATAAACGTTAATGTCAGCCTTTGAACAGATTCCATAGATGATAAATATGAATGCCAGGCAAAATTCGAATGGGAACATTCTTAATTCCTTTCTGTACTTAACTTTATTCTGTTCTGTTGGTTCGGCTCCTGACCTCCTTTGCTGTTACTCGCGGCTTTCACTTTGGAGCTTTAGCAATTTATTTTGCACCAAAAAAGATCTCAAGAAGAGAAGACTAGCTCCTAGTGATCTTGTATAATTGTACTGCATTTTGTTTATAATAGAATGTCTGTGTGAAATGATGTTATATAAGCAAGAAAAAAAGCCTAGACATCAAATTTTCCATTTCGTCCAGAGTACTGAAGGATCCCTCTCAGGTATCTATTTGAGAGAGGCTGGGATACCTCTGATCTAAAGAAAGACGCAGACTGAATTCAAATTGCAACCTATTTCTTATATATTTCTGCACATAGGACACAGGATAATGGTTTTTGAACCCTTTGTGGTGCACAATATGTCTCACCGGGAGCCATTTCTGATTCCAAAACAGACATCACGCCACTTCCCTCACTGCCAGAGGGCATCCATCTCAATCAGCTTTCTTCTGCCCTTGGGTTGGGCTTGACCTGACAGGGGAGGTTGTCACTGTTGGGGCCTCATTCCTGCAGAAACAGACTAGTAGGCCATCGCCAGACTCAATTCTGTGATTGTCAAGGCATGTCCAATAGATCACTCTGCCGGATTGAGCTTAATGGGTCAAGAGCGGCATAGTGAACCACAATGTCTTATTTTGACACTGGGCCACATTGAGTCCCTTACAGAAAGGTAATATCCTACACTGGGCTCGTCCACTGGGATGTAATGTTTTGACAGCAAACAAGAACAGGAATATCACTCAAAAGGGTATTTGGTGTGAAGGAGAATAAGAATATTCAGGATAGTTTTGGAACAGCATCTGATATAAAACATGTTTGGGAGTGTTCATGCTATCTATTTTAAATAAAGATGATATAAAGGTGAGGTCATTGTAATGGCATTAGATGATGGATGTATTCGCAAGACTTTACTAAAGAAAACAAAGCACTACATCAACAAAAGGGGAAAACATGACAAAAAACATCAGGAGAATGGAACTAACTGATGAATGTAAACAGTAAGGAAACACAATTTGAAAACACACAGTTAACGAGGCAATGCAAGGCAAACATGCATGCATCAAGGCTCAAGGTTTAAAGTTCAAGGCTACTTTATTGTTGTCAGCAGTTGTGAACATGTACATAGTTTGATGAGATGTTTCTCCATAAACCACGGTGCAACATATAGCAACATTCAGCAAAGAGGAAGTTATGACAGAAACAATACAGACAACACAATAAATAGACACCACAACAATGTAACAGTAATGTATGTAATGGTATTGTGTAAAAGGGATGTAAACCTTCCAGAATGACTAGTATTACACCATAAGTATGATTATTGCACAGGAGGCAGTTAGCAGCATTGAACAAAGTGCAAGGGATGACAGAGACTATACAATAAATAGACAATATACCAATGTAACAGTAGTGTGAATGGGATGTAAATCTGAGACAACACCAAGATAATATCCAAGGCAACATCCAATACATGCATATTGCATGCAGAATGCAAGCAGCACTGATCCATGCCAAAGCGTGACAAATGGTAAATTGTCTTCATTTGGCAAAACAGCTCCTTATATGGAATTTCCCCCTGTTTGTGTTGATACTCGAAATGTCAGATGTCATGCTCAGCTTTTTGGTGTTCCTATGTCACATAGAACCAAAGTTATTTACAAATTTAAAAAACATGTAATAATAATAATAACCGCCACTGGGGTTTTAAAAATAACATCACAAGGCAAATGACTATAAAGAACAAAAATGCCCAAATTTCTTTTATTTTGGGTCTCAGAAACAAACGCAAAAAAAAAAAAAGATCTTTGAACACAGGAGAACTTTCAGGATAATCTCTGCCCACAAGTGGGTGGGGAAAACCCGCAGAGGGAGGGTGGGGTGCCGAGAGAAAGAGCAGCAAATGGTGAGCATGTAGGAGAACAAACACCGGTTTTAGACTGTTTTACATCGATTTTATTTGTTGAAATCAGTTTTTACTGATACACTTTGAGTTCTAAGGGTTAACATACAAGAGATGAAGCTTAAGAGGCCAGACGAAGACTCAGAAGAACCCAGGGGTGCTTGACTATGGCACATGACAAGAAACATCTGGGACTAGGAGGGGTTAGTGATGAAACACAAGTAAATGGGCAAAGCACATGGAGAAATGTTAACAAAGACACAGAAAAGACATAAGGACTAAGAAGGGCAAAATGTTACAATCGATTTGATATAAAGCACAACCATAGACTGATAACTAATCATTAGAAGCTAAGGATCACAAGTCACTTCATGTGAGTTTAAATCGAGTCATGAGTTTGTGAAGTCTCAACACTCTGAATTCACGTCTTTAGTTATCAGTGGATACCACTAGTTCAGTCCCGTAACTAGCTGTACACATGTTGTACAAAAATAAACCCCTCTTAAGACCCCCTCTGGATCATTTATCGAGGCCACCTTGGCCGAATGGATACAAGAAGTAGAGGTTGAATCTCTTGTTCAAGGCCAGACCTGTAGTGCTGTGTTTCCAGTACAAGGTCAATTTCCTGTATTTCCTACTCAAGATCAAACCCATCAGTAACCCCAGAGTGTACTGCATATTCAGTAGCTTATTTTAGACCTGCAGCACCTTGTGCAAAGATTGTGGAGAGAGCTGGCTTACTTTGTATCTATAACAACAAATAAATTTTTTTCATGATAATATGTAATACATGCAAACCCATGACTGACTGTATTTGACTATGCAGCGTAAACACCAAGATCCCTCCTGACTAAAAGGTTGGAAAACGAGCCAAAAACAAGGTAAAGTAGCTCTCCTTTAGGTCCAAGCAAGAGCTTGTCGGGCGAACTCAGGCTGACATGATGAAAGTAATTCCCTGAAACAAACCCCATCTATCATCAGCTCCCCTGGGCATTGCACACAAGCACCACTCCACACATCTCTCTTACCGCCATCGTATCTGCATCTCAACTCCAGTGCCCCCTGTCTCGTCTTTCTCCATAAATTCCAACGACTAGCCACTCGTACTTCAATGCAGCTCAGCAGTTAGATTAAAAATAAAGGGGCTGAATAGGGGTCTAGAGGAAGCCATAGACGAATTCCTTTTGCTTCCCTGAAGAGCCTTTCAATAGATTTTTTTTTTTTTCCGTCAAATGTTTGATATTTGATTAGAGAAATACTATATTGGAGGACGCCAATTTAGCTCTCAAGCAGGAACCACAAATGTACTGTTAATTTGATTTTCTGATGAGTTGGTCATGATGATGCATCGATCCCATTTCTCAAGTAGTTCCAGAGTCAACTTTTCCATCCCCCCAGCTGAACGTACAGAGGTTTCTGGTGGAGGCAGCACATGCACTTTAGCTTTGTTTAGCCTTGCCGACATACAATCAATATTATGTAGAAAACAACACAATGGAATCAAACATTTGGAGGTTATGTAGGTCAGAGAAGCTTATTTTAAGAATGAGAATTTTTGTTATAGCTGGCCTGCTGCTATGGCAACATGGATTTTCACCAGGCTTGTAGGTCCACCTCTGTGGAGATGAAGGATATGGGTTAAAACACAATTTACAGGTTATAGGCAGTGCTGAATGGGTTTAAAGTAGATACCCATGATCCTTTCAAGAGAACAAAAGCACCCCATCCACTGTATGTCCAGACATTCTTTCTAATTGGTGAGTTCAGCTACTTTAAGGTCCACCCTATTGGTAACACAGCTTATATAGTCTCCACAAAAGAGCACTCCCAGTAGAATAGGATGCTCTGGAGCAGCTGCATGAGCCTAAGGTCACCATATATAAAGCCAAGCATCAGCTAGAGGGTAATAAAGTGAAAGTTAAAATGAAAGTGAAAAGTGAAAGTGATCATTCTGTCATACGTGAACACACCACAGCACACAGTGTGAACAGCACGAAATTCTTCCTCTGCA
>JBBPCZ010000142.1:8913783-8948346 GCA_037974445.1 Brycinus macrolepidotus | reverse complement strand
ACGGCGCCCGTGGAGCAGTGTGTGGGGACGGTACCTTGCTCAAGGGTACCTCAGAGGTGCCTAGCGGTCTTGGGAATAGAGCCCCCCAACATGGCTGTGGCTCTGCAGAGATAGAGCTCTTTCCAATATCTTTGGGATTAGTTGGAGTGGAGTTTGTGATCTAGAACTAATCATGCAACAGCAGTACCTGACCTCACTAATGCTCTCGTGGCTGACTGCAATCAGATCCTCAAAGTAATGTTGCAGCATCTTGAGTGAAGCCTTCCCAGAAGTGCAGAGGATGTTCCTGCAGAAAAGAGGGACCAAGCTTTCTATAAATGCCCTTGATGTCAGGAGAAATATTAGATGAATAAGCGTCTACAAAAGGCACTTTTCCATAAGCATACAGGAACCGTGCTGTACTTAAACTGTACTATGATGGCACAGAAGTAGCACACTTTGATTTTCTAGTGTATCTCATCCCAGTAACAGAGTTTCTGATGCATCAGCAGCCCAATTCTCTCCCACAGTTTATGGGTGGTCATCGTCCCAAAACCACATCCATTGAGTCGAACCAGCGGAAAGTTTTTCTGTCAGAGCTGCTTTTGATATTGAACTTGCTAACGATGGCCTGGTTCACCTTCACGTTTCTCACAGCGTTAATGATAAATTTGTTAATATCATATAAAACACACACAGAAATTTATCTTCAGCCGAAAAAGGTAGTAGTGCTTGTACTTCCCATTTGTTGGTTTGGACCTATTGTTGTTGTTTTTTTTTTTTTTTTTTGTGCACAGACAGAAAAACAAAAAAAAAACAAGGCCTCTTTCCAAGCCAATCTGTTGTCATGAAAACATTTTTTGACCAATCAGAAAGCAGTGACGCAGTCAGCTTGGCTGCAGCTCACTTTCAGCCCCGAAAGCCCCGTCGAGCAGGACTGTGACAGCACGGGTACGGCTCGGATACGGGTCTCTTTATTTGTAATGGAAAAACATTTGTTCCCAGTACAGCACGGTTCCTTGTGCCAGTGGAAAAGCGCCAAAAGGACATAGTGTACCATTCAGGGGCTCAATACACTGTTTTTCACATCATTGCTTTCCACCCTTGCTTTTTGAGCTTTTTGTTATAGCGTATAATCATATGACAGTTAGGTCCAAACTCGCAATGTGATTGGCTGTTAAAATCTCCTTAAGTATCATTCCATCTTATCCACCTGTTATCTAGCAACAGATCATAGAAGATCATTTTTAAACAAAAGAGTTTAATGTAAATTAGTGAGTGTTAAGGGTTTCAAAAGTTTATGTTTACCACTCAGTCCACACAATTCATAAAAGAAATGCAGCCTGTTTTTATAATGTCATGAAAAACAATACATTTACAAATATTTAGATTAGCCTTGCCCATTCACACTGGGTTATGAGGAGTGTTTCAGCCTGGACTGCTGTTTTAATGAGCAGAGGTCATTTACATACATCGGTATTAAAGATACAGCAACAAAAACAACTTAATTCTAAAAAATTAAGAGAGGTTGAAAACTGGTCATGCAGAGATGAATTGCAACCGCTTTTGGTAAATTAAACCACAGAGAAAGTGGAAAAAGAGGGAAAAACACATTGCCATATTGTTCTTGTGGAATGTAAATAAACATTACTGATAATTATTTCTGAGTTATTTACAATGTTTATTTACATTCCACAAGAACAATATGGCCAATAAAAATAAATATCATCGCAATTATACATTGTAGGTTGCTTTATGCAGAGAAATGCTGGCACTGATTTCTGATCTATGGTGTTTCACTTTCGGCCTTTGTGCCGAGGGCAGTGCACCCAAGCCAATCTCAGGAATGACCTTGCCTGTATTATTGTATTCTTGTATAATAATAAACTTACACTAAATGTAATTTCATTAACTGTCAATTCTTAAAGACCTTTGTTCTGGAAAATTGGGTTATGGAAGTCACTGTGGATATTAAGAATGAGCAGATCAAATAATTATATACAAATCTGAAGCAAACTTTATTAAGAGCTTTTTTGTGACATCTCGTGCAATAACGGGCAGTGACAAACTGTTGGCAGTTCCCTAAATAACACCAGTAATTACAGCCCTGAGTCACAACTTAGATGGGATGAAAAGGTGAAAGACTGTTGTTGCCTCCCCTCCAAAACACACGAATCGGAGTTCAGACATGAAACGGCGTGACCCACACCCCCCCAACCCCTCCACCTATACATCCCCAAAAGTCTGTAAAACTTCAGAAAGCAAGCGAGCTGAGACCATCCCTTTAAACAGTAACATTCTCTGAAATGTTCCGCTAATGGAATTTTTGAGTACAGGAGCTTCAGATTTTTCTTTGCCTCTCAATCCCCACCAATCCGCACACACACACACACACACACACACACACATACTCACACTTCAAGATAGATCACTCACAGGTTGTCACTTTGATCTGCAGAATAAGGAAGATTTCCTAAAGCTCCCGTTGAAAGACAGGTAAAAGTCGAGCGAAGGTTGGCACGTGTCTGTACACACTTCCAGTAAGACAGTTTCAGCAGCGATGACAATTCTAATTTTTTTTTCTTTTTTTTTGTCTTTGAACATGCTGTCTTCATTATTCAAGATTTCCATGTTTGTTAAATACAGTCTTTGGGAGTTAATTCAAATACGGTGAGTGATCCGTGAAAACCGCTGCCTCCTGCCAACGCTGGTGTCGGAAAGGAAAATTGTACACTAACTGCATAAACTGAGATTAAATATCTGAATGCTCATTTTTAAGACCATCTGCTGGCTTGTTTACTCCAGAGAGTGCCCTAGGTTCTTTCTCGAGTCTTCCTTTGACAAGGAAGTTATATTGTGGGATTAAAACTGGTGGGCTAACTTGGCTAACGTCTTGCATCAAAGATTTTGCTTGGAGTATACTCGTACTCGTGCTGTTGTTGTGTGTATGTATGTGGAAAAAAACATCCATTAATTTGTTGCTGTTTTTTGTCACTTCTTGGCATCTAAACAACTGGAATAATGTCAGTGGTAAACCTGATCCTTGGCGATGCTACAGCCGTGGCCGAGAATCCAAGAGAGTTGTCCTCATTCTGTGTGGGTAGGATGGTCCTCACACTCCCCATCACTCAACATGATAATAGCCAGCATGGACAATACTAAATACTGCTAATACTTAAATCATTGGACAATGCAATATGCTTGGAAAAGAACACTAACTATCAAATGTGTTAGTTAGAACTGGTAGTAAGTGTTCTCCTCCAAGCGTTTTGAATTGTCTAATGACATTGTGGTAGCACTAGCTTGGCTAGCTGGTGGAATTAGGCATGTCTAAGTAACAGGAAAAAACTTGTCAGTACAGAATGTAATTAAATGTAATTCTCTGTGTAACTTACAGTGCAATTAGTACTGTGATTACATACATTTAAATGGTAATGCAAAAATGACCAGTAATTCTAAAGGCTAAAGTTATTACAATTAACGTGTTATCTTGCAACGATGAAAAGCAAAAATGAATACACAGATAAGGAATTCTACTACTATAGTATGAATGATGGAATGATGAGTAATAGGAGGGTAATTATCTTTGGATCACTTGTCAGTACAAAATGTAATTAAATGTAATTCATTGTGTAACTTACAATGAAATTAGTAATGTACTTACATATATTTAAATAGTAAATGACGAATAACTCTAAAGGCTAAAGTTAATACAATTAATATGCTATCTTGAAACAATGAATAGCAAAAATTTATACATAGATAAGGAATTCATTAACAACTACAACTACACTGGTATGAATAATGGAATGATAGGTGATACGAGGGTAACTGTCTGGATTACTTTAGCAATCTCTTTGTAGTGCCATTCCCACGGTATAGAATTGAAAGATTTTCATCACTTGTATCTGGAGAAGAACTGTGTAGGTATACAATCTTCCCTCTCTTTCATCAATAACTTCTGTGTAACAGTTTTTTTTACTCATTCTACCAAATCTTAAGATCTCCCAGCAAAGTCCCAGTGTAAGTGTAGTCTGCAGACACAGACTTGTTAGCAGTTTCTTCAAGCTGGCTGTGAGGCCCACTGCTGTGCTGATGACAGAACTCAGCAGAATGGAAACATAACATTACTTCAGCTTCCAGAGCACCAAGCTGCTCAAAATGCTGGCTCTGGAGATGCTCTGTTTCTCCAAATGAAGAAACTTTTCTTACAGTGTCATTCATTTGCAACATAGAAAAAATACTGCAGAGTCATGACGTAGTGGCAGGATAAAGGATTCTAGATCCCACTAATGCTCCAGAAACATGAATGATCCTTGTCACTATTGCCTAAGAATACTGATTTGTCAATTCTGATTTAGATTTAATCCAGTTTATGAAGTCTTTTGTTTTTCCTTTTCAATTTGTCGTACATGGTATAGCTACGCTCTTAGCAAAACTGGTTCTATGATACTCAAAATGGTCCTTTGACCTGTAACCTTTTCATGTTAAATGAGAGCATTTTACAAGACCATATTCAGCATTATGTTCTTCATCACACAAAATTACTCAATCATGCGATTCTACTTTCTTTTGGATTCAAGTTCCAAAAGTGTTCTTGATTAGCTGGATCAGATTAATGTTCAGGTTGCGTATGGGGTGGGGTAATCAGAGTGTTAAATGTATTTTGGATTGAAACCTTTCCAGGAGGAGGGCTGGTAACCAATAATTTATGGTATCCCAATCTCAGGACACCATCCCAGTCCTAGCGACCCCATACTCTGCATATTTTTGTGTTTTACCTACTTGCTTGTTAATTAGTTAATCCTCTGAGTTAGATGTGCTCATTGAGACAAAATACTACAATGTACATAGTGTGAGGCTGCCAGGACAGGCACTGGAAACACCTTGTATATTGTATGGTATATCAGAACTGTGATACGTCCTGAACTGTCTGAAACACCACATATCTGAAAGTTTGTAGTCTGATTTTCTTCTGAAATAAAGCGTATTAATAGGTTGTTTGTCACTGTAACAGCCTCCACCCATTTGGGACAACTTTGCACTACATGTTGGAACATTGCAGTTTGGATGATTGCATTTGCCCCCAAGTGCATTAATGAGGTCAGGTACAGAGGTTGAAAAGTTCTAGACCACAAATGCCATGTCAACTCCATCCAAGTACTGGATGGAGCTCAGTCACTCCAGGGAACTGGTTCCACTGCTCCGCAGCTCAATGCTGGGGGGGCTTTATTCCCCTCTAGCCCATGTTTGGCATTGGGCATAGTGACCTTAGGCTAAGTAGAAGGCTCGTCTGGATGCTGGATGCTTTTGTGGGCATATAGTGAAATGAAAGGAAGTAAACATATAAACATATGATTATTGTTATTTATAAAGGATTTTATGTCATAAATTACATCCTCTATTATGCTCTTGTGTGTAGGTTTAGAATGAATGATGATACCTTCCCTGATAGCTGAATTACAACCACCAGAAACAAGTTTACCACCAAGTCCAAGGACAAGCAGGGTGCTCTGACTATGCGAGAAAGGAGATCCTGATAATACTCAATAAATATACAGCGATCAATAGCAGGCCCTCATGAATATTCCCTGCCTCGCTTGACATTTCATCTCTGTGATTAAGGATGAGTGGAGGCAAGGTAATCAGCCCATTTTTATCAGAATGACTGTGTGCAGCACAAAAGAAAGACCCACCTGTGTCACTGAGGTTCTCAGGCAGCCACCCACTTCCAGGCAGTATGGAGTTAAAATCATTGTGCCGCTGCCAGAAAGACCTGAGATGAAATGTCAAATACTTACTTAGCATGCGGTTGAAAGAGATCAATGCGACTTTCATAGGTTCCCCTCTATATCCTGAGTCCGCTGCTCAAGTAAATGGAAAGGCCAATACACGAACCTATGGTGCCTGGCTGCCAGGTTAATAACTTGCTTCCCGTGGATAGTACAAATTGGGTTTTATTGACACCCGCTATTTCTTTTTTGATAGAGGGAAAGAACTCATCAAATCAGGGACATAGCTATTTGTGACCAGCTTTGTATTTTTCCATCTTGGTCCTCTTTAATCTGTTTCTGTTTGTCCTCTTCATGGTTTTTGTACCCATGGACTAAATCATGAAGAGGTTATTCTGAGTTTTACATCTAAAGTAGCTTGTTTTTATTGTTCGACCTTTGGTCTTTTACTTTTCTAATGGTAACAAGCATCTGTGCTTAACTAGGTGTCTGCTTAGCTGAAATAGGGTTTCAGGCTCTTCAGAAACTCAACTGAATGAAAGGCATTGGTTGAATAAGCATGGCTTACCAAGCCATTTATGGTTAAAGACAGCTGAACGCATAGCCATATTCAAGGGATGATTTTTAATGGTGACACACATCTTTTCTTTAGAATTGACCTGAGCTTTAATGTCTTGAAGTCTGTTTATGAGTCTGCTGCGTGTTTTGCTTCGCATTTGTTTCTCTGCGTTTTGTCCCTTTCTGGCCACCTTAGCCAAGATGTCACAGACTCTATCTCTGACACACATGTTGAAGGTGACTCGACCATCAGCTCTCTCTCCGTATACATCACAGAGCCGACTCAGCCACAAAAATTTTTTTTTTAACGATCAATATTCGGCCCCTGATCAAAATCTGAATTTCAACCGATCAAAAATCTGAATTTACGAGCACCGCACTGGATGTTAACGGAAGTTTTAACATTGGAATTTTGCCATAATTCAATATGAGCTCAGACATGAAGTAGCGCCAAAAATGGATGGAATAAAAATAATAATAAAACTTAAGAAGAACAATAGTGTGATTCCTTCCATAAGCACTGATGCAGCTTTCTTCTCACATTGTGACACACCACTGAGTCGTGATGTGGAGTCTTACAACCACTGCACTATAACATAGAACCTGTACATCTTTCTTAATCACCCCTTACAGTACATCTTAAAAAGTTCACACTCATGTACCTCCTATACAACAATGCTTTTGAAAGGGCAGTTTTAAGGTTATAGGTCATGCCAAATAATCATTTTCAGTTAGTGCTTGACTCAATGGCATGATAGTCATCTAAAAATGATTATAATTCATTATTATAATTGATTGAAAATGTTTTGAGGCAATGATGTTAACATCCACCAACACAACAAATGTCCAGAACTGAATCAACTGAGAAACTGCTTTAGAGAACCATGAGCTTTACCCAGTAATTTACTGCAGTGAAATTATCGTGTTCAACCAAGCCAAAAACTCACAACACAGGAATCTCATGGTTGAGAGGCAACCGGGGCCAAAGCAGGCAGTTTGGTGACTGTCTTTTGCAAACCATGCAATTTCTTATTTATCCAGGCCAAAAACCTTAGAGACACTTTGTCCCTTCACACTTCGTCTCCCTGGCCTTGACTGAAAGACGGTTCTGTCAGCGCGTGACGAGCAGAAGACTCCAACATGTGCAACCTTTTGCTGAATGTGCATGCTGTCAGTTGGCCATGGAGCTGTGTGCTAATGCCCTGTCAATCAATGCCAGCTTTGATGGCATTTTTTTTGTCATGCAGGACATGGCTTCTTAGACATCTGGTGGAAAGGATGCACTTTCCATAGTGCTTTGGGATACATAGTTTTTTAGACATTCTTATTCTTTTGTAGACCCTTCTTTAAGGCTGAGTCAAGCTACCAGCTTGATGTACCAACCACAAATCTCCTTCCTACTCTACCAACTGCCAAGTAAGCGTCAGATATTAAATTAAAAAGCGTTCACTAAAAGTAGAACCAATGTCACAACCAATTAGACCAATTAGAACTAAAATGATTAGTGGGTGTTGTGTAGGCTTAATATACTTTAGCCGTAGGCAAAGCTATTAGACACAATGGTTGTGATTGTATTCATAAGGCCATATTTACACATGCGTATGGCCTATGGAATTTTATCATTGCCAATATTTATACAGGTTCAAAAAGATTAGATAATATGAGATATCTCTAGGAAGAAATGTTGTTTTTATAGCTGACCATCCCCCCCCACCCCCCCATAGGCTATGTCTGGCTATGTCACTGACATAGACACCCTATACTGAACCTAATAAGAATTTGAGACAACATTTAATGTGGTTCAATGTGGTTTATCCATGATAGGTCAAAAAGGCTGGAGACGCCATAACATTAACCTTTTGTGTAAAACTGATACAGTGAATGCAATCACACAAGACAGGATGCTGATCCAAAGACGTTTGGGACTTTGAAGGAAGGACAAGTTCAAACTGAACACGGAATGAAAAAACTAACTTTATTAACCAACGAAGCAGATTTAATTTTTATTTTTTTTTCAAAGGCTTTTCAGGAGCCAGGAGCCAGGAGCCTTCGGAGTCTTGATGCCAGTCATTCCAAAAATCTATAATGAGCACATCAAGAAAGGTGAAGGTGTTTTTGCAATGGGACCAATTAGCTCCTCATGAATGGAACAGAGCCTGAGCAATGGACTGCCTCTTTAATGCGGTCCAGTTTATCAACCGGTAATAGATAATCATCTTGCAATGATATGGCCACTGACTACCATTCATCTATTGCTGCAGCAATCCATCCACCAATCCTTCCACACATGCATCCATCTATTCATCCATCCATCCATCCATCTATTCATCCATCCGTCCATCCATCCGTCCATCCATCCGTTCATCCATCCGTTCGTCCATCCGTCCATCCATCCGTCCATCCATCCATCCATCCACCCACTCACCCATTCACGCATCCATCCATCCATCCACCCACCCACCCACCCACCCACGCATCCACCCACGCATCCACCCACCCACCCACCCACGCATCCACCCACGCACCCACCCACGCATCCACCCACGCATCCATCCACGTATCCATCCATCCATCCATCCATCCGAGCTGCTTAACTTTCTACAAGAAGTCATAGGTGGAGAAATACCCTGGACAGGTCGCCAGTTCACTGACTACCAGTTGCATTTACTTCAGTAAACAAATATGCCACTGTGAGAAGAAAGAAAGGCAAAAAAGAAGGAAAAAACCCTTGAAAGAGAGCATTTATCTCCTGAATAGCTTGTGTAAACACTGTCTGTGCTCTGTACTGTATCATAATAAAGAAATCCTATAAATAGGGTGGTGTTGGGGAAGTTTTAATGGGTTTTGCTGTTGTGCATAAATGCAAATCTTTTGGTTGTTAAACAAATGAATAAAAAGGAGATCAAATTTGGTCATTTTTGCATGGCTGGAGAATTCAACCCTGCACTGCTCTTTAGAAATATTACAGAAAAAGCATTCAGAAAGTAATTCTTCTCCAGCTTTGTCAGGGTGGCCTTAGAAAACATCGGCCTTCTTTTTACTAATCTGTGGCCTGAAGGAATGACTCAATATGTTTGGGACCTGCATTGTGATTTAACTAAAGCTTCATCTGCTCTGTTGTTTATCAGACAGGATTTGTCTTGTGCTAACAATTACAGCAGTGGCTTTTTAAAGGAAGATGATACTCACTGAAGTCGATATCTGCTAAGATAATGGACGTGTAAGTGCCTCTGCAAGATTTAAGTGTGCAATCCAATGCAGTATTTAAGGTGATCTTCTATAAAACAGTTCAAAATAAATGACTATAGTGAATAAGAATATGAAAATAAATTAGATTAAAGGGACTATATCATATTTTGTGTTTTATTTTTAAGTGACCTAGGTCCACTTATGCCATGTATATAAGTTTATGTACCAAAAACTGTCATAATTTATTTTTACCTGATCATTTTCCAACCTCTGTATATTCATAACATTAAAACAAGCTTTGGTTACTGCGTCTTTATATGTAAATAAATGTATATATGTAAATGACCTCTGTATGGATTGGCCTTTTATTATTCCCTACTCTTTCAAAAGCAATTTAGACTGAAGCACTCCTGTAACTCCAGTTGAATGAGATGTGGTTATATGTAAATGTATTGTTTGTTGTGACATTACAAAAACATTACATTTAAAATAGGCTTAGTTATAGAGTGGAGAGTGAATGATACATTTTGGAATGTTTACATACCACATTAAAGTTTTTGATTTAAAAAAAGGAAGATATTTTGTTTTACTTTCTGTGATATAGGCCCTTTAAAATTCCCAAGCCAATACTTGCTGTATTAACTGAGAAAAATTCAAAGTAAAAGTAAAATCTAACATTAAATAAACTATTTAATAAACAGAATTTGGTCCTTTTTGGGAATTAAAAAATAAAAATAACCAAATGGTTTTATTTCATGTTGATACATTCTTGGACAACACCACAGTATAGTTGCATGAGTGGCCAAACGTAAAAAGTCTCCCACAATATTGGCACATAAGCAGCAAGGGCAACATGAATATACTTAGTACAAACAGTATAAAACATACATGCTTTTTATTTCATTTTAAATCTTTTTTTTTCTTCATTTTTTAAATATATATTCATATTCATCTTTTTTTGTTTGTTTTCTTTCCACAATTTCTCCATACGTTGTGGGGCAGTTAGAAATTCCCGAAACAAATTAAAGCCATATTCTGCCTTGAGTGGGTGGATGTTTGGGGAGGAAGTGGACGGTAATGCAAATGTAAATCAATGAAATACCAACCTTTTTTTTTTCTGAGAACAGGCCAAAACAGCAGCCTTCTTGTGGTGACATATCCAGTTTACTTTAACATCAAACATATCAGGCATGCATTGACAACTGCTACGTGAACACCTCTTTTTTTCTTTTTTATAAACTCTGGAACACCGTTAAGTCTGTAGAAATTTAGCTATTGTATATCCAATGCAACACGAATCGCAAATTCTCCCAAAGTAGCCGGAAAACACAGTCTATGGTCTACGGACCCTCACAATGTGGCCGACTTGCTGGAAAAAGATGTGAAGTGAATGCTCATACATATCAGGTGAAAGAAACAAAGGGGCCTTTCTGAAGGACCACCATAAAAAAAAATGGGAAAAAAAAGAAAAATGAGAACAGGTTTGACATCTCCAAGAGAAGAATATGGCTTTAATATAATGTGCATCCAAGAGGTAAGGAGAAGAAAGAAGAAGAGCAATAAAAACAAAAACCTCCCAACGGAAAATGTAAAAAGTTCAACAGCAAAAGGTAACAGGAATGCTAAAGAACCACACAAACTCGCACGGGGAAGTCCAGAAAACTTGCAGTTTGGAAGTACATGTAAAGACAAGAGGCGGCCCCCCTCGGGCCTCGTGATCCTTTCGCTGCGCTGCTGCCCTTTGAGAGACACCCTGAAGAAAGTTCCTTTTTTGAAGATTATCAGAGCAAAACACCTTGAGAAAGGTCTTTATAGGGCCGGTACACATCGGGAGCTGAGATTTGTGCCTTTGCTGAGTACTGTCCCGTCCATTGAATTCTGTCCAATATGTTTCCTCTGCTGGAAAAATAACAGAACATAACAAAACCCCAAACAACAAAACATTTTTTTGTTAATTTCTTTCATTCTGTCTGGTTTTTTTTCTCTCTGTTTTTTTTTTTCTTCTGGCTCATATCCAAGGACATATTAAAATATCCTCTAGTGTAGGTACAGTTCAGCCCAATCACTGTCCTGGACCTTGGATGTGAGTGGGCAGCACACCAAAGGGACATAAATCCTTCTTTTCCTCCCTTTTCTCCTTCTGCCAAACAAAAAGGGCAAGAGACCAAGCGTCCCTCACTGATTGCTTCCCTTCTTTGATGGAGGTCCTTTAGATCACAAGGTCATTGTAGCTCACATACTTCTTCTTCGCAGCTGGACCTGGGAAAAGAAGGAGGAAGAAAAATAGCTTTTCATTTGAGATTTTTTTTTTCATGTAGACAAATCATCAACAACCAATTAACTGGTTATGATGAGAAACTATTCATTCAAGCTATTCCACCTTAAGCCATTATATTACATTGGCCTATATAGAATGGGTATAAAACCACAAGAAGTAAAGAATTTTCAGAATCCACAGGTGGATACATTAGGAAAAAAGTGCCAGGGAATGCAGTGTAAAATGTACAAAAAAAGTTGGATGATGCTAAAATTGAGTGCTACATTAAAGGAATACTTGGCAAAAATTCAGACTGATCAAATTTCCCACTTTCCCCAGATGTAGTCGATCAGCCAAGACATGTTTGGAGTCCAAATTTTGTTTCTTTAGTTTGACGTTTGAGCTACGAGTCTAACATTGCTAATAAACTCTAGAAGTCAATAGTCACCCAAATCCCAATAGACAGCACGTACCTGGCCAGCACTTACCTGGCCTGTAATTTAACATTAGCAAAGCAGTTATAAGGAAGACTGATCTTGGTTCAGATTCCTCCAGATTTGTGAAGGCCACCGTCACAAAAACAAATTCTAGTCTGCACCACATGAATAAAGAGCTGGATGTGGTGTGGTTTGAGTGGACTGAGAGAAGTTTTAGGGATGTATTTACAGAAAAAAAAAATTGGTGACTATATGCTTCTAGTGTTTATTAGCAATGTTTGCAGCTCCAGTGCTAAACTAATGAAGAAAATTTGTGGGGTCAAAATGGTCTCACTGATCAATTACTTTTGGGATAAATGGAAATTTAGAAACTATTCATTCAAACATATAGCAAGTTTGATCAATAAAAGATAGAAATGCACTAAAAAAAAGCTTAAACAATAAGTTATCATTCCAAGAATAGCCTGGGCATGGACCTAATGTTTTAAAAGCAAAGATTGACAGCTGTCAGTTTAACACTCCCAGGCTGCAACACCACTAAAGCAGAATAACAGCATGAGGGAGGTGGGGAGAAATTAATAAGCTCTATTCTATTGTTTCTAAAGCTCACTAAAAACACCTGATAATAACATCTTAAAGAAGGTTAGGGTCTTAGTCAGTGTTCTGCTGGATGCAGATCCAAAAAAAAACATTAATGTGGCTGGTTAAGGGAGTGAATGGATGAATGACAGGCAGGTAGTTATGTGCTAGCTAGTCTGAAACTAAAGATGCAGCAAATTAAACTTTGAAATTTGAATGTGATTGCATGGACTATTGTGGCATTTTCAATTTTTTTTTGGAAAAGAAAACTGAAAAAACAAAAAAAACAACACTAAAAGGCCTTAATGCGGCTGTAACGGTCTGACCTTTCCGACTCTGAGTTAATGTGTTTCCAGAGCCTCTCTGTACCTAATAGAGTTAATCCCAGAATTATCATGTTTGTTTTTCAGAGACACATTTTTTGAGCTCTTTTGCAAGTAAAAGTATTTCCAAATCTTTCAAATTAAAGGTCAAGAAGCGAAGAGATCATAGTGACCTTTAAGTCTCAGTTACTCATCACATATTTGAAGTAAATGTCACTTCTCCAAAAAAACAGGTCTTCTGAGAGATGAGTCCTTGAGAAGGGTAGGATTTAATTAGCCATTGTCAATATTAAATATATTAAATGCTGATGATGATCAAGGTGCAGAAGAGGTAAGGGCAACCTAACCTGACAAAAGTGAGAGAGGCTGTGTTCTAGCTGAACTGAATTTCTACAAAAATACAGTTTTTATACTGCATTTGTTACAGCCAGGTACCCTTGAGCATGTCTTAAACACAGGCACTTTAAGAGGGAAGTAGGGGATATCTTGTATAGCGGGGCAAAGAGAGACTGACCCCTGTTTAAAATCTCATTCACCCAGACGGCTGTTGGTGCCTGACACACTACAGCGGCAGTGCTGCATTTCTGCACCTAATGAATCTTCTGTATGGGGGGAAAAAAAGCCATTATCTGGTATCTGACCTCAGGCGGGACATCTGTAAAGCAAGCAGCTCTATAAATTCTTTAATGCCTCTCATCTCTTTCCTTCAATCCACATGGGACAAACTGAGGTTCTGCCAAACTTCTGCCCACTGAGGACGGAGGAGAACAATTACACTGGAGAATGGAGATGGATCTAAACTTCTTCTCTCTAGAACAGGTGCTAACAAGAGCTTGGACTGAGCTCTCAGTGTGAAATAGAACATTTGGGGACACTTTGTCTTCTTTAGAAACTTGAATTTTATATATGGTGATGTATCATCATTATCATGACAAACTGTTTAACATACGCTTTTTTGAGTATATCAAGGGTATCATCAATGTTACTAGAATGCTGAACAACTACATGTATTATAAAAAAAGATTATTTAGTAATTTATAAATCTCTAAATTCATTTTTGATGCACTGATTACTCTAAATGATTTGTTTTCTAAAAAATAAAGGCAAGGCCAATACAAAGATGAACTACAGTTCCCATAGCTGGAATTTGGAGCATAAGAAAATAAGAAATGCTACACAATGCCGCACTGTAGCCACCCTTGCATGGAATGTTTTGCACTTAAGTTTAAACAGGAGCTTTGAATTTGTAGCTATATTAAAGTTGTTAAAAAATTGACTCTTTATTACACCCCAGCCTAAAAGCATAATAGTAACAGACTGCCATAAGAGAAGCTTGTAAGCTAACTTAAGCAATTTCCTCCAGGATCAATAAAGTTTGCTGATTCCAATTCTCATTAAAACAGTCAGTTTCAGCCATATTACATTATGTGATATTATTATTATTATTTTAATATATTATTTTTGTCAATCACAACTGAAAATGTGTTCAGATTCCCCTCAGAAATCTGTCCTTTAACTATTTTATATAAGCATGAGAGAGAAATGTGTGTGGCAGCTGAGGTGCGTGTGGGTAGGGAACATAAAAAACGATTTTTTTCTGATGTCATCAATATCTAGGGTTTCGGTTATGGTTTTGATAAGCTAGTACTGCCCAAGCAGATGGCATATGTTAAAGTTAGGGTTAGAGGTGTGGATGGGACAGGTTGTGTCACAAGTTGATGAGTTTTGTGTGTATTTAATTGAGACTCATCAATAAAAAGATGGTAATTCTTTATAGCCATTTGCAGGGAGTCGCACAGATGAAGTCCAATCAATATAATGTTAATTTAGGATTGTAAGTAGAGTGAAGAAATTGTGTTCATGCAGATCTAATCAGCCTGCTGGTCATTGATTTAGCTCCTTAAAAAACAAACAAAAGAAGAAAAGAAATGGAAAAAAACTCTCCCAATTGATTCTTGCAGTTAGGACTGCCGTGCTTCTCAGCATGTGGAATGAAACTTGCCTCGAATTTGCATGTGCCACTAACATTGAATGATCGCTTCTGCTTCTTATCATTACGGCCCACTCCCCGGAGAGCCAGAGCATTCCAAGGTTCAGGAGATTTGCATATGTACGTATCTATAAATATTATTTAGCGGTAAAGAGCTAAGGCTGAGAGAGAGAGAGAGAGAGGGAGAGAGAGAGAGAGGGAAAGAGCGTGAGGGGACACCTTGCACAGATGGTTCACGGCTCTTTTGGGATCTATCCCGAGGTCTGCTGCAGTGTGTGGGGAATTGAGCGGTGGGACGCAATGCCTTCCATGCTCGAGTGTGTTTTTCACTCACACATGACCACAGCGTTCACACACTTCTGCACACCCCGTTGTCACAATGCACAATTTTGGCGCTAATCGTTTTGCACTGATGGACCAGATCAAAGCGAATCTTGTACTTGTTAAAAAGATGATCTCATTTGTCAATAATATAATAGTACAAGCTGTTGTAAGACATTAAAACTTTCTCACTCTTATTTTTTTTTTTTGCACTCGCCCCCCACAACCCACAAATAAAGACTTAAGTCCCAGGAGGATGCATCTAGTAAAAAACAAAAGCAGCCGTGAGCCCCACAGCTGAGATTTAGGCTCAAGTCTCAGCTGCACCATGAGCCGTCTGTGGTCAGAGGTCCCCGAGGACGTAATAGGCTTCATTTGCACTGGGAGAGATGGACACCAGGGGCTTTTTTCTCCTTTTCACTTGGGTGTGTGCATCATTCAACCTACAGCCTAGGGTTTTTGACTGAAGGCAGTGGAGAAACTGATATGGATGTCTTGAAAAAGGAATACCCCATCATTTTTAGTGTGGTTGCTTCGCAATCACAGAATTGTTCTTCTTAAGTTTTATTATTATTTTTATTCAATTTTTTGGCACCACTTTCAATGTCAAAACATCCATTATTATCTGGTGCAGTGCGCGTGTATTCAGTTTGGATCGGTTGATCAGGGCTGAGTATTGGTTGTTTAAAAAATCGTTTTTTGTAGTCGAGTTGCCTCAGTAATTAAGGGGAGAGAGAGCAAACGGTCGAGTCACCTTTAAAATGTGTTTCAGAGAGAGAAACACAAAGCAGACTCATAAACAGACTTCAAGACACTAAAGCTCAGGTCAGTTTTTAAAAAAGACGTGTCACTGTTTGTTGTGGTTTAATTAAAAATACTCATCTTGTGAATGTGGCTACATGTTCAGCCGTCCTTAACCATAAATGGCTTGGTAAGAGACAGTGAGTTAACACCCCTTCAGAGGTTCAGAGGTAAAGCACCAGCCACTGAATGAAGAGAATCTAAAGACCACCTGTTCAAATCCATGCTGTGATGTTTTTTTTTTTTTTTTTTACACAAACCTTTTTGCCCATAAAACCAATGTTTAGGTGTCTCCAAACACTACATTTACTGTTCAAAGAACTAGTGTCCAGAAGATAATTGTGGACATGTCTCCCTGTTTTTAGAAAATAAACCCTCAAAATGCTCAAAACACACTTTATTGGGCTGAATTATGTCAGTAAATGTTTAGGCCAATTGAAATCTGATTATGAGTCAGTTTAACATCAGTGTATGCTCTGTTCTTTCTGAGTACAGGTTAACACATCAAAATGGTAACAAATAGTATGATGCAAAAAAAAAAAAAACTGGAGTATTCCTTTAAGCAAATTAAGGAATTAATTCTCATTAAATTGCCATTCAGAAATGACATAATGCATTCCTGGTCCTCTGCAACGAATGTGAAACGAGAATATGATTTTCCTCCTTCTCTGTTCGGAGACATTGCAAGATTGTCATCAGGTCTTTGGGTGAAACTTTCTGAAGTTATGATGAATGACTGGGAACGGCCTATTTGCATTTCCTTCACGTCCTTTCCTCCAGCCTTCAAAAATGGAGCAAGGTCATAATGAAAAAAAAGAGGAGAAGATTAATTTGGTCTTACCTGATAAATTATGAGAATTAGCCTGTTGGAAAAAACAGCATTTAGTGAGCCGTTTCTCAGAGGCCAGAGGAAGCAGAACAAGAGATTCTAATTGGTCTAAATAGCCATGCCATCTAAGATTACATTTTAATTTCAGGCCAGACTTGCGAGGGAGGCTCTATTACCTCAGATGTAAGTGATAAAAATGAAACAGAAGGGTGATCAAATAAGTCAAGGAGAAGCATTTTCTTGACATAAGTGGGGTCAAGAAAATGACTGCTAGACTATTGGCTAGTCCCATCTTAAAAAAGGAGTGCTTCCTCCAGATGTGCTAATACGACTAATAATGAAGCTAATGGGAGCCAGTTAATGCAATTTTAGCATGCTAACTAGCGCTGATTAGCTTTCGTTTCTTATTAGCAATTTTAGCATTTTCAGGAGAAGTATTCCTTTAGCGCAGGACTGTGCTTGCTCTGTGCAGTCCTACACTTGCCAATGTGGTCATTCCCTGTGAGTGAGTTAATTCGGCCATGAATGGGAGAAGCTCATGCCGGAGCAAGCCAAAGGCCAAAGCAGCAGGGCATCAGCACCGAGACAGACTTTCTGCAATGATACACTGGAAAAAAAATGATGGTCAGGCTACTTTCATGATGCTTTTGAACACTGAAGACTGTAGACTCTTTTTTTTACAAAGTGGAAATTGATGTGAAACTCCTCTCTCCAGAATGGTTGCCATAGGAAAATCACATTTCTGATCACTATGGATGGGTATTGTTAGGGTTTTACTGATTTTGATATCGATACTGATACTGCTTTTCTGTACCGATACTCAGTGACACTCATTCATATTGCTCTCTAGAATTTGGTGCAAAAACATCACATGAAAAGATTCAACAGTGATTTTATTATTACTTTTTGGAGAAAGAACAAATTGTTTCCTGAGTTTCTTGTATATATAATGAGGAAGGAGCCATCGCTACAAATGTCTGCTCAACAAATGTGTGGTGGTCGTTGCTCCCGTCCCTACCACGGATCCAATCCAACATTAGCGATGTTAGAATGGATCAATGCCCCATAAATACCAATAGCCGATACCCATCCCTACTAACCACTCCATGTAGATCAAAATAGACTAATCAGAATAATGTCCACAGATTATCTAAAAAGGACGAGTTGATATGTGTTAATGTTACTGATTTGTGAAACATCCCGATATGATCCAATACACTGTAATGGATTGGGATGCCAAATGACTATAGGACGCCTTTGTTATATTTTTTGCACCCCTTTTATGCCGTATTATATAAGACCTGCAGTAGTGAACAAATCAATACAGAGGATATGCTACTGAGTGAATTTAGAAGAAACGAATGATAAATGATTTTCGATCATCAGATTGGACAGTTGACTCACAAATCATTACTTTAAATATTATAAAAAGCTGATTTAAAAAAGTATCTGTTCAGAATGTCATAATATGCTAAGCTGCCAGTTACTTTGACATGCTGTATGTGCATATCATACCCAAACTTAGTTTCAAAAACTTTGCAGCTCTATTATCTAAAAAAAACGAACAAAAATAAAAAGCCCAGCCAGGTTTTGAGCTGAAGGTGGTCCCAAGCCTCCCATAAAAGTAAAAGGACTTCACATAAAAGATTTAATTTGGGGGTCTTGTCTCATTTCCTTGAATAAAATGTGAACTCTCAGTGCCCTCATACGAGGTGACTATCTTTCATTGTTTTCATCAACATTGGGCACCCCTCCCCCCTCGTTCTGGTTTAAAAGTGGGCTGAGAGATACAGAACAAAGCACATTTATGCCACACAAAAATGAGTGTGCAGTGAAAGTGTTTTAAAATGCCAAGTTCAAGTTTTTTTTTTACACTTTTTCTCATAAAAATTTAACGTGATGAAACTTTTAACATCAGCTTACTAACCCTTCACAGACGGGCTGTTTTGATGCGCTGAAAGATATGAGGTGGAAAGAGACTGGGATGAAACACTGGCTGAGGTGACACCTTAAGTATTTGTTGATTTTAAATAATTTTTTAAAACACTATATTTAGCTGTATAAATTACAAGCCACACATCCTGTGCTGTGGCTTTTTTGTGGTTTCATTCTGGGATGAAATTAATGGTAGAATGCTGTAGCATCAACAGTACTGGGAGTCATCAGTGTGCACACCTTCTTTAAAATCTATGGTTTTTAAGGTTCTTTATGGTGCGTGACATATCTGGTAGACGTATATATGGAGTTGAAAGACTTGAGCCTTAACTTCACATTGCATTGCAAAAAGAAGATACATCAGGAAGAAAAGGGGAAACACCTACCACCCCCCCCCCCCCCCCACCCAAGACCTCTGCCATAATTTGAACCTGGGTACCAGCCAACACTAAGTATTAAAGAACTTTGACTGAATTGGACTGAGGGGCAAAAAAAAACTTTATAGAGAAATTACCAAATTTGTTTGATGGTTGTTAGATCTGAAAGTGCAGATTATGAATTTTGTGAACGATTTTTGTGGATAAAAATAATTCTGGCTGTGTAAGGCTATGTGTTGATTACATTTACCGGTATGCTTGCATACTAACAAGGTATGAAAATGTCTCTAAAATCCATGAAAATCTAATCAATTCACTGTTAAATGGGTTTGTTTGGATCCCCTGATGAGATAGCTTTTGGTCTTCTCGTTAAAGAGGCTCCTCTGCAGTTCAGCCTTTCACAAGCTCAGATTCAATTTAAGCTCTGTGCTTCAGGGATGGCTGACATTCTTATGAGTCAGCCCTCCTGACGTAACGTCCTTATCTGTACCTCTGATAAGGTTGATACCTTTGAGGGTGCACCTGAAAGAAAAACCTAAACTGTTTCCCAAAGATATGGATAGCAAGGAGGCTGGAGTTTTATTCAATGACCCTTTGATTTCAAATAAAGACACGGTGCAGGCACCAGGGGTCCATCTGAGGTCGAAGCAGTCCCCTTGCAGGCCGCGCTTTATTTAAACAAGCAAAAACAACATGCAACAATAATGTGCACACTCACATTATTTGGAAATATGATGAGCACAACTGCTTATGGGATTCAGTGCCTTCCTCTTTTATTCTCCCACAGATACTGCTAAAACTTTTATATTGTCTTTGGAAAATAACTTTTGCCAACATCAGCACGCATTTCTTTATGAGCACATAACTGCTCAAAAGTTTGGAATCAATGTAAAAAAAATTGTTTGCGTAGAAGTTCTAAAAATACAGAAATTCCAGAAGGATGAGCTGACCAAGCACAGCCTTATAATATTAAAATGCTTCATTGAGTGCCTTGAACGCTGTTTGCAAAAATCTAAATAACCCCAAACAAATTACATGTTTTGTTGATTTTCTAAGTAAAAATATATATATATTTCAATATAGTGCAATTGTGCATTGAAATGTGCTAAGGTGTGTTTTGTGCATTTAGAAAGCCGTAACATTAAAACCACCAGCCTAATATTGTGTAGGTCCCTTTGCGCTGTCAAAACAGCTCCCATTGGTTTTCTTTAAGGTGGATAGGAGTTAGCAAGGGCACTCTGACAGGCTAGCCTTTATTCCCTCATGTGCACCAATGAGCCTTGGGTGCCCAAAGACTCTGTCACTGACTCTGTTACCAGTCATCCTTCCTTGGACCACTTTTGGTACTTACTAATCACTCTTCCTCACTCATATTCTTTCATTTGCCCACTTTTTCTGTTTCCACTACATCAACTTCAAGAACTGACTGTTCACTTACTGCCTAATAAATGCCACCTACTGCCACTGTAACGAGATAATCAATGTTAATCACTGCACCTGTCAGTGGCTTTAATGTTGTGGTTGATCCATGTATAGTTTCACAAAATCCTCATACTTTTTAAACAAAATTATTATGAAAAGACTCTAATTGTTGAATAATAACATCTAAACATAAATTTTGGCGGATTATAACATTTGCTTTACAATATTTAGCAGTTATTTCTGTGAAACAATGCAAAACTTTGTGAAATTATGCCGAACTTTTGAATGGTAGTGTAGAAAAGTCATTTGCTCAAAGACCCACAAAATAAAAAAGTGACTCATACTGGACCAAGCTGGACTGCTAAGCCCTTTCCTGGCCTTGGTAAAAAAAAAAAAAAAAGAAGAAGACGACCTGAATTCGTCATTAGCAGACGTGCGTCATCAGAGTTTAATCAGCCCTTAAAATAGGTGTGGTGGCGAGTTACTCACTGTTGGGGTCTACGTTTTCACACAGCTCAGTCTTGGCCTCGCCGTTGGGCCGGTCGCTGGGCTTGTGTGAGAGGCGTGACGACATGGTGGCGGCCGTCACCACAGCCTTGAAGCTGCGCTTGCGTTTCTGCACGTTGAGCTCCGGGTGGAAGATGATGACATAGACTTTGGGCATGTAGAGCATGCCCAGCGCCACTGACGCACTCAGGTTCATGGAGATGGTCAGCGTGGTGGTCTGGATGTACAGCTGGAGAGCAATATGAAAAAGAGTCACCAGTGAGGTTGAATGACGTTAAATAAATGGTGACATACAGGTAAAATTCATTGTTTTGACTATGCGATGTACTTTTATCCAAGTTTATTTATAACAGAGTGTCATACAGTGCTCAAAACCACATAATCTAATCTATTTGAAATTACTTAACAACTCAACACTGAGCCAAGAGTATGCCAACTGGTGGGGTATTTACTTTCATTACTTATTAGCTACATTAGCAAACATGACTACAGTGTAAAACTAAAAAAAGTTGGTAACTTTTATCAAACTTTTACATGACTTGGGTAATCATATTTGGATGAAAATTGCTTAAATTCTATTGCTTTAATTTTCTACTACATTCCTCAGTACAAGACACTAGCTTGCACGGTTGATCACAAATGCAGACCTGACTCCACTCCCAAATATTTAAAAAAAAACTTGAGGAAATGAAAGTTTAGCATATTTAAGCATAAGTCCTCCCGTTTCTTCTAAGCGAACCCAAGCGTTTCTGCATGTAAGACTCATGCTCGTATTTTTATAAGCAGCTCTTAAAGTCCATTTTAACTTCTTCTGTACCATGGGCCATTGACATTATAATGTCTTCAAATGAACACTCAGATAAAGATCTAAGAATCCAGGATAATAAAAAACTGTCAAAAATAAAGGGTATGCCATTAAGAACATTATTTTTTGTTATGCTTTCCAACCCGTGTCCTTAATCATTCCAGCATTTTACTTGAGCTTCACCATACAGCTCTGATTGACTAAGCAAAGTCTAAGTAAAGTCTGCTGCGAGCCTCACATAGTCAGATGTGAGAAGATTTTCTGAAATATGTACAAAAACCACACAAAACATTAAAAAAATAAAATACTCCTAAAGACACAGACAGTATGCCTTATCAACATGGTCAGCTTAAGAGAAATGTGTTTTATGTGGCTTCCAGCAGTGCAGTGGTGCAAATGTAATGCAATACCGCACATGAATCTTTCATGAATTGTGGGCTTTTCTGATGAGGCGATCTTTACCACTTCCTGGATAATGTCAGAGCTGAAGGTACTGACTTGATGGGAAAGGCCAAATGGAATATCTATCACTTTTTCATGAGTTTTACTGAAGTGGTATCACCCATCACAGGCTGGACTGGACATTAAAAAATGTGGGTAAAGGTGTGTCCCTGGGTGGCTAAGATGTCACACTCTTCTCACTGTTTGATGCCACAAAATATAATAATTCAAAACCAATGAACTAAAAAATAAAAGTCAGCTTAATTTGCCAATTGAGCAAATTAAGGTGATACTTTACCTTAACCCTGTCATGTAAGATGTCATATGCTGTCATGTGTTGTCATGACAGGTTACGTTTGTTAATATAACATTACTGGTAACTGACATGCTAGATGCTAGACATTGAATTAGCACGTGGAAAACACTGCAGCGTTTGTCATGGTAAATTAATGATAACATTACACTATTATATTAATTAACAAGCTGTCATTATATGTGCTGTCAAGACAACTCATGGCAGCACACATAATCTGTCACGACATGTTTATGACAGTCAACATATGTTACGCGTTAATGGTGCCACAAGATTTTTGATTTTCGAAACTAAAATTAACATGTAATACATCAGTCCCATATTGCTATAAATGGGGCTGATGTATTACACACTTATGTATTCATTCATTCATTTATTAATTTGTACAACCCACCTTTTTTTTTTTTTTTTTTACAGAT
The DNA here is from genome assembly GCA_037974445.1 of Brycinus macrolepidotus. Classification (NCBI taxonomy): domain Eukaryota; kingdom Metazoa; phylum Chordata; class Actinopteri; order Characiformes; family Alestidae; genus Brycinus; species Brycinus macrolepidotus. The sequence continues at coordinate 8,925,132 of JBBPCZ010000142.1, read as the reverse complement.
TTTATACAAGTAGGAGTCCTTTTACAGTTGCTATTAATAATTAGCTATTAGCATCCCCACATTAAGTTTTTATTAAAGTATCTTTGCTTGAGCTTTGAATTCATGCTGTCTTTAGCCATCATTAAATACTTCATATTGTTAAAGAACAGCTGCATATATGTACTACACAAACTGACCATTGTGTTTTCACCAAATACAGACTAAAAAGTGCAGCTATATGGAAAGAGGAGCTGATAAAATGTGCAATGATACAAGATAGGTGTGACTAATAGCTCGTTGATGTATGTCAAGGCTATGTCATATGTTCACCTGTAGTTAGCAAACCTGCATACCTCAAAAATCCAAATCACTCAAGGTTGCACAGTGACCAATTCAAAGTGAAACTGCAGATGTTCTGAGACTAGCTGAGAACAAATCTTCCAATGTAGGCTTTTCTACATAGCAAGCTACTGCATTAACAGGACATTGTTGTCTTCACACTGAGTCTTATGATTACATGAAACGTCTAGGACCTCGGCCACAGAAATGATTTGAAACCATAAAGCCTTTTCTCCAGCCAGTTCCTTTTTATGTTAAAGGATTTCTGAACAGTCATGCAGCAAAATAACATTTCTTATTGTACTCAGTCCAGCACAAACCTGAATCCTTATTGCTTTATTCATAATATTCCATGCAGGCAGTGGGAATGAGAAATTATATTTTACTCATAAATAACCTTTGCAGTGGTGGGTGGCTCAGTGCTTAGAGCTACTGGCTAGTGAGTGGGGGGTTGTGAGCATGGTCCTGTGGAGGTACCATGGGGAAAGAACCTTGTACTGCAGGATCTAAGCCCCTTGCCCTGTGTGTGCTGCTGCTTTACCCTTTGGCAATGCTGAGTCGCTTCAGAGGTGACTCCTGCCACCTCACTCCTCTGCCCCAGGGGCACGCTTGTAAACACAAAAATATTCTCGCCGCACAGTCCTTCAGCATGTGATCAGCTATTCTGTCTTGTAAATAACCAAGATTTTGAATGCCATGGCACTCGTTTCATTTGGAAAAAGAAGAGCGAGCAAGAGAGGGAGAGATGAAAAGCAGATTCGAGCCACTTTATGTCACGCAGCCCTGGCTCTGAACTAAAAGTAATGGACACTTAATGAGCTACAGTGAGCTGCTTTTTACAGGAGATAAAAGTCACGATAAAATGACACTTCAGACCAACTAAAAAAGAGCAGGGATGTAAGAGCGCAAGCCCGATAATTCTACTTTTTGATGAAGACTTCAAATCCTTAAGTGTCATCTATCTTCAAAAAAGGTCAAAACACTGTCAGGATGAGTTGCAACCACCAAGAATAGGAAAAGGAAACTGATTAACCCTTAGAACTCAGAGTGTATTAGTAAAATCTGATTTCAACAAATATAAACGGTGTAAAACAATCTAAAACCGGTGTTTGCTCTCCTACGTGATCATTGGTTGCTGCTCTTTTCCTCAGCCGCTCTCCAGACCCCCTCCCTCTTCGGGTTTTTCCCACCCACTTGTGGGCGGAGACTATCCTGAAAGTTCTTCCGGGTTCAAAGATCTTGTGTTTTTTCATTTGATTCTAAGGCCTAAAATAAAATAAATTTGTTCATTTTTGTTCTTTATGGACATTTGTGTGTGACACCATTTTTAAAACCCCAGGAGCGGTTATTATTATTATTGCATGTTTTTTAAATGACAATAACTTTGGTTCTACGTGACATAGGAACACCAATGCCACAATTTAGAACAACAGTCACAAGCCCAGGTCCTGGAGGTCTATCTTTGTGCACAAGGTAGATCCAAATTAAAGATCCTGGTAGATCATGATTAAAGCCACACCACACATTTGGTGTCCACAGGAATCGTTTATTTGGATGGTCCACTGAAAATACGTTGTAGATGTTGTAAGGTAACTGTAAGGTAAATATAAAAGATTCTGTTTAATCCAACCTTAATCCTAACCTTAAACGTAAATTGAATCCTTAATCGAATCCTAATCCTGTTGACTTTCACCAGTTCATTAACAATCAAAGTAAGTGTAGACAATGTATAGGGGACCATCAAAAATAAAGTCCTCAAAGCAGGAGCCATTTAACTGGCCACATGACATCACAGATAAAAACACCTTTAATTCAAATGACCATTCACTTCAAAACGGCTAACTCCTGAGAACCCATTCACACTTTTCTTAAAGAAGCTACATGTAAGTTCAAAGAAGTAACGATCCTGCCTCGTTGCTGATAATACAAACCAAACAAGGAGCTCTTAAGTAGCGCAATTCAATAAGAAATCGATTGCATCCTGTTGCTAGGACTCAAGTTTGATTCCCACAAATGCCACATCCATCACAGCCTCTCAGCTGGTGGGAAGAACAGCTAAGTTCCTTCTGTCCTCCTTTACATATCGATACACAGCAATCTTGGATGCCTGTTAGATTATGTACAGAGTAAGGCCACTCTGATTCCCATTTCAAGGACATTTTTGAATAACTACTATATAATACTGGTCCTGTTTAAAATTGTAGTTGTAGTTAGATGGTTCTTCACAGATTGACAAGAGTCAACCGTAAATTGTCAAATACTGTTTAAATTCTCAAATGTCAAATTTCATGAACAAAAATTCCATAATATAAATGTTCTAGATATTCTCAGTCTTTTTGTTGGTTTCTGTTGGCTCTTTTCCCTTCTTTACATTCTCTTTATGTAAAAATGGTTTGAAACACTTCTCTGAAGTGTTTGAAGTGAAGGCTGTGTCAGACTCTACAACAAACATTTCGCATTTGGCCACATACACACATAGGCAAACACACACATCCACACACCAAGGACTGATAAGAGCAATGGTTCTTTCATGTGCAATATTTCTCATGCAACATGTGCAATATCTGTGGTGCAATATTACTGTGTATCTTTCAATGTCTGATGCTACTAGGATGCCTTCTGTTTACACACACACACACACACACACACACATATATATATATATATATATATGTATATATATATATTCAGTGCATTTATATGATCTTTTTATATTGTATACTTTTTATTGGTTATGCTGCCTCTACTTTCTTCTTTTGTTCTGTCCACTTTGCTGCTGTAACAATACAAATTTCCCACTCGTGGGACTAATAAAAGGTTATCTTATCTTATCTTATAAACCTTTCATGACAGCTGACATAAACCTACTTAAAAACATTTAGAAGGGCTTATTCCAACAACCATCAACCGCGTGGCTCTCCTCTGCTCCCCTTGGCCATTCCTTCTTGGAAGATACAATGTCACTAATGAAGAAAGGACTATCATGAACAAGTGAGTGTACTCCTGTCAGCGTGCAGTTGGACGTGTAAAGGCGCTGGGGGCTAAGAGGTCCCACACTCAGTTTTATTGGTGGCGTTCTAAATGCACTGAGGCTTGTTTTCTTTTGCTATTTTTATCATTTAGTGTTTATTGACGCAAATGTCAGTTTCATCTTTCCTGCTATCTCTTGTTTGAAGCAGTTAAATATGAGTAGTTGGGGGAAGGGGGGGCACTGGTAATTAATTCAACAAGTGCTTAAATGCAAGTAGAGGAGAGTGAAAAGAAAGAGGAAGTGTTGGCATACAAATGTGCCAAAACATAGGTGGTCATCTCTGGTGGGTTCAAGTGAAACACTGCAGAAGAAGTGGGCTAAGCCAGCTACATTTAGACCAAACATGGGATCCTATAATTGTAGGATAACTGTGGTTCGTCATGGATTTCCTATGAATTTTGATCTTTGAAACTGAGTACATCAGTTTAGTAGGTCACAACTTTGCTAATGTATGAGCAAGAGATTAAAGCCACCCTAAATATTCTGGTATTCTGTTTGTGAGAACCACATTTTTAGCCGCTTGATGTAACGTTTGAGAGGCAAGTACTTAATAATTGGAAGGTTAGTATTTTGATGGTTAAAATCAAGAGCAAAATCCAAGCAAAAATGTCATGGCAGGGGCGTAACTAGAGCCTACAAACACTGGGGGCTGAGTCATCCACAACCGGTGGGGTACTGGGAGGGAGATGCTCACCTTTGCAAATAACAGAACAAATGTGTCATGAATGTGTCATTGTATAGTCATAATATTATCCAATATTAAAACTGCAATATGTAATAAAACAGTACAGTAATTTTCCATAGTACTTTAAGAACACTGTTCTTCTCCTTGATGGATTTTTTTAATCATCCTGAAAGCTGGTTAGCCAGTGTTGTCTGGGGGAACTACACTGTCAAAAAAAAGGCACTTTGCAGGTATATTTTTGTTCATCAAGGTACAAACAATGCAGATTAACCCTCAAAGGAACAATATGCTCTCCAGGGTCCAATTTGTGTACCTTAAATAGGTTTTTCCCAGAGGAAATGGGTACATTTGCATATTGCTTTTCATAATTTAATGTTTTAAAGTAGAAAAATAAAATGGGAAGCCTGGAGTAAGTGAGGCATGGCGTCAGTGCAGCTTTAAAAAAATAACTGCAATTTAAACTGGAGTATGTTAGAAATTAGTTTCCCTAAGTAAAGGTAAGAGGTACCCCAGTGACAGTTTAGTACTTTTTTCAGAAGCTAACTGTCTTTTAAATATGATTATTTAGTTTTGCAAAATCCAAAAGTTTAGCCAACTTAGCAACTGCAGCTACCATGCAGAACTTTGCTCTTTGAAAAGACACATAAATGTGTCTTTCGCACTGAAAACAACTGAAAATAGCACAGTTTCATGTCTGCTGTCATACATTTACGCTGGATGAATATCATTCATGGCAGCAGGTCCCCTATTTAGTGACATACAGCAGAAGCACAGTCGTAGAACAAATGACATGGTTGATGTTTTTCCAGAGGTTCTTGAAGGTTCGATTCAGAGATTGTGTACTTGTCATTTTGAGATACTGTTGCAGCAGTTTTTGTTTTTGTTTTTTTGGGGGGGGTGTTACTTTGTGGACCACTGTGGGTGCTTTCTTTTTGTCAATTGATTTTTGTTTAATTTTCACCATGTTGCAAAGATTTTGGCCTCAAAGAAGACAGCTGAGAAATGTAACCAGTAGAAACCCTGTTTTTAAAGGCAGCTGGACTCGGTCAAGACCAGCTACAATATGAGGCAGAGAGTCCAAGTCCACATACCAGAGAATCCAAGACAAGTCCAAGACCACAGAAACAAACAGACCAAACCAAAGCCCTGCTGACATGTCAAACTTTGCTAACCCTCAAACTTTAACCCTATTATCGATTAAATCCATCCAGCAACTTTATAACTTGATATGGACCAAATATGTAAACAAACCTACTTCAAGCCTGGTACACATTAACCATTAGAACTCAGAATGTATTAGTAAAATCTGATTTAAACAAATATAAATGGTATAAAACAGTCTAAAACCGGTGTTTGATCTCCTACACGCTCGCGTTTGCTGCTCTTTCTCTTGGCGCGCCGCCGATCAGCCGCTCTCCGGACCCCCTCCCTCTGCGGGTTTTCCCCACCCACTTGTGGGTGGAGACTATCCTGGAAGTTCTCCCGGGTTTTCCGTTTGTTTCTATGACCTAAAATAAAAGAAATTTGGGCATTTTTCTTCTTTATGGGCATTTGCGTGTGACGCCAATTTTTAAAACCCTAGTAGTGGTTATTATTATTACATGTTTTTTAACTTTCAATAACTCAAGCAGTTTGAGTTTATTTCTTACATTTTACATCTGTTTGTTACAGATCAAGTCAGCAGGGGTGGTAGTGTCTCATATAACATATGTATCTATACTAATCATATTGAATATGAATGTATTTTTTTAATGCCATATCCAGGGGTATTAAACAAAAAATGTTCTCAGCCAATAACCTAGACCTAGTCATGTATGGAGACTGGTAGACTGTAAACACTGTATGGCACCTTTTAATCTGGTATGATAATCAAGGTTGAATTGAGAAATTGCTACTAAAACAATGCAAATAACAGCCGTGTCTAAGATTTGTTTACATCTGGGATATGTGTCAGCTGCGATCAAAACCATTTCTCAGTCAAATGCTTTCCAGTGTTTGAAGAAAAGGACAAAGAGAGAAATGTAACATCTTTTTGACAACAAACAAACAAACAAATAAACAAAACAATGGCAATCTCCCTTCATCCCAGTTCAACCTCCGTACAGTTGCTTTAGCATGCGTCTCTGGGTTGAACTCTGAGTGACATCTGCCTCTCTCTCTCTCTAACCTTTTGACTCTGAAACCTTATATCCACACAACGGCAGCCACTCAAGTGTTTTCCGAGCCACATGTGTGGAGAGCAAACGGAATCCACCATATGCAGCATCACAGTGCTTCTATACGCCCACGGTCGCGCCTGCACTCAGAAGGAAAGAGACTTATATAAAGTGACATACATTTAGAGAGACGGAGAAGGAACTTGAGCTGGCATACAGTGAAGCGGCGCCTTTAGTCGCGCAGGATGAAAGTGACAGCTTTGTCACTGCTTAGAGTGGAAGAAGTAAAAGCAAGAGCATTGCACGCAAAGAGAAGAAGAAGAAAAAAAAATCTTGTCTTTAATGGTTCCAACCTGGCATTATCTCAGCTTCTCTTTGCACTTTTTTTCTATCAGTCAGGCATTGTTTTTTTTTTTCTTTTCTTTTTTTTCCTCCAGTGAGCTGACTCTGTCTAGAAAACTCCCAACTGACTGAGATGTAAAGCACTTAGTTGAAATGTCACTGCAAATGCTAGATGTTTAAGTGCTAATTAGCATATCCTACATTTTTATTTGTGTGGCTTTATGAACTAAAATAATCTGGTAATTTTCTAACCGCTTTTTAGTTATTAGAATTAAACTTAAATTCAATTGAATTCAGAATGACAAAAACATGTTACTGTGCCTTTAAGACTCATATATGTAAATGAGCTCTATTCTGATTGGTGGCCCTGTACTGTGACCCTTTCAACTCTCCTTATAACTTCAGAGTGAGGAAAGTTAGACTGCTGTGGACAGAATAGTAAGCAAATGTAAATGTTTTGGTATTTATCACAAAAGTTTGCAGGTTCATTTGCATATTTGGACCATATGGAGGAATTAATAAAACTTTAATAAAACAAAACTCTAACATTTTTAAAAAATATAAGGGAAATATGAATTTCTGTGATACAAGACAAGGTAACATTGCTGAACACTTTTCCCAAGTACTTTGAGATTTTAGCGAATTTAGATTGCGCAACATTTGTAGCAGTCATCACTGGTGCACAGTTAAAAGAATGAATGAAAAATGAACTTTACACAATTTTCCACTGACTTCAGATGCAGTCAATTAGCCAAGACACATTTGGAGTCTAAAATTTAGTCTTTTTAGTTTTAGCAAGGCTAATAATGTTAATAAAAACAAGAAATCAATAATCACAAATCCGTTCCGTAAATAGATCCTTAAAACTTTTCAAAACCTCAATATACACACTCACACTGTATCCAGCTCTTCATTAAAGTGATGCAGACTTGTTGAAGTGTTTTAGGATGCAGCATAATGCAGTATAACTTACTGTGAGCTGTTAAAAAAAATAAATAAATAATAATAATAATAGTATACTTCTGTTGACTTCTACTGCAACGTTAGCCCCATAGCTTCAGTGCTAAACTAAAGAGGCAACATTTGGACACCAATCATGTCTGGGATGATTGACTACATCTGGGGTAAGTGGATTTTTTTGTTGTTGAACTGTTCCTTTAAAGCCTGAATCCCAGTCCTGGTTCTAAGCCTTAAATGGTGCGTACACAGTTGGCTGCAGGATTGTGCTTTGGCTGGATAACACACTTATCATGAAAATGCTTATATAAAAAGCCAGAACGAATCAAAGTGATGCACTGCAGCACTGTGAGGCCAGCAGATTATGAGGCAGTCGTGTGAAAGCAGCTAATGCATTACATTTAAGGAACGCATTCCCAGAAAACCATTAGATGACGAGGCTCTTAGTTACATAGGTTAGAAAGCCGAATATGAGTTGGCATAGTAGCAGCGGCTTTCCTCTCCATTGAAAGATCACATGAAGGTTATTTCCAATTGTAGCGTATAAAGTCAGAATGGCAATATCAACAACAACATCATAGGCGATGACCCTGTGCTCCTGAAGTGTACAGGAATCATTAAATGCTAAGTCTTTTGTATCTGTATTTGGCAGCTGGTATTTGATAAGGAAGGAACTACTGATCTTAAGAGCTATTGTCTAGTCAGCATATGTTATTGTTCTTTTTGGCAGGTCTAGGGCAGCTCTATCCATTAAATGATTAATTACTGTATTGTATTGTATTAAGCATTCATTAATGATGAATGATTCATTAATCAGAGGTCAAACAATAAAAATGGAATGGCAAAAATTTCAAAGGCTCAGAAATATTTACACAAAGATACCAAAGAATGCCTTTAAAAAGACATCATAAAAATTCAAACAATAAAAAATAAAATATGTATTTATACTAACTTTAATAAGAGTCCAATGGCACAATCTGATTGGTTCTACACCGTTGTTTTCCATGATAACGGTAGTTTTTCTAGTTGCAGAGTAATCATTTTTTGCCACTTAGCTAATCATCAGAAATGCGGAGGAATCACCACACACACACTCTGCACATTTTAGATGTTTCCAGGTCCCCAATACACCTATCTAACTAACTGTCTAATTAGCCAGGAGTTTCCTGGGCTGAAGTGTGTGTGCAGGAACAGGGAAAGTATTAAAATATGCAGGACCGGGGAGGGGCCTCCAGGATCTAGGTTGGGAAACACTGCGTTAGGTAACTTTTCTGAGATTTCTAAGAACATGAGAGAGAGGGCCTTATCCTGAATAACACTATAATAATGTATCTGAAGCAACCAAATTACAGGAGTGATCTTATTTGTAAAATTGCTCTCATATTCTATTGCTTATATGAATATTTCCATCTGGCTGGACTGCAATGGACTGGACTCTTAGAGAGAATTGTCTTCATGTTAGCTGCCATAATCAATTCTGATTGATTGATAAGGTACATTTTAATGACTGGTTTTCTTTAAAGTAATTGGGTTTCACTGAGAAATTGTCATATCCAGATCATGTCCTTGTGTGTGTGTGTGTGTGTGTGTGTGTGTGTGTGTACATTTCAGCACAGCTCCAGCAATAAGACAAACAGTGCTGCTTAGCACTGCTGCTGAAGCACCTGTGTTCATTGACCTACATACACTGTTGACTGCAGACATGAATAAAACAGTGTTGCTTTAAGCAAGGGTCAATAGCCATGCAGAGCTGTGTATCCACTGGGTGTGCTGAGTGGTTGAATGTGCTGTTCATGGTCAAACGGGATTTTTCAATTGAACATGACAGCAACAAATGACATCTGCTCTATTTTATAGTGATTTTCTGTGTATTAGTGGAATGCAACACTCCATCAGAGCAGCATAGCAGCGCAATATAGCCAGTGTTAAACATTGAGTGGGGGAGTGTTGGTCTATGGTGCATTTACTAGAACAATTGAATGTAAAACCTTTAGAAGGATGCACTGACGAGCACTAAGTGTCCAATTTCCATTCCCTATTTTTGCTCTCAACATATCTGGAAAAATATTACAAACCAAATCCTAAATTTTTTTCCACTTATGAATTCCACTTATGATGTGTGGCTTTAGGTACCAAAACATTGGAAATTCTATTTAATATGACCAACTTTTTAGTAAACAACAAAAAGGCTGTTTGTTACTGTGGTTTAAAGATAAATATATGTAAATGACTGTTCTGACTGGCTGCCATTTATGCCTTAATCACAGAGTAGTTCAGGCTGCAACACCCTTTAGAACTACAGGCTGAATGGGAGGAGCTAAACTGCTACAAGTTGAATGGGAGGAGCTAAACTGCTACAAGTTGAATGGGTGGAGCTAAACTGCTGCAAGTTGAATGGGAGGAGCTAAACTGCTACAAGTTGAATGGGTGGAGCTAAACTGCTGCTGGTTTGATAGGTGGATTTGAGTAAATGTGTTGTTTTGTGGTGACGTCAAATGGGCTATTTTTACAATTTAGGTTCCATATGCAGACTGAATGGAACTGAAAAAGTGAAGAGCACCATACCCCACACATCTCTTACATTTTTTCCCTTAAGATTATGTTTATGTGGTTTTATGTAACATGATTATAATTTTATTTTATTCCATAGCATTCAATAGGCTATCTTTGTTCCTGTGGCTTCAATACTAACATATGTAAACTATCCTATCCCTGTTCTGATTGGATGCCCTATATTTGCACCTTATTCAAAAAGTAGTCCATGAATTAGCAAACTAAACTGCTATAGACTGAATACACAATAGAATGTAATTGTGCAGGTTTTTGTGACATCACAAAACAATTCAAAATGAGTTGTGTTTATTGCTTAATTTCCATGTAGGGACTGGTGAGTGAACAGCGAGTTTTGGAACTTTAACAGCATTTATATTTGAATCCCCTTTTATTATAAAACAATTGAAATTTTGTTTTTCCATGACATGGGCCCTTTAAAGAAAACTAAAAGAAATGACTAGATGAGTTCAGGGTAAAATTCTTACAATCTAAACACTGGATTCCCACCATTCTTCTATCATAAAGATATAACATACAAACATCCACAGTCAGAAAGTATCAGAGTCACTGTCCGTTAACAACTGAAGTGTTAGTGAAGTTTACTTTGTTCGAAGCAGGTTGCTGAACAAACAAACAGAAAGTAGAAAAAAGCATAAATTTGGTTTGGGTCAATCCCTGCGCATTTATAATCACAGATGTATCAGTCAGAAGCTAAATGTGGGCTGGGATTATGTAAATGAATGCATAAAAGAAATATAATGAGATTTATGAAACTGCCTGCACCTGCTCGGGGTATGATTGAGCGATTATGTTCAAATCGGTCGGAAAAAGGGAGGAAAAAAAGATGAAATAAATAAATAACATCAAGCACCCATCCCGCTTTTTTGAAAGTTGATCTGGGAAAAGGCGGCTAGCAGCTGGAACCAAACCAAAACAACCACTCAAGCCACTTCAAATGAGAGGGCGGAGGACTTTATTACCCAGACCTTACTGCTGCTGATACTGCTAATGATAATCAGCTCACATCTTTCCATCCACCGTCAAAGATTTTAAACTTTTTATAATATACTTTGCACCCACTGCAGCCAAGGGGCTTTGGCTTTTCTGGCATTTCCATGGTACTTTTTTACTTTTTGAACTGTTTTATTTTCTCTTTAAAAATGAGCTCTCAGATTTATTTTAACATTTTAACATTTTAAAGTTGACCACTTCTGAAACGTCAGTGTTGCACAACACACACACATACACACACACACACACACACACACACACACACACACACACACACACACACACACACACACACA
>JBBPCZ010000142.1:8892697-8913683 GCA_037974445.1 Brycinus macrolepidotus | reverse complement strand
TGTGTGTGTGTGTGTGTGTGTGTGAGAGAGAGAGAGAGAGAGAGAGAGAGAGTGTGTGTGTGTGTGTGTGTGTGTGTTTACTTCCTGACTGGATTTTGATGTGGTAAAGGCTTAACTACTTCACCTGGCCAGCTGTAGCCCTGCATGAAGCAGGTGTGTGCATGAGTGTGTGTGTGTGTGTGTGTGTGTGTATGTATGTGCGTGTGTGTGCGTGTGTGTATGTGTGTGTGTGTGTGTGTGTGTGTGTGTGTGTGTGTGTGTTCTGCTATTCTGAGCTCAGCTGGGGGAGCTCGAGAGTCACTTCTTCCTCCATAAAGGTGCCTCTGCATGACTTGTGTTGGTTTGTCAGTGCAACACTCAGCACAGGCTTGGCATGCCGCTCAGTCCTACACATGACAAACGTCCTAGATATGTAATCACAGATTGTTCTACGAGCCTTCTCTGCAAATGAATAGCAAAACACTAAAATATACAGTGTCCAAAAAGTAATATCTAACAATCAGCGATGGAGCAATTTTCTGGTATGCTGGTATGTAGCTAATTATAATTACAGCCCAATCTACAAACCTGGTAGCCCCGTCTCAGTGCTAACTTTGTGCCATGCCATTTTTGCGAGGTCGTGGTCCTGCTTTGAAGTGGTGTCATCCAGCTCTGAAAAGCCTGGCACTCACACAAACAAAACACACACATACACACACACACACACACACACACACACACACACACACACACACACACACACACACACACACTAACTACCAACCAGAGCCTTGTCCATTTTGCTGACCTTCTGATACTAAAGACTGTTCTATATGTATGCCTGTAAATTGTGATTGGTTGGGAAAATAGATTTACCCTCCGATCAGTCGTGGGTTCGATTCCCAAGACCACTATGCACCCCTGAGGTACCCTGAGCAAGGTACCGTCCCCACACACTGTTCCCCGGGCGCTGTGTTCCTGGCTGCCCGCTGCTTCACTTGGTGAATGGGTTAAATGCAGAGGAAGAATTTCGTGCTGTTCACACTATGTGCTGTGGTGTGTTCACGTATGACCGAATGATCACTATCACTTATATACATATGTGTTTAATGTAAAGTGACATTCATCTGTGACAGAGGACAAGCAGGGAGCAGGATGCATGTGGGAGTTTATTATTTTTTCCATCGAAAATAAAGAGAATTCCGTGGTAAACACAAAGACCCCTTAAAAAAACAATGAGACTGACAAAATCACAGAAGGTATGAGACATGGATCTAACCGCACTAAAACACTCGATAAACAACAACAGGGGGACAAGGGCCACAAAGGAGCAGACAATGTTCAGAAAAGGGCGAGACACAGACAAGGGAGTATAAATACAGAGGAACACAAACAAGGAACATCTGAGAACAATCAGAGGTTACAGATAAGACTCAGGTAATGGGCACAACACAAGGGTGGAGAAAAGGCTTAAACGCAAACACAAAACCATAAAAAATGACCAGTGACACGAGGGAGAATGAGAACAAGGAGGAAAACAGATGAGACAAGAGGAACACAGAGCAGGACGTTACATCGACAGGTTTCTGTAGACCTTCTAACAAATATTCCACATGCTAAATATTGTTCTACAGACTGGTCAGTAACTGTTAAGGTCATCTGTGTTTTTATTTTAATCTAATTATCATCTCCACAGTTTAGCTGTGTAGTAAATCACACAATTCCATCCTGAACGAAATATACAGGCTTAAATTAGTCAGATGTTTGAAAAAAGCAAAGTGTGAGCCATACTAATTGCAAGCATGTTATTAAGTATTTTGTTTTTCCATTTAAACAAGCTTTAAATTGGTGAGACATTATATGCCACCTAACACTGTGATGTACACTGAACAGCCATAACATTAAAACCACATGCTAACATTGTGTAGGTGCCAGAAAATGACCCAACGTGGCTTGGACTCCACAAGACCTCTGAAAGCGTGCTGTGGTATCCGGCACCAAGACATTCTTTAAGACATGTTGCATCATGATGTGAATGAAAATGTGATTAATCAGACCAGGCTATCTTCTTCCATCACTCCATGGTCCACTTCTGATGCTCACATGCCCATTTTAGGAACTTTCAGTGGTAGATAGGGGTTAGAATGGGCACTCTAACTGGTCTGCAGCTATAGCAGCCCCATTCACAGCTGTGATGTTCTAGTGTTTTAGCCACTATGAACCGTTTCAGCAATTAGGTCTACAGTAGCTCTTCAGTGAGTTCGAACAAGATGGGCTAGCCTTCACTCCACATATGCATCAAAGAGCTCTGGGCACCCATGACCCTGTCGCCGGTTCACCAGTGGTCCTTCCTTGGACCACTTTAGATACTAACTAACTGGGAACAGCCCACAAGACCTCTCGTTTTGGAGATGCTCTGACCCGGTCATCTAGCCATCACATTCTGGCCCTTAGTTAAAGTCGCTCAGATCTTTACACTCGCTTTTTCCTGCTTCCGACACATCAACTTCAAGAATTGACTGCTCACTTACTACCTAATAAATCCCACCCCTTGACAGGTGCCACTGTAACAAGATAATCAATGTTATTCGGTTCACCTGTCAGTGATTTTAATGCCGATCGGTGTATGTCACCATTTTTCATATGCCACATTTGTCAAGTGACAAGTGTCAACCGAAGTGCTGCACAATAAAAGCCATTTTAAACAGAAATATAATAAAATACAAATTAAATAAAATAATTAAATAAAGAAATGAAAAAAGGCAGCAAAAGACAAAACTAACGATAGGACAAAGCAGAAGGCTTGGCAAAGATGTAAATCCCCGGAAGAATATTTTTTAAAAGTAGACTTTAACTCTATATTTGACTCCATGAAGCTGTACCAGTAATGGTCCACTGGTCCATGATAATCATCCTCATATAACGGAATAATTCAAGTATAATGATTTAAAGACAGTGAGGTATAACTGGCTACATTAACACCCAACCAACATAACACTTACTATATTCTACTAAATATTAATTGTTAATGTGGTTGGCTAATTTTTCATAAGATCCTTACCTTTGTTAAAAAAAAAAGCTTGTATACTTTGTGAACTTTGCTCCTCTTTGACAATTAAAACTACTCCATCAAATGAGTGAAAAATGAATTAAACAGTTCAACAGGGAAAAATGAGTCCTTCAGATGCTCAGTTTTAAAGTTTACCAGTGCTGTAGTGTTTGCCCTACTATGATGACTTTTCCTGCACCCAGTTTAGATGCAGTGTGAAAGTTCAGAATTCAGATTAGAGCTGGAATAGTCAAGTCCAACTTAATAGTTATGACCCGGATATGACTGGATATCAGCCAGTGAATGTCGGTGCCTGTTTTATGTATTTTGAAATAAACCAGCGCCCATTTTCTGAACAAGTTTGCTTAATCAATGATTTTGCCAACTGTTTTTGGTGTTTTCATTTTGTTCACTGACTTTCTTTTTTAACATTATCTGTAGCAAACATTTTTTTTCTGTGGTGGTCCACCAAGGACAAATGGTCTTTGCCTTGTTTATTGGCCTTCTTTGTTTGTAAAACGGTTAAAAACTTTCTGAAATTCCCATAAAATTTCCATATTTTCAAGTTTTCAAGATGACTGCCTGAACTTGGAAACTGAAAAGGTGGGATATAGAGCCTTGAGGCACACCATGTTGAACATCTCTACTCAGCATAACAGTTTGGATGAGGAGTGAGCTAACCATTTTTCCTTACCAAAGGAAGTGCTTGTACATAAGATCTTCTGTATACTTAGTGTAATTACAAATAATTATTGATAGACTGGAGGGAAAAGAGAGTTTAAGAGTCAGTTTATGACACAGTTACAACTTTTCTTTGATCTTTTAGAATCTACTGGATGGAATGTAGAGTGTACTGCACCAAAATTACTGCATTGCTACAATTTTGTTATTGTGATGGTGAACACTATTTATTTATTTATTTTTGCTTGTTTGTTTGTTTGTTTGTTTGTTTGTTTATTATGTTTTAAATAATTATTTGTGGTTCCAGAGCACTGCAAGGGTTCTGACAGTGGTGTTTTAGCTCTGGTAGACCTTGGAGATGCTTCCCATTAGCTTCTGTGAAAGTGAGACACTTGCGCACCGATTAGAAGAGAGGAAATATCACCATTGGGCCGGTGTCAGGAGGTCACAGATGTGGTTAAATGGAGCCCATGGGCAGGGAGAGGAAGGCCAGGATGAGGATGAGCGTGACTAGAGACCGAGATCGTCATAGTTATAGTGGGGGAAAGTAAGGTAAAAAGGATTAGTACAACAGAGAAATATATTTACTTATATAAGGGTACAAATGCTGTAAAATTAAAGGAATGATTTTCAAGGCCAACTAGAATATGTGGCGAGACCGAAAGTCTAGATTGAGACAAGTCCAAATATCAAAGACTCCAAGACAAGTCCAGACGAGACTCATTCACATCACATCATTTTTACTTAAACTATTTTTAATTAGAGATTCACAATGATATCAGAATCATTTGCTTAAGAGGGAAAAATAGTAGATGTTTAGATATGACTGATATTAGATTTATTTCAGACTGAAGTTTATTTAATGACTTTTTGATCCTCTTTTTTGTATGTTTTGAATTTTTAGATCATGTTGGTTTACTGCACTTAAATCTTTACATCCATTCACTTTACAGCATTTGTAGCCTTATAGAAATAAATTCACTTCTCTGAGATCCTAATCCTTTTCCTTTACTTTCCACTGTGACTAGGAGAATCTCAGCCTCTACTCTCATCTTCATCCTGGCCTTGTCCAGCATTATCTCATCCTTACCCTTGGGCTCCATTTAACCACATCCGTGACCTCCTGACACCAGGCCAATGGTGATATTTCCTCTCTTCTAATCGGTGTGCAAGTGTCTTGCTTTCACAGGAGCTAACACGAAGAATCTCCAAGGTCTACTAGAGCTAAAAACCCAATGTCAGAACCCTTGCAGTGGGGCAGGTGCTTTGGAGCCGCCCCAAAAGTAGGCCACTTCAAGGGAAAAGAGGGGAAAGAATGAAGAACAGATGCATGGAATGAGAAAGAGGGAACAAGAGATCAATGCAGGTCTCCCCAGTTCTTTCCCAGTCTCCTTGATGTTTCCAGTGATGTTGTCAGAATTCCAGAAAGTCAGGCATCATATCTATGATTCATGTGTGTTGTGTGGGCTTTCGAGGCACCTTCTGATGAGCGTCATGTAGGATAGCATGTATTGCACCTGGACCCAAGTGACATCTCATACATACACACAAAAAACAAGGAGAAATATGATGAGGTCAAGCAGAAGCCCACTGCTCTGGATTCATTGCTGTAGAAATGCTAAGTACCTGCTTCATATGCAGTACACACACCTGGCAAATTTCCAGAATGTTTTGACATTCAAGCTGAACAATGAGGCTTTTTAAATGGTTCAAACCCAGCATGTTTCATGTGTGACGGCACTAATGAAAGAAGTGTGTAGCCCATGAATTTGGGTCACACTTCCACAAAGGCGCTCTCTAAGGTCCCCCCACAAACTTTCAGTGAACGACAGTGACTTGATGTACACAGAAAAAAACAAGAAAAAAAAAGAACAAAAAAGAGAATTTTTATTAGCTTGTTGAGCTTCACCAGAGGAACCAGCTAGGGCATCCAAAAAAGCACTCAGCAGTAAGCAAACACTTAGGATAAGACATCTAAAATTAATTTATTTCAAAAGAAGTTCAGATCTTTGTTGCAGCAGCAGGACCTCGACCGTTATCAAACATTCATGGTTTCTTCCTCTTTCCCGCTGCTGCTGGGGAATTCAGTCACAAGCAGTGCCAAAGAACGGATTCTGGACTTTGCCTTGTTTACTGACCTTCCCTCCCTTCTGTAAAACTGTTAAAACTTTTTAAAATTCATATGAAATTCCCATATATTCATGTTTCCAAGATGATACTAGTTGACTTGATGAGCATAAGACTGCCATTCCTGTACTCTGAAACTCAAAAGGTAGAATATAGAGCCTTGAGGCACACCATGTTAAACATCTCTAACCATAACAATGTGGATGATAGGTGAGGTAATCATATTCCCTAACCAAAGGAAGTGCTTATACATAAGATTTTCTGTATGCTTAGTGTAAGTACAATTAATTTTTGATGGACTGGAGGGAAAAGAGAGTTTAAGTGTCAGTTTGTGATACAGTTACAGCTTTTCTTTGATGTTTTAGAATCTACTGGAGAATATAAAGAGTACTGTAACATAATTACTGCATTATTACAATTTTATTATTGTGATGATGGCATACGTGATTATTATTATTAGTAGTAGTAGTAGTAGTAGTAGTAGTAGTTGTAGTAGTAGTTGTTTGCTGATCTTTGATTTAAACAGGAATTTTAATGATTTTTCCCACTTTATACATAACTCAATAACTGAGATGTTCATAGAAGTTTAATGTAAAATTTGTAATTGTGGTAAAACTTACAGAGACAGAGTATCTTTAAAGTGGTGTTGAATGGAACCAGGGCTCACAATATCTACACTAACATAACCATTTAAAATGACCAGTGAACTTACATGTGTCCTGTGAATTATGTTCAATGTTGATTGTTGATATAGTTATAATAGATTTTTATTTCATAAATACAAAATTACAAGATTACAATTTTGCCTCTCTGTCATCAGTGATTTTTTTTTTTTTTAATTATATGTTTGGCCAAAATCACAATACTATCACAACACGACATATCAGGCAACATATTCAGAACCTTTAATGCAATAGCTTTTGATGAGGTAGCTTCCAGAAGCAAATGATTTTTTATGTCCGGTTCCACTCACCACCACCGTTATCACCATTGTTATAGCTATCCAAATTAAAACATTATTAAAATGTAATCTGTGTGCCAACCAATCACAATTTACCGCCATATAGTGTCCACTAACTGAGTTACCTGTAATTTCATAGAATAGTACTATGTATTTCATATCAGAAGCTAGCAAACTTACTATCCAGGGGAGAACTTACTAAAGGGGAAGTTTGAAAACTACTTCTTCATATCAATTCAAAAGCACTTCAGATGAACTACTGCTCTGTCTTTTGTGTGTGTGTGTGTGTGTGTGAATGTGTGTGTGTGTGTGTGTGTCATTGTTCAGCACAACAAGACAGTATAAAAGAACTTTAGTATTAACTTTGACAGAATGATAGAAAACCATAAACATAAGACCCCATATTTCACATGCCAATGTCCATTCAACCAAAGTTCACACCACTGCTGAAGACATCAGGCGTCTTCTGTGTGAATTTCATTTACGGACGGTAGCTGCAGACATGTCGAGCAGATTACTCCCTCATTGTCAGTTATCTGTCATTTATAAACCATGTCAAGCATGTGTTGCTCGTGGGAACCCGAGGCAGGTATTATGTCATATTAATGTCTGCTGGAACTGTCCCTTCCCTCTGGAGGCCTCAGATATTTCAGACTGCCCACGAGGGAAGAACATATGTGGAACTCTGCATGCATACATTTACATCAGGGTAGCTGTCAGCCACTCCATTTTAGCAGAAGAATCTCTCTCTGAGGTATCACATCTGTGTTTTCTGTGAAATGGCCTATATTGCTTTTCAGCTTAAGCAGTTCCCAGCAGGCTGTTTGTTTCTGAATTAGAAATGAATTAGATTTTTTTTTTTTCTTGAGTCATCACACTGCAGCAACTGTAACTCATTCTAAGCTGTGAAGAAAAGAAATACATCCCAAGCAATGATGTGAATACATCTTATATTTGTGTTCCAGTGCTTTGGGTGACCCCCATCAGGTCTTTAAGATCAGTATAACATTTTTAGCATTCTCAATTAATGTTTGAATACATAAATCATTCTTTACATTGTTAAATGGCTCTTTTTTCTGATGGAAGATCTGCTGTAAAGGGTTGTAATTATATAATAATTATTGGTGCACTCATAGCATAGGCACTATCTAGGGTACTTTCTATTTACTAGCTTTTTATTTTTACCTAATTGTTGGATTTTTCTCATGGTTCCCTCCTAAAGAATTACGTTTTGTGAGTTCTGAATTAAAAATATGAAACCAGCACTATACAGCATGTTCACAAATTGCACAAAAACAAATATCCTGACACTTACCATGCCATAGTATCCACCATTGGTGCTGTCCATGGTGCTAAAGACTGGATAATGGTGCTTGGTGCGTAATAGACAGGAGTATCAGGATTACAGCTATCACAGCTTCCATTGAAGCATTTAGAACCTTTAAAGCAGGTTTGTTTTCCTTGCTTGTTTTCTTCCCTGCTTGCTCCAAGTCATGCTACAACAGCGGGTCTGTGGTTGGTTACTTTGCATGCCACTCAAATGGCTTTTTTTGAACAAGTTAAAATCGGCACAACATCAAATGTGTACAGTTATTTGCACTTGTCAACAATCACTCAAACTGGTTCACCAACCCTCTCAAAATGCATGCAAGATTTGGGTGACTTTTGACTTCTAGTGGTTATTAGCAACATTAGCCTCATAGGCTTTAGTACTCAACTACAGGAGCAAAATGTGGACACCAAACAAGAGTTGGCAAATCAGCCACACCTGAGGTATGTGAAAAAGTATTTTCCTTTTAAACTGACAAAATGCAACAGACTTTGAAGAAGTCTGGTTGAGAAAATAGGTGTTTATTGACCTTCAGCACATTATTTTTTATTTATGAACATACCCATTTTCTCTCATTGCCTCACCTCAGACACTTTTGAACCCAACGGTGTGTCACAGTTTCCTGTCCTTCCTCTGTTGCTATTTGCTTTGTTACTATATGTGCTGGACAGCCACACTAACCTTATTACACTAGGTAATGTAAAACCCTCCCAGCTGTCAAAGAGAGCATCTATAAATACCCCGTCTGCTGGATTCTCTGCTGAAAGATAAGATAATTTACCATTTAAAGCCTAGGCCCCCACAACAACATCCCCGGCCAACTCAGTGATTAATGGCGTGGTCAAATATAGCCAGGCTATTAGTCTCATGTAAAAAAGGGGCCCAAGCACAAGGTGTCATGGGGAATAGAGTCATGGAGGGAAGGAGCATAGGTGAGAGTGAGGCAGGGAGGGAGGGAGGGTTAATAAATGAATACTGTACTCTGATCAGAGAGAGAAAGGCATGCCAGCTGCAACCAACACCGTCAGGTCATGTTCTCTCCTTCCACTGCAATATTACCACGTGGCAGGTGTTCCATATCGAAAGGGCTCCAAGGTCACGGTGGGAAAAGAGCAGGCGAAACATGGTGGTAAGTAAATCAAACAGAACCTGCTCTGCTTCACATCCAGTGTGAATTTACAGGGCAATATAAAGTCCTATTCAGGGCCATAAATATTTGGAGATGGGCAAAGTTATTATTATAGCATACTGAAGATGAAGTCAAATTTGGGCAGCTGGTGGTCTGGTGGTTAAGGAGTTGCCCCTGCAATCAGAAGGTTGTTGGTTCGAATTCCAGGACTGCCAGTGGCACCACTGAGGTACCCTTGAGCAAGGTACCATCCCCACACACTGCCTCCCGGGTGTCATTGTTGGCTGCCCACTGCTTCACTCAGGTGAATGGGTTAAACGCAGAGGACTCAAGCTCATAAAAAAATGAATATGAGCTCGACATGGCTATTTACATCCAAAGGCTATTTGAGTTCTACAAGTGTAAAGGGCTATATTATTTGCTCAGATTTTACCAAATGGTTTGAAACTAGACGGTGTTTCACATACTGCCAAAGCATCCAAGATTCAATCGTCAGACCTTAATCCAGTCTAAAATGCATTTCTCACTGAAGGTATGCCTTCAGAATGTTCCAAGAACAAGCAGGGACTGAAGATAAGCTGCAGTGAAGGCCTGGCAGAACCTCACCAGATAGACCTCAAGGAGTCACTGACTGTAAAGGATCTGCAAACAAATATTATGATGAATTAAAGTATAATTATGCTAGTTTGTCCAGTTCTGTTTGAGCCCATAAAAACTGGAGGGGCTAAATATGAAAACACTAATGTAAATACTTGAATTAAAGCGGAACATTTGCCCTTTGAGCTTATAATCATTATTTCATTGTGACTCCATTGTGCTGTAGACAGCTAAAATAATGAGGAATTACTTTGTCGATATGTCAACCTTTATGGTCCTAACTGTATGCCTCAGTGGAAATCATTTTAAATAAAAATCAAGCAACATTAACATACTGATAACTAGTGTTGCTAATGTCCGTCACGTGAAAATGGGGACATTAGTATGGAAAGGGAGGTATAGGCATAAAAGTAAAAGCTCCTAAATATTGGTTTGAAGATAAAAGCTATATGCTTGTCATCCTAAAAAAGTTTTTAATTGATATAAAACGTCAATTAAATTTGCATCGCAAAAATGTTTTCATAAAGATGCTGTGCATTAGTGTTTATCAACCTATGTCCTGGAATCCCACTGTCCAGTACATGTTCATGTTTTCCTTGCTCTTCACCTCAAGGAAAGCTTGTTAAATGGCTGTTGAGTTGGACCAGGCATATTGGGAGTTTGGAAAACTCTAAAATGTGCACAGCAAGAAGTGTTTCAGGACCAGGGATAGGAGGCATTGCAGTAGAGTAATTGTAAAAACATTCATTTGCTGTAGAACCTTTGCATAACGTAGACACTTGCAGATCTCAAGAACCCTCCATAAAAAGGCTCTTGAGGAAACCAAAAGTGATTCTTCAGTGGCATCACTACAGAGAACCCCTGCAGGCACCTTTACTTTTAAGAGTGTTTGTGTTGTTCAAAACAGTCACTGGCCATTTTTGTTATCTGTAGCCTTGCTTTATTTTGGCCTTGGGCGGCTTCTCACTTTTGTGGAGTATTACGAATCGTCAGAACATATCTACTGTAAAACAAGAACTGTTTCTTTCAATTATATGCTTCAGAACCACAAGTGTAAGCTTCCATCTACCATTGAAATATCTTCCTCATTACACATTCATGTACTCGTGCCCTGAAGCCACTGTGTATTAAATCACCAAATACCTGGGAGCCTCACAAACAGAAGCCGTGCATCAGTATTCCTCTGTAGTCCTCTGAAATCCGTTTCCGACTACAGAGGAAGCTATAAGTGTGGACAATCTAATAAAACACAACCTTCAAACCTTGCTGTGCTTTAAGCCTAGGTTCAGTCCCCTGAGCTGTATTCCACATCAGCCATGTACATTCATTTCATTAAAGCAAGCCTGGCTCACCCAGCCTTTTCCTGTCAATAATCTCTCTTAAAATACAGTGTTGCATTGAACATGGCCTTACTTCAATACCGTTCATGCAACAGTAGTAGTAGCATCAACAATATTAAACATATTTTAAAGCAGGTTTAGGTGGGGAAATTTAAGCAAATAACATGGAGCTTATGAAATGAAGGTAGATGAGTTAGACCTAACAGAAGCAACTCAACACGCCATATCAACAAGCACAACTTACTGGCTATCTGGTATGCTACGTGCAGCATTCATGCCCGAAGCCTCAAAAAAGATGAGCTTTGGCTAAAACAACAGGTAGAAAATAATTGCAATTTGAATTGCAGTCACAAGATTACAATTACATTTTGAATTAGACAATATATTTGGTTCTGTGTGACACAGAAACACCAAACGGCTCAGCATGATGTCTGACACCCTGAGCATCAAAACAAATGAGGAATTTCTAAATATGGAGTTGTTCTACCATGTGACGACAATTTATCATTTGTTGCGCTGCCAGCACGGATCCGTGCCACTCGAGTTCTAGCACGTAGCACGATAGTGCAGGTTATGATAATGTTAGTGTATCAGACACAGCAATATTGCAGAATTTTGTAAACACTTATTGGCCACCTTATTAGACATACCTAGCTTGCTGGTCCACCCTGTAGATTTACAGTTAGAGAGTGTACCTCTTTTCCAAACACAGATTGTGTCAGTTATCTTCATCAGTGGTCACTGTTGGGTGGGATAGTGACGTATGTGATGTGACTACAGTGGCACTGATGTGTCTAATCTATTTGTTCCAGTACTAAGAATGGCCCACTATGCAAATAGTATCTGGTCAGTGGTGGTCTTATGGTGGTCCTTTCCATTCGATGAATGGTGGATAAATTGTGCGTCAACAAACTGAGCTAAGAAAATTGATCAATCTCCAACCTCTCTTTATACCTAAGAATCAAATAAGCTGTTTTAAATATTGTGCCTTTACGGCTAATATATGTAAATTATATGTCTTTTCTGATTGGATTTCCTGTTTTGTGCATCATTCAAAAAGCCATGCGGAAACGCTCCTTATAGCTGTAACATGTAGTATGTGTGACTGATGGCCTAGTGGATAGGATACTTGCCTCTAGACCAAGATGTCATGGGTTTGAATCCTACTTTCAGCATACCACCACTGGGTTCCTGAGTGAGACTCAGGGTTGTCAAATGACTTCACAAAAATGAATTATGATTGTTTCTGGTACCTAAATCCACAAAATGTCATTAGAAATCCCCAAGAAAAATGGAGAATATGGGACCTATCCAACATGTACAGTATGTACTAGGCATTACATATAATTACTATGTGTTTATCAAATACTAGGTATCTACTGTGCTGTCAATAATGTTTATTTGTTTTTACTAAGAGACAGTAGCTGCTGAAGAAAAGGAGTCCATAACCCCACCATAGGCCAGCAGACTTGTTTTGTTTTGCCACACACAGCTGTCTGACCCTATTATCATGGCTCACACCCTGCTGTAAAAGCTACGTGCTGAACAGATGCTAGGAGAAAGTCAGCAGACTGCAAAGAAATGGTGGTGTGACTTCAAAGAGTCCAAACAGTGGCTTCACTCAGGCGGCTAGTTTTCAGCTTCAGAAAATAAGACCAGGTGGCAGCGTTGCTGTTTTGGTCTTTTCTTGCACTTTTTTTCCTGTATGGAAAAATCCATATGCATCCATATAATTACTTTGCAGCTATTTTCATGTGGCTCTAATTGCAGTATAGATTTAGCTCCGGTGTTCGGAATGCATGGACCCCTTACATGCCATGAACACAACATGCCTCCATAATATAATCAGCATTGATCTGAGTGTTTGTACTGGTTCACTAGAGCAGTAAGCCACAAAGGACTGTGTGTTAGTGATTATAGTCATTTTACCACTTTGTAATAAGAGGAAGGGGTTTATATCTGCCACTGCCTCTTATTCTAAAGGCTCTTATTTTTTACCTCTTATTCATAATGCCTCCATCCATCCATCCATCCATCAATCCATCCATCCATCCATCGACCTGTCTGTCTTTCTAGATCTCCATCCATCCATCAATCCATCTCTGCCATTGTCTCTTATTTTTTAGACTCTTATTCTTTACCTCTTATTCTTAATCCATCCATTCATATATCTATCTATCTCACGCACACAGGTCAAGTGACGCGCAAGGGCAACCGGAAATGAGCACGTCACATGGTATTAAAGCCCAGCCATACCGTGTACCAGACCTTCGTACTGTGAGTACTCCGGCCATATAATACCTTGTGTGTGAGGGAGAATGCGGATTCCGGTGGGAATCCTTACTCTATTAGTGAGCGTTCTTAGAGCAATGCTGCGTGATCTACCAACTCTCTCGCGCTACTCCGCGTTTGGGTTCTTCCATCACGCTACACTGGTGTAGCGGCTACTCTCAATCCTGACACTATCTATCTATCTATCTATCTATCTATCTATCTTTGTCATTACCTCTTACTTTTAAGACTCTTATTCTTTACCTCTTATTATTAAGACTATGTATTGTAGGACAAGCTGCACAGAAGCAAGCCGTCAATCAGTGAAGGAAATAAACAACATAAAAAGTGACAGCACATTGAGAAGAAAGTAATTTGGCACCCCGGTTCCTTTAAATCATGATTTCTCTGCCAACATCTACACAGTTAACCGTGACTAAAACAACTGCCTGCTTTTCTACAGTCGACTGCTTACATTTCACAAAGGAAAAAGCACCAGCAATTACAGCTCATGATAGCTGGACTAATACTAGTACCACAAAAAACACCCAAAATTGACTTTAACAACTGATCACCTTGTCTTGTACATGGTGCTATTAGTTTCTCCATTACAGGTCAAGGGGTTAAAGGGTTAAATTCTTTCTTCACCTGCTTTGACACGTGCCGCACCGTTGGTTAAAGAATCGAGCTGAAGTCATTATTTTTATGTTGTTGAGACATGGCTAGCTTTGGCAAGTGCAAAATCTCCCGTGCTTTTGTGTATGTCTGACTCACCCTCTCAGACACACACACACACACACACACACACACACACACAAACACACACACACACACACACACATAGGCACAGTGTTTCTTTACCGCCCCTGCAGCCATGCCGGTGTGAAAGCAGCTTAACATCATTTGTATTCAGCCCCATGTTAGCCAGGTAAGGAATGACAAGCAGCACAGGCCAGGGTGTCACAATTCCACTCAGCTGGGGTGCCTTGCTGACGAAAGGCCTCCACACGCACATGCACACGCACATGCACACGCACACATACACACCCGCTCTCAGCTACAGATGAGCCTACTCCCATCTAATGAGCCTGGCCCTCGTCTCCTAGCACTCTATATCATCTTTACTTATTCCAGCTCCATGCTAGCTGCTGGTTATACCTGCATCAGTGCAGCAATGCCTTCTAAATGCATTTAGTCAGCACATTTCAGTTCTTTTTAGGGCCCGTCTAAGGTTTGGGACACCTAGCTTCAAATAGTTTCAAATACAGCTTATACAGATACAGACATATCCTTTCCTTTGTTAAGTCAGCTATTCCACACAATTTTAGCAGGCAGTCTTATTTTGCCACTGCTTGTACATTAATGGTACGTTAATAGCTCCGTATAATCTGAATGAAAAGCAAAAAGTGACATTCTAGACATACAGACTGCTTGGCAAAACTGTCTCCTCACAGCAGGGAGGACTGGACATGCAAGTGTCCTTTCTATGGGGAGTTTGCAGGTTCTTTTTGCATCTGCATGAGTTTCTGCCGGGGATTCCGGTTTCCTCTCACAGTTCGAACAAATAGTACATCAGTGGAATTGAAGATGCTGAATTATGGCAAAACATGGAAAGAGGCCATTGTTGTTTCTTTACTCCCCACGCAAAAATCACAACAATGGAGATACAAACTAACAACTGGGAAGTCGACAAAGTGCAAGCTCTATTGTCTGTTTGGGGCGAAAATAAATTTCAGTGGAAGTTTTCTATGATGTTAACAAATTTATCTTTAACACTGTGAGAAACAAAGGTGTACCAGGTCATCACTAACAAGTTAGCTGGGTTAGGTTTTTATCACACGGCCAAAGAATGCCAAGAAGAAATTTAACTCAAACAAGACTATAAATAATAAAAGACCACAATAACAAAAGCTGCTCTGACAAAAAAAAATTCCCTGGTTTAACTCCATGGACGCGGTTTTGGGACGATGACCATCCATAAACTGTGGGGAGAAAATTGCACTGCTGACATGTCAGCAACACTGTTACTGGACTGAGAAACACTGGGAAATCAAAGTGCTGCAAGTTTCGTGCCATCATAGTACAGTTTAGGTACAGCACAGTTCCTTTACACCTATGGAGAAGTGACTTTACTCACTAGAAGTGAGTGTGCACATGAGTATGTTTGTTTGTGTGTCTGACCTGGCAACCTGTACAGGGTGTTTCTTCACCTTGGTTAAGGATAAGAATATTAGATAACGAATGAATGTTTTCTTTGGTTTTAATAAGGACAAGGTTTTACTTTGGAAAAAACAAAATAACAGAGATCAATAATTATAGCACCATTAGTGATGGTGCTAGTTTAGAAATAAAGCCGAGTTTACACATTTGATCCCCTTGTTGTGGTGTCAACACTTATAAGCACCCCAAACCTTGATGTTTAAACCTCCTGTAGATTTATAACATGTGTTTTTAACAATTATTTGGACAAGAAAAAGGTCAACTAATTTTTTAGACCAGGAATGTCAACAAAGGGATGGTGCGGTTGCAGGTTTTCATACCAACCAATAAGGAGCACACTTGAGTCAACTAGGTCTGTCTTCAAACAGATGATCAGGTGTTCTCCCGCTTGTTTAAAAATCTTTCGATTTTTCTTAGTAAACTGGACAATAGCAGGTAAAATAATATAAAAAAAAATATATATATATATATGTCTCCATATTGTGTAGAAAAGTGTTGCTGTTGGAACAATAAAAAAACTTTGTATCTCTGCTTTTGCTTTTCTTTTTTTTCTATCTTTTTGTTTTTGACTTCTTGTTACATTAGCTTGCATTTAACGTTAAATATGTTTTTTCTTTCTCTTCTAAAATCACCTTTTTGAAGATACAAGCTTCTGATCCAATGGTAATAATAGGAGGACTATGAATGTCTTTATCTAAATGATTGACATATTGAAATACACATGGCCTATCACAGAGAACAATCTGTTAGAACTTCATCTGGCATTGCAGTCAACAGGCAACACTGTGAAATCAGTTGTTTCCTTTGCAGCCCTATTCTTTAAGTAATTGCTTTTTTGGTCCACCTATTTGGGAGAGGACACACAGACACATCCCCCTACTATGCAGATAATGAGCAAATGTCCTTATGGTAATGAAATGGAAAAGGCAATGTGACGTGTGGGGTTGAGTGGGAGGATACTGATACTTTTAACTGAGCCATTAATGCCATTCTGCCCTTCCAGCCTAAGAGAACGCCATCCTATCCCATAGCCAAAAATAATTTTTCATTTCGTTTGAAAGGGATGAAAAATGGATGATCGTTTAGAGGTAGAAATGCTAGAGTCTGGATTGCCTACAGCTAGCAAACAGGTATTACAAAACAGAGCCATTACAGAAACATCAGCCAGCAAATGAGTTTGAAATGGAGCTGAAAGTGATACATATGCAAGGTTACTCGCCTTAGAGGGAATTACGGAGAGGGAATATTCACACAGGGGATAGCATTAAGATCTGTATTCATTTCAAGCCATTTTACACACACACACACACACACACATATGTATATATATATATATATATATATATATAAATTTCAATATGAATTGAAAACAAGTGAATATCACTTTATATTCCCATAGGTGGCCACTTTAACTTAGAAGTCTACAGTTATTATTGTTGTTCTATATATTTGTTTTGCATTAGTAAGAACAAATGTTATTATTGTTTATAATAATAATAATTTATAAATTATTTATAATAATTTATTTGTAATAACAATAATAATAACAATAATTTACATATAATTATTGTTTCAGTAAAAACAATTGTAGCAATATCAAAAAAGGATACTTTTCTTTCTTGAAAACAAGACAAGACAAATATCCTTTCTTTTCTTTCAAACACAAATTCTTGATTGTAATTAACTGTCTGATCAAAAAAAAAAATATTCCATTAAAATGTATGTTCTCAGTGAATCAGCTTAGTTGTTACTTTATAGTTAAAATGATAAACATTGTCCCTACGGGTCATCATAAAATCACAATCAGTAGTGTGAAGAGGGAGCCATTAACAATGCACTGAAACCCACACCAGCAGGATCTCATGAATGCTTGCATGTTTAGTTACAAATTCCATGTATACAAAGAAAAATAAATGGTTGTAAATTCCATGTACCTAATTAATAATTAGGATGGTTGCTAATTATATAATTGCAAATATATGACAGTGGCAGCCCTAATAAAATGACATTATTGCTGGTGATAACTTTTAAGGGTTAAAGCTTCTGTTGAAATGGCCACAACAAGACTTTGCTTGAAATTGAGCAACAGAGAAAATCCACAGTCTACATCAAACTCAGTGCCATGTCATAGAGGACAGAAGCCTTTGGCTGCTTATTTGGGAAAAAAAATCGAATGTAAACTCAAAAGCAGTCTTGTTTTATAGGCAATCAAACTTTAGTGACAACAAGAGTTTTACCTTCTCTGCAGACTGAGCTGTTCCGAAGAATATAGGAATGAAGGCCAGCCACACGATGCAGGTGGTGTACATGGTGAAGCCGATGGGCTTGGCCTCGTTGAAGTTCTCAGGAACTCCTCGTGTCTTGATGGCATAAACCGTACATGTTACCATCAGCAGAATGCTGTATCCCAACGAACAAATGATCTGTAGGTCCGTGATGTCACACTTGAGCACCCCTCTAGCTTTTTCTGGGTTAATGGTCTTCTGTTCATCGTAATCAATGATGGTGTTAGGCGGGTCCACCCCGAACCATATGAAGACCCCTAGAAGCTGCACAGAAATGAGGCTTGACGTTATGGCTAATTGTGAAGTGGGACTGATCAGTCTGGGTGGGGTCACCGACTTCTTGCCCTCCTCAAAAATTCGGTAAATTCGATTGGTCTTGGTTAGCAAGGCAGCATAGCTGATGCACATGCCTAACCCAAGGAAGATGCGCCTGAAGGAGCACACGGCTACGTCGGGCTTGGCGATCATGACGAAGGTGATGATGTAGCAGAGGAAGATTCCGGTCAGCAGGACATAGCTGAGCTCTCTGCCTGAAGCTCTGACGATGGGCGTGTCGTTGTAGCGTATAAACGTGGCCATGACGAAGATGGTGGCAATGATGCCCAGCATGGCCAGGAAGACAGGGATCACGGCCCAGGGTGAGTGCCACTCCAGCTTGACAATGGGGATGGGCTGGCAGCCGGTGCGGTTCGGGTTGGGCCGCATGTTGTAGGCGCATAGCTTGCAGGTGGTCTCATCGTGCTGGTACTGGTAGCCATCACAGGGCTCACAGTGCCAACAGCATGGCATGCCCTTCACCGTCTTCTTCCGCTGGCCCGTCTTGCAGGGCTGGCTGCAGACTGAGCTAGGGATATCCACTTCACCATTGGGCCACTGCATGTCCTCAATCTGTAACAGATATGGAGCAAACAAGCATTTGCTACTGTTCCCTTAGAGCTGCAGATAACAAGCTACATTAACAGATGTTAAGATGTTTTTCTCTACTTCTGTAAAGTTATGTTTCACAGTAACAATGTTTTTTTGTTTTTTTTTATGACAGCTGTATTTTTTAACACCTAAGACTTAATCATATGCTGATGTTTGGATGGGGCCGGTGACCCTTCAACATCTAGTCAGTGTGTAAACGTAGCATTTGTTGCAATACATGAAGGGAATTTTATCGTGCAATATCATGATGGGTGGCAATGGCACAAATGTCACTTAATGCTTCTCATGTTTTCAGCAAACTCTTTTTACATTGACCATTATATATTACTATATAATATAATGAAGGATTTCAGTAATAAAAAAGCTAAAATACAAGCTGTTTACATAAGATTTGATAAAGATTTTTGGCTATAATAGTCAAAAAAAGTACAGTTTCAGTTCCTGTCTTTAGCTTACATGCATTTTGAATGATTTAATGAAAATCCTTACTGGAAATTACATATTAAATAATATACTATTGAGAGGCTCAGCATCTTTTGTCAATAAGGTAAGAGGTTTCACTTCTTGTTTTGAAATTTGGAGGAACTTCAGATTGCTAAACAGGAGCAGTGAGTGGTATAGCACAGTGGGCAACACTACTGCTATCTATGCAGAAGATGATTACCCACCTGAGCCTGCTTACCATGATCCACCAATTAGAGCCCCTGGGCAAGTCTCCTAACACTACATTCACCTACACATGTAGCTTGATTAAACTGTAAATTGCTCTGGATAAGAGCATATGCCTAAATGTAAATGAGTTGGAAAGCCACATGCAAATATATTACAAAAAACAAGGCATTTGCTGTCACTAAAGCAGAGACACTGTTTTGTTTCAGTTATGAAGAATATGTGGGTAATCATGATGTATTTTATTTCCATTCAATTTTTTAGTTCATCTGAACCTTTAGGACACTTGTCTCAAAAGAATGAAAAAATAATATAGAACATGCCAAGAAATTTGCACAGATGTTGTGTACTACAGAGGAATGACCAATAATCCACTGTTTTAACAGTCAAAGAAAATAGAACATTAAATGTATGTATTATATTGTATTATTTAGCAAGCTGTTTGCAATAAAATTAGATCTCTCAGTTTACCACATAATGATTATCACCTTTGAAACATTGTCAGCATAACTCCGTTCATTTAAATGCATAAATGTCACATGTAATGTCGTAGCATCACTGTTAATTACATTTAATAATTAATAAGTGTATTAATAACTGACGACCAAAACAACAAAGACAGCTCTGAATGTTTATGAGACAAACTTCTCAGGCAGTGTTTATGCTCTCGGCCCCCAACTTTCCCATATTTCTTGTTTTGCTCTCTGTGTTGGCCTTTTTCTTTACAGCTCTGATTGCAAAGTGAAATCTTTTCTGTAGTCCTTTGAAGCAGCGATCTCCATGGAGACAGTGATGATTCTAATGAAAACGCACAACAAGGGGGTGGCAAGAGAAATCAAATGTCTCTCTGTTTAAAAAGTCTGTTATAGGGAGAAGTAATTAGATTGTATTACGTCATGTGGAACCACTGCAAGGTGTTTTCAGTTCATTAACTGAATAGAACCATTGACTGGCTGATAATAGACCGGTTTGCCTCAGTCCTATTAGCAAAGCAAAGTGGGATTAAAAGAAATGCTACCACTGCTGGCTACCACTTTTAGCGTAAGAAATGACAGTTATATTAATAAACACATAATATTAAACAAAAAATCATGTTCATTATGTGTGTGTGTGTATATATATATATATATATACATATACATATGTGCAGTACTGTGCAAAAGTCTTTCTATTTGGTTTGTTAAGCCACCCAGTGAACTATGTATAAATCACTCATACATAACAAAGTCATCTAACTTAAGTCCTGAACCAGTGAAGAAACAGGAGCAGATGATTCCAGATGATCAGGCGGTGATCAGTATACTGGTGGGGCTGAGTGCTGAGTGGTTGGAACTCCTTTATCTTGGCTCCTTGTATTTTTTTGGCAATTTGCAGCCTGTCACAGTAAAACATTTGCTCCCACTTCTAGACTAATATATATA
>JBBPCZ010000142.1:8878537-8889876 GCA_037974445.1 Brycinus macrolepidotus | reverse complement strand
GTGCCTGACCTCATAAATGCTCTACAGAATGAATGGGCACAAATTCCCACAGAAACTCCAAAATCTTGTGGAAAGCCAACTTCATGTAAAAATCTGTGTGTTTGAATGCAATGTCCCTATTGGTATAATGGTCAGGCGTCCCAATACTCTTGTCCATATAGAGTATCTAGAACCATTAGTCTGTAAAATATTAAAAGGTTTCAGTTTGAGCAAAACTAAAGACAATGTTGTTGCCTGGTGACAAGCAGTCTATTGTCCATGCTAAGCTAAAACGACAAAATAGACTACTTCAGCTAACTCCACAGTGGGAGATGATGGAAAGACTACATTTGCATTTTCTTATCACTAAATCAGTCACTGAAACATCTTAGCCATTAAGCTAACTGGCTAATGTTGCACATAGAAGGGTCATTGAATGGATGGTGCTCGAAAGACTCGTGTTCATAAACGAGATCTGCTAGTCTGAAGGATCTTTAAAGTATAAGGCCCTCCACATAATGTAAAGGAAGAACTTTTAAATAAATAAAGAATATTATAATATGTCAAAATTCTTTAAACTATTAAAAGCTTCTTCACACTCACATATCTACATTTACTGTATTTGGCAGAAGCCCTTATCCAGAGCGACTTACAATCATTAGTTACAGGGAAAGTCCCCATGGAGACAACTGAGGGTTAAGTGTCTTGCTCAAGGACACAATGGTAGAAAGTGAGGGGGGTTCGAACCTGCACATTTGTGGTCATCGGATTCACAGGCAAGTGTTTTATCCACTTGGCTACTACCAAAATCTCACTTACAAAAGAGCCAAAATGGTTCTTCTATGGTATCTTTCGTTCAGCCCTTTGTAGCTCCTTTTGTACTGTGGTTTGTACACTGTATAATCTGCACTTCTACATGGCATATCTGTGTATTACTATATAACATTTGAATGAAAGCCAATTTTGATCTTGGAAATGGAAATCATATCAATCTTGAAAGCATTTGTACTGTTACAGGTGCACCCCACCCACCCCACCCCTTGAGCAGGTATGACTTGTTTTCTTTTTGTCTCCATTACGTAAGCCTGAGCAGCCTGAAAATATTGTCAAACTACAGTGTCGAACACTCCAAAAGATAAAAAAACGGCGCACACACTCATGCTCTCATGAGCTTGTCCCGCCATAAGCGACAGTCTGGAGCAGAATCAATTATTTACCTTTAACAGCAGATATCTATGTATCTGACAGAACACAGGCTGCTCAGCTCTTGCATTTTTAATGCTCTTTTTCTCAGATGATGTCACAGTCGAGAGCCACATTTGACTATGACTTCCAGAATCACACCAGGCTGCGTAAGACAGACCCCGCAAAGGGAATGGAGAGGAGAACTTTCGACTGGTTCTGTCTAAGCAGGGTATGTGAGGACAGCCATTTTTCACCCCAGCCGTACAAAACCTCATACTTTATTCCATTTCAAACAATTTGCAAGAAACATATCAAGAAAATAAGCAAGGAAATCCGTATTCTGTGGTTCTGCAATGAAACAATTAAACTATGAAAAGTTATCGACTGATTGATTGATTGGCTCTTCATCAGGGTAGTAAAAAAAAAACAAGTCATTAAACAAGTCTGTCTTCCTGCACCTTTGATTAAGTTGCAATCTCTTGGTAGAATGGAACTTAGGCCACCACGGCCACTACTGTCAAGTGAACAAACACCACCGAGGCTGGAGGACCAGCACGGACTGACTTACCCTGAGTGGCAGTCGGGGTCAGGAGGAAATTGCAAGGAGGGAGAGAGTGAGGAACTCCAACAAACTACTGCACTGCAGACACTAGTAGAGCAGGAGTCAATTACTTGTCCCTCAGCAACAGATTGCCTCTGCCTTTCCAGTATAGTATAGCCAAAGAGTTCACAGATTTTCCAGATTAGCATCTTGTGCACCATAGACTTTGAATACTAATGGTTTTCAGTATCACTCAATCTGTGGAACACATGCATTCCACAATGACAGCTCTCTTTAATGGGACATATTTAACTGCTAAACCAAGCCTTACTTTATTTGTGAATTTGGGATATGCTAATAGATCATGGGTAATCCTAAAACCAAATACTGTGCTAGATTGGGATTGCCCATTTTGGTGAGGTGACTGAAGTGGGATTTTAAGATGGTTGGAGTGAAACTGGAGTGAGATTTGCACTGGCAAGAAAAAATGTCCTTGGATTTTTACCCCATTTTCTTCTCAAATTTTAAAATCATATTCAATTCCTTTGGGCACCAGCTAGATGCCAACTTGTTACATGATGCTGCCAAGCTAGGAGGGTGAAGGCCAGCATTTACTTCCTCTGACTGTTTTTGAACCGCCATTAACACAAAGTCAGTTCAAACAACATGCTTGGAGGAGAACACTAACTGCCCATTTTGTTACATTAGTTATAATGCTGGGGGAGAGGGAGATCTACTGACTCAGAGAAATCAGTTTATTGGAATCCCAGATATGGATGGCAATGGCACCATCAGGAATATAATAATTGATTATCAAATGCCTCTTCTTGTCCACCAGACAAATATAAACATTTATCACCAACTGTAAATGGTCAAATTCTTTCTAAACCCATTTCTTGGTCAGGGCAAAGTCGCATAGCCATTCTTCCACTCTGCATCGCTATCTCTGGCTACCCTAGTGACATTACAAAGCAGGATCTGTGGAAGAGACACCAGTGTCCTCTCAACGAGCTACATTATGACCCGACTGAATGTCATCATGCAGAAAGAACAAAAATAGTTCCTTGCAAATTTGTCCTGGGAGCGTAGGTTGGCTGGCTGTTCACTGGCATGAGATCGCTTTGCACAGCATGAGAGCCTGAGAGCCAAAACCTGTCTAAAGGCCGCACTCCAGGCTTGCCTTATTCACTGTCTGGCAAATATCTTATTTTTCAAATTGTTTTTATTCCATTTCACTCAACTGTTCTCCTTTATCTTACAAGTCTGACTGACAGTCTAAAGCCACATGCTAAGCTATGCCTTATTTTACAGTGCTTTGCATGCTTAATAGAGCTTGTAATTTAAAACATAAATGTTAAGTTAAAAGCTACATTCTGATCTTACAGGTGAACCTAATAGACCACCCCTCCAAATTAAGGTAGGCATCTCTCCTTAGTTTTGAACACTCTATAAATGTACAGGCTCGGAGGCAGGCCCTCTTTTCTAGTCAGATCCATTTTCTAAAGTCTTCTTCATGCTCCACTGGTTCTCCTCGCTGTTTTGTGCCCCGGCTGCTGGGGAGGTGCGCTTGTGAGGAAGAGCACAGTTACACACTGCATTTAGAGCAACGGAGACAGGGGCAAAGCTGCGTCCTCCGTCATTATGCCTACAGCTTCCCTCGCTTATCAGGGCTGCCCAGCCTTTTTGCTTTTCTGGCCTGCATTTACTGTCAAGTACAATTGCCTATAAATCATCTGTCCGGTCAGACTAGCGTCACAGGTCAGGTGGGATTTAAATACCATTAAGGGGAGACTTCCACACCGGCATACTTGGCAAATCAAACACGTCCTACAGAGGTGTGTTGAGTTCAACAAATCCGGGGACATTTCCATGGGTTCCTCTGGTCACAAACGTCTTTGTATGTGCTTTATCAAAGTTGATATTCAATAAAAGGGCAAAAAGAAGTACATCTACATAACATCTGAAGACTGTAAATCTGAAGTGAAGAACTGAGGTTGCTCCATACATGGTTTGTTAACTGTTATGATATAGGCCTTTGCATAACAGAAGGCTACAATATGCAAACAAGTCCTCTAAATAATTTAAAATATCACTATCAATTATATTGGTAATTAGAAAATTGAATATTCGAGTGAATATTATTTAATGAAGTGTCTTTTTTTAATGGCAAAGAAAAAATGGCTTTAATCAATAGATAACATACTATATAGACCGTCTTAAGGATTCTAGAACATTGGAATTCCAAAATTTGGAATAAAAAAGAAGGCTCTGAAAACACTACAACTTTAAAAAATTGTTCTTCAAAGGTTCTCTAGTAAAGTTAATGGTTCTACACAGAACCATGGATTTGCACAGTACCAATTCAGTGCAGAAATGGTTGTTTGCATGGCTCAGTGGCTCTGTTTGATGGAGAACCTGTGTACATTGCCCTTTAGAGAAACAGATTAATAATGGTTCCATGATGACACCAAGATTCCTTGGGTGATTCAGGGTATGTAATGCTCCAAAAGATTGCATCAAAAGACTGCTAGTGTTTAAACGTGACATTTTTCATTTACATTTTACTCATATTTTTCAAAATATCTGCATTCAGAGCAGTTTGGTGTGAAATGCTGCATGGTCGATACATGTTACTAGACTGTAGTTTTTTTTTTTTTTTTTTTTTTACAGTGGTGACAAATGGAACCAGGGGTCACAGTGTCTACAGAACAAATATAGCCATTTTATTTACTATCCTAACCCAACAGTGAACCCACAACGTGTAGTCTTACCTTATAAACTCCACGAATGGATAAAAAAGGGAATTACACACAAAACTTTCTCTGAAAAAAATTCTCAGGCAGAATATTTATAGCCATTTATTGTAATAACTTTCTATAAGGGAGCTTCCACATTTTGACGTTTCATACATCCAGTTCCTATTACTACTCCGTCTGATCTTTTTTACATCTTACCCATTTAATTGTACAGAAATTTCTGTACCACTTTAGGCTACCCTTAGAAAGGGTTTATAAATGCTTCATAATCAGGTTGTTAAACAGTGTATGACAACTGTCATGACCTGTTTATAGCTGCTAATTAATGCTAACATTGACTGTTGGCAACCTAATTAACAACCTGATGATAAATCATTTATAAACCCTTTACAAGGGTAGTCTTATTGTAAAGTGTTACTAACGTTTCCCTTTAACATAGTCACAATAATAGTCATCTGTATATATCATACCGCTGCATTAGGAACTACTTACTTACTGCATTTGTTTACATATCACACTTGTTATACATCACAGTGTATTAAGCACTTTAGTACTGGCACCGGCCTTTACCATTGGCTTTCATGAACTCCCCGGCACTTACCGTGGCATTTAGGTTCAGAATGCTCAAACAGTGGCATTATTTTTGTGGGGTTTTTTTTAACTTTATTTCAACACCGTTAAATAATTGGACTCTAAGATCGAAGCCACAGGCCTTTCAGCCAAAAGCAGGCCGTCCCTTCTCTGAGTGTTATTAACTTCGCACTACCAAGGTTTTCACAGCATTCCGCTGTGTGCCAAGTCTGCCAGCAGCCTCTCTAGTTGCTTGGAAACCAAGAATTAAAGCTCTCTCTCTTCTATTTTTTTTCTCTCAACTTGTCCCCAGATCTCTCATCCTGCATGCATGAGTGTTTTCATATTTTTATTTTTTTGCTGTGAAACATGTTGTGGTCAGAAGGCTTAACTCTGACACCTTTTAGACCAGAGTGGATTTGGACGAGCTGACAGCGCCTCGCTAAGTTTACAAGCGTAACTTCCGAGCAAACAGGGAGCCACAGTCTCGGCGCGGGCTGTGATGGGGATATGTTGCGCCCGGTCCTTCTAGAGGGAACTGGTAGGGAAGGAGTGACGCTAATTAGCTTGATATTTTCTCCCCCCCCACCCGAAGCAATTTTCCTAGCAGCCGTTAAGGCGCAGTTTATTGTTTGGACTTTGGGGGCCTCCATACCCCTGTCCTAATGCTCATAATTAAGCACAGCGTGGAAATCCTAATGAGATTAACGGCAGTGTTGCTATGGATACTGAGCAAGATCCATCTCCTTGGCCTTGCGAGTGGTGTTTCTTCAGTTCTTTACCTCCTCCTCAGCTCACGTGGTCTAAAAAAGTATGTCTGCTGCCACCGCAGACACATTTCCGTTCGCAGCACCCTGCTAGGCTCTCATATCTTTGCTCAGTGCATGTTTGACATGCCGGAATGGATTCAACCACTCCAACTGCGTCGGTGCCTTCATGCTAATAAGAGGCGCAATGATGTTTGTTTCTTCTCTGCACCCCCCGCCACCACGACCACATCCACATTAAGCACGAAGACAATTATTATAGATTCGCAAAATGATAGGCATGTTCGGAACTGTCAAGAATAGTAATTTTCATTGGTTTGTCACGCAGCAAGCATCCAGTCCTCAGCCGTGGCAGCTCTTGTCACAGATTCTATCTGACACCGTGTGTATGCTTGGCTGCTTTCTCATATGATTGTTTGCCACAGTAATTAATTATTCGGAAGGAAAAAAAATACCTCTTTAAAATATCCCTCAGAGCCTCCTGCCACAGAATGTACACAGTGGGCAAATTACTGTCAAACAGAAAGTGACAGAAGAGGGGAAATTAGGCACTTAGGAAACAAACCAGGACTGTTAATGAATTCTTACAAGTCAGCTTTCGAAGAAGGTCTGAATCTCTGAAAGGTTAAGGCTGATTTGGGACTTCCATGAGTTTAGAATTAAGATCACTCATGAAGTTTAAATGTAACATGTTTATTATTGATTACTAACTAGGTAATAAAGCTTTAATAAGCTGTAATTACACAGAGCTACAACGTTCAACAATGACCTGTTGCTTGCAAAATAGTGAGCATTATATAACAGCATTATACCTATCAGCTATGAATATACATATTAATCACTGTTACTCGCTATAAATTAATGAGTTTTAAGGTATGACCTAATTAATAGACTAATTTAAAACCATTCATATATCCTTCACAAGGATAATCTTATAGTAAAGCAGTACCCTGTTTTCTAGGTGCTTAAGCGTGAATAAAAAAAACGTCTGTTTGAGTGGAGAGGTCGTTTTCACTGGTGCAGAACTAGAAATTAGACAGGCTAGTTATGTGTCCACTCCTTTAAAGTGCAGACCTGAAGGCAGATGAGTTTTCTTTTGTAACCAGCTGGCCTAGCAACAGAATGAAAGCAGTTATAGTGGTCTGAACCAAGACCTTTCCCTCCCTCGACCATGAATGCGATTTCTGTTATAACCAGCTCACCAATTACATGAAAAAAGACAAAGTAAAAAGAACTTCTGATAGCCTTACGCGGTGCTGAAATGCTACAGTAATCTCTAAGAAATGTGAAGTCAACTGAACTATACCCCAGACGAATGTAATTAGCCCACAAGCTAAAGACTGTGGTCTCGCAGTCCAATCAAACTTTTGTTGAGGCTCCAGGGGGAGTGAATAATTGCCCCCTATTGGAATTAGGGAAACTATCCAATGATAAGCTAATTAAAATGAGCAATGGTTGGCTGGTTTTGTTTTCAAACAACACTCTGTTATGTGTCATGCTTGATGTTCAATTTGTGTAAATACCTTTCATGAATTGTCTGCGAATTAAATTAGGTTCACCGAGGCCTTTAAGGCCGTATGTTAGTCTCAGATTACTGAAGAATGCCAAGTGCGTAATAGTACTGGTGTCAAATCTGAACTTCAATCATGGACAGATGTTACTTTAGGCAATGCATCTGGCAGTTCAGATGATTTTAAAACAAAAATATAGTTGGTTAAGCCTCTTTATTAACAGGTTTTTTGCTTGTTAACTTTCTGGACAGAGATCAGCATTATAGACTACATGCATTTTAGTTTATACACAGTAAAACAAACCATGAAGACACATATGTTGATTCTTTTATGTGTTTAACCACTTCATATGCTTGCAAAAGACACAAATATGAAAAAAAATCCTGGAGCTGTGGAGTGCCACTGGAGCAATTGGGGTTAATGGACAACAGCCTAATGAAAGTGAGACAGCTATTTAGAAAAAAACAACTAATTAGTTAATTCAGCTACTTTAAGGTGCACCCATTGTGTATAATCTCCATTAAAAGCTTTGATAGTAGAATGTGAAAGTCTGGAGCAGCTGCACGTGATCCTGAGAGGTGAATGGTGGGCTGTGGAGCAGAGGAACTGGAACTGGGGTCTCTACAGTGATGGAGCTCCATCCATTACCTTTGGGATTTGTAGGACTGGTGTTTGTGATCCGTAACTAATTGTCCAGCATCAGTGCCTGACCTCATAATGCTCCTGTGGCTGAATGCAATTAACTTTTCACAGCAATGTTCTAACATCTAGTGTAACCAGTGCTTGAAGTGGAAAAAAGTGTCGGTATTGCCAAAGACAGAAATAAAATGTTCACTTCATTCGGCTGACAGGCTCAGACCCTTCTATATTTGAGCAACACCCAAAGGAACGTTGCTACATACTTTGCTCCCAAGATTTTTGTTTTTGACAATGAGCCAGTTGCTCTGGGAGTGAAAGAATTTTGATCCTTTGAACAACTGTTGGGTCATTCATTTCTAGTGATGTTATAGTTACCGTTGCAGTTGGACAAGATAAAGTTAGTTGCCTGTTGATGTAACGATATTAACATATTAACGTATTCGGTATTAACGTTACTTAGGATTAACCCTTAGAACATGAGTGGCACAGGTCCGTGTCGGAAGCGCTGCAAATGGTAAATCATCGTCATACAGCTAAACAGCTCCTTATATGGAAGTTTCCCCAGTTTGTGTTGATGCTCAAGGTGTCAGACGTCATGCTGAGCTTTGTTTGGTGTTCCTATGTAATGTAAAACCAAAGTTATTGTAATTTTAAAAACTGCTACTAGGGTTTTTAAAATGGTGCCACACCAAATGCTCATAAAGAACAAAAATGCCCAAATTTCATTTATTTTAGGTCTTAGAAACAAACAGAATAAAACACAAGACCTTTGAAGACGGGATAACTTTCAGGAGGAGGAAGGGGGTCCGGAGAGCAGCTGAGCAGTCAAGGGGTGGCGCTCCGAGTGAAAGAGCTGCAAACAGCAGGCGTGTAGGAGAACAAACTCTGGTGTTAGACTGTTTTACACTAATATACTCTGAGTTAATGGTTAATGTTTCGTTACTTAAACTAGCATTACGCTACATTACGAGAGGTGAGCATCACAGGGACATGCAAGTTATACAGGAACATTATGCATCGCCCAGAACCTGTTATGGAGAGGGCAAATAAGAGTACAAGTAGCTAGTGGGAAGTGCCAGTACAAAAGAAAAAGTCACAGTACACCAGTCAGTAAAATGCAGAAATGTCAGTACCGCGTATCAGTGAGTACCAACCTTTGTAACACTCTCCCAAAAGAGTAGAGCTTGTTACTGAAGGAAAGAGGGAACACGCTCCCTATAAATACTCTTTGGAAGTAACATTTAATAAGCAGGTGTCCACAAACTTTTGGACATATTATGCATTATTTACATCATATCTTGTAGGCTTTTGCTAACTATTCCAGTCTAAACTCTGAATATGAATGAGGGATCC
Source organism: Brycinus macrolepidotus (assembly GCA_037974445.1). Lineage (NCBI taxonomy): Eukaryota > Metazoa > Chordata > Actinopteri > Characiformes > Alestidae > Brycinus > Brycinus macrolepidotus. The sequence continues at coordinate 8,880,575 of JBBPCZ010000142.1, read as the reverse complement.
TGGATGTCAAGCAGGTCACCTTGTATATTGTATTAAATAATGTTTGTAATAATCATTAGTATGATTTTAGTTTGATTTTAGTAATTGTTAGTATGACTTTGAGCCCTATAATTCATTTACCAATAGTCCGTGACTGTACATATGTGCATTTATGAGCATTCCTCCCTTTCAGTGAGGCAACCAAAACAGTGACTAGAGTGCTAGTTAGTGACTCTTGTGGAGGATTGTAAGGAAATGTATGGGAATCTTACTTCTAAAACTCTTTCTGTAATCTATGTGCAACTTTCATATTTTATCAGATTTGCCCTTTCATTGTATATTTTTCATTGTGAAGACAGACAGAAAGGTTTAGGAGTTGGTGCATGTATACTATATGGAAAAAAGTATTGGGACACCTTACCATTACACAAACAAGGACGTTATGATTTCATTCAAATACATAGACTTTAACTATGGAGTCTGTCTCCCCTTTTTCAGTCATGCTGGAATAGAAAAGGTTCTTCCCCAAACTGTGTCCACAAAGTTGGGAGCATGACATTGTCCAAAATGTCTTGGTCTGCTGAAGCATTGATTGTCCTTCACTGGAGGTAAGGGGCCTAGCCCAAACCCTGAAAAACAGTTGTGCCCCAGTACTTTTGTCCATATAGTGTATATTCAATGCCCATCCTGGGATGACATCCTGGTAATGCGACTAGTTTGTGCAACCTATTTTGATAGAAGACTTCAGCATAGTAACACTCATGTTGTAACTAGTCTACATTCGAGCTCACGTGCCACCAGGTCAAATCTCCTCTTTGACCTAAATGTTATAGTCCTGTCCTCATTGCTTGACTCATGAAGTGGACCCTATGGAATCATTCCAAAGTCATCCACAGCCTCATGGCTGGATCAAGACTCCTTTTAGGAGCGTGTAAATATATGATCTCATGATTTATGATCTCTTGATGATAAAGACATGGCCGCATCTCAAAGGTCACGTCTCCATAGGTTTCTGTCTGACTTCTCATGAGCCTGGCATTTGACTCATAAGTACTGGGGCAGTTGTAGCGTAAAAGATCCTACACTTTTTTCCCCGCCCCATTTCACTGCATAACCCTCTACATGAGGAAAAACAATGAAGGAGGAGTTCTCATGAAATCCCTGCTTGTTAATCAAGAAGTTCTGTGAAGGCTCAAAATTATTCCACGGGGAGATGAGGCAGCTATTTCAGCATTGCCAGAAAACACCTAAAAATCTGCAACTACCTCCCTGTCTCTCATCTCAAAGCTTCCAAGCTTTTTAAGAAAATGCAAAAGCTCCAAAAATTGCGTAATTGCATAACCTGTTTAATTATTTATGCCTCTGCAGCAAGTGTGAAACGCATGAGAGCTCCTCGTGCATCCACAGCTGCCACCGATGCCTCCTGATGAATTCCATAATCACCCACCTAACCATGATTCACTGCGTTCTCTTTTTTTTTCTTTGCTTCTGGAAACGGGGTTTAGCTGCAGCTTTTATCGCAAGCCCAGTAAGCAAACAGGATCAACTTGACAAACCGTGCCATGGTTCCTTTCCAGTGTGCTGAGAGAACCTGGGAGGGAAGTATGTTTCTTTTTTTTCACCCCCAACATGAGCGCTCCAGGCACTAGAGCTTACTGAAATGTGACCTTCTGTGGCTATCTGGGCTCGGAGAAACTGAGGGAAAAATATCCCTTGACACATAGAGGAGAGAAAATCTCGTGTGACTTTTTTGCATTCATAAAAATGCAGACGGCAACATCCACACACATTTTAGCCTCGTAGAACTGTTAGCTGAACCCTCGTGCCATTTCACAGATTCACTCTGTGGGGGGATAAGGGGGTGCGTGATGTGCAAATGACATTTGCAGCGGGAGCCGGAGGCGATCCTTGGAGATGACTGTACCGGACTCCTCATCTGTGACTCAGTGCGTCCAGGAGATATGAATCACACCACAGTGGAATTCTCTCTCTCTCTCTCTCTCTCTCTCTCTCTCTCTCTCTCTCTCTCTCTCTCTCTCCCTCTCTCTCTCTCTCTCTC
>JBBPCZ010000142.1:8843374-8855062 GCA_037974445.1 Brycinus macrolepidotus | reverse complement strand
GGGGGAACTTCCATATAAGGAGTTGTTTTGCCATATGACAACAATTTACCATTTGTTACGCCTCTGGCCTGGATCTATGTCACCTAGATTAGTTATTAGTGAAAATGATACTAGTAAATCATAAATATATGATGACTGGTTTCATGACTCTGGCCAGTAACACCTATCAGTGTTTATTATCCTCAGCCCACCACCATTTCCTAGTTAAAGGAAGTCCATGTTGGACTATATAAAATGCCTGGCCTTAATCTGCCTGTGGTATTGTCAAATCATGGTCCATTTCCTCAAGTGCCGTTCTGAGTTGTTTGTTTCTTGTAGAATAATATGTACATCTTTCCCTTTTCTTGTCATATTCTAACTTGTTTGCTGCTCTCTGAGGGTTTTCCTGTAAATGTATACTTGGACTGTTTTTTATTTCATTCTGTTTTTATTTCTTTCTTTCTGGACTTCTCATTTTTACATCCAACCATCTTAAGTCTTGGTGTTACAGCTGGTTTTATAAAGAGCAAATGCCTATAGAATGAGGAAAGACCTTCACTGGTCTGTATCACGCACACATTAATGTATCTAATAGAGTGTGGTACAAATATGAGGTAGAAACTCTGTGTCTTTTGTCAGAATGTTCCAAACCACAGCCTCAATGTCATGTAACTGGTTCCAAGACACACACTTCATCTCATACATTTCTGAATTTCAAACACTTTGGGGTTCAATTAGCCAATAAAAATATGCACTATATTTAGCAGCTTCAGGGCTCAGGCTACTGTAGCTTGGATTTTTAATTACACTACATTTCACATCATACTCTGCAAGGTAATAATACAACACTCTTACCAGCTATAGTGGCTCTTTTTGGTAGGATGGTGATGGCTCCCACTGCTGCATCCTCTAGTCCATGAATGGGGCTGTTTTTGGCCCCCCAGCTGTCAGACCCAATCCACACAAAGTGCCCCACTTGCTCTGCTCTTTTACTGGCGTTCAGAATCTCCCTATAAGCAGGATCACACATGGAGACATTATAGTGAGATTAAGGCCCACTTGTGGAGGTTTGATGAGAACTGAAATGAATTATTAATTTTTAATCACATAATGAATCAAAAGTAAAACATCACATACATATAATGAAATAAAACACACTGATCTGTACATTACATTCTGAAATATTAACCTTCGCAGTTTATCTTAGTAAACTGAGTTCACTTTCCAGTTCCGTCCTGTATTGACATTCTTTTTTGACTTTTTATGTCAAAATGACGAATTGCAAAATTTAAAAGATGAATTTTTCTTGCCACGAAACAAACGTCTACACACTAAAACTCATTCAAATCATAACAAAATTACAAAAGCAATATGGGGTATTGAATAAGTGTATAGAAATTACATTTTTGGTCAAATTTACTCAAAGGTTTTACAAAATAAGTTTGAATGAGAAATTAATGAGACAATGATCTGTATATTTCATGCTGAAATGTTGCACTTAGCAGTTGAGAGTTCTTATCTTACTAAATTGAATTTTCTTTCTGTTCCATTCTATATTGACATTCTTTTTTTACTTTTTATGTCAAAATGACACATGGCAAAATGTAAAAAATCTGGAGATATTTTTCTCTCCCTGAGCACTAAAACATTCATATCATAATGAAATTACAAAAGCGATATGTAGGACTGAATAAATGTATAGAATTCACATTTTTGGTCACAAAAAACTGAGAAGAAATTAAGTTGTTAACTTAAAATTAACTGAGACCTCCAGTGGTTAAATTCTACTTTTACATTTCACTTCGAGGAGTCCATTGTGAGTCGTACCTAATGTCTTCATCATATGCGAACATAATCACTGCTCGAGCCTGGCGTGTGTCGAAGAGCATCCGAATAATCTTGTCGAAATCAGCTTGCTTATGGTCGTGTGGAATTTTCAATGACTGGGCGATGCATATCCCACCTATGGAGACAGGACAAAAAACATCTCTTCAGTGAAGAAACTTTACATCTAGGACAGCTGTGTTGTGGAAAAAAGTTTATCAAGTAGTCGACAAGTGTAGGATTTCCATCAGATAGTAATATATAGGCATAGGAACTGCTTGAGGTTAAATCCAGTGGGTGGAAGAAATGTAGCTTTGGGCTAATGAGAGCGGTAGGCTGTTTTCATGGGACAAGGAGTTGTTGCTTTTCAAGCCTTCACTTTTTGTCAAGGTTTATTTGTTTGTTTATTTGTTTTTCTTTTTGCATTACAAGCCACTATAGGTTTGAGGACTGGATAAACTATGTATTTTACCATATGGCAAAATACATTATTTTGCATTGTTTGAAATCAAAGGCAAGAGGGCACAGAATAACACCCACCATCCTACTTAGCAGTTTAAGAAGTTTCCTGAGAGATGATGAAAACTCCTTTGTACAATAACTGCAATGCTGAAAATCCTGATTACTGGAGCTTATATAGCTGCCATAAACTCTTTCTTCCATGACTCACCCAATATAGATGAAAATGCCCTTAAATTATAACTAACTTCTTGCACTTTAACTTCACATTGATTGCCTTTAAAGCCAGTCTGCTGAAGTACAGAAACTAAATAAAAGTCGTGTCACTGTCCAGATTCTCTTTATGTCCTGTCTATCTCCCCCCAAAAAGAATTTTGTGTATAAAGTTGCCACAAGTACTCAAATAAATTCAGTGTCCCCATTAAGAACATTTACTGATTAAAAATGTATCTTCTTGATAAATGATTAGCTGGCAACCTGCATGACAATAAAGAATTTTGAAAACTCTTATGTCCCACTTTATATGAAGTGTCTCTAATATCTGTGGAATATAGTAGTGTAGGTTATGTTTATGCCTATACTGTTTAATTATGCAATTACATCACATTGTAAGAGTATAAACATGAAATTAACACGAGTGTAATTATATAAGCTGTAATACTGAATATGTCACCAATAGTTGCATCCTCCCGAGAGTGAGAGATAGATAGATAGATAGACAGATAGATAGATAGATAGATCTATCACAAAGACCTGATGAAGCTGACAGTTTAACATTCTGCCTGATAAAGAGACAAGATAAGATCAGCAACTAGCAAGATCTGAGATCTTCCAAATAGTGAGCCTGCATAAATGTATGACAACTGTTACAACTTGCTTATAACTGCTGATTATTAATTTATAAACTGTCTACAACATAATTAGCAACCTGATTAAAAATCATTTATAAATCCTCTTTAAGGGTAGCCTCATTGTAAAGTGTACCCTATAAATATATATATATATATAGCAGCTTTTTGGATAGTGACAGCCTTTTTTGTGAGTGTTAAACTGTCAAGCAGTTGCAAGAAACTGTATAGATATGCTCAGAAGTTCCTTTTAAAACCTTCTAACAAGGAGTTATAAACCTGTTTAACGGGGAAAAAATTACGTTCGATTCTTGAGCCGCCTGTTAAAGTGATGTAGGACTCGGGCTAACGACAGCTGCAGCTCGACTGTCATTGAGTCTGAATCACCCAGGTGATTCATCTGACGTGAGGCAACGGTGTCCAAAGACGATGAAGAATTCAGCTCCGGCACTTTTACAAGCATTGGGTCAGAAAATTGGAAGTGTAATAAAGTGAAATGCATAAACTAAGTCAGCCCACAAAAGTTTGGCCCGGTCGCTGCCACGCGCAGGCTGTTTGGAGGAGAGCTGTCCCCTCTGGCAGACCTCCACACTCTCGTCCCAGCTAAAGCCCTCGTTTCTGCTGCCTTCGCTCCTAATATTAGGAACTGCGTGTTGGGCTGCCATGAATCATATGGTAGAGACACCATGAATGTTTTTTTTTTTTCAGAGGGTGGTGGAGATTCCTTTGTAATACAAATGCGTGCACTAATGTTCTATAGCACAGAAAACAAATGCAAAAATGTTGGCACCATGTGCGCATGTTAAATACAAACACAGTGCGTTTCGATATGCCACCTCGTTCATCTTGGGAATCCAAAGACAAAGCTCCATACAAAACTCTGTCCTACACACAATGCAGGGGAAATTATGAAAAGCCCAGGATTTCACAGGCCCTCTCTGAGGAAGATGGAGCATTTGAGACTGCCACAGGAGGAACTGAAATGATTTAATAACTGCTCTTTGGAAGGCCAGAGCTATTGCTGGAAGGGAAGGCAATGGAGAGGCCACAAGACAGATAAGAGGGTGGAGGATGCAAGTGGATCGGGCTACAAAATACAGGGGGTGACATTCAAATAAATAGGCCGTAAAGGGACGGCAGGAGTCAGAACAGGACAGAACGTACCAGCAAATAACAGCTACACTATAAAAATAGCCAGCATGCTGGTTTGCTAATTGAAATCAAGTGATTCCTCTCGCAACATCGAAGGTATTTATGTGACATTTTACTCCTAATTGAGCCATCCCATTTTCTGGTATTATTAGCAAGCTGCCACCTTGAAAATTCAAGGTTAGTTAGTTTAATGTTACTAAAAACTTAATTTAAAAAATGGTTCATTTTCTGAGATGCTAATCCTATCTAGGGTCAGGCGTTGGGGGTGTGGGGTGGGGGATGGGCGTAGTATATGAATTAATAATTGATTAAAATACATTTTTAAATTATGCACTCTGACTTCACTAAAATGTCCAGACATGTGAACTTCAAAAATGTGATTCATCTCACTTCTGAAAGTATTTCTTTCTACTTCTATATTCTATATTCTGGTTCCTGCTTTCTGCTCTCCACTTCTATATTCAAATGAACCACAGTCTATGAATATAGTAACACTGGTTATTTCTATATATTGAAGTTATTTGTTGCAAGTTATTTATTTGATTTTTTAGTTCCATTAGTTTCTTTTCTTATAAGATAAAATAAGATAAGAAAGAACTTTATTTATCCCGCGGGAAATTCTTTTGCCATTCGCATGCTCAGTTCAACTGAAGATGAAAAGATAATAAGACAATTGCACATATCCAATTTGAACAGAAAATGGCATAAAAACTTAAAGATCACCCACTGAACTGGGAGGAGTTATAGAGTCTTATTGCCAGAGGTAGAAAGGATTTCCTGAGGCGTTCAGTTCTGCCTTTTGCGGCAATGAGTCTTTTGCTGTGTGTGCTCTGATGGCCTATTAAGGAGGCAAATGCACACCTCGCGACATGATGTAAAAGTGCCACAAACATTAGTATACTAAAAATACACATGTAGTACCTATCACGTTTAATAGACATGACCTGTCTCACGGTTGGTGAGTTCATCACAGGGCATCGCATTGGCTTTACTACTCTGAGGAAACACACAAACCTAAGGAAAACAGACCCTTCAAACTGCGTCATGATTAAATCGATCTGTCAACTAATGTTAACTGACCAATTACTTTCTTCCTGAAGCATGTCACCCAGTACTAAGTTTGAATAAATTAACACAGACAGGCCCTGCAGATAGCAATTATAATTAATCCCTCCAAGCTACTACATTCTGTCTGCGCCTCCCACACACAAACACAGCACATCTTCACAACATATGCAACGGTGAGTCATCGAAACAAAAACAGAACTGCATTATCTATACAGGTGTGGGCTAAGTAGCTGAAATGAACCCCGGACACGGTTTGCAGAGTTTTATGTTTAGAAATGACAAACAGTTGCAAAGGATGTTAATATTCTTGAAAGCCAGGCTAAGTCCAGAGTTGGTCTTTATTCAGCAACAGTGCAAACTGTACCTCTATTAGTACTCTTGGTTATGGTTTCACACTCCTTTCCATAGTCCAGGGACTGGACTGAAAATGAGATCCTTTGAGTGTCCTTCAGGAAGCCTTGAGAGTTATTATACACTATATACAGTCATGGATAATTCTCAGCATTGCAATGACACTGGCATGATAGCAAGATTGACATCGAAGGTAAATATATACATATATATGTATCATGCCAATGTCCTAGCTATGCTGAGAATGATCCACCATCCAAAAGAATATCTGCTCAGTAACTGCTCGCTGGTAGTCCTGGGGAATAACAAATGATGCAGAGAAACAGATGGACTTTTTGCAAAATCTTATACGCTAAAAAATAAAAAAAATGCTAAACGGGGTTCTTTTACCAGTGCCACGTTTAATTCCCTAAGTTAGTTAAAAGGTTTTCTATGGAATCCAAACTGGTCTTTTTATGGCATTGTTTCCATGGCACAACTATGCAATTCATCATCACAGCAAGTTACCTCATCTCCAGTCTCTCGGAAGAAACAATAAGACTTTTTCCTTGCAAATAGTAAGTCACATTCCACACACAACTAACTCTATGCACTCATATAAAGGTTTTTATACATATGTTAATTTTCTCTCACAGTAACTACCATACCTCACAACCCACAAACCACAGTTTTGGAATGTTGGCGGTGATGTTGCCTTTGGACTGTGTTTGTGCGTAATTAGGTGTATTTATTATCTCTATATAATGTTGGTTGTTTTAATGTTGGTTGTTTTTGGATTTAATAAGTACATTTATATATCTTTCTCTTTATCTATCTATTTACTATCTATTTGTCTGTCTGCCTGTCTGTCTGTCTGTCTATCTTTCTATCCATCCATCCATCCATCCATCCATACATACATACATACATACATACATACACAGATACTTTCATCCTTAGGGCAGGCCCTCCATCTGATAATCAGAAAAATCAGGTTTTAATACTTAATACATTTTTAAAGGTGCCAACAGTTCTGTTTGTCACTGCTTATTAAACAAAAATGATGTCCTATTTTATGGACATTTTCAAAGTATGGTTCAAAATGCATTACATGCAACTCTGTCACAAATGAAACAGTAGTCAGTATATCAGCCATGCATCAGTACATGAGCCATGACAGTGGTGTACATCAGTGTCTTAGTTTTACAGCTGAAGTATCACTTGTAATACGTCCACATGCACTGAATTACTATGTAGCTCCTTTTAGGAGAATCAAATGCAGTCTTTCGTAGTTGAAGCTAGTATCAATTTCTAATACAAAAAGAAGAGACCTGACAAAGTTTAAAGCAGCTTTTTGGTATTTTACAGGGCCATTACCTTCATTCATCTCCCTAATGCAGGATGTCAACCCCGGGTTCTTGTTATTCTTACAGATTGCAGTGGCTTGACCTGGATTTAATTCCCAATCTTCAACTGTCTGAGCTGACCAGCGCGATGCCCAGCGAGCCTTTTTCCCGGAACACAAGTAATGACTTCCTCCCGCTTTGAGGACTGCCTCTTTGATCTGAATCCTCTTGAAATACCATCTTGACGAAATACTTAGATGTTGGTGTGACAAATTGGCTAATCAGCAAGCAAAAAAAGGTACATTTTCTTTCCCTATTATTTTTTTATAGGGGGCACACGACCATTAATACATCTTTTGAACTGCTTCTTTTGAAGGTCCATTCCTCAGTGGAGGAAATGTGATTGTATGAACAGCAAACAGTGAATAAAATGGTCACATGACAGTTTATAAATAAAGAAATCCTGCAGAAAATCTGGAGAACACTGATGGCAGTCTTTTTAAAAAAAAACACCTTGAACATGTTTTCATAAGAGCACAAAGAAACTGAATTGCCAAGAGGGAAAAAGGGGGGAAAAAAAACAAAAAAGGAACACACTATGAGCAGAAAAGCAGGAAGAGCTAAAGCACTAAAGCTATGTCTGATTAATGGCAAGGACAAAGTGCTTGTCTCCTCCGCACCTTTGTGTATTTGTCATATCAGGGTCAGCCGTGGGTAAACAGCTCTAGCCCACAAAAGGTCCCACTGAGCCAGGAAAAAAATAACCATGGGCCTGATTCACTAAGGCATTTAGTCCAAGCAAAACCGTTTTGCTGGAACAAAGTGAGACAACGTGGGGCTTGATGAAGTATAACGGCTCAGACATTGATCACGCTGCTGGAATTGCATGGACGAAAATACAGGGCTGTCTCATAGTCCAGTCATGTACCTTAAATAAGCTTTTCCCAATCTAATACTGAGTTAAGACAAGGCTGGAGTTAAGACAAGATGTATCTGCACACAAACATAGTACTGCAGGAACCACCCCAGTGCCATGTGGGGTACCACCCCACTGACAATTTAGTAGCTTTTATTTTCTGACAGGAGGAAGCTGGGCCATGCTCTAATAAATTACCTTAACCGCATTAGAGTAAACCTGGAATTAATATTTACTAGTAGTGGAAATGATTACCCAGTACTTAGAAAAGAACAGAAAACCTGTTGACTCTAAACACACTGGCCAGTTGCTTCTTAGGCTATAAAAACCTTAAATGGCCCATGGAAAACCAAAACCATCAATACAAAATTTCTTTGCTTATCTAAGAAAAATGCTTTGATGTATCACATAAGCACGGTTAACAAGTCAAAAACGATTGTTTTTGTGATGTCACAAAAAGCAGTTTAGCCCCACTCACTCACCATGAAGTTATAAAGGTGTTTCCACACCTGCCCCCAGGCTTCTATTATGGTTTGTTTGGAGTTTACAGGTTTTCTATTCTTTTCCAAGTCTAATGTGTCAGTATCGCTCAAGGCAATAATCATATAAAATAGGGATTAGCTCAAAAACGGTGGGTTTTTTCTGGTGCTTTCATGTTATTTGCAACTAATTGAGCATGCTGGTCTGTGATGAGGGGGATATGCTCATAAGTAATTCCACCAGACCAGAGAGATGACACCATGTCACGTGTTTGACACACCTTTGATATGGACAGCCAGTGACATCTCCTTACCATTTTAACTGCATAAATCAGTCAGACATGGCTGCTCGATATATACTGTCGCTTCAAATCGAAGCTGCTCACATTTTTTGTCGTATCCCACCGACAGTCCGAGTAATGGATTTACCCATTAAATATGTATAAAACTGGATATACTGTAATTCGGGCTCTTTGGCATGTCCTCATTTGCATTTTCCTGTTAATAAAAGCAGCCCACTTCTCCGGCGCTCTGACAATAAGGGCCCCGTAATGCGAATCTTGTATGTGAAAAAGGCCTGACAATAGATCTTTTCCTCTTTCGCATCTGATGGCACGTCTCATATTGAGAGAGAGTCAAACAGGTTTTAATATATAATTATGGTGCGACCGTGGTTGAAGGGAATATTAGTTTGATGGACAGCCGCTCATAATTGGTTCTGCAGAGGTAGTTGATGTATTGTCTTCTCGTGGCTGGGCTTCGCGAGTGATCGGAGCACTCAGTGAAATAAATGTTTGAAATTCGAGGCACTTCCCGTCATTATGGGGGTAATTTATGCTCCGAGACTGTGGAGAGCTCAGCACGCCCGAATGAAAACATAGGAATGGAGAGGAGGCAGCCCACCATCCACACGCAATCACTTGCTCAGGAGAGCATGTGTTTAGTAGTGAATTAAAAAAAAAAAAAGAAGAAGATCTGGCACTGACATTTAGCTTTGCCTTTTCTAAACGTGAACAAAATTTTGTTACCTCCCCCAACAAAGCAATGAACAATGGTAACACCACAACAGCTCTTGCTATTTGTTATCACTGTTATATCAGGGCTTTGGAGACAATCTTTTAAATGATGTTTTGTCTCATTTTTCTTCAGTGACATTTGTCAGCTTTTGGAAGGAAAAGGCAAGCTGATCTTTTAAAGATGAGAATAAATATATTGAAAAAATGACAACTATATAGTGGCACAGTGGGAAACGCTGTTGCCTCACAACAAGAAGGTCCTGGGTTTGTTTCCCAGCCAGGATAGAGGGTCCTTTCTGTGTGAAGTTTTTTCTCCTCATGTCTTTGAGGATGCAGCAGGATCTGTGGTTTCCTCCCATATTCCAAAAACATGCACATTAAGTGAACTGGAGATTCTAAATCACCCCTAGGTGTGAATGTGTTTGTCCCTGGACTTGTGACCTGTCCATGGTGTTCCTCCACTTTTTGCCCGATAAGTGCTGGGAAAGGCTCCAGTGCCCTCCCTGTGATAAGTGGCTTGGATCATGAAAAAATGACGATTATTTACCAAATGTAACTACATTAGAAATAGGTGCAGAAATCTCAAAAATATCTTAGAGTAAGCAAAGAGGCCAGGTGATGTCTGACTGACTTCTAATATACAGCTAAGAAGATTAACTCCCGACAATTAAGAGTTTTATTCACAAGTACTTATCACATGCTAATCTCCCCACAAAGGCTCAGAGGATCACACTCCTTCGCAATGATGAAGTCTTCTTGGAAATTGCAGTGATTCTCTGTGGTTCACTCTTCTTCTTTTTTTTTTTTTATTAACGCAGCCACTACTGTTTCACCATCTGTCTGGCTTGTGGATCTTTCTACATTTTCACTGCAGACGAAATCTGACTGATTCTAGGCTCCATTTGCTCAGGCAACAGCGTAAAAATCTTGACTGACGGCGCCAAAATCCCACCCTCTGCTTTGCGCTACTATCTGTCACTGTCTGTCACGGCCACATCCCCCTTAGCAGGGCGAAATCCGCAGTGTCCTGAGGGTTTCTGAGAAATGTCATTTGTATTTATTTCAGCTAAAAACAACTCAATGCCAACGAGTTGTTCTAAAAAACCTGAATTAAACTACACCCTTAAATATTTGTGTTGCAATCACCACACAGTATTAAAATCATTTGTCATATCAATATGGTGCAGCGAAAAGGTACCTTATTCATTTTTCTATAATTCTTTTAGTCTATTTCTCATTAGTGTCATGCATCCACACATCTGTTTCTCAGTACCTTTACCATCTGTTTTACTCTTTTTTGTTATGTTTGGTTTTATAATTGAAAAAAGTGAACCAAAAGAACAAAATGTTACACAAATGAAATTGAGTTAATATCATATATTATGTTCTAATAATTATCTGGAACAACAGGAGATCATAACGTAAAGAACTGAAAGAGTGTTACAAAAATTACTTAAGTTTATAAATTCATCTTATTATGACCATGTGATTGTGTTGTGGTAATTAGGCTCTAATGTTAGAAATCCACTTAAAATTGACACGTGGCGGTACCAGCAAGAGAAGGTGGCGCACTTGCAGATTTCCATAGTTCACTTTTATTTAAACACAAAAAGGCACGAGGGTCAAAACTCTAACAAACTCTCCACAAACACAGCAGGTACAACCCAAGGGGAGTGTGAGGGAAGGTGAGGAAGAGGGTGAGGGTGGATCGACAACTAAAGCAAACAGAGGGGACACTTAAATACAAACACAAACACAGACTAGAACCAATCAAAACAAACTACTACTCATTACGAAACCCCCGGCCAGCTGTGAACCCTTACTGAATGGGCCGGCCAGGGAACACACCCATGTGCAAACATAAAGTTCATATGGCGGCCTCTGGTGGCCGCTGACCAGGACGTAACAAAAATCTATCAAATATTGAAATTTTAATTTTTTAATCATTTTTAATAATTAAAAATGAAACATTAGAAAGGATTAACTTTTTACCATTTAACTGTTATATCCAAAAAGCACTTTAGCCATTTCAATTTTTTCACATATTATTTGCCATTATGTGTCATGTTTGTGAGAATAACCCTAATTAGTGGCTAAAGCATTTTATTCACTGTTAGCAACATTGGCACTAGCATAACAATTTCTTTTAGCAACTTTTGTTTCTGTTTTTATTTTGAAGCTATCTTTCATCATCTATCACCACTACTACTTCTACTATGAATAACAACAACAACAACAATAATAATAATAATAATAATAATAATAATAATA
>JBBPCZ010000142.1:8801582-8838339 GCA_037974445.1 Brycinus macrolepidotus | reverse complement strand
TGATTAATCGCGAGTTAACTATGGCAAACATGCGATTAATCGCGATTAAATATTTTAATCTACTGACAGCCCTAATAATTATACATCATAATTATGTTTATTGTATGATTTCCATATATTATTTAAAAATATTAAATATGTAATGTACTGAAGAGAGGAGTGTAGAATAAATAAAAACAGTGCAAATGTACTGAAGGGCACCTTAATGTAGACAAAAATGTAAACAGTTACCAAGTCATGTGCAAATGTAAGCAGTTGTGCAAGTATTGCAGTGTCAGGGCAGTGTTCAAGTAGGTATGAAAGTAATATGTACACATTTTGCTCTTTAACAACTATTGGTGGGGAGGTGGGAGTTAGGGTGCGGTGTAGTCAGTTCAGTGTGGGAGGGGCAGCAGAGCACTGTTTGTTTCTCATTAAAGTCAGTTTGAGTTCTGCTAACTCCTGCATTTGTGTCCTCCTTCCCTGAGCCGACATCACACATTTGTCTTTAATGCTGATCCTGTGTCTATATATCATAATTGTTAATGCATCAGCATCAGCATATAAGTGTAAAAAAATATAGCAGATACTAGCGGTGGCCTACAGTTCTGAATTGTGGTGGTCATTTAAGATGTTCTTGGTGAAGCCAGATTACAGGCCAAGTTTAGAACTTGATGAGTAGTCTATACTGTGTGATTAATGAAATTAATGACAGCTATTCTGACTGGCTGTTCTCAAGCAATGCAAACATTTCACTGACAAAGGCCAAGACTGGAGTGTGTAGATCTGAGTCAATAAAATTTGGTTACATTGTTCTAACAGAACTGGCTTGAAGTGACAATAAAAGCTTCTCACCCATAAGCTTGTAGCTTAATGGACTGCTCTGACTACGTCCTTGAAACTACATTTGCCAACTGAGTGACATGAGTATATTCACCGACAAGAATAAAAGAGTCTACTACCCTGTCTTTCACATGTCTTATATCAGTTTCAGCATAAGCATGCATGATTGTTATTTAATTGGTTTTGGAAGCTTTAAAAGGATATGAAAGGAAATATTACAGGTATGTAAAAAGGTGAAAATACATGACCAGTAAATGAATGCTTAAATAAATAGAACAAACTCTCCAATGAAAGAGTGGACATTTGAAACTATAGTACACAGGCTGACTCGAGGCAAAAAAAAAAAGAGTCAAGAGTTAAGGCCACCAATATATTCCCGTAAATCCCATGGCATGCAGCTATCAGATTTTTTGGCTCCCCTGTCATCTTCCTTAACATGAACATTTGCAAACATCAGGCATTTCAATTCCACTGTCCCGAGTGAACAGACAATTGCATCATTCAAGAGGAGGAACAACTGTTGTCTATAATATTAAAAATGAAAAGAAGGCAAAAAAGGGACAGCGAGCGCGGAGTAAATAAAGCACGCTAGCGAGAGAGGTCCTGAGGGAAGACATGCATGGACGAGTTTAAAACGAGGTTCCTGCACAATTTAAAAGCCTTGTTTCATCCTTGCTCTTTTGTCTTTTCCTAGGGAGGTGCCTCGAATGACAAAGGCAAAGCAAAGACTCCAAGCACATTGTGCAAGTGAAATAAACTCTATTGCAGTGATTCTCTCCATGAGTTAGAGTGTTGAGGAACAACAATGTAGACAGGGTGTAATATTCTGAAAAAAAAAATATGAGCTTGTGCACAGTATTGATCTATGATCTATTGCAGAAACCTGGTTGAATTCCACTTCTAATGCCATGGCAGACCATATAACTGACAAGAGAGAGCCAATAATGTGGCTGTGGTTAACAAACGTGCAAAGGATAAGCTTTAGTGCAAAGCACAATATATATTCTATGTAGTGTACGTGCATCCACAAACACATGGTGTTTGACTGCCAGAAAAACTTCAGTGAACCTCAAATAGTCTAAGTTGCGCCTAGATGGAACTTTGGTTGATGCAAGAGGTTTTGGTCGAGTGCTTTGAAAAAGCTACAACTGACTTAGCAGAGACCATGTACAACTTCTAAATCACCGCTGTTAGCTTGAAGCTAACTAATATGTAATTTATGTAACTAAAACAACATAAATTCCAGCTTCTTATGAAGCAAATGAAAACAAGCAGTCACAAATTGACCATAACCGACTCCCTGTGCCGATAAAATTAAAATATTCACATTTGCAGTACTTCACAGTGGCTTCAAGCAGCTAATCAGACCTGGCCTATCAGTATTAACCACAGACTGCAGGGAGGCAGAGTGTCACAGGCTTAAAAAATTATCAAAACTGAATAACGTATTTGGGAGTGTTTCACTTCATGTAATACATCACAGTGCATTTGACACAGAATCACGGACAGGCTGTGTGAACCTACAATTTGGGCTAGAGGTAAATCAGCCCAATCTCAGTCAGTTCTTATTGTTCTTATGAGCAGCTGGTGGTGCTGCTGTTCCATGGTCCAAAAGAATGTGAAATAATCAGTTTTTAGTCATTTGTTAACAGCACTTAAATTCCAAAGCCAGTAAATATCAAAATGACAAAAATTACACCTTTCTTTGATGCCCTTTGTCTTTAAAAGAGAGGGAGGACTTAGCCCTACTAGCCCATTAATATCATTCACCCCATATACTACTGCACATCATCAAATAGGGCTATATTACCATCATTAAATTTGTTGAAGAACGCATACTGACTTGTTTAGGACTGAAGACTTGACTTGCCGGCACTGACTCAGAGTGTCAAGACTTACTTGTTGCAGCCCAGTAACTTGTTCCCACCTCTGATAACAGTATGGAACAGTTGGATAAGAAAACTGTTAAATCATTATTGAGACAAAAGCTGTTCATTAAATCAACAAAGACACTGTGATGAGCATGGGTGTTAAAACTAAATATACCCAATGGATTAGCACATGGGTGCTGAATGTTAAAGAAAAAATGAAGCGAGTCTTCTTCTTACTCAATTAAAAATTAACAGCAAAAATCAAACACTACTCTTAAAATTCGGAAGAGGGTGAGATGCCCCCATTGACAGCAAGTGGACATAAATGTGTTTTTTTTTATTAAGGTAGATTGTAAATGTAATGACTGCAAAGGGAGAGACAGTTTCTCTGGAAAATGATCCATAAATAGTTCTTTTGCTAACCTTTAGATGTTTTTTTGCTTTCTGACCTTCAGAGTCATGCATGTCATGCCCCTAAACACATTCTAAAGTGCAGGCACATGACCAATTGAATGAAAGGACACATTTGAATAATACATTCATATGTCAGTAATGAGATCTGCCATTTGTATCATGGAAATTGCAAAGAAAAGGCACTAAAGGCAATAATGGTAGCAGGGAACCATAGAATATGTTAAAGCGCATGACTCACTGGTCTTTCATACGACATACTCATTCCTGCAAAATGTAATGGCATGTTCATTTTTCATGACCAATAAAAGCCTGCCTGTCTTTGGATTATGGAGCTACTCATTTCTTAGCCCAGTCCTGGCGTTAAATTCCTTCTACAACTGATGTCAGTTTTATGACAACAACAGGCCGACCTTGGAACGTAGCCTCTGAGTCACAGGTCCCGAGGAGCAAGAAAGATAAAAAAGAGGGAGGGGTGGAGGGTGAGAGGTTTGATCTGCTTCCAGCAGCTGAACATCAGTGCAAAATGGGGAAAAGGGGGAGGAAGGGATGTAGCAGTGACTGCCAGTCACTGGCCAATGTGAAGGTTTTTCATGAACAATGTCCTTGACTGTAGATGATGGAGATTCACAATCATAGACACCAGTACACCATTAAATGGAATACTTGGAAAAGTTGCGGGAGATTTGTTTGAAAAGTAAGGCCTCAGTGCCTCAAATCCACCTCCATCGATCCAAAGGCACGTACATGACTTCAACTGGTTGTGATTGAGTCAAGGCTGAATGAGGGTGAGCATCAGAAGTGGACCATAAAACACTGTGAAAAGGAAACCTGGTCTGAGGAATTACATTTGCTTTGACGTCCCATGGATTATGAGGATGCACAGCCAGGTGCATATCCATTGCTTTCCTGGAGAAGAGATGGCACCAGGATGCATTATGAGAAGAGGGTAAGCTGGCAGAGGCAGTGTGATACTCTGGGCAACGTTCTGCTGGCAAAGCTTGGGTCCTGCATAAACGCAAATGTTACTTTGACAAACACCACGTAGCTCAACGTTGCAGACCAAGTACACCCCTTCATGACAACAGTAGTCCCTAATGGCAGTGGCCTCTTTCAGCAGGATAATGTGTCCTGCCAAAAGGTATACATTGTTCAGGAATGATTTGAGAAACATGACAAAGATTTTAAGGTGTTGACTCTGCCTCCAAATTCCTCAGATCCCAATTCGATCAAGGATCTGTGAGATTTGCTGGACAAGCTAGTCTGATCCATGAAGGCCTCACCTCACAACTTACAGGACTTAAAAGATCTGCAGTTATCATCTTGGTGCCAGATACTACAGCATACCTTCAGAGGTCTTTTGGAGTTCATGTCTTGGCAGGACAGAGCTTTTTAAGGGGCACAAATGACACCTACACAATATTAGGCAGGTGGTTTTAATGTAATGGCTGATCTGTTTACGGCAGTATCCTCCATGCTGTTTTTCTTTTATAAGAGTGTATTACAGTGGCAGAGAGTCAGTGACAGACTGAGCTCACATGAGCTACTTCTCTGTACTGAAAATCTGGGAGCTGATAAAGGAACATTTTTCCCTCCTTTCTCTGTCACCCATTTTTGCTGGAACACAACATTTGGCCACAATCGAGATTAAGTTGATAATAGCCAACTGAATTGCTGATACACTGCTAGTTTCACGAACTGACAGTATACTATAACAGGATGTGCTACTAGAACATCATGCTTACAGAAAATGTCTTCTTACTAGTGACATTCAATTAATAATGAAATTTCTTTTATTATGAGTAAAAAAAATCAAATGAGGCATAAAAGGCAATATGTTCAATAAATCTTTTCATGAGATATTTTTGCATATCATTCTACAATGATATCAATAGCTATTATATTTTATAAAACTCTAATATACTCTACTCTTGCTCAGAGACATTTTTGTGAACTCACCACCACACTCACTGCCCCCCCCCAGTAAAGCCAAATAGTTACTGCTAAAACTGCTTTAAGATTGACAATCTTTTGATCAAAAATTCATTATTGAAATCAAATGATATTTTGACAATTATTATCATATCATCTGTGCCTATTAAAATGTGCAATAAACCATGTGGATTTGCAATCCTAACCAAATAAGACTGATTAG
The DNA here is from genome assembly GCA_037974445.1 of Brycinus macrolepidotus. NCBI lineage: Eukaryota > Metazoa > Chordata > Actinopteri > Characiformes > Alestidae > Brycinus > Brycinus macrolepidotus. The sequence goes on along the minus strand of JBBPCZ010000142.1, from coordinate 8,833,080 downwards.
ATTGTAATGTATTTATAGAATGCATGTAAAAATTGAGATCAACAAAAGGCTGCAGTAAGAAATGTGCCATTTTCAGGCCAATTTTGATGATAATTGGCAATTTTACACATCAGTCATCAAGTTAATAACAGGTGGCACTACTGAGTGATATGGGATGTCTCATCTTCAGTGGTCACACTCCATTTGAATTCACTCTTCCTTGAATCACCAGAGATGACATCAGATTTAGTGAATTAAAATTCTCAATGAATAACAGACATTTTTATTTGTTTTTTCAAATGTAGTCGAGCATGCTTTTGACTAACTTCCAAAAAATGCGTTCAAACTGCCTTACGTGATTACATCTCACACCAAGGGGAAAAAATGCATTAAAATGGGGCAGACAAAGAGCCTCTAACTGATGAAGGTTAATTACGCAATTGCCTCACTCCGTCAAGCACTCCGGGCAAGTCATGATGGGATGATTAGCAGTTTCAGCCGCTCAGAGGCCATGGGAAGTCAAGGGACCGCTCGGCTGTTCTCAGGAACACTCAGCAGGAGGGAGTGATACAAATCACTGGCTATGTCCGTTCCCTGAGCCCCAACATTGCAATCAGATCCTTGCCCCTTCTTCTCGTCAGCTCTCGAGCAGCAAGAGCACGAACACGGTAACCCCACACAACTTGCTAATGACGAGACGACGGCCTCCCTTCGTCTCTTTCGCACAAAAGAAGGCTTCCTCCCAGACACGTTTTGATCTTCCTTATGTACGTGAGTGCAGTGACACAGCTAATTAGCTGACTGAATCTATTAATAAAAGAAACAGAGCTTAGCAGGTTCAGATAGGCTCATATAAATGCACTACGAAGTTCTTCTGTGGGGCTAAACCAGGACAGCAAAAGCAAACAAGCCATAGAGGCCAAGAACGAGACAGTGTGGACAGCACACAGAAGATGAAAAATGGATTGCGATCTTTGGGCTTTGGAAGTCACAGAGGACTACTTAGGATGTTTAAGCACACCGTGAACGGCCAGGACAAGAGAGGAAACCTCCACACCAGGAGGGAGAAACCACACTGTGTGTCGAAAGCAATGAAGGCAGCTCTGTGGAGTAAACAGTTTGGAAATGCTATGAGTTATTAAGTGGCGCACAAAAACAACTCTACCTGTGAAGGAGCAATGTTGATTTGCTGACAGGAAAGCAGATGGCATCCACTGAGATTTTCATGTCTGTCATATCTGTTTATAATATCGGAGGAGATATAGGTGGAATATATCGGGAAACAGTGGAATATTACTGTCTGTCACCCAAACATCAACAAAGCTAAATTCTCAGGGGTAGAAGCTCTGAGGCTTGGCACTGAAGTCTGCAAAGTTTGGCGTTTCCCTACAGCAAGTCCAACTCTGGAGCTGCTTATTAGTTAACTGGTTTATTGAATTATTTGTTTTGTATGTGCAGGGCAGGGCTGGGCTCAGTGACTAGACTATAGACTAGAATGGGCACCGAGGCCATTGTTATCGTAAGCATAGTGATCAAAGTGATTTCCTATATATATATATATATGTTAATAATTTATGATTGCAATAGTCACATTTATATTTGATCTTGAACAGATTTTAGTCTGTACTTACATTTGCTACAATTTAAGAAAAAAATTGTAAAGGATTTTCCTTTCCACAAAACAATTGTACACACAATTCCATAATAAATTCATAATAAATCTCCTTACAATGAAAATGTGACATTGGCTGAAAGTTTGAATCTTCACATTTGGAGGCCGTCTTCACTTAGTTGTAGTCTCAGGTCTTCAGTATTTAAAAAAAAATCAAACTTTCTCAGCTTTCGGATCAAACTTTCTCCTGTGATCAGTTTGGCTGTGGGTTTGAATCCCAGGACTGCCAATGGCACCTCTGAGGTACCCTTAAGCAAGGTGCCATCCACGCACACTGCTCCCCAGGCGCCATTGCTGGCTGCCCACTGCATCATTTGGTGAATGGGTTAAATGCAGAGGACAAATTTCACACTGTTTATACTGTGTGCTTTGCTGTGATGTGTTCACACATGACAAATGGTTCATTTTTGCTTCACTTTCAGATAAGTCTGTCATTGGCTCAACTCTGACAATTGTCAAACTATGTCTCAAAACAAATCCCATCTATCATAGACAGGACACTTGAAGAGCGGACTGGCATCCCTGTCAGAGGCTGCAGCCCGGTCAGACAGAGTCAGCAGTATAGCAGGGACACAGCAGTGTAGCTGGATGCCCTTCTGTGCCCTCCTGCTGTAAAGTCTGGTACATCACAAGTGACATTGACCATTCTTTTTCTTACTTTTTCAAACGGGGTAGTTGTCGATACAGCGAAGGACCTGGGCTACCAAGCTGGTTGAATAAAATTCACTTCCAATCATGAAACCCCTGTGATCTTATAAAAGAAAACCTTAAGGACCCAAATATAAGACTGTAAATCAGGCTTAACTGCTGTTCTGCCTCTTTTGCGAGGCGTGACCTCATGCAAAGTGTTCCATGGGCTTGACCCAGCCTCTGGCACTGTCAATTAATATTCAGCTGATCATAGTTTGCTTTGCCAGGGCACAAAAGTGCTGCTGCCCACACTGCCTAGGGGAAACCGATAGAGTTGGACAAAAAAGGTCAAAATCTACACACACAGCACTGAAAAATCTGTACAGAAAATCAATGAAATGCATAAAATAGAATTCAAAAGCCCAAATAATAACTGTCGAGAACTCTCATGCTGACACTGAGGAAGCATTTTACAGGTAGAATAAAATGTTAATTCATGGATATGCACCACTAAGATGTTATTAGGGGGTTTCAAGGGATCCTGAGGTGGTTTGGGTTTGTGAAAGCAACTATTTAAGAATACAAGGCCTTTTTTGTCCCCTGAGGGGTGTAAACAATGGCAGAAGCAGAGTAACTTCATCACATCACCACTGGGTGAATCATTTCAATGGCTTTATGGTACACAAGAGAAACAGATGCATCCGAAACTTTCTCATATCCTCCTTATCTCTTCCAGTGTGCTAATTTAGGCCTAAGGTCTGCACCCTAGTTGCGACTGAGGTAGGGGGCTACACCACAATACACAACATGCATCGTGGCATCTAGTTTTCCTGATGTTTGTGAACAAGCTGGACTGAAGAGCTACAAGGAACAATGTTGTTCATTGAAACTATTTACAGACAACACATAAAAGTGGCTATTACTGAGATGTTAGAACATTCTTGCTGGCTTTCCAAAACACTTAGCTTTTCTTCTACTGCTTGGACTCTCTTCTGCTTTTTGTTTTTAGAGGTCAAAAGCAAAACTGCCCAGTAATCCATAAATGTACATACTGTATAAATGCACATACTGACACACTTGCAGAATCGTGTGCATGTACACATGTATTGAATAGGAAGTTACTCTGACAGTGCCTGACCTAACAATACTGAAAATTCTAAACATTTTATTTTACTGTCACATGCTACCTTAATGTCACACATTAGTCACACTTTATCATTAGTCTGATTATATCAATTCAAACCACTTACTGACAAACACTTCAAATTTACTTTATTAATGATGGTTAATAAGGACACACATTAAAAATAATTAATAACCAGTTATAACTCATAAACAAAAAGGGCAACAGGGACCAGTTGTTTGCTAAACATTGAGACCACATTCATCTATACTATTGAAGCTCAGATCTTGCTGGTTGCTGATCTTACTTTATCTTCTCCATCAGTCAGCATTATACGTGTCACCTTCATCACATACTCTTATTCATCTGATGGAACACTTACCCTCTTCATTTATGTTATAACTGCTTAATGGTGTTTAAGATGTTTAATACCTAATTTTGAGTCATTCATAAACACTTTAATAGGGTAGTCATATTGTAAAATGGTACCGCTCAAGTGCTTGATTTGAAAAAAAGTGCATCCATCAAGAATGGAAACCTCATTTTAGCTTCATTATATATGAAGATGGAAAACATGGCACAAAAAGCTCCGATTCTGCACGCTGATACACTTCAGTAAAACGTAGTGTGGCCAACGGGGACATGGATGCAGCGTGACTCCTCTGGTGGCAGATTTAAATGAGAGGCTCTGTTCTTTTTCAGGCCCTCTGGGTTCATGCGGTTAATTAAATGTTAAAGGAACATGAGTGAAAATCAAACATTTGGTAAAGATAAATAAACAAAAAGTAAGGTAATGGCACAAAGGGCTGACATCTAATCAGCTTTTGCTAGTGTAAATATATCGTCTCTGCAAGAATGAAACCTCATGTCTCCAAAAAAAGTAATTTTACAGGAACAATGTGCTTAACTTTCAGTGTAAGTAAATGAAACAAGCATTTTTAAAAGTCATCTTGGACTAATTTTACTTCTCTATGTTTTATAAAAGTTTGACACAATGTGAATGGCAGCAGAAATATACAAATGATGAAAAAAAAGAAAAAATAAGGTGAAAAAAAAAAGGTTTTGTTTCGACAAAGACGATACACGTTTATACACCCACTTTACACAGTCTGTGGCTTATAGACTCCCTATACTTGGATTTTTTGTCTTTTTGTGCCATGCAGTGCCAGAAGTCCTTATAAGACACATCATATAGTCTTGTTTTGGTGTAATAATAACATAACACTGCCATATTGCTCAATCCTAGATAAAATACAGTTAAACAAATCGAACACTGAGGCTTAACATTTACAATAGCACCATACGTTTTATTAGATATCAACTAGGATGGCCAGAATTTGCTGGAAACCGTGAGGTTGAGTAGTGGCAAAGCATTAAAATCATACCAGTGTAGATGCAACAGGTAAAGCAAATGCAAGGCATATGTTACAGATATTGATATCTGCAGTAGTAAATTAAAGAGGCAAGGAAACCCTATCAAGAGCAATCTAGCATTTCAGCAGCACTTTCCAGAGACCTTTACCGCTGACATTACTTTGGAATTACTGCCTGAGAGTAATAAATTTCCACCCAGAAGGTGCTATGGCCTGCTCGTCTCTCCCCACGCAGCCTGGCATTAGTGCCATTAGAGCTTCATGGATCTAGCCTTAAGAACGCCTGACAGGCTAATCAATTTTACAGGCTCCCATCTTTTATAGGGCTGTCCGGGAGAGAGTCACGTAATGAGCCTGCAACGCTTGATGAAGTGGAAGTTTACAGACAAGAGCATCGCGACTGAGGAGGCATCCCAGCCATCCATTACCTAATAATGGACTGGAGGAGAAAAGCAAGCAGAAGCACCGGAAACACGGGCCCAGGGACATAATGGATGACCCGGCGAGGTGTTGTTGGATGAAATTCACCCAGAGTCTGTAGAATCGAGTCGTTGCTTGGTATTATCACGGTGCAGAGGGAGAATCAGTAATCAACACCGTGTCACACTGGTTCATGCTATCTCAAAGCAATTCCCTTTTATTGGAGATACAAGGCAATATCTTAGCCTATGAAAGAGACCAGAGTCATTCAGCTCCATGATGGCGCATGAGATGAAAGTGTGTCAGGGTAAACATCGTATTTCATCAGGACTTTGCACCGTTATAGGTATCAAAAGACATTGTGAGTTTGCCTGTATCTCTGGAAAAAAATAAGTAATCCTCACGCAGAAACTCAGCAAAGAAACTCCTCGGTTTATCCTCATTAAAAGTTTTCACAAACCAAAAAAAAAAAAAAAAAAACAGGCATGGAAATTTGATTCTCATGTAAGTAAGAATAAATATGAAAATTTTGCTGATTCAACACCTACCGGAATCGCTCGGGTGGTTTTGTGGTGATTTAAGTTAATTTAATGTATTTGAAGTGGAACATGAAGTGGGTATTAAATATATGGAGTTGAGGAACAAATAAGGTTTAAGAGATGGCCACTTTTAAAAGCTTTTCTTTTACATAGCACATACTTTATTAAAGGGCAACACAGTGGTACAGTGGGTAGCACTGTTGCCTCACAGCAAGAAGGGTCCTGGGTCCTGAGTGGCCAAGGATCTATTCTTTGTGGAGTTTTAATGTTTAACCTATGTCTGCATGGGTCTCTGCCAGGAGCTCCGATTTCTTCCCACAGTCCAGAAACATGCATGTCAGGTGAATTGGAGATGCTAAATTGCTCCTAGGTGTGAATGTGCAAGTGTAAATGTGTGTCTGTGTATCTGTTCTGTGATGGACTGGTGACCTGTACAGGAGTGTTTCGTCACCTTCGCCCTATGACTGCTGGCATGGCCACACCTTGTGACTTTGGCTATGAATAAGTGGATTGGATAATGAATGAATGAATGAATGAATGAATGAATGAATACACTTTAGAAGAAACCCATCCTTTGGCGTTCCCACTTGCTGGTGTACAGTTGGTGTACAGTACACTTCATCCATGGTCAGTTTGGCTATTTTCAGTGGTGGACAACCTTTAACTAGGAGTGGGCAAGATGATTATACTCACTGATATCTTAATATATTGGGATATATTGCGCTCTTGGGAAGTTCCCGCCTAGCTCAGTTGGTAGAGCATGAGACTCAGGGTCATGGGTTCAAGCCCCCTGTTGGTCATTGTATTTACCCTTTGGGGCAGCTGGTGGCCTGGTGGTTAGGGAGTTGCCCTTGTGAACGGATGGGCGTGGGTTTGAATCCCAGGACTGCCAGTGGCACCACTGAGGTACCCTTGAGCAAGGTACCATCCCCACAAACTGCTCCCCGGGTGCTGTGTTGCTGGCTGCCCACTGCTTCACTTGGTAAAATGGTTAAATGGAGAGAAATAATTTTACACTGTTCACATTGTGTGCTGTGCTGTGGCGTGTTCACATGTGACAAAAATGGACACTTTATTGTATTGTATTGTGCACTGTACTGCACTGACCAGATGCATGTTTCATTCAGTGCAGTGTGTGAAACACCAAATAAAAACCATCATATGTTTGAGCCACATCTCCCACAGCTTCTTTCTACCAGTGACAGTGACAGGTTAAACCCCCAGCAACACCGCTGTTCCTGATACACTTGTACAACCACCACCACACATTACCATGCCACCACCATGTACATGCCACTGCTGGGCTGATAATTGTTCACAATCTAAATAATATCAATTGCGGTCCTATGAGATTTACTAATGATGAATGGGGTAGATTTGTAATCACAAATAGAACTAGTGTGGATTTCTAAGACAATTGAATGAAAATGTCTAGTTCACAACAGTTCACACTGAAGAATTCATGAAGAACTGGAGAAACAAAATCTGTTCTTTTTAACTGTCCCTGAATAATTCAACAACAATCTATCATCAACTGCTCCTGTACTTTGCAGGGGCATTGACAGTCAAGGGGAATAGCTCCTTTAAACTAAGCCAAATTACTTGAAGACGGAGACCAGACTGATTACAAACGACAGAAGTCATTGATCAAAATAATTATGTGTACTTGTTGGCTGTTAGCAGCCATTTATTGTGAACAGTGGTGAAGAAATGTTTGCCACAAAACCAGTTTTGTACCCTGGCAAACCTTGGAGGACTAAAATGACTCTCCTGAGTGGCCCATAATAAGTTTAAGGGAGCAGCTGCTGCAGTTCTATTTTTGCTTCATGGTAAACGCATTTATGGGGGTACAAAGCACTGGATAAGCTTATAATAGAATATTATAAAATAATATAAAATATAAAATATATGATGTATTATGTATATATTATGACAAAATGACTACTTTTCTTTTATATTTTGAGTCAAAAAATACATATTTACTCAGAGTATCAGTTTGTGATAATTCAAAATATTAAGAAAATTAGACATTATGTTAAAATCTGAAAAAATGTTCTGAAATTATTATCATTATTGTTATTATTTTCTCCCCAGTTTAGTTATGGCCATAACCACCCACTAGTTAGGTCTTGCCCATAACACGATGCAACCACTGGGAGGATAAAGGCTGGGACGTCCTTTCTCTGAGACATGAGACGTGAAGCCCTGTCTCAGATTTTTGAACTGTTGCTTTCACACTGAACAGTTCAACATGCTTAGAGGGGAACACTAACTGCAGTTTAGTTACATCAGCTAACAGAAACCTGTGAAGGCTTGTACTGCGCTGAGTGATGGGAGAGAGAGTCAATATGTGAAAAAAGGAAAAGTCAAATGCTAACAACATTGCTGGGAATTGAACCCACCCAGAGAGAGAAAAGCCAATTATAGTGTCTTGGACTCCACGCCACAAATGGCTGTGGTACTACCAGGGATCGAACTTGTGATCTCAGGCGACAACAGGGCAACAATTAGATGGTTGCACCACTCAGGAGTTCCCGAAAAGTCGTAGCGGGAAGAAAGGTAAAATAGAGGTAGTGGGTGATTTGAGGGGGGTGGTGCGGGGGCCATCCCACTTGTTAGCAAGACAGCCAAAAAGCTTCCCCCTTGTTATCCTTCCAACACATAGTGTGTGTGTGTGTGTTTGTGTGTGTGTTGGTTGGAGGTGTGGGAGAAGGGCGGGTTCTCCCAGTGGACCACCCCCCTTGTTAAAAATAACAAATTGCCCACTGAACATAGACATATCGGTGTCAGAAACAGAGAGGAAAAACAGTTACCACCAAACAACACTTTTTTCTCCTACCTGGCAGAACAGCCTTCTATACAAAAAGGATGCAAGCAAAACAAGGGTTTACATGTAATTCACAACATTATTGAAACTACCAACACTATGCAATAAGAAGCATGGCTATGCAGTGACACAAAAAACAAACTCAATCTATCTTCCATTCCAGGTTCACTAAAAGAAGCCCCCCTCTACCTCGGTACACCCTTGCACTCTCTTGGTATTCCCTCAACCAGTTTAAGCGGAGCCACCTGTGATGCTTTTCCAAAAAGCTTTAGGAAGATCCCCCTTTCCTGAGACCTTGTTGGCTCCTTAGCAATTTTTGTGTTTGAAATAAACTCACTATCTAGTTCTGCCTCGTCAGAGATTTAAGCAGAAGAGTTTAGATCCCAAATTTCAGACTCTGAGGAAGCATTCCGCCACTTTCCACCAGTGTTGTGTGGAGCAATATTGTATAAATCAAATACAATTCCTATACGATGAAAATAAAAGTGAATAACTTCTAAAACTTAAACCTTATCCCATGAAACATTGCATTTGTGTATGGTTGTTATACTTTTAAAAGACTATGCTGAGCTCATTTAGAAGTTCTAGATGTGGTGAAATGAGGGTGTGTTTGAGGTTGATACTTTTTTTGTACAGTGTAGTAAGCATTCCGTGGTTGGAACTGTCTGACACAGACATTTAAGACAAAAGAAGCAAAAAACGCACAGCGTGAGAATACAAACCTCTCCTGAGCTTGTTATCAGCCAAATAATGAAACAGCAGGGGGAATGAGTGTGTTCTGGGGGGGGAGATAAAAAAAAAAAAAAAAGATGGCTGGCTGCTTGGAATCCTCCCATGGTTTATCGCACATCTTAAGAATTCTGTTTGAGTCGAGTCAGCCAGTGAGAAGCTTGTCTCTGGGCCTCAGCATGTGGTATTAAAGTCGGATTTGAGGCTTCTCTGTTCCAGCGGTGTCTCTCACTTTCAAAGTCGGGGAGAAGAGCCATGCCTGTGTGCTGTACCCTGCAGTTTAGAGCACTTCCAGGCCGCAGGTATTCCAGCCTGCATGCAAGCATCTGCTCACTGCGCTCCACGCTAGGAGATGCTGCGTGGGGGGTTTAGTGGGATGTGATTGGAATTACAGAGTGGATGTAGCTTGTTGTGAACCCTCAGCTTGCCTCGCATGAGATGTTGCCTTGCAAATTTATCTAAATATGCTGTATTCAGTCTATTCACTAATACTCACATATATATATATATATATATAGATAGATAGATAGATAGATAGATAAAAATGGTTCAAACTGTCTAACTATAACTATTCATGGAAACCCATTTTATGAGGTCTGAGGCACAACTCTTGTGCTGATGTTATTGATTTGGAAGTTCTTGTTGCTCCCAGGTGCTTCCGTTTCACTGACAGTTGACTATGGCAGTTCTAGCAGAGCAGAACTTTCATGAACTGACTTCTCACTGAAAGTCACTAAGCTCTTGCATGTGCACTGAAGCTATGGTGTCTTTCCCATGGGTTCAGTGGGCAGAGGTGAAGTGAGACAGCAACTTCAGCCCTCATTAAATACTCACTGTCCCCTCCATCTGGTGTCTATGAACTGTTAGTTCTGCAGCCACATACAGCTGACGGGGGGATGTTAAAACTGCTCTACCAAGAGCTAAAGAAGGAGCAAATCCCTCCCCATCATGTGTAATAAGTCACATTCTTATCTGAAAACATGTTCAAATTCATCTTCAGCAATTTGCACATGAGTGGATAGTTGATGGAAACACTGATTAATATGTGTTCACTTTTACTGGGTTTTCTGAAATTTGCTTAAAAAACTTTGAATGGAAATTCTGTTATCGAAATCATGCAAATCCATCTGTTTCTTGTTTGATTTTCTACATCATTTAAAGCTGCCAGCTCTCATCTACCATTTGTGAGTGTGCCATGAAAAATGAAACAATCAAAATGGATTAGAAAGGAGTAGAATGTTGCAAATGAACAAATGCTAAAAATGAAGGACATTTTTGACAAGTTTGGAAATGCAGAGTTTTCTTACAACAGCAAACAAATAATGAGTTAGAGTCCAAGCCAAAGCTAACTTTGATTTTTTTTAATGCAGTTTCATCTGGCAACACAGCAAGAAATGTGACATATCTCTGCCATATTTGGTGGAAAAGGAATGTATAATTTCCTACTAGAGACACTGGTGCAATCTGATTCCCACCAATTAGTGCTGCAGTGGAACTGTCCCAAATCCAGACATTACTGTTGAATGCATTCTTATGCTAACTGCAGTTGTCACGACTAGACAAAAGGAATGTTGCCTTCTTTAAGACTCGGTTAAAAGGAGAGCAAAACAAACACCCAATCAACCCCGGCGAGCGAGCAGCTTTGACAGCTTCAGCATCATAGCATGGCTGACTTGTGTCAGAGCTGTTGCCTTCAACCGCGGCTCTTCAGCCCGCCACACAGACTGATTATGCAAGAAGCGCTGAATTATTGAGGAACACACTGGAGAGAAGCAGAGGAGGATTTTTTTTTTTTTTTATTTTTTTTTTTGCAGCAGGCAACACTGTGCATGCAGGGCTTTCCATTGCAGAAGGCCCTGTGTATCTTTATCAGCTCTCCGTGGCCAGTTCCCAGCCACCCAGACCTGAAAACTCCCCGACCTAAAACGAGCAGAGGCCAAGAAAAGCAATAAATCTGCCGGCATTTCATCCAGAGAAGTATTGCTCTCAAAGGACAGATCACGTCAAGCTTGTCTGCCCGCCTCTCCTGCTGTTGTTTTATTTCTTCACCTGATTTTTTTTTTTTTGGGGGGGGGACTAGTTCTCATTGGTTCTTTGCAGCATATTACAACCTGGAAAAACCTGACATGCATGAAATATGGAGATTATTTAAACATTAGGGAAATGCGCCAATAATCTAAATATTGAAAGCTTTGTGCTGTTTGTGTAACGGAATTTTTCGGTTGCTCATGGATCCTAGTGAGAGTGTCTATTTAAGGATCCAAACAATGGGATATTAAAATATGATATGATGAAAAAATGATAGCAGTCGGTTTTGAATGCTGAATGCAAACACATATAGGGGTTCTCAGTGATTCATGAACTAACAAATGCCATTAACTCCTTCAGTGATCTGAGAACAACTGAATATCAGTTCTAGTGTCATGACAGGGTAGTAGAGCATACTTACTATCAAATCCTTCGTGTATATTGCACTTATTGCCATTAATTATATGATTGAATAAGGACAACATTCAGTAAAAGTGCTGCTCTTTTATACTATTCCTGATTTTCTTAACTGACCAAAGGACCTGAAATTCCCCCGAAAAGTCGAATAATCACTACCTGTCCTCCGTTAAGGGTGTTAAAACCAACCCACACCTCAGAAACTAAGGATCAGACAGAACCGTGGAACAGGCAAACAGGTACGCAAGTACTAACAAGATGGAAAAGTAGGTGGAAAATGATCTAGAACTACAACTATGAGTTCTGTAGGTTCCAGCTTGAGTCTGTTCTTGTTTTTCGATTGTGCCGTGGAACATGCTCCACATTTACACACACAATTATTTAATTGGCAGAATGAACTGAATTGGCTGACCTAAGGTAGACAATTAAGCTGTTTAGCAATGTTTAGTTGAACTTTCTGTCCCATGACTTTACACCAGCGGTTCTCCCAGAGTTTCCAATACATTTGCATAGGTTTGGGATTCTAATACACCTCATCTGGTAATTATACAGCAGCTCATAAGCTCGGCGAAATGTTCAAACAGCTGAAACACGAAAATGTACAGTGGCATTCCCAGGACAGTAACCGAAAGCCTGCGTTATGCCTGAGAAAAGTGAACATTTATTATCCCCCACAGAGCTTACTGAATTATTTAATAACGTAGCAGAGCCATAATAAATCATAGAAATAAAAAACAATCAAAATCAAATCAAATCAAAATATTGAAGGCAATTGTCCATAAAATCACGAGTCATTCAAGCAAACTCAGTAGACAGGGCTTCGTGGTGGGATAAGTCATTCAAGTCATTCGGCTATTTTTTTCTACCTTTTTTTTTGCAATTACAAGCACTAAGTGCGACAATGCTTTGGTAACATTGAGATCGCCTTGTTCTTTTATCACCTTTTTCAACTACAGCTGCTAAAGGGACTCCTAACACAAACACCTATTGATCGGGGTGGAGCTCAGATAACATTTTTGGCAAAGGTTGGCTCACGTCTCATTAGGCTGTCATTATTCACTGCCTTTTAAAAGATTAGGGGCCGCTGCCTCTCAGGCAAGCAGGATCCACACACAAAATCTCCAAAGGGAAAACCACAGATGGCGACCTATTAGCTCTCTTAATAGGGCAAAGTAGCACCAAATTCCCGGTGTGTACAACGTCGGTGACACCAGCACTGATGGTGAGGGGAGAAGGTTATAAAAGGAGATGAATAATGTATCAGCAGGAGGCTTTGCCCTCGGCTGATATGTTGACGCCGTGCTAGGCTGCCGGAGAGGAACCAAGGGGGTAGACAACTTAATAACAGCTTTCCCTATTCAGCACTGGGCTCCACAGGGCACTAAATTGTTACCTGAGCCCGAGTCATGGCTACGTGTGTCACTCACTAATAACCATCTGCCCCCACTTTTCTTTGATCTACTGCTTTTATGGGACACTAGCCTGAATCTATAAGGAAACATCCCGTTGCAAGTCAAAATTTCTTGTCAGTACCATGAACGCAAGCAGTTAGTTAGAGTTTGTCACGGACCCTTCAAATGTCATGGCTATGCATAGATCTCTAAGATCTAATCTTTGAGCTCAGTGTGGAAATGTCAGAGATGAATGTACATGATAAAAACATAACACAGCATAATATAACACTGAAAATGTTTCCTGACTGAAGCAAAGGGTTATCCTTTAAGAGGGCACAGTCACTGTGATCACTGGCTAATACTGCAGATATATCTTCAGGCATCAGGTACCTTTACTTTTATAACGACTGCAATACTAAAATAATTCATGGCCAAAACAAAAGTTAACAATAGTTAGTGTGATTGCTTCTTAAGTTTTAATGTTATTTTTATTATTCTTTTTATAGCCAAAATAGGCACAGTTTCTCATTGGAGTTCGTGCTGAATTTCAGAACCGCTCTAATGTAAAAACTTCTGTTAATATCCAGTGCAGTGCGCTTGTATAAAACTTGGGGATCAGTTGATCAGGGGCTGAGGATTGAAAAACTGGTCCGGAGAGCGGCCGAGCGGCAGCACGATGAGTGAAAGAGCAGCAAATGGCGAGCGTGTAGGAGAACAAACACCGGTTTTAGACTGTTTTACACCATTTATATTTACTGAAATCAGATTTTACTAATACACTCTGAGTTCTAAGGGATTAAGAGCGTACTCATGCTACACTCATGCCTTGTACCATGCCCAAGCATATTTGTGCCCTCTTCCCACTTCCCTCCACTGGGTCCTTTGTGCTCACATTGCACATAATGTTCCAGACCTGAGCACGCATTCACCATCACATCACTGCTTTACCCTGTTTGTCCAGTGAGCTGCGAGATTTATGGAGTGTGCCCCTTACCGTACCTTCAGGTAATGAATCTGCAGTTTTGTCAGCTCCTTACCACATTGTTCAGTGTTTCTTTCATCCACAAGCATGAAGATAGTTGGGAATTTGATATTTCTTGCGTGTTTCTTGTCCCTTCTGCCCAAATTTCCAGCACTGCACCTCTGCTGTGAACCAAAATCATCCCTCTTTCTGCCACGTTTGTTAAAAGGAATATTCATGAGTTCCATTCAGGCATGATTAGCAATCACACTAGATGTGTACTATGCCCAATGCCTACTGAACCATGCCCAGGCCCACCTCCTCAAGTGAGCTCAGACATGGGTTAGCATAGAGCACACTAGCCAAACAAACTGGACTTGGGGGTCAAATGTGCTCTGGCACGGTATGCATCACCTACTTTGAGTACACCTTAAATTTAACCCACCTTTATATGTTTCCCTCTATCAATACAGACTAATGTACTCTAAAGCCTGGCTCAGGTGCGGAATCAAAAAATGCAGCAGATTTTTATGTCTTAACCTCTCAAGTGATGGTTTCATTTTATGCGGAATTGAAAAAATTACATGAAAAGTGTAATTTCCTTAAACTTGTGCTTCTGCCATTATTGCCTCATGTCTTTTTTTTACGTTTGAATGAACAGCAGGAGAGCAGAAACTAATAAAAACTGGAATTCAGGTGCTCCACTCACCCCGTCACTCAGGCACCTACACCAGAGATGATAGAAGGCCAAGCTTAGCTATTGCCGGAGGAGACTCTCAGGGAATCTGAAGAAAAAGAGCTGTGAAATTAAAACAACGACCCTCCATTCAGAGCAGCTGTCAGAGGGAGGAGAGGCTGACACTAATTGTGGAATTGATTCATAAGAAGCAGTGAACTTTCCAAATTGTAGTCCACTTAATCTGTCTCCAGGAGAAGAAGAAGTGGTCCGGGCTATTGTTGCTAGCAGTGATGGAGCACCGCAGTTAATTATTTACATGAAAGGTGAAATTTTGAGAAGGTTCTCTTGGAGCAGGGGGTAAGGTGTTTCATTTTGCCATGGCAAACATCTGAGAGAGCTGTGTGAAACATAAGTATGTTATGATAGGTCCTACCCTCAAGGGAGGTAGACAACGGCTGACTCAGTTTAACACCTGAGGACAAAAGCTCTCTGAGAGCATCCAGCCACTACCATTAAAGTAGAGCTCATACCGCCAAGATTTGTTCTGCAGGGTTTAAAATATGTTTCTTGACGTTTCAACTAGAGGTGCTACAAAGTCAAAAAATATATTGGAAGATATTATATTCAAAGCCCAATGCAATGTTCTTGCAATGCTGCAATGCTGACTTGATGGTTCTATCCTGTATCCTACATCATCTGTTCCTGGCTGGAATGGAAAACAATCCAGGCACAGCCATTCTTATTCAAAATAACCTTTAAAGCCCATTACGTAATTGCTGCTTCATGAGGCTTGTAATGATCTTATGTCATTTTGGGCCATTGAAAATTGTATAATAGTTCCTATCATACAGAGTGATGTTAAAATAAATAAGTAAATATGTTCAGTGCAGCTTTCCATCTCATATACAAACTGTAACATATCTATCACTCCCTATACAACATAATCAATGTGTCTTATAGATCTTCCCCTGGGAGAATCTGCGACAGCAAATAAAATCATTTCCCTTAATTTCACGAGAGATAATGGACCGTCATTTTTCGTCTCCTACAGGGTGAACTGATCCCAGATGTGACCAGTTTTACCAGTGCAATGAAAAGTCTGTCATGATGATAGATCGACTGCTTCACAATGCTATAAATGTACTGTCGGCCTTGTACATTGATTGATAAACGACCCAATCCACATCAGACAGACGGCCCTCATATCGGCCGACATCTCTGTTGTGTCTCAACTCTGTAATGAAATCATACAAAGAGATGATTAAACCATCACTTGGTGACATTGCAGCAGG
Source organism: Brycinus macrolepidotus (assembly GCA_037974445.1). Classification (NCBI taxonomy): domain Eukaryota; kingdom Metazoa; phylum Chordata; class Actinopteri; order Characiformes; family Alestidae; genus Brycinus; species Brycinus macrolepidotus. The sequence goes on along the minus strand of JBBPCZ010000142.1, from coordinate 8,817,017 downwards.
TAGGCCAGGGGTTCTGAATACTGTTAGAGGGAGTTGAAATTTTGCTACCACTCTCAGGAAACTTCAAAGGGCTTCAGTGAGTCAGAGAAAGAAGACAAGGGATGCATCCAAATGGTCCAAGTGAGTGCTTTGTTCTCCCAGCTGGTCTAAAATGAAAAGAAAGGTGGATGGAATGAAAACTCAGATGATGAGGACACATCTAAAAAAGGATTCGGGAACCTCAATTACAGAAGCTAGCAGTCGGAACAGTGGCTGAAAGATGTTAACTTCTGCTAGAACTTTTCAATAACTAAATTTCAAACATTTCAAAACAGGAGATAACTTTGACAGGTTCTGTGCTTAAAAAGAAACAGTATCTGTAAGAAAGAATACAAGATTAGACCCAAGAAAGATCCAAATATTACACCTAAACACTAAAATATGGATGTTGATCCAAAAACTAAATAGAGTTGCACAAAAAAGACAAAGTACCAATAGTGTTATTGCTACATATAGTGATTGTGACTGCTTTGCAGTGTATATAAACGTACTGCCGGTCCAATCAAGTGACATGACATGGATAAAGAGTGACCGTTATTATTCTGACTAAAGAAATTTACTTTTGGTGCACTATATAAATACTTTTTTATCAAAAAACAGAAAGATTCATCTGGAACTGTGGTAAAGATATCAACAGCACACAGTACAGAAACACTGCATATCTATATCAGTTCTTTAATGGCTAGATTCATGATTAACAAATGATTATCAAACAATTTAGGGCTCATTTCATGGACATGGATTAATCCGAGCCTTGCATTACAATGCCAGCGGTCTTTCACCATTAAAAAAATATTATTTAATCCTGGATTATTTAGTCAACCACCTCATGTTGTGCAGCTCTAGCAGGGGAATGACTGAACCCTACAAACATCTGGGACGAAGCTCATCTGTAGCTCAAGTGCGCTACAGACAGCTTTTCACTTCTCCCTGTTGGAAAGCGGTGTTTTAATTATCCAAAAAAAGTTGGTCAAAGTTGTCTAGCATAGCTGGTTAATTGTCATTTGAATATGTTGTGATCTTTGGAATCCACTTCCTTAGCGACTCTCCATCATGTTTACACGAGGGACTTGTGCACAGCAAGCTAAACATGTGTTTCCCACTGAAAACTAATGGAAACAGTGCAGCCTTGTACCCGCCTTCATAACCTTTTTGCTGGATAGATACCATTAGTGGCAGCAGGTCGCCTGCCTAATGAATGATAATGATATATAATACTACAATAATAATATATAACAGCAAAAGCACCTTTCCAAAACACACTCTGAAACATACATTGTCATGTGGAGTGGTGGTGGTGGATTTGATGTTGTTGCTGGGGTACTTTTTTTTTTTAGCTTTTTAAGAAATTACCTGCCGCTATTTGTCAAAATGTCAGCTTTGGATTTATGTGTTGACAGGACGATGGGTCATTTAATTTGCTATTTACTTGCTAATATGAGTTCATTTGACTTGATGCTAAGATTATAGAACAATTTCCAGTTTTAACAAACCAAACTTAAAAACTTTGCTGACCCTCTCAAATCTGTGTTCACCATGTTACCTATACTATATATCAAGTAACTATGTAAAGACCATATACACAGTTACAATTACATGTCAAGCCCAGTACACATTAACTAAAAGTAGTAGAATTTGGTCACTTTTTGCAAATAATAACCACCTGTAGCCCAATAACAACAATAGCCAAGCACATTCAGTGTTGCAGGAACATATTTGGAGTAGGGGGTATGGCATATATTTAATACATCTTATTTGGAGACATAAATGACTTATGTATCCAAATGTTTTTTTTTAATCCCTGAGCTTTTTAACCAGGGCTAAAGCAAAACAGATCTGACCTAGTCATGCACTGAACTCAACAACTACCTTTACCACTGAAGAAAAAAACATTTTTACCTGTCTAAGGTTTACACATAACCAATGAATACAATAAGCAACATGTTTGTTATTATACTGCCAAGCCTATATGATAGAAAAACAAATTATTCCGCTGTGGAGTCAACAGAGGAATAATAAGAAGTTGGTACAGGGCCACTGAATAAAAATAAAGCATGACCATCATCAGCCTAAAACAAGCAGAGCTGCTGGTACAACACAGGGTGAGAAAGCTGCTGTAGATGCCTCAGGGTCCAAGGAGAGTAAGCAAGGAAATAACACAATGACTTTTTATATATAACACTATTTGATCATAAAGAGCATTTTTATTTTATCATTGCAAAGCTATTTACCCAAATCAACTGATAGAATATGCTTATTACCCTCACTTTTCCCCTCCTTGCACATATTTTGAGCATGCAGGGTAGCCTATTTAAGCTTGGTCTTCTGAACACCAAGCTCTAGTTACCATGAAAAAATCCAGAACCACAACACGATCCCCTGAAATTTTAATAAGTGATTAGGCTACACATGAAGACACGGCCCTGCAATATTTATGAAGGCCGAACTTGAAATAGTTAGCCCTTGGGAAGTCATTAACTTTGACAGGTCCATTCAAAACACACAATAACAGAACATTTTTAGTCACAGCCATGTTGCAGGTATCTCACCTAACATACATCAGCAGTGTTAGTCTCTGGAGGTTGGAAGCCTGAAAATGCCTCCAGTGAAGCATATGAGGCCTGCAACCACACTTTTCTTTTAAACTGCTGGTCACGCAAGATTGCTGATTGCATCACTGCACTTGGAGGAGAATGCTAAGTGCTGGACTGCCACGCAGTGCTTCAGACACCCAGCTGGCTGGTTCTTCACACAGTATTAGAGCTCCATTGTCATCCCTCCTCCCTAAGAGACTGTAGCCAGTTGCCAACATCTTGAAGATGGGATTTGAACCAAAATCCTTGAGGTGGGTCTTTAGCCATGCTAGACAAAGCTTTAATTGGGTTCATCACGCAAGCTTCCAATCAATCATTAATGTTGTTCAGCAATGACCAGGTGACACAGGAGAAAGAAAGAAGAAAAGACAGCACAAAGACCTGTGGGATCCTTAAAATGACTTTTTCACATCTCTGGTCAACTGACAGACCATCTTTCTATCCCTTTTTAAAATAACATTAAACAGAAGTTAAATGAAAGACATTACAAATTCCCCTCCATACAGCCAGCCAAGCAAAATTGCAAGGACTCTTGATCCTTTGCCCTTGCCCTTGACTTGAGTTAACATTTACTTATACATTAAAAACATGACAACTGGCTCCCATGTGGCACGGCTGGCTATGAAGTTGTGCCCTTTAACTGGAAGATGGGTTTGACTGACTGCAATGCCTCAGCCATCTGTGGCTGAGGGTCCATTTGGCCGTATCGCTTTCTGGATAATAAAAAAAAAGAGATGGTTTAGATCCTTTGTCCCTGTCAATCTGGCCAGTACTGGTCAGTTTTGGGCATCTACTTACCCACATACAGAGAATTAGGCAGTCAGTGCTAGGGGTGCAAACCTCTGACCTCACACCAATTGAGCTAATTATGGTTCTCTGGGAAATGTAACACATAAAATCAGCACTGGAGAGATATTTGCACTTGACCAATATTTCCAATCAATATTTAATGAGACATTAATTGCACTCTAGAAAAGCAAAATGCTTAGGCAAAATGTCTACATTTTATTCATTAAACTACATTCGTAACCCTACATTTCTCTATAATGCTAATCCTGGTCACAGTTTCTATGTTTTATAAATACAATACTTTGCCACTGGCATTGATGTACATGCACATGAAAAATATCAGATATCACATTATACAGGTGCATCCCTAAAGCAAACCAATTACAACCAAATATCCAAGCCAAGAACTAATTAATAACCATTAGTGCTGTTCCATTTAGGAGCCTATATTTTAAGAGTATATAAGAGTATTTAAGAGTATTCAGTTCTTCCCCCAGGCAAAATGATATGCCTTCAAGGTGTGGGCAGCAGTTAAAAAACATGCAGTGGCTTTCTACACGTGTAGTGGGGGGAAAAAAACCAATTAGTCTCTCAAACTGGTTGGTGTCATTTGGTGGGAACGGGCGGAAATTGGGAGAATAAACCCATGACTGGGTTAAACTACTTAAAAGTACTCATTAGACTTATCAAGTCACTGCCAACCTAAGTGCCACCAAGACGTGTCCCAACCTATAAGCCATGGCTTACACAGTACATTTCTGAAGTAGGGTGAATGAATGCCTTGTCACTAATCTGAGCATGTAAAACCAACGAGAGTGATAAACAGCTGAGGTTTGGCATTCGCAAGCAGGATAATGAAATAAGCAAATTAGAATCCTCAATAACAATCACATCTGTTTTAATCCCTAGCAAGTCTTAATGACCTGATAAACAAACATACTTATATCACATTCGCAGTAGGAGCCAAGTCACATCCCTGGCAAGCAAAGTTAAGATGACAAATACCAGCTGACAAATACGTGCAAGCAGTGCTAGGTGTGCATAATATGACAAGGGAGGACAGACTTAGCATGCCACAATAGTTGAAATGCTCATCAAAACTGTCACTGAAAATGACACTCTAAATAAATCTAGAATGAGCAATATCTCAGTCGCATTACCTGTACCTCAGCGAGGAACTGGATCATAATGTTCTGAGCTTATTTTCTAAGAGGAGATGTAATGAATATTAAAGGCAAATGAAATGAAACTGCTTTATATAGTCTTGCTTAGGGCTGGGCAAAAAATACACCACCACAGTAATAGAGGACATGGGATGATAAGTATCTTGATGTTTAATTCTTGCAAGAACGGAAAAGAGACAGTGCACCAGCGCAAAAAGGCAAACATGTGAAAGAAAGAAAGAAAGAAAGAAAGAAAGAAAGAAAGAAAGAAAGAAAAATTATGAAAGGAATTGAGTCAATAACAAATAAGGCTTTCATCATCATTTAAAAGATTCTAAGGATAAGACATGTCAATTTGTATCTCCAAGTGTCTATATATATTGATATATTTATAACTTTTAAGTTGGAATGAATTTATTCTGAAACAGGATTGTTAGTGGCGCAACCACACATTAGTAAAATAATTCAGTTTTAAATTTATTTACCACTACTGACGATGTCTTTGACAACAGTATAAACTTTTGTATTTTGACTTAAATTTATAAGTGCCTTTTATTTATTCATTTAAACTGAAAAAGCAGTTCTCAAATCGGTCCTCAGGGAGCTCCACATGGTCAACTCGCAACACGTAGATGTAGAGGATTTTGTTTTTGTAGCTGATTTTTTGGAAAAGGGCCTCCAAATATATATTTTTATGATCCACTTACCCAGCACATTCTTAAATGCCCATTAGAATTAAAGTCTTTTGATGTTGGTTGCACCTTATGATGCCTGAGGAATTTTGGAATTTATAGACATATTTTTTTCAAATAGTTTTTTGCCATGGCTGACTTCAACCAAAATCAGAAATTTAAATGAATAAATCATCCTTTTTAATAGTTCATTAATACTTTATCTGCGTATATGGTTGAACATCTGACATGTTTATGTTTTGAGAGGCATAAATGACTTAACTTTATTTTGATGCACTAAAACTGACATTGAGGAGAAAGAGTAATTTGATATATGTCATACATTTATTCAATTATTTACTAGAAAAATTATGTACATGGTCTGAGGTCATCAACTTATATGCAGTTGACCAGATGGCATTGACCTGTTTGCTGTCCAGGACTTTCAGCAGTGACATTTCAGAGAAAACTGAGGAGGACTATTGGGAAACACAGTGCCGCAAGATTCTGTTTTAACATCTTTTAATTCAGTTTACTGTTTCATTTCTGTTGACAACCTTTCTGTTCAGGGCTTTTAACATAAAATTAAAAAGAAATTAAATGAAAGACAGCATAGTCTAGCCTGCATCTTTATAGCGAGCAAAAGTACACTTTTGATCCTTTGCCCTCGACTTGAGCTAGCGTATATAAACAACATGAAAGGCCTACTGTGATGTAATTTATCATGATTACAATAACACATCATCATCCATCCTTACTCTGCCTCCAACAGAAAAGAACTGGAATGTGTTCCATTTCTTTATCCCAAAATGCACTCCCCTTTCAAAGCTGCAGTACAGTATGAAACTCAGCCTAGCATCGTTTTAGCTTCAAGGCCTTGTTATACATGCATCTCAACTACGGACAACAGTCTTTCAAGAGCCAAGATCAAATTTTTTTTCCCTTTCTCCTCACCAGACATCCTCTTATCTTGTCGAAAGAGAGGCAAATATCTTCAGGCAGTCCTTCCCCCAACTTTCTGCATTCGCAGCCCTGCAGGTAGGTTTCCACCCACGATGCTAGCTCCGTCAGCTTCTTTGAAAGTACACAATGCCTGCTCCGTGCTGCCCCTCACAGCTACAACTGTCAACTTTGGCTCTCTCTGGTTGGTATGCTTGACTTTGACCAAACACCAGCTAAAAATAAGATGCTGTCCCATGGGCTTCCAAACAAAAAAAGTTCTGGAAACAGCTCTTCGCTGCAGATGATAAAAGCTAACTTCGAGCCTCTAAAGGAGACATGTACCCAAATTAAGCGCTCCACCGCAGTGATAATCAATAGAGATGCGTTCCACCCTCTTGCTAAATTGCAGCGAGTTGGCCTAATTAAGAGGCAGCGCTGAGCGTGGAAAATGAGAAACCTGAAAGTACAGATGGAGGAACACCTTGGAAGATCAATATGCAGAGTGCTGCAACAACACAGAACTTATCCCGTCCCCCTACGTGCGGCGTTAAAGAGATTAATCTCTAAGCGGGCGACATAGCCAGAGGTTGGAGTTGCTGTCATGGTGATCGTTAATTGATGCCTGAGATATGCTACTCTTAATTAGTATCAACAATTCTGACGAATGCTAAACCTGAGAACAGTGAAACACCATAGGTGATAGATAAGTATCGCAATGTATATTTACCCCTGACATTATTACAAATATGTTTTACATTGGAAGTTTTAAATTAAAAATGACATTTGCATATGCAAATTGATATTGTCTACTTAAATATGCATTCATTTGCATTTTAAAGCCCAAAGTCTGGATGATGTTGTTAATTAATTGTTCATTACATTGTAGAGACAGTGTTTTTCAGGATAGATTCTTGAAATCACATGTTTTATCAAGAAATACAATACACTTAACAGGGCAGTTTTTAAATCCAGCTGTGAGAAATGTATTAGTAAATCCTTCCACAAAGTCCTTCAGAAGATGATTTGAAATGAACATGTAGAATTACATGAGTGCGAGGATATATACATATACATAAGTATATTTATATGTGGTTCATTGTACAGTATAGTTGCTTTGGATTAATAGTAAAAGCAGGTTTGAGTTTGCACTTTGACTTTTTCCGTTTGTTTTAATAAAATATGATAAACATGGATTTCTTCCTTTCTGCCAAACAACATTGTAACAAAATCTCTCCGTTATAATCATGTCAGAATAAAATATCTCCTTTTCTAATCACAAACACAAATGTGATACAGATTGAATGCTCAATCTGCACTATTGAATTTCTCTTCTGGTTTCAATAATTAATATTGCCCTTATTATATTTCAGCACATTCTTATTATCAGCAGCAGAAGCTGCAATGTGTAAAAGCTTTTCCAATCAAATGCTTCGTTTCTATTCATTTTAGTATCTGGATTTAGCGGCTACGGGCAGGAGCAGGTTCGGTAAAGATGCTTTTCAGACTATGGAACATATGATCAAACTCTGATCTGCTATGAACTTGTAAAGGCACCCAAATGCATTTGTCCTTATGTAGGCTATCATCAGGGGCTGTGAAAACTCACTGCAGTCCATTAGGCATAACGCACCATCTCGGAAGCTGTCCATCCCCTTGCTTTAATGCTCAAGCTCTATTTATAGTGAAACTGCAGAAGGCTGCAGCCGAGAAAACTAGATTCTCAAGCGTAACAACCTATAATATTGTAATCCTTAACAACAATAGATGTGAAGCTCTAACGTAACTAAGGCTGCATGTACAGAACATGAAATAGCAGCACAATACTCCTTTCTGTAAGCACAGTGTAATAACATCTAAAAAAAATGTAGCTATTTCACCTGTTGATCTGTCAACTTCCACTAATTAGTTACTCTTATGAATGTAATTCTAATAATAATGCGTTAGCTTAATTGGTTTGGGAAAAAAGGTAATTAATCAACAGTGAATCTATTCATAGGCCTAAATGTATGTAGAATATAAGATGTAATAATAAATATGTAGATCAATGTGATAGCTCTTTAGGCTGCAGCATCATTTAACAGGTGCAGTTTTGACTGATAACTAATTGTATTTTTATTTCACTAAATAAGCTCTGTGGAAAGGTCTGACTTGCAAAAATTGTATTTGACTATGTTATCCTTTATTTTAATACAATGCTGTCTACTTTTGAGCTTTTAGCCAGAAGTAGAAGCTTCATTTTCTTCATTTCTTTATTGGCTGCCCTTTTCAGGTCATGAACTCCGCTAGGTTGGACGCCGCTTTGAAGATGTGAACATAAAATCAATGACAAAAATGTTTGTCTGCAGTCTTTTACCATCATTGCCAATAATGTTGACTTGTTTGAGCTCTAGTCTACATTTGCCTGTGGTTCCTCCAATAACAATACTCTGAAGAAACTTTTTGGGTGCAACGTGAATACGTGCCACAGGTTTTGAATACCGATTATGCCTGAGAATCAAGAATGGCAACATAGAATAAACCAAAGCAAAAGGATCTACTATGTAATTGACTGAACATTTGTGGACTGCCAGAAAGAGATATCATTCATACAGCTGGGTAAGACCACAATATGTGCCAAAATATCTCATTCTAGAAGCTTGCCAACCAACTTTTTTGATGCAGTTCTTTTGCCAAAAGATTACAACCCCTAAGCTACAAAAATGTATCTCAGAGGATGGATCACAAATCACAACTGTAGAATGTCACTGATGATACACATTCTCAATGCAAGACCTGAAAAAAAAGGTGGGGGGGGGGAGGAAATTGTACCCCCAAGGGATAGCCTTAGAAGTCAGTTCATATAACTGCTTTGTTATTTGCATTATTCTATTATTAAAGATTAAATACAGCATCTCTTACTGCCACTCCAACTACCCTCCATGTCATTATCAAGCTCCGATTCTAATTCATGCCCTAAAACCTACAAGTCATGTCTCATCAATTGGCTTTCTTCACTAATGAGGGAGAAGGGTAGAATTAGCCGTAGGGCGCATGGCACATTGTTTGTTATGACATCTGAATGACTGTGCGCATTGCATCCAAAACCTTTCAGACACAGCTTTATCTCAATTATTGACTGACATCCCTAAAGACCCAAATTCACCCCTTTATTCAAGTACTTAAACAGATAGGATTCAGCATTATGACCATAGTTGAAAACAGTCTGAACTGTATGTTTGTTTAACTCACCCGCTTCCCGAGAGATCTGCATGAAGGCTTCCACTCCTTTCTCTCCGTAGCTCCCTTCTGAGGCCACAGTGGATACATAGTTCCAACCCATGGCCTTAACAATGTCCACCATGGCCTGAGCCTGGAAAGAGTCTGGAGGCACCACACGTGAGAAGAAATCATAACGGCGGTCATCACTCAACTCCGGAGCCGTGGAGGCGTAGCTGATCTGAGGAATCTAAAAAACAAAGGACAGTGGACATTAGCCCTACTTCAAATGTTGTCAATCAGCCAGAACATTAATGTATAAATTTTGCCTCTTTAGTTCTGCACTGGAAAAAAAGGCTAATGTAGCTACGTAATGGAAGCTTACACTCCACCAGTTAGTATTGTGCATGCCTAAATCATCAAATACTTGCCTCAAATTGCACGAGTTTTAACTGATCTCAAGTAGACCTGTTAGACTTCTGACAACATATACCATACTGTTAACTAAAAAAAACCCTAAATGCAGGCCCGAAGTTGGCTGCGAGTACTATATTTACCTCTGCACCGACAATGTATGACAGTACATCATACAGTGACTTCATTTGAGATTATGTAACCATTTGAGGCATGTGTAATGATTTGTAGTTTGCACAATGCTAACATAAAGGCGGGTGTAATAATGCATCAAAGTATCGCATATGGCAATGCGATAATGTGGTGATGCACTGTGAAGAATAAGCATTCCAATAATTATTAGATTTGATATAACTGCATTGTGTTAAACCAGCGGCAGTTAACAATCCAGTTCAGCGCATTCATGTCATACACCCCTTCCAGCTCTAGCCTCGTAATATTGAACAATATTGAACAGTTCTCATTATTACTCTGAGTCAAGTCAAGTTTATTTCTGTAGCCCATTATCACACACAAAGGTCATTCAATACGCTTTACAGGAACAGAATTATAATATTAAGCGTAAAAGGAGTAGGAAGAAAAAAGAGATTAAAGAAGTAAAAGAACACAGAAAATCAATCAAAGAAAATTAAAAGTGCAACGGAAGGGTATTGAACCTTGAGTGTATATGGAAGTGTATATTAAACCGAATCGTGAGTTGACTGTATTGCTACACTCCTATTAAAGGGTAGTGCACAAAAATAACTTAACAAATCATGTATTAAAAGTCTTGGTCAACTGCATTTGGGATGGAATTTGAGTCCATTCATGTCTTAGCACAAAGTGGTTTAGACTAAGTACTGCATACCAGGTATCCGTGTACATTTGTGCAAAATCAAGTTGTGTAACAAACCTAGACTGAAACAGCAGTATTTCTTTCTGTGAGGTAGTGGAGTAAGAAATCTGAGCATTAATGCCAACTTCTAGATGTTCATCTTAAACGAAGTACTTCTATTAAAAAATTTAAAGCAGTGGTTTTTAAAGTAAAAAAAGGATTCAGGATACAATGGTTTTAATTTTGGTAATGGAAAAAAGTCCAAATTAAGTCAAATAACCCCTAAGAATAAATTCATTCATTCAGAAAAAAGCTCTTGAATCTCTCATGCTTCTTCATTACCACATATTCTGAAAGCAGATCAGGTTAGCCAAAATAATATAGTGTATACAGTGGCTGATATGGATATGAATTTTGCCTTTTGTACAGAAATTGTGGACTGTACCTCACCTGCACAGTAAGCACAGATTATGAGGCCTGAACTGAATAAGTTTGCAATGGCCTGGTCAAAATGCAATGGCAGCATATTTTGTCTGGCCAATAACGGAGCATGAAGCAATAGAATCTCATGTCATCGCCGCTGCTCTGCGCACACCACAGGCATTCATCATCTCGGACAGGCTGCATAATGCACTCATTGTTTTGCGAGTTCTGTAATGAAACCATGAGTGGCGCATTTAAGCATTCAAACTCGGCGGAAGCCATGCTGTGATGAGAACGCAAAGTCCCCGAATGCTCACAAAACACTGTTTAGTCTCGCTTCGTTCGGATTCTGCACACTGAGCTCTGGAGTGTTTCGTCTCCTCTACAGCGGGACCCAGTTCAGCATGTCCTCGCCTTCATATCAGCACGCGACTCGAGGCCTCGGAAGCTCGATCACAGTTGCGAAACGTTTCAGATGAAGTTGTGAGAATGTGCTTGGCAAAGATCTCCAACTCTAATCAACGCAGAAGGACCTCCGGGCTGTTTTTCCCAATGTGTTCAATAATCACTTGCCTTGAGCTGAATATTCAATATCAGGGCGGTTGTGGGGATGCATTCTATCAGATGTAATAATTCTGAGATGAGAAGGAAAATGAAAAAAGGTTTAGAGTGATCACACAACTCCAGCTGAGCTGATAGAGCAGCACGCTAATAGTATCTCGGAGTCTAGGGACAGATTCCAGTTCCAGTTTGCTCCCCTAGTGCTGCTACCTTTTTCGGTTGACAAAAAAACTGTGTTAAAGCACATAAATAGCAGCCACAAACTTGGGAAGTGTGAATTTTTGAGGTTGGCATGCTTCTGAAGCCTGGTGTTAAGTCAGCAGCATATGTGATCTACCTCCAGCGCAGTGTTGCTTTATATGCTGCTGTAGGACCATCTGCCTCAACACTCTCCTCACTATAATAAACAAAGTCAAAGTGGAAGTGTCAACCTCCCAGTTGTTAGTTTGTGTTTCCACTGTTGTTGTTTTTTTTGCTCAGACAGTAAAAACAATGACCTTTTTCCAGGTTGTGATATCATTTTGACCAATCAGAAAGCAATGACGCATTCAGCTCGGCTGCGGCCCGCTTTCGACCTGCCATTGAGCAGCTTGGGTATGGCTCAGGTACGGACTGCTTTATTTGTAATGGAAAAACATTTATTTGCAGTACAGCGCGGTTCCTTGTGCCAGTGGAAAAGACCCATTAGTTCCTAAATGGACATACAGGTTGTAGTTTGGTGTAGAAAATTTTGTATCACATGGCGGTTTTTCGGGATTTTAAAATTTCTTCACACATGCAAGTTTCATGCATAACAGCAATTTAAAGAACCACCCATTAAAATATTCTTTAGGGAACCAAAAATGGTTCTTCGTCACTCCTAAAAATCCCTTTATTTTAAAGAGTGAACTGTAAGGACCTTTCTGAAAACCAGTTAAGCATTATAGGCCAAGTGGTATCCTATATCAATCATTGAGAAGAGCTATAAACTTTAATATGGACTTATTACCCTGGAAAAGTACCAAAAACCTCTGAAACCCTTCAAAGAATCCCTGTGTCAGCAGTCTTATTGTGAGAACCTTTATGGTACATAGGTTCAGCATTATTGTCCAAATGGAAGTTCGATTTGAACTTACTTGTCTGGAAAATGTACTAAAACCTTTTGAAATCCTTCAGTGAGCACTGCAGGATTCTGCACCATAAGAAAATGGAAGAACCTGTACCTCATCACAGGTAAACTCATCCTTGGGTATTTTGCTATCAGTATGATTCCTACTGTACGGCAGACCAATCAGAAAGGTCAGCATTTCAGGGCCCATCGAACGTGGTGGTAACTCTTGCCAAACTTCAAAAATGAGTTTGACTGTTCTTGCGCCAGAGACTTTCTCAGCAATTACCTTCTTGACCTTTCTTTCCATTTGACACAGACCTGGGATTACTTGATCTTTGACCATACTGGGCTGATCTATACCCCCCCCCCCCTTCGTTAATTCTCCTACCATAATGGAACTCGGGTCAGTGAATTTCAATGAGGCGTTATTATTTTCAATTAGCCTTTTGATCTACCATGGTTTAATGACAAGGCAGGCATTTTCCATTAAAAGCAGTCCACTCTCAGACTTTGAGTCTGGAGGTGGGTGTGGAAGTCAGCATGCGATCCATGATGGAGCAAGCATTGCCATATACGGAAACATGCTCGGAGAGTAAACAACAATAATGACTATGTCATACTGAGAGGTGCACCTCTAAATTACTAAGATGAAAGACCTCCATGGTGTAGCGAGCAATGCATTTTCGACAAACTCGTCAAGGAGCTGTCAGTCTGTATGCTAATTTTTTTCTCTCCGTGTCATGCAGTCCTTTTGCCTCCCACAGCACATGTCTTATCTTACAAAAAATATCAGTCTCAAAGACTGTAACTCCCAGCAAAAGGCTTTATGTCAGTCTGGAATACGCTTTAAAGGCATACGACATGTAGACTGTTACTGACATACTATTATATGTAGTGATGTCTGGTTATAATGTTGACAATCTCCCACCCTGTATGGTCACATTTTCTTCTGCCCATTCACAGCAAAGAAACAATAAAATGAGCTTCAATAAATAAAATGAGCGTTATTGTAGTTGGGAAAATTGGACAAATACAGGCTTCTTGTAAAGCAAAATAAAATGTTTCTGCAATAAACCTTCTGTAATGACATGCGCATAATTCGATTGTGTCGGATTCTCAATGTAAAAAGGTTCACAGATGTTCACAAAAAATCAGCTTCCAGTCATTTAATGTCAGCAGAAAGAGAGAACTTAGCCTTACTAACCGCTTTAAATCAACCATTTTTGAAATAGCAGAACTGCATTTTGATAAATACACAATGCTAATTTAAAAATTGTGAATGTAATCCCAAATGTGATGACTGATATTCAGTCTAAGACTACAATATAAAACCACATACAGAATAAATATAGTATTACTGACCTGTGTATTTTCCACTCAGTAATACCAACACAGAATGCCAAAATGAGGTCTGGCCTCTTCACTATTAATAGGCAATTGCATAACAATTCATTTATGACTATTGGATGGATAAGCATGTGGAAGTATGAACAAAAAATGCTAATTACAAAATAACAATATTAACAATACCTACTGTTAGTAGTGTCAGGTACCTATTTGCCTTACACTGCTGGGTAAAATAATATCTTCTTATCAATTTTGAAAGCATGTCCCTCGTCCTTCCTTGCATTACCCTTGTTAATAATTTGTAATAAAGGGTATATAGGTTAAATAGGTTATAAAGTTTTTTACTAAATAAAACCATGTCCTTGTCCTAACACTCTGAAACTTTCTGAAACTTTGAGCAATAACAAAAATCCATTCTACAACAGAATTTTTTTTTTTAACTTTCATTGTTGCCATGGTTACCACTCATTGGCTTTGTAAGACACCGTGAACAAGACATGCTAACAGTGAAACTGACAACTAAACATTTATTTGCTTCATCCTAATGGAAAACCTGATTGAAGACCCGACACTTTAAAAAGGAAGTGGAGCAACAGCTCTATTTGTATTTAACCATTCAAATTCAAGGTCTTCATGGACTGGAGCTGGATATGCTTGTGCATGAGAAATCTCCTCAGTCTGAGAGATGAGATGCTGCATCCTGGAGTGAGTTCTTGTACTCCAAAAATTACGTCAACCCTCACCATCTCACGTTTTCCCTCAAATCTCTTTCAGTTCTTCTCTCTGTCTCTCTCTCGCTCTCTCTCTCTCTCTCTTTGTCTCTCTTTGTCTGGTAGAAATAATATCAGGGCCTCGGTATCATGGCCTTGGCCCCCTTGCAACCCTGCTCCCCTGTATTTATGTGTCTGTGCCGATGACAGGGAGGGCTGTGATGAACATTGTGCATCAGGCGGCCTCTGGACAGGGCCCCATTATCGCACTCCATTATCTTGTCCATCAGGGTGACTGATCAGTGGACGGCTGGCTACCTGTGTCCATGGTGTCCATGTCAGGTGTGGAGCAGGGAGAATAGGACCCCTGTCCGGTCATCTGTCAGGCGAAAGTTTTCTTCAGCCACACAAACAGTGGAGCACCAACAGCCCTCACACTAATGCATCACCACTTTCTTTGTTTGTTATCTCCTCTAGGCGCTTATCAGCGTTGCTTTAAAAGCATTTTAAAAGGTGCAAACAGAAGATATCATGTTAAAGTGATGGACTGATGTTATTACATTTTTACAGACATAAATATGTGACAGAATCAGAATCAGAATCGCTTTTATTGGCCAAGTATGTGAGTGAACACATACAAGGAATTTGATTCCGGTGGATGGTGTCTCTCAAGCACAACAGTA
>JBBPCZ010000142.1:8778169-8801539 GCA_037974445.1 Brycinus macrolepidotus | reverse complement strand
TATATATATATATATATATATATATATATATATATATATATATTTGCCATATTTTCATTTACAGTTGTTCACTGAGCAACTTTCCAATGGCTAACAAGAATAAGTTTTGACTGTGTCACAGTTGAATCATGACAGACTGGTAGTGTGTGAGAGTGTGTGTTTATGTGTGTGTGTGTGTGTGTGTGTGTGTGTAGTACAAAACATGTCATATGTAAGTTTCATTCTGTATGAAAGATTTCCATCTACAAAATGCACAACACACAGAATTTCAATGGGGCGCCAATACTTGTATCATCCTACCTCTAGTACCTTTGTTCAAATTGCAGTTCTGTCAAAACCATTCAGGTCTATTTGAGATTACGTAACAAATCAATATAGTTTGAGATCATGTGTCATAAGTTTGCTTAATGTCTGCTACATATTAGCTAGATGAACCTCAGCGCAAAACCAAAGAAGCAAACTCCAGAAACCAAATGTGCCTTGACTGACTATATTTAGAATGAGCAGAGAAAATTTGATTTTCAGTCCAATCTTATGATCATCACTTCAACTTTATTTTAACTGTGGGAGAAATAACTGTCACGTGTTGATGAGCTGTTTTTAGACTCATTGAGTCACTAAGTGTCCTGGAAAAAAAAAAAAAAACACAATCCTAGTAGTTGCCTTTCCGCTCAGACATCTGTTTATTCAAATTTGTACACAAGCCACTTTGCTTTGCATCTCTTCCCTTCTACTTATCTCTTTATTGGCTGCTCAGAATTTTGATCAAGCACTACAGATATTATAGGGATCATAAACAAGACCTGCCTCTTGTGTGTTCAACCGTCATAAAGAGCCTCTAAAAACAACTGCCTGGATCAAGCGGCGACAATGCGCTCCACTTTCATCCCTGTCTCCGGGAGAAAATTAACGGAAACTATCCGCCTCACCACAGACACTAACTTCTTGTTCCAGAATGGCTGACAAGCTCAGGCACAAGCTTCCCCAGAATTACTTCTTGAAGCCTCCTGTGAAAGATAATAAACACCTCCCCAGGGCCTTCACAGCTCTACAGCCACACATTTGTGGAAGTCCAAACCTGGCAAACACAAACAATCTGACAGGTTCCCAGTTTTTCACCCCTCCCAGTGCTTAACCCTTATAACATGAGCGGCACGGATTCATATGACATAACAACTCTTTATATGGAAGTTTCCCCGGTTTGTGTTGATGCTCGAGGTGTCAAGACGTCATGCTGAGCTTTGTTTGGTGCTCTTGTGTCATGCAGAAGCAAAGTTATTGTCATTTAAAAAGTGTAATATGTAATATAATAAGCGCCTGTGTTGGGCTGGTGCCCCGCCCAGGGTGAGTCCCTGCCTTGTGACAGTTGGACCCCAGGATAGGCTCTGGGTACCCGCAACCCTAGCGAGGATTAAGCGATTAAAGAAAATGAGTGAGTCAGTGAGAGTAGTAATAACCGCTACTGGGGTTTTAAAAATGGTGTCACACACAAACGCCCATAAAGAACAAAAATGTCCAAAGTTCTTATATATTAGGTTTTAGAAACAAACAGAAAAAACACAAGATCTTTGAACCTGGGAGAACTTTCAGGATAGTCTTCGCCCACCAGTGGGTGGGGAAAACCTACAGAGGGAGGGGCTCCACAAAGAGGCCAAGCGGCGGCACGCCAAGCGAAAGAGCAGCAAACAGCGAGTGTGTAGGAGAACAGTTTTACACCGCTTATATTTGTTGAAGTCAGATTTTTACTAATACACTGAGAGATCTAAGGGTTAATTTAGACTTGACCCCAGAGCGGGACAAAAGAGCTGAGCTCTTTGACAACAGTTCAGGCTTACAATCCATTTGGGGTCATATTCCCACACCGGACAGAAAGGTCTGGGCAGGTTGACAGCGGCAATAAAAAGTAGCAGACAAGAAGTTTGATGACAGGCACCAATCAGGTGGCAGAACGCTACTCCGGGGGAAACAGGCAATCGATGATGTCCCTGCGATGAGATTGAACGTGGGATGTGATCGCTGACATTTCAAGTGACATTTTCTCCGCCTCCATTTTCTTACAACAAGAGGGAGAACTTGAGGTTATTAACCCTCACTGTTGGGAAGAACTTCCAGATTGTTTGCCATTATAGAGAATCTATAACAGGATGAACATTATAGGGCCTCTGTATCTGAAATTAAACTAGTTCAGAATACCAATAGAAAATTACATTTTAAAAATTTGATTTTATATTCCGTTAAAGCTTGAATCATTTAGTAAAACACATTTGTGCTTTTTAATCTTCTCTTTTAATATTGCCATTTCTCAAAGGTGTTGTAGCTATTATCTGAATACTGAATAATATCAAAGCCAAATATTGTTAGATTTTCCTGTCACAGCCTATCATTTTGAACAAGCAAACATATGCATAAAAACAAATAGAAATGCACTTCACACTTTGTTGGCCTGTAATTTTTACTCTGAAAAGAATTGATAATAAGCCTTACTGCATTCCATTGATTGTGTGTATCCAACAATAAAGGAGCAGTCTCACTAGGCATTTGCAGTTTGCATTGCCATGCGTGACCAAGGCTGCACAGGAAGCCTGCAGACAAAAAATCTATTTTGTGCATTTAGCAAGCTAGCCAACTGATCCACCATAATCAGTATAACATAAAAGTAAACATAACTGTATCAGATAATTATGGTTTTGTGCACTGATTATGAAGTTTCATACACTCTGTTGTAGCTTAAAAGTGTGGGTAACTGCGTTTGCTGGCAGCAGTGGAACTGAATTAGCAGTTAGCAAGCTGACTAAATTGCCTTCTATGAATCAGTCAATCACAACAGTAAAGATACATTGGTTCCACCATTTGACAGTTTTCCAACTGTCTATCATGCAGTCGCTCATACATGTGCCTATTTATTGACGTTGGGGTGAAATGTTTAAATTTAGCATTGTGTAAACAATACCCTTTCAGAGTATCCTGCAATTTGTATTTTGTTTCCATGTGAAGGAAGTGCCTTCAGAGGCCAAAACAGCAGCGCTAATGGCAGAGGATGCAAATTTAAGTTTCACTAATGTGAATAATGTGAGGCATGTATTTGCTCCAGAAGTCAGTGATGCAAAACCAACAAAAGTGGTGCATTTTACTGAAATGTATTTATTTTTTAATATAGTGGTAGAAAACTGGTAGTACAGCAATTCCACATACTGATCCATTTCACATGAACATGCACATACCCCCGCTACCTTTGGGGCACATTTTAATGAGTTTAAGCAGGCAAAAGACAAATGCTCTGAATGTATGTTTGACAATACATCATTTTAGACAGAGTTAATGACTAACATGTGATCCCATTTGAAAGTACAAGAAAAGTACATATAATCCAATTGTGAAAATACAAAACTCTGCAATACATTTAAATGATCTGTATGGTACTACTTGGCTCATAGCCTTTACACAATATTCCACAAGAATATGTGGTTATAAAAAAAAAAAAAAGGATGATGGACAGGCTGATCTAAAGTCAGGGATTATCTACATGTGCTCATACAATAATTGGTGTGCACTCTTCTTCCCCAGACTCAGTTCCCCTTGACCCTTAATTAGGGAAACCAGCTGAGCGGAAGAGAAGTGCCCCTGATGCGAGGGGTCCATTCTGAATGTAGGGGCCAGGAAGCCTAAGCTCCCTCTTCCACAGGTTTGTCTAATTACGCAACCCCTCCTATTGCTTTCTTCCCATTAATTAAAGAGCAGGCGGTAGCTGGGGTGTTGTCAAACAGGCTGATCCCTGAACCAAACACGGCCTACATGAGGCAAGCTTCACATGTGCCTGACAAAGCAAACAAAAAACGGGGCAGAGAGCCATCAAAACAAGTAGAGCACATAAAGCACAGGACATGTGTGAAGTGATTACACAGAAGTGTAATCAGGACCCGCATGGTGTGCATGTCTTGAAATGCTTCTTTTGCTTGTTTATATCCCACCTGTAATTCATTCAAAAGAAACTAAGACTTTGAAACTGCAGAATCAGTATTATCTTTGTATTTACAAATAGTTTATTCAGTTTATTCTGATTTGAATTTGATGAAAAGGTTAGAAAGAAGACCTAACTTTTGCCATTTTTTTGTAATTTTTGACCAAAAAGCAGTTGGAATTGCAGGATCAAGTGGTAGCAATGCAGAACATAAACTTAATGCAAATGTAATTTATTATATAAATAGCCATGTTGGTTATTAATGTAAATACATTTAAGTGGTATAGCTAAAGTTTAGCAGAAACACTGTCTTAAAACGAGGGGAAAGTCTGGTTTGCAGGGAGTGCCTCAAGGGTGCATGCAGGGCCCAATCACAATGTCCACTTGAGCCTCAGCACTGAATGAATCAACGGCATGAGGGCGCCACGTGAGTCAAGCCCTGGAAATCGAATTACTATGCGAAGGACACCGATGATGAGAAGTTCATTTGCCTGGGATTTTAATCATTCTGACCTGCTGGCAGGAGGTGCAGCAAATCACTGATTTCATTACAAGTGCCCATTCTGTCCCCTCATGCCTCTCCCATTCCTCACACAAAGAACAGTGACATGTTTTCAATTCATACTTCCATTTTCCACAGCGTGGGCCTATTCAATAAAATAACAGCGATGAGGAGAGGAGGGAAAATAATATATATTGTGGCAATAATTATTAAAATGAAAATACTTTGGCTAAATAATAGGCACTGGCCCCAGAAGATGTTAAACAGTCCAGCTATTTTTCCTTCTCTTTTTTTCATTTTACTGTTAAACACCGTGTTCCGAGCTTGCTGCAGCTCAGTGACAGAGGATGATCCCAACGAAAGGACTCTAACTACATAATTCATGAAAGTCCATTGTCGTGGCATGCGCTAATCCTGTTTAAGCTAACGTCTTTAATTCGCTTGTCTAACATGGATCCGACAGCGATGAAACACAGAAGGGAAAAGCTAAGATGGGCTGCACGCGTCAAGTCCAAGAGGACCATCATTGTTTTAACAGCAACCCTGAAGGGCAGTGTGCTGGCGCTGCTGCGGATTAAATGTTTTCTCAATAAGCGGATGAATCAGACAATGGCAGGGGCCCACGCCTTGTGATAAGGCTTCTGAAATGCCTCTGGATATGTGCTGATGTGTTCTGGCATGCGGTGGCCATGCAAGCGGGTCAGCAAAGTTTACCTACACTGTCAGCCTGTCTTGAATACAAAGACCCTCTACAATGACCCAACAGAGGGGTGACAAATTTCTTGCAGGAAATACAATTTTCAACCAATTCCAGCACCTGCTGCCCATTTCAGATTCATTATTATGTTGTGAGAACTCTTAGCATCAAATATCATTCGTCATTAGCTGAGCTTCGCTAGCGCCACTGCGATATTTGCCATATATTCAGAATGAAGTATGCAAATGCTTTTGACAGTGAGAACTCATTAGAAAGCATAATTAGTCACAGTTCACTGGTACTGGAGCAAAGCTGAGATGATAAAAAGGGGAAAACTTTGGGTGAGAAGTGCCTGATTTCTTTTAAATCTGGTTTGCCCATAATCTTGTTTACATGTTTATATTGATGTTTCACATGTCATTATTGCCTAAAAAGGATTACCTCTGTGTCATGATGTCAAATCGTGAGTTTAAGTGAGTCTTTAAGTTCTCAGACACCCTTGATGTAATTTGCATAGCTTTCTTGCAGGAGGGAATCACATAATTCCAAGGTGTAACATGTGCTCCCACTGCTGTACCACACGAACAGCATTCATAGTCATTAAAAATAGTGCTAACCTACTACAGCCTGAAACAAGTTAGACCAGAATTCTAGAACATTTTTGTAAAATCCTTACCCAAAACATTTTACTATAAAATATTTTATCATAAAACCAGCAAAAGATGGCAATCAGAAACCATTCATTTCTTGAACTATTTTATTAATCCAAGACATATGCGAATGGAGTTGTTTCTATGGTGTCTTCTGTGCTCTCTTGGTTCCCAGTCAATGAAGTAGGAAGGTAATGAGCTTCAAGATGATTCCGTCAACTCCCACCCCCCCAGTGCACAGCCCCTCCCACCCCCTCCTCATTTCAAGAGCTCAAAAGCCCAGTGTGCCGGATCCATAATGTAAACATCAAATGCATTTCAGTTATTTGCTCTGAGAGCCGGGCCTTGGAAGGAGAGTGCTATTTTGCTCAGAACCCCAAGGTCAGCTTCACTGCGCGAATCTATCTGAGGAACATCATAACTTTCGTCTTCTTCTCGCCTTCTCCAGCCTACCCACTTTACCCTTAGAAGTCAAGATTTAAAGCATGATAAAAGCCCTCCTCTTCTACTTGGAATATTTTGATTAAAAATTTAAACTGTCCTAAATGAGCAAACTGAATATTAGTCAGTATTAAGTTAAATTAATAATACAGTCCTTATAAAAACATAAACATAATGGTTTTTAAGGGGGCATTGAGAAATGCTGTTGGCGCCAGCCAAAATGCTCATGAACAGAACATTAGGGGTCATCACTTCAGGAAACAATGAACAAGACCACCCGCAAGTCAGTAATGAGTAGAAGATAAATAGATACACAAAAATATTCACGTAAATAAGTAAGGGAAAGCATGTAAGCATTTAAGAACGTTCCTCAGTGATTCTTCCGGGCCAAGAGGGAAAACAATATCTACCAGAATCTGCTGAATGAGATATTTCTTTAATCACCCCAGCATGGAATAAAACGTTGAAATAAAAATGACTATAAATGTTGGATTACAGTACTATAAATATAAAAAAGGCTTACTGGGAGCGCCAACACATGCCAAAACCCTTCAGTCTCGCCGTCTTTTTTCAGAAAGATCAAAACAATCGGTACACTTGAACAATTGAAACACTGTGTGGCTGAAATGCTACCCTCCCGACATTCTCCCGTTCACCCTCCCGGTTGTTCCAGATGTATACAGAATGCTCAAATGCGCAATTGTGTTGTTAAGCAGATCCCCTCCTGCTTCATTCTCACACTATATACAGAATCCAGTGAAAAATCCTTGACTTTTTCTGTGTTCCTTCAAAGCCCATTTGTCTGCCGTGTGCCGCACAAACCCCTCGGTGGGTCGTAAACAAAGGAGGCGGCGGCCATGTTCCGGGGCGATACCAGACACCACACAATATTCACAATGGAACATTTTGCTGTGATTAATTTTCGGGTAGCCAAACGCACCATAAAGCCGGTCTGAAATGGAGCACAGTCCCTTGGGGGTACGAGGGGTGGGGGCTCACTGTGGACGGGAGAATGGGTTTCAGTGTTCCTCTCCATCCCTCTACGAGAATGAAATGGCCCTGAGCTCCCAGGGCTCTGCAGAAATACCTGAGCCTCGGCTGGATAAAGCTGGGCGTGCGGAGCCAAACCTTTTACCCCACAGGACAAGGGTGTAATTGGATCACAGCACCGTACAGCACTGACCATCATTTCACAGGGTGAAGGATTTAAATGTGGAGAGGCCATTAGCATCCTCCTCTAAAGGTTGGCTGGACAAAGGCAGGTTAGGAATCCATGTAATATCTGACACGGCGCTCCTTTGGCGCGCTCATTTGAGGCTGTCGGTATGCTGATCACCAGGGGGATTTTTGTTATGGTTTCTAAGAGGTGCCCCAGTACATCAAAGTGAAAAAATGTGACACATCATAAAGATGGGTCACATCAGCTGCGTTTGACAGCAATGATAACAGTTAAGTACAGTATAAGTTATAAATTGCATTAATAAAGAACCCATGCTGTTTACATTTTTACAAAACCGACATTTCTGTTTTCTCTTAAACTATAGAAACCTTGAATATCAGCCGACTAATATTTATTCTTTATAAACTACAGTGCAGCAGAAGGTATTTTACACACAATTTTGTTTGTGTGTTTTTCAGGGTAGATTTTGTTACAGACTTTAATGGGACTCCCAAACATCCAGAAACGAACCATGACCAAACAAGGCCATAAAATGTGGTCAAAATGTGGTCAAAAACTTTAGAAAAAATTCATCTCTAACTGATTTCAACAGTATATTTACACTAAACACATAAATGTAACAAACACGAACATTTTCTAATTTAGCTTTTATTTAGCTTAAAGCTTTTGTATCAATACCACTAAAGCTAAATCTGAATTATAGCTTTGATACCAGTGTCAATATTCATAAGACAACAAGACATAAAGACCAGCACCAGCACTGAACACCAAAGTTCACATTCAGTTAAACCCAAACCAGGGTGGGCTTGTATACAGTCATGTATACTGCACAGTCTAAGGCGTGTATACAGTCATCATTTATCTCCGATGTTTGTTCAAAATATTGCGGAAATATCAAATCAGGAATCAGATCTAAATGTATTGTTACATCCCTGGTGGTTTTATTCACTGTTTGTTTTTCCCCCAGTTGTCTTGAGTATAAATCTGACCACATTTGCCTCATTACTAAAGCAGAAGACGAGTTCTATTTTCTCTCCAGTCTCTTAGGGATTCCAGTCTCCTTCCCATAATTCAGAGCAAGCCATATCTGTATTATTACCATACCACGATAGTAAAATATTCATTACTCGTTGCGTTTACGCCACAGTGTAAATCAGTGCAATGAACAATTAATACGGAATTAAAAAAGGAAATTACGCATTATTGCCGCCCCCGTTTCCCTCCCCCTTTTATTACAGAAGTGACAGTAGTTTCTTCTGAAATAACGAGGCTAGTAAACGGAGGGCTCTGCTCAGATACAAAGCCAAACTTTGATGACAGCCGGCGCTCCCTCCTCTGTGTGTGTGTGGAATATTTCCTTGCCAATAGAGGGAGTGACAGCTGGTCCTGTCCCCATGTACTGTAGTAAGTGTTAAAACCCATGCGAGGCCTGCAGTTCTGCTCAAAGTAAATAAGGTTGTGTGCTCTCATTTGTCTCATAAGCATGGTGGTAGTGCGTGGAATTATGTTTGGGTTAATTGCTGATTCTGGTTTGGTTTTTCCAAACACACATTTTGATTTATGCCGCTGTATCAGACCTGCTGCCACTATTGGTCATAAAAGCATAAACCACATAATTGGGCAGATTAATATGGTTTTATTGAATCTGTTTTCATTCGTTTCATCGGTCAAGTAAAATTTCACATACAAGGAATTTGTCCTGTAGATTAGCTTCACAAACAACTACTTTTGATAAGAGTGTCATTAAAAAAAAAGCCTCATTTTAAAAAAAGAGCTTCATTTTGATGGTCAAAAGCTGCTGAAGGCCATCAAGGAAATCTATGGTGCAATAAATACTACAGAAGAAACAACTGAAAAAATTTATTAAAATGTTACTGGAAACTTTCAATTTCAACATTTCAAGCTCAAGCACATAAACAATCCTTGAGTTTACTTGAATGTCTGATTTATTATTATTAAAATGGAAAAATTCACATTGATAAGCAGTAAAAACGTAAATAAATATAAACTGGGAGCAGAAAAAAGCAAAAATCATTTTGAAGTGCAATACTGTATATAAATACAATCTGGAATGGTTATGCTAGGTGGGATGTATATGCAAAAGACTGAATACCCCCGCTCAAAATATGCACCATAACTTTTGCATTAGCCACAGTTTATGTTTTGCACATGACTGAACACGTACATGCGCAGCAAATATCACTGATATCTCAATGAACCCAGCCTTGAAAGCAGTAAAACGCACTTGAGATAACCTTGCGCCAGATGATCCCAGAACCTACTGCCAGCAGCCTCCTGACGTCAGCGTGGACCGGGCTGGTGTACCAGGGAGAGGACAGTGACTGCCCTCCAATCTGCTCTCCCAGCACAGAACAAGTTATATGCACAGAATAACGGCATTTTCCATTCATTGGCATCATTAACAGTTAGAACATGAGCAGCACAAGAAGCCCAACAAATGGTCAGTTGTCGTCATAAGCCAAAACAGCTCCTTATATGGAAGTTCCCCTGGTTTGTGTTGGTGCTCCAGGTGTCAGACATCATGCTGAGCTTTGTTTGGTGTTCCTGTGTCACGTAGAACCAAAGTTATTGTAATTAAAAAAACTTGTAATGATAATAACTGCTACTGGGGTTTTAAAAATAGTGTCACACGCAAATGAACATAAAGAACAAACATGAACAAATTTCTTTTATTTTAGGTCTAAGAAACAAATGAAAAAAACACAAGATCTTTGAAAGTGGGTGGGGAAAATCCGGAGAGGGAGGAGGTCTGGAGAGCAGCAGAGCGGCGGTGGACAGAGTGAAAGAGAGGCAAACGGCAAGTGCGTAGGAGAACAAACACTGGTTTTAGACTGTTTTAGACCGTTTTTATTTGTTGAAATCAGATTTTACTAAATCTGTGTGTGGGGAGAGCACTCCGCAGCACCTTCAGTGTATTTTAAGAAGCACGGCACACAGCGATTACTCTCTGTTTGACAACAACAGTCACCCTCACCTCATTCAGGAAGCAGGAAAATGAAACACAAACATATGCACCTTAAACAGGACCCACAATGCACACACTAAGAGTGGGTGATATGCCAGAAATATAATGACATTTGACATTTCTTCCAAAATGATGCAACACAATGTTTAGTTTCCCTGAGGGCTGGCAAACATATGTGGAAAAAACAAATGCATCGCCAACATAGGAGAAAATAAAACATTGGTGCCCCATGTAAAGAGGCTTGAAAGCTACAAGTACAGGAATATGTATATTTATAAATGGATGTTGAGAAAAATACACAATTTAAGAAGAATTGGTAGACTGACCGAAGGATAAAAAATATTGTATAAATACAAAGGCTTGTCCTCATGGTCCATTTGTGTACTTTAAAAAAGTTTTTCCCAAAGAATTTTTTTATGAGATTTTAAAGTAGAAAATGAAACAAATGGAACAAAAAGTCAAGACAGAGTGGGTGGAATCCATGAAATGTGATGCAATTATATTTCCTGAAGACATACTCCAGCAGGGACCACCTCAGGGATGTGAGGGGTACTGCCCCAGTGACAGCTGAACATCAAATGACATTTAAACTAGAATTCATAAATTAAGATAATAGCAAAATGGGCGGGCATCCCATCAGCTACTTTTTACTGTGCATTTTATGCAATGACTATTACTAATGGTTACTGTAATTAAATGCAGGCTGAATCTCTTTTCTAAATGATGTGGGGACATGCTTGTCAAAAAGTGATAACACTGTGGTTGGGCAAAAATGATGATATTTTCTATTGTCATAGTAAATTGCATCACTTTATGTAGTAATATGCTCTTCTTATCATCAGTACTCGAAGAACTCAATCTGTGTATTTTGCTGGAAAGAGGACACAGTTAGTTGTTTAATTGGAATTAATGCAGTGCAGTGTATAAAATATTTAATAAAAATCACTGTATTTATTATTCCTGGACGAATTTCAAATATAGCACTGCTCATGTATTGAAAATTAAACCACTGCTCTGCCCAGTCTCAACCAAAGCAAATCTTTTGGCTTTTTATGTCTCATATTATTAAAAACACCACCTCATTGCTAGGATTGAGTCCAGTAAAACCAACCACGTACAGAAACAGTTTTATAACCATGGAATGTTTGTCATTTTTTTCAGTAAGTGATAAAACTGACTTGACATTAATGTAAGTCTTTTTGAACATATACATATAAAATATAATCTTCTCCATTTAATGACCAATGACCAAAGCTAACGATTAATGGCTAACGATATGATTCATTTGACTTTTTGATGTCTTTGGTTATTAGGCTTACTGATTAGCTGGCCCGAGGGCAGTCCCTGTCCTTGCTCTTTTGCACACAAGCTTAAAATTTCTGCCAATCAAATATTCATGCTTCTCGCTGCTCAGCTGTTTTATAGATTCCAGTGACCTCGTGTGTCTCGGTTCACTCTTAAACCTGGTTTAAAAAGTTGGTAATTAAACATTATAAGACATAATCATTCATAATGAATTCTTCCCTCCCTGGTACCGCCTCGCCTTGTCACCATTCATCATTAAATTTCATTCCATGCTCGATTGTTTTTTCCCCTCCTTTACATAGGTATTCAGTTTGAGCCTCCCCAGTGTTTATGTAAGCAGGGCTATTGATGCTTACACTTACCAGAGGCTTGACGGGGGTTGTTTAAAAAAAGGCTCTTTAACTTTATAAGCTAAGCTGTTAGAGAGTTATCTGCAGACATTGTTCTTTATCACACTGTTTGAATGACAGCAACACTTGCAGTGCTAAAGCATTATCAGTGATGAAAACTCTCCATAACAGCAGCTCAGATAGGAACTCATCACAGCATGTGCTTCGCCAACAGCTAAGCATTAGAGATAAAGGGGTGGGGGGGATACAATGCCTTCCAAATAGCACCTAAGGGAACGAACAAGCTTTGAAATATCAGGGTGCTAGCCAATATGTTTGGCTTCTGTTGGTGCATTATGTGATCCAGGCCTCATAACAACAAACTTGCTATTTCAGAAGGTAGGATGGAATGTGTTTATGCCAAAAATTACATTTTTGTCATGATGAAAACCCCATCGAGATAAAATGTGAATCACTGGATGCAGTATATTTGTTGTAGCGCAGTCTAAAGCTATTACCTGGTCTCAGCGTGAAGCCTTGGGTGTAGATCACACCAGGGATACCATTATACCTGGTAGAAGTTTTGTGAATTTCTGTTTAAATGCTTCAGATGACTTTTGTCTGCCAGGAATTGCCGGGCCAAGTACTAAAGTGAGATACTGAACTATCTGATTTGTGTGAAATTAGCATTTGTTAATAGAGGGACTCCCATGCATTGGCCTGTGAGGTTTATTCAGGTGCTAAAAAAGTGAGTTGCTGCCAAATGGTCCCCTTTTAACAGAGTCTCTTCTCTAGCCTGCTGAGTATAGGAAACTATGAAAAGAAGATTTGGCATCATCATTTTGGTGTCCATCAAAGTCTCAAAGTGGCTTTTAAATGATATATTTTGGGGATATCTCCAGTGAGGCCCATTATTTGTACAAAAGCAATGGACATAAATAGTTACCATATTATGCATTTAATATATATTTTGGCATGGTCCTTCTGCTATAATATTTAAACGCGTATGTGCTAAACTTATACTATAGTGCACTTTAATTCATACAGAGTTTGAATGTCAACATTCAAAATGATCAAAAAGTACCTATAATGCCTTTCCAACCCTGGGCCTACGATGGTTTTGAACGTATCTTCATTCGTTACAGTAATGTTGACAATATCCCTACTTTCTCATTTTCAGTAATGAATGTGAGCTTTCTACTCTCATCATAATCTAATCATAACCTTTACACTCAAAGTGTGGTGACTAATGCGATATATTATTCATTAAATCACAAAGCGCTGTATGTTGAAATCACTGGCCGTAATAGCAGTTCTAGTGAAGACTGCTCAGAGCTCAGTCAATGAAGCCAGGTCACTGGCTGAGATGAGAACATGCTCTGACCCCGGGGGGTGAAGTCACCATCTGTATTGCACTGATTAAACTAATGAACCATGCGCCGTAGACATGAGGACGAACCATGGAAGTTAATGCTGCAAATGGGCTCGTCCTCTTTATTTATTTTTTTTTTTTGACTACGCGTTGTTTGAAAATGTCTTTGTATCCCCCTTGCATGCAAATGTCAAGTGCGATTTGTGGCTTCTTTCCACACTGTATTTACACATTCAGCTTGTCACTGTTTATGCAGGACTGGAAACATGCAAGCTCTACTGTCTTATCAGCGACAAGATAAGCCAGTCACATTAGCGTTCCAACTGAACTTGCTTCACAACGCTAACAAGAGATCCTGCTAAGCAAGGGGTGGGGTGGGGGGGTAGCAATTCAGCCCCTGTTGATATGTCTGGCAAACAATAAAGATGGAGCACTCCATGCCTCTACACACGCATTTGATCTAGCATGAGGACGACCAATAAATTTTACATCAGGTTGGATATTGGAGTCTTGATGCCACGAATCAGCGGCACCTCATCTGAATGTAAATGCGGCGGCCAGGTTCCATTTCGCGGAGCTGGAGACCTGTGGGGAATTAAATGTGTTGGAGTGCTCTCGGCCCCACTGCTGCCACCAGTACAAGAAAAGAGGAAAAAAGCATGAGAGTGAAGAGTGCTATAAACTAAACACCTCTTGCCTGCCAATTAAAGCCAGTGGGGAGACTCCTGACCAAAAATACATCAAAACATGTCACCTTGCGGTTCTCTCTTTCTCTGCTCACGTAAGAAGGAGGTCACAGCTATTCAAGAGCACCCTCAGGGTTTCAGTCTCTGTGTAATACAGTTTGAAAATGGCTATAAAACACAATTTTTTAAACATAATATTGTTTAATCCAATTTAACCCTTAACATGAGTGGCCTGGATACGCACTTGAAGCGCAACAAATGTTGTCGTACGGCAAAACAATTCTATGTATGGAAGTTCCTCCGGTTTGTGTTAATGCTTGAGGTGTCAGACATCATGCTGAACTTTGGTGTTCCTATGTCACACAGAACCAAAGTTATTGTAGTTTTAAAAACATGAAATAATAATAATCACTACTGGGGTTTTAAAAATAACGTGCCACATAAACACCCATAAAGAACAAAAATGAACAAATATCTTTTATTTTAGGTCTTAGAAACAAACGGAAAAAACACAAGATCTTTGAACCTCGGAGAACTTTCAGGATAGTTTCTGCCCACAAGTAGGAGTGGAAAACCCGCAGAGGGAGGGGGGCCCAGAGAGCGGCCAAGCGGAGGCGCGCTGAGTGAAAGAGTAGCAAACAGTGAGCATGTAGGAGAGTTTTAAACACCAGTTTTAGATTGTTTCACACCATTTTTATTTGTCGAAATCTGATTTTACTAATATGCTGTGAGTTGGAAGGGTTAAGCCACATATGCTATACAAGAAGTGAGACAACAGTGGGACTTCTTGCTAGGTTTATTTCGCATTTCCTTTAGAGATCTGTGTTGCACCCTGATTGTGTAACTACCATATAGCGTTTGCCATGATGGTCGAGCAACTCATAAATGCTCTAACAGCGAGACCTTTGCCACACACAGTCATCATCTTCGCAGCAGCAAATGTTTGGCAGTCTGAGTCACATGTATCCTTCCTTTGGAGCCTTGGCCCTGCAAGCAATGCTTTTGTTTCCCTCCTCTTCCTCCGCCACATCGCTGAAGGAGAGTTTTATCTTCCAGCGCTTTGGCTCCCCGAGGCACCGTTTCAGTGGCCTCCTCTGAACACTATACTTCACACTTTGGGATGAACACTCAGCTGGTTGTGTCTTTCAACAACATACTTCAAACAAAGCCCCCTCCCCCCATGTTCCTTTTCAAACCACAGTGCTTTTGGTTAATCCTAGCCTAACACAGTCTGCATCAGACTGTAGAGGTAATTTAGCCCCATTATAGTAAACAATGGTGGTATTTATCTGTGGAAAATGATCATTATCAGGTTTCAAAGCATCCTAAAATGCAAGAACAAAGACAGTGATAGCAGTTTCTGTAATCTTGCTCTTGAGATCAGAAGATATATTGGTACAACCAATGAGCAACTCACAATGCAGGGAAAGCACACTGTAGCCCAGACAGAAACATAAAAAATCTGGGTTAATTTGGTCTACAGTGCTGACTTTATTTTCCTGCTTGCAGAGAAACTTCACAGCCAGAACATCTGAAATTGAGTTGCCTTCAGCATTATTCTGTTTTCACAGTCTAACAGCACCTGCTGGTAGATGGAGTGACTACGCTCCCTGATGACACGCCTCTTGTCAGTTAAAATCCCTGACACTTACGAGAATGTCTTTCTAATAAAACAAGAGCTCATCCTTTGCCAGGCGGGGAAGAACCTCAGAAGCCGATGCTGAACTAATTCAAAACTTGACGGTGGCATCAGGCTGTTGACAGAGGTGCAAACTTTCTTCTTCTGCGGCACGTATCTCAGCTTGTTCTCCTTTTCATGCTGTTCCACGACAGCATGTGATCTTTCAAGAGTGACCCAGATGCTCTTCCTACCTCAGGCTTGATGAATGACAACCGATACTCTCATTTCTGTAATTTGGCGGAGGAGCGCATGACTCAGCCGATTGGAAGGCAAACACAGGAGATGCTTTGTTGGGAATCTGTCAGATGCTCAGAAGCTGGAAGCACATTGTGAAATCCAAACTCCTCGACAGCTCCTTTCTTCCCCCCTCACCTCCTTTAAAGAATTCAAGGTTGTACAGATGTCCCAGTCTCTGATGCTTCCATTCCTCCGAGTCTTAGAGACTGTAATGAGATCATTACACACTCCCAGAAAATGTCATGGGCCCAGCCTAGAAACCTTGTTATGTGTGTGTGTATGTGTGTGTTTTTCAGGTCTTTTGGGACTTGCAAGTGATGGAAGGTTTCTTGTTTAAGTGCATTTGAGGCGAAATGCCACTGGGCACACTTGCAAGGTTGAACCCACGGCTGACCTTGTACTTCAAATATCAGCTATTAAACTGTGGTTCTGTGGACACACAACATGAAAAGCATCTTAAGGAAATGTTCTTTGAGGAAACTCAGAATTAAAGTTGATGGAGCCACAGAAAGGCATGTTGAGAAAATCAAAAAGGTGTACACTATTCCCATCTTCCCCATTCTTTATTTACATAGCCCTACAGCTTGTAGATACAACAGCCATTACCTTGTAACCTTAATGATGAAATTATGTTAATGTTTAATATAATGACATGGTTTTGGAGCAGAGCACTGCCCCGAAAACATGTTCTTTCTTTCAAGTGGTTGCAGCAACAAGGAATTAACAAAATCAGGTGTGAAACTTTAACCGAGTTAGTCTAGATTAACCGATACAAGAGTTGAATCTTTATAAAAATGCTGAACATTTCGTGTCTTTGCAAATTCTTTGATGTTTTCTGATGTCAGCCTGATACTATTTAATGTGATGCACATGCTGTGTGAATAATATAAGGAAATGAGCAGGGTCAGTGTCATGACTGCAGGTCCCTTCTGACATTACGCCTCCATTTTGTTTGATCAAAACCAGTTTGGTACCATATGCAAGAGAAAATTAGCGTAATTAGTGTGTAATTGCTATGAAACTATTGAATAATGCCTCAATCACTTCAATTATAATTGGGTTAAGAGCTCATCTTGGGTCATCAATTAGAGGTTAAGTTTTGTAATGGATGCTGAGCACTCATGCAAATAACTGGTGGTTATGGCTAACTTGGCTGCATAGTTTACTACAAACTTGAATTAGCAGTTGAGTAATGAAACAGTGATCAAACAAATTCAACTTTGTATCAATCAAATAGGTGATTTAAGGATACAGCAAAGGACTGTATCTTAGAATTAGACAAATAGATTCAATAAACCGTATGGCATTTTTTCACCAATTTTCACTTCACTACTTTCATATCCACCCCCCCCCCCCCACCCCCCATGTCCAAGGTCCAAGACCCTGTTCAGCAGATTTCTTTTTTCAGCATCTTTCAGTACATCAGAGGTAATCTCCTCATTCAGGGCCTTCTTTATATGTATGTGTGGATGTCAAGAAGATGGTCAAGGGAAAGAGCTTAAAACAAGCTGTATTATAGACCAAAAGAAAAGTGGTGGCTTAGTATTTGATGAGGGTGAGATCAAAGTCTTTTTTTAAAGGAGGGAAAACGTGGGAGAAGTGATACCCAGTTCTTTCAGGCACCATCTTAGTACGTCCCTGCTTCTTTTATGTCTTCGTCCAAGCTGAGGATGTATCAGCTCCTTCAGATACCTGACAGAAAGCCACTTGTGCAACCACCGTACCCCGGCACTGTGATTTATCCTGCGCCAACAGCTTGAACCGGTGCTCCTTTGTGTGCAGACACTGCAGTATTTATACTGCTTACAAAGTCGCTTCATGAATTGGAATTTTTCAATATTACTGGTAAAACTGCACTGCTACTATGAGAAATTATACTGAGTGAGAGAGAAAGAGAGAGAAAGTGAGCCTATAGCTCCTATAGCTACAGTATATAAAGCTTATGGACAACAGTTTAGTGCTGTGTAAACCGTAAGTCTAAATCATCAAGAATTATTCATCACATATTAATCATCTTAGTTACGTATGTGGTTTCTGACACTGAAATGACCAAAAGAACAAACAAAATTCAAACATCAAGATTTCTGTCACTACTGTTTTTAGTTATACAACATAGTTTAATCCATTTTTTTAAGAGTATACGTAAATAAAAGTTTCCTATGTCTTGAGTAAGATCACTTTATAATGCACTTGAAAGCAAAACCAGCACAAAACTTAAGAAGCATATCAGAAACATCAGTTGTGCTTGGGGTGACTGGAAATTGCCCAAACCACAACATTAATAAACAAAAGAAGTCAATTTTTAGTGGATGGCATCCAAGAGAGTGTTCATTTGACAGATTTTCAGGACAGAAAACGATCTTCTGGACCACATTTCAGTGGGCATTCTGCCATAAGTCTATGAAGCAGTAGGTGAGCAGGCAATGGTAAATGTCCTGTGCCATAAGCAGAGCCATAAATTGTTGTTACTGTGAGAAAACATTAATAACTTTACTGTAGGGCAGCAATCATAAGGCTATATAACACCTTTGTAAGTCTTTCAAGACAACTGACATTCACATATACAAACATTAATAAAGACTTAGTCCAACAAGCATCAGTTGTTATAACACTTTCTGGGGTGAAAATGACAAAAGCAGCCTTTATGAGAACTGACACTTGTTGGAATATGCCTTTATAAATGTAACTGTTGGTTGATGTCAGATGTCATAAAGGGTTTATGCAGGCATCATGTAGCCTCATGTATCCTGTCCTTCGGTAAGTGTTACCACATTAATTATTAAAAAATATGAACAATACGATACATTTTGGTTTTAGTTAACCCTTATAACTTTTGGCAAATATGGCAAATGCTATATGTTAGTTACATGGTTTTTATTACATGTTTTTTAAATTCCAATAACTTTAGTTCTACGTGACACAGGAACACCAAACAAAGCTCAGCATGACGTCTGACATCTCGAGCATCAACACAAACCAGGGGAAACTTCCGTATAAAGAGTTGTTTGGCTGTAGGACTACAATTTACCATTTGTTGCGCTTCTGGAACAGATCCGTGCCGCTCGTATTTACGGGTTAATGTCCGTTCTGCTCTATTCTTTTATCTTTTTCTTTTTTGTTTTTCACAGATTTTGCCTTCCATTCTGCTTGTATTTCACTTTTTCATGGCTACTGAAAAGCACGCCAGGCACCTGTAAGATTGCATCTGCCACACACGCCCAAGCGGGGAACACATTACAAGGTGTGACACTCCAATCAGCTCTGGGGGAAAAAAAAAACTAACAAGCCCAATGTATCCTCCCTGGATTTTCTGACAGAACATGTGCTTCAATAGCTAATGACCCGCCCAGCGGCTGACAAGCAATTACGAAATTACAAGTACAAAAGCTCATCAGCCATGCCCAGAATATTAGAACTCTATCATACAGGACTGTGTTTTTCATCAACAAAGACAATTTCACGATGGCAACATGTCTAAAGAAAGGCTTGTCAGGAGTAAATTGGTGTGTTGACAGGCTATTGTGTGTGTTGTTGTTGTTGTTTTTTTCTTTCTTTTTTAATAGTGGTGTAGATTACATACATGCAGAATTGCCACCCCTATGTGATATCGGATTTCTTCAGGTTAAATTGACTACTTTCTTGACAGGCCTTGAGGCATTGTAGGACTGTTTAGCCCTTATTCTGTCCTGAAGCGCCATTTTTAGATGCAAAGCACTTCATGAACCTGGCTTGTAACTCGCACACTTTCTTTCTTTCTTTCTTTCTTTCTTTTGAGTTTCCACAAGGGAGAGCTATTAGCACTCAAGTAGCTTTTGTGTGTATCACTGAAAGTAGGGAAATAGGCATAAACACATTCCAGTATTCGTAAAAAGTGCTAAATGTCCTAAAAGCCCCAAGAGTTGCTATGAAAGGGTGGTGCTTCACATCAATGACACTGTGTTCATATGGTAACTGACTTATAAGGACTGTTTGAGTGTTAAGTATCACAAATACTTAACTGAATCAAACAGCAGTAATGGTTAGAGCTTTCCCTGTCGTGCCAGGTTCAAAACATCATTTAATCTCCCAAACTAAGCTGTTCTGTCATATCATTTCCAAAGAAATCACACCACTCTTAGGTTCAGGTCATGAGTACAATATTTCAATCACCTAGGCGGATTATATCTCTATGTGAAATTAGTCAGAATGAACAATAAACACGCCTGGTAAGGATCGCAGTGTTTACACAGCAACAGATGAGGCGACTGTTTCATGTGCAGTAAAAGAGCATGAGAAATCATCACAGAGGGAAGCACATGACAGTCATTTTGAGAATGTATAGATCAACCACATATTGAGAGCAACTGACACGCAAGTAGCTTTTGTGTGTATCATTGAAAGTAGGGAAACTGACATGAACAGATTCCAGCAGTCCTAAAACATCCTAAAAGTCCTAAAAGCCCCAAAGAGTTGCTATGAAAGGGTGGTGCTTCACATCAGTGACACTGTGCTCATATGGTGACTGATTTATTAGGACTGTTTGAGTATTGCAACATCACAAATTCTTAACTGAATCAAGTTTTCCCTGTCATACCAGGTTCAAAACATCATTTCATCAACCGAACAAAGCTGTTCTGTCATATCATTTCCAAAAAATCACCCCACTCTTGGTTTAATGTCACGAATACAAGATTTCAATCACCTAGGTGGATTATAACTCTATGTAAAATTTGTCAGAATGAACAATAAACACACCTGGCAAGGATCCCACTGTTTACACAGCTACGGTTGAGGAGACTATTTCATGTGTGGAAAAAGAGCATGAGAAAGCATCACAGAGGGAAGCGCATGTGTAGAATGCATAGATCAACTGCATATTGAAAGCGTGTATATCATCACAAAACAATGGACATATACTTCATATTCATAACATGCAGGGAAAGAAGCCTGAACAGGCCTGCAGTAAAAGCTATTTTCTATTCCATGTGGACTTTGGGCTCTTTGTACTGTCATATCAACACATTCCTTTTGAACATGAATGAAGATACATCTTTCATAGTCAACCAGTGAAGCTGTGGAGGATTTCATCCATTGATATGGCCAAGATCATATTCAGACGATGTGGGAGTGGCATTTGGGCAATGCTGTATGAGGGTCTAATCCTCCATCCAAGAATCCCATGAGAATGTCTAAGTATTTTGATTAAGGCAGATTCACTGATCGGGGTATTGTGTGCATGTTTGTGCATATGTGTGTGTGTGTGTGTATGTGTGTGTGTGTGTGTGTGTGCGTGTGCATGTGTGTGTGCATAGCAACAACAAACCAGGGCAATCTGGCACAATCTCTCCCGGAAGAGCCTGTGAGTAACTGAGCTAAAATGAATGCATGGCTCAACAGAAAATGGAAAGAACGTAATATGAATGGCTTCATAATTCACAGCATGCTCAATAAATAAACAAATAAATAAATGGATAGATAAATAAATAAATAAGCACCGGCTAATGTGTAATTGAAACTTAAAATTCATGGCATAATAATAAAGTGTGGGTGCCAGATTCATTCAAAGGCTAATTATACAGCGTCAGAAGTTATAATGCCGGACAGCACAAGAAGCAGCCGGCCAAGGACTGCTAAGCCAACAGGGTCATAACATGCATTAGGATGGAGCATGCTGTCTTCATTCCTTAGCTTAAATTAAGGCGCAGCCACATGGCACAAAACAGAAAAAGAGCTAACTCTGGATGAAAGAATGTCAAAATATGGTCACATATCAATGATGCTGATAGTAACTGTTCATTAACACCTCCCATTTCTCCTCTATACGCAAACTGTACGCAAGTGTACAAATTATTATAACTAGGGTAACACTTTACAATAAGACTACCCTTAATGAGGGTTTTTTTTTTATATTTATAATCAGGTTGTAGACAGTTTATAAATCATTAATAAATAAGTTTATCTTGTCCCTTTCTCAGGCAGAATGTTAAACTGTCAACTTCATCAGGTCTTTGTTAAAATGCTACTACCGTTAAAACACCAGATCTTGCCAAACAGTGAACCTCCATCAATGTATGATAATGGTTATAATTTGTTTATAACTGATTATTAATGATTTGTAAACTGTCTACAACCTAATTAATAACCTGATTATAAATCATGTATAAACCCTTTATAAAAGTAGGCTTTTGGTAAAGTGGTGCCATAACGGGTTAATCTCATAATGCATGGAAGCATCATTGCATCTCATTGCATCATTTTCAAGAAAAGTGGATTATAGAGTGGTTTCCATTTTCTCATGATCTATATCTTGTATGTAGACGAGTATTTGTTCCAGAAAACACACTGAGTTGTCAACTAGGCCTGACAATCTGACAATAAATTGCCATTTAAGTAATTGCAATAAATGATTGAATTGTCTTTGTCAATTAATTGTGTGCAACTATTACAGTACAAATCTAAAGTACCTTAAAAGCACATTAGTTGTTAATATTTGGTGGTTCCAAAATGAAGACAAAAACAGCTTTATCTTAAATAAACAAACTCATCATTACTCATCAATGCCCTGAAAAAGGTATCATAGCACCAGTCAGTTAATTTTTTTAGTTAGTAAATATGTTTTCTGCCTTTTGTATGAAAAAGGAATTGCCTGCTGTGGAAAATAATTGCAGTCAGTTAAAATAATTGCGATTAACTCAAATAATTATGATGAGGTGATGATTTAATAATTGTGCCATGACTATTCACAGCACATTAAAACCGTCAAACAAAATGAAGGCAATAAAAGTGAACTAAGAGCAGCAAATACTGAAGTCTAGCAAAAGGCATAATTGTATTGATATTCACTACATTCATCTCTATCAAGAGTACCCGCTCTTCCTACTGGGCCAGCAATTTATTACTGAACGCCGCAATTTATGACTGAACAGCCCAAAATTGAGTTATTCAAGCACTCGACACACTAAAACACAGTGGCTCATCCTCTTCTGGTTCAGAAAGTGCTTTTCTGCCTCACTGACATCAAATTTCAGCTCAAAATGGAGCTTTCACAAGCACTAGTGTCACCGTAGGGAAAACACAGGCGAGGGCCTTTGACAGTTATGGAGAAATCATAGCGCCAGTAGGGGTGGACGTAAGTGTGTGTGTGTGTGTGTGTGTGTGTGTGTGTGTGTGTGTGTGTGTGTTTGTGTGTGTGTGTGTATGTAATATTTGTCATGCTGAAATGCATGCTTGACTAAATCAACATGCATGTAGATACACTGGAAATAGGAATGTAAGTACAGTCTTTCTAGGAACTCTCTAGGAATTTATAGTGAAATACATGCAAACACATGTATTAGTTTATATATATATATATATATATATATACA
>JBBPCZ010000142.1:8747664-8769412 GCA_037974445.1 Brycinus macrolepidotus | reverse complement strand
TGTGTGTGTGTGTGTGTGTGTGTGTGTGTGTGTGTGTGTACAGGCCTTTGCACATTGCACTTCATTGCCTTTCAGCTCATTTTAAATCATGACTGTCATCAGTCAAAATAAATATTGCACACACACACACACACACGACAACCTAAACTCGTGAAGCAGGCCTTATAACCCATTCACACTTCTCTAATACGCAACACGTTGATGTGGGTGGCATGCAACTGCGTTTAGAGATGTTGTACCAAAAAAAAAAAATCATGAGTGAGGAGGTAGGCGCGAGCTCATGCCGTGCGAGAATGGAGCTGAACGAGAGCTGTTCTTTCAGAATTACAGAGAGAAAAGGAGCTGTTCTTTCAGCACCACAAACAGGAAAGGAGCTGTTCTTTCAGCAAAACTGTGGGAAAAGGAGATGTTCTTTCAGCACCACAAAGGGAAAGGAGCTATTCTTTCTGCACCATGGAGAGAAAAGGAGCTGTTCTTTCAGCACCACTGTGGGAAAGGGAGCTGTTCTTTCAGCACCACAGTGGGAAAGGGAGCTGCACTTTCAGCACCACGGAGAGAAAGGAGCTGTTCTTTCACCACCACTGTGGGAAAGGGAGCTGTTCTTTCAGCACCACTGTGGGAAAGGGAGCTGTTCTTTCAGCACCACTGTGGGAAAGGGAGCTGTTCTTTCAGCACAACGGAGAGAAAGGAGCTGTTCTTTCAGCACCAGTGTGGGAAAAGGAGCTTTTCTTTCAGCACAACTGTGAAAAGGTGCCAGAAAATTCACAGCACCTGCCAACAAAGGCTTAAACACACCAATTAAACAGCTGGCAAAATGACTTGTGCATCCCTTGTGCAATATCTACAACTGTGCATCATTCTGGCACTACCACTACAAGTTCTACATGTTTGAGTGATGCAATCATTCTGGTGTGTGTTTTTGTTGGACAGGAGTCAAGCAGTAATCACAGTGACTATTCTGGCATTCTGGGACATCAAATGGGGGGGGGGGTCCAGCTTTGCTTCTTCCCATTTCCGTCGTTTACAACTTTCTTTCTTCTTTTCTTTCTTTTGAATGGTTGAAAGATGTGTATGTAGGCTTGACTCATGTCTTTATCAATCAATAATGACTCATAATACTGTCCAAACACCCACCATACTGTTGCACCATCATGTAATACCTAATACACTCATAACACCACACTGTTCCATAATACCAGTGCAGTGGTTACACACTAAGTCAGCTTTCTATTATGTAACACATACCTTAAGAGATGAGCCACAACACAATGTGTAAAAGCACTGAAGCCTCACATCACCTCTTATTTGCACTGATGCCCCATAAACTGCCTTACAGTAACCCTTCCCCCTCCTTATACGAACAAGTTACACATACTACACAAATGACCACTCTACATACAGTTCATATGTACATACATATGAAGGTGTTGCTTTTTGCTGTAGGGGTTCTTTTCTTCTCTCACTCTCTCTCTCACTCAATATATATATATATATATGTATATATATATATATATATATATAGAGAGAGAGAGAGAGAGAGAGAGAAAGAGAGAGAGAGAGAGAGAGTGTAAAGTGGCCCCTTATAGTCACGCGTGAACACACCACACCACAGCACACAGTGTGAACAGTGTGAAATTCTTCCTCTGTATTTAACCCATTCACCAAGTAAAGCAGCGGGCAGCCAGGAACACAGCACCTGGGGAGCAGTGTGTGGGGATGGTACCTTGCTCAAGGGTACCTCAGTGGTGCCACTAGCAGTCCCGGGATTCGAACCCACAATCATCTGATCGCAGGGGCAACTACCTAACCACCAGGCCACCAGTTGTCCCAAAAAGCAATGCCTGGGCCCCAGGTCTTTGCGCATTGCACTTCAGTTTGCCTTTCAGCTCATTTTAACTCATTTTTAAATTCATTTTAATGAATTTCGTAAATGTTGCACACACAC
Organism: Brycinus macrolepidotus; assembly: GCA_037974445.1. Classification (NCBI taxonomy): domain Eukaryota; kingdom Metazoa; phylum Chordata; class Actinopteri; order Characiformes; family Alestidae; genus Brycinus; species Brycinus macrolepidotus. The sequence continues at coordinate 8,767,467 of JBBPCZ010000142.1, read as the reverse complement.
ACACACATACACATGCACACACACACACACACACACACACACACCTGCCGCGCGCTCTCTCTCTCTCTCTCTCTCTCTCACCTGAAACAGGCGCAGGATGTTGGCCACCATGATGGACACGGAGCTGGCCGAGGCCCCGATGACCCCGACCACCTTCTCGGGCTTGACGAAGACGGGCGGCTCGCCGTTGGTGCAGCGCACGTCCGACGTGTCCTTCTGGATGAGGGCCTGCACGAAGGTGAGCGACTGCTCGAGCGCGTGCGTGTCGCGCGAGCACGTGTCGAGCACGCGCGCGCCCAGCGTGATGTTGGGCAGCAGCTCGTCGTCGCCGTTGATCTGGTCGAGCGCGTAGAGCATGGCCTCCAGCCGGTGGATGCCGTTCTCCTTCTTCACGTCGCCGCACGGCTCGCCCGCCGCGCCGCGGGCGTGCACGGGGAAGAGGCCGCCCAGCGTCACGTCGCCCTCGATCCGGATCGAGTGCGGCGCGAACGTCTCCTGCGCCTCGGCCGCGGCCAGCAGCGCCTCCAGCACCCACAGCAGTCTCCACGGGAAACACGAGCCACGCGGGGAGAGCGCGCGCCTGCCCATGGTCTCCCGCGCCACGCGTCAAACGCAGGAATTAACCAACAAAACACCAAAAAGGAGGGATTTTATTTGTTGGAAACAAAGTTGGAATAGGTCAGACTAAAGCCAAAAGCCATTTTCGTCCTGAAAAGTGGTGTATTATTATTATTATTATTATTATTGTCGTTATTATTGTCTTTAAAAAGACGTGTAAATATTTAAAGATTTAAAAGATTACGCGCGCGAGCGACCATAGCTGCGTAGCTTGTTGCTCGCATTACGCGCAAAAAAAAACAGGTAAAAAATAAGAAAACCACAGATTTACATCACAGTACCTTGGCACGACGTTTTATCCACACACCTCGAGCATGGTGTCGAGCGAAAATAAACACTCCCCTGAAAATGAATAATAATAATAATAGAAAAAGTGCTTGGATATTCCAGTGAGGAGAAGAAGAGCAGAAGATGAGGAGCACCAGAGCTCGCGCCACCCGTCTCCACAGCCTCGAGACTGATCACGGAGTTGGAGAGACAGAAACTACGCAATCCCACGACACTGGAAAGTACAACTTTGAAGGATGAACGAGTCACGCGAGGAACGAGAGGAGCCTCCAGGGGCTCTCAAACATCTGTTTTTTTTTTCTTTTTCTTCTTTTTTTATCTTATTCTTTGGAGGGGGTGAATCAGGTGTTCCCGAATGAAGAGAGGAACTTCTGCAAAAGCGAAGAAACAAACAAACATATTTGAAAAATCCAGAAGAGCGACCCGAGCTGAAGATAGCAGGAGCGTCTTCTCCGGAGCTCGAGTTGTAAGAATGACGCTTCCTCTCCTCTCAGCCCGGACCGGTTTCTTTTCCCACCCGTTTTCAGCCAAGCCCCGCCCTGCCTCGTAACGATTGGCTGAAAGAATTCCGTCGCCTACGCTAGGATTGGCTAGGTATGCACGGTTCGCCTAACTCACAGCCAATCGTAGCGCAAGAAGGTGGGACGGTGTAGGGAATACGGGTGGGTTTAAAAAAAAAAAGAAAAAAGAAAAGGAAAAAAAAAACGCCTCCACCCAGAATCAAATATGCGTTTTTCAAATGACTCAACGCGCGCGCGATCGATTCCACGTCGGTTTAACACGGTAACGGGGAAACCGGAGTCGTGATACTTCACACCTCACTCATCACACCTCACTCCATACACCTCACACCTCACTCCTCACTCCACACACCTCACAAGGAGGTGAGTTGTGGAAACACAAACCCCAACTCTCCAAACTCTCTCTCTTTCTCTCATCCATCTCTATCTCTTTATCTATTATCTCTCTCTCTCTCTGTCTCTGACTTTGTCTTCTCATTCTTGCTTCTCTCTCTCTCTCTCTCTCTCTCTCACTATCTCACACCCATCTCTATCTTTCTATCTCTATTATCTCTTTTTCTCTCAATCTCTCTTTCTCTCTCTTCTTTTTCTTACTCTTATCTCTCTATTTCTCTCTCTCTTATCCATTTCCCTCTATCTCTTATCTGTTTTTTAACCCTTTCTCTTCTGTTTCTTCCTCATCTCGCTCTTTCTCTTCTCTCTCCTATCATCTCTATCTATCTCTTATCTCTCTCTGTCTTTGACTCTCTCTTTTACCTTTCCCTCACTACCTGTCACCCATATCTCTCTCATCCATCTCTCTATCTCTCTTTCTCTCTCCCTGTCTTTGACTCTTTCTTCTCTTTCTTGCTTTTCTCTCTTTCCTCTGTCTCACTCTCACTATCTCTCACTCCTCTCCATCTACCTTATCTCTCTTTCTCTCCCTTTCCTCTCTCACTATCTCTCATCCATCTCCTATCTCTCTTTCTCTCTTTTTTCTTTCTTGCTTTTCTCTCTCTCTTTCTCTCTGTCTTTGACTCTCTTCTCTTTCTTGCTTTTCTCTCTCTCTTTCTCGTTCTCATCTCTCTCACACTCTCTCTCTTGTCCATCGCTATCTCTTAATATTGCTTATCCCTCTCTCTTTTTCTCTCTCTTTCTCTTTCCTCTCTCTTTCTCTCTCTCTCTCTCTTCTCTCTCTCTCTCCCATCCATCTCTATCTTTTTATCTCTTATCTCTCTCTGTTGTTGATTGTCTCTTTCTCTTTCTTCTCTCTCACTCTCTCATTCATCTCTCTTTCTCTCTCTGTCTTTGACTTTCTCTCTTCTCTCTCTCTTATCTCTCCTTCTCTCTTTGCCTTTGACTCACTTCTCTTTTGTGCTCCTCTCTCTCTCTTTCTCTCTCATTAACTGTCTTATCTTTTTTATCCATCTCTATCTCTCCATCGTTCTTCTCTTTCTTCTGTTTATTGCTCTTCTCTCTCTCTCTCTCTCTCTCTCTCTCTCTCTCCCCTCTAAGCTAGGCTGCACGCTCTAATCCCCCAAACATGACAGCATCTCCTCTGAATCAGAGAGAAAAGCAGAGCGACGCTCCTCTTTATGCTTTATGCTTTGGCTGTGTGCGGCTATTAGCTGTCTTGCTAACCCACAGCAGTGGCAGAAGGAGGAGGCAAACTGTGAAACGTGAAGCTTTTCTTTCCCAGTCCACTTTCTCACACGTTTCACTCGCTCAGCTGTGACTGGCGCCCACTCGTGTCATTTAGACACACGAAACTCAAACCTCACCACTGAAATCAATTAAAAAGAGGTAATAGCTGCTGATTTGGCAGATTCCTGTCATGGTTTTTCATCAGCAAAGCCAGCGACTGTGGCTGTCTGTATGAATTCCTAATTTTAGCCTGTGATGATTTGTGCCTGCTGCAGTGGATGGACTGGTGTTCAGAGAAAGTTGAAGCATCTTATGCAAATGTACTTGTCAGTGAAAAAAAAAAAAATCCTCATGAGCTGTAGCTCTTGTTATGGATTGTGTCATTTAAGATTATTAGTTGTTTGCTGTTCAGAGGCATTGGTTTCAGTCATAGCTAGGTTGAGGTCAGTCAAGTTGAGGTTAGCTAAAATTACTCCCCCCACACACCCCACAAAACTGCCAGAGCTCAACAGGTTTAAGAAGTTTTTTCTCCTTGTTCAATAATTTAAAGTGCTCCCATAATTTCTTAAGCTTCAGACTAAAGGTAAGCGCAAAAATGCTAAGCTTCTGAATACTAATTGAAATGAATACCAAGATTAAAGACAAATATTTGAGTATATATACACCAATCAACCGTAATATTAAAACCATCTGCCTTACTTTTTCAGCAATTTGTGTTACAGAAGATCTCCAACGTGGTCAGACAAGAAGGGCTAGCCTTTGCTCCCTATGTGCATCACTAGAGTTTTGGGCACCCATGATCATTGATTGCCAGTTCATTGATTGTCCCTCATTGGACCACTTCTGACAGGTACTGACCTCTGCATAACAGGGCCTGCTGTTTTGGAGAAGCTGTGATCCAGTCGTCTCGCCATCACAAACTGACACTTCTCAAAGTCACTCAGATCCTCACGCTCACCCATTTTTCCTGTTTCCAACACATCAACACACAACTGAGGAGGCCCTGCTGGCGTGGGTTCCATGAAGCACACACAAGCACTTTGAGCACCAATAGCTCTCCCTCATGGACAGTGTTCCAGCTGTTAAGCATGGCTTTATAATGATGTGTAGATTCCCTGATTATCATTCAAATGGCAAAGCAATCACTTAGCTGTTTCATCAATAATGTCATTTTAATTAGATCATTTTTAATGTATCATTTAGAGTAATCAAGGCAGCCCTAGATTATTTGTTTACACTATTTTTTTTATTTTATCTCTTCTACGCTTAGCCCTGCTCAGCACATGCAGTATGATCAGAGAGATGCGCAGTATGTTACATGTAAATATGTGGTGTTACACAGTTATAAATCCTGTACATCTCAAACGTGGAAACAGTAAAGATCAAAACCCACAAGAAAAACATGCCAAAGTATATAAACAAAGATTGTGTCCTTTTGTGTCACAGCACTTGTCATTTGAAAAACACTCTTAAAAATGAAGTGCCAATGATTCAACGTTTCAGCTGTACTGTACTTAATGAAAGTTAACATAGGTCTTATATCTCTCATCACTGTAGGAATGGTAACCCAAGCAGCACTCGCCATCCTAATACTAATAGCTGGCGCAAAGAGTTCATCTTCCACTTCGCTCCACTGGCATGTTTATACAGCCAATACTGGTCCTCAAGGCCACTGGAAGATTGCAGATCTTTCTTGCATGCTAATTGAATTAATAGCACCTATTTAAACTCCTTCTAGCACCTGATTAAGGTGATACTCACAAGCAGGGTCTGACACTTAACTGCAAAATGATATAGAAGTAATTAATCATAATAACATATTTTAAGGTGAGCGTCAGAGCTTTGGCAGCCCCCTCTGCTTTTATCAGCCGGAGCGTGGTAGTCTGATGTGCTGGAAGCTTGCCACCTGCACCCTGTTCCTCATAGCAACTGGATAATGTGATGCCAGGAGTATATTGTTATGTACTGCAGTGCCATGCCAAGACTGTCACAGTAAAAGAATAGCGATAGAAGGGCAACCAAGTGCACCATTGTGCCTTTTATGTACCCAGTTTTGCATCCTGTGCTTTACAGTACTCAGTATGATATTACACAGTGTTAGCAGATGTTTGCAGGACGATACAATCCACAAACCAGAAGAAAAGAACACCTGACATACAAACAAACATTATAGCAAATCCAAAGCTCAAGGCTCATCAGACTCTTTTCATCTTTACATCAGAAAAGTGAAGCAAGCATTATTTTAGGACCGAGAATTGTTTTAGGGCTTATTACAGTCATTTATAAAAAGTTCCTTGCCTCTCTCAAGATTACTGGATCAACCTGAATCAGATTAATATCAGTTCTATATGAGTCATAAATAGTCTGTTGGATCAAAAACTCATTTCTTTCTTTCTTTCTTTCTTTCTTCTTTATTTATGCTTACTCATTTATCACAGCATTTGGAAACATCAACATCATATGAATATTTCATAATGAACGGACCATTAAAAACAGTCCACAATTCATTGTTAAATAAAAGTTGAGAACGTTTTTCCCTTTTGCTGTAAAGTTAAGAGTGTAATGAGACACTCAGACCACAATTAGATTCACATTACTTGGTTCAGACTCAGTATTCTCACAACATTCTAATAAAATTTGAATGCAGAAAAACAGTGACTGTAATCTGGTTGTTAAAGAACTTTCTAACTTTTAAACTTAGAGCTGAGAGCCAGAACAGTGCTGGAGTGGGCTGTCGACGGTGCTGGACATTTACAAACTTTGGTGTTCAAATGATGTAGTTGGATATTTAATATAAATATAATGTTCATTCCCAGAATGCATTATCACACCTCTTTGAGGCATGGTGTCAAGTTTGCATTGCAGTTTCTAAATTTCATGAATATTTACATCCCTAAAAGTAAGGATCAACAACAGTTGTTTCTTCAAACATAAAGTAAATGTTTGTAGAAACATATACAGGTAATACGGTAAAAATATATTATCAATAACCTTATATGTAAATATTATCCCATATAAATATATCATCACAACAGATTTTCATGATCCAATATATATCACAATGTTCAATCTGATAAATTGGAACGGACAAAAAAAAAACATATTTGAAAAACACTATCAAAAACTATCAAGTCCAAATGATCACTGTACCTAATAAAAATTAACATTCTTCATTTTACATTCTGTACTGAGTCAGAATTGTGGACTTTTTCCATTTGTTTCAGTGACACAAATGGTAGAAAGGTAAGGGGTGTTGTTTTCATCCAGCAAAACAAGATTGCATATGCGACAATAACATTTCATCCTATTCACATTATAAAATAATCTCCTCGTAGACTTGCACTGAAAGTTGAGAATCCACCCTTTTCCGCAGAAGTCTACTTGTTTCAATGAACTACAAGAAAGAAATAACATGGAATTAAACCATGCTTTTGTCATCCCGACAAACCTGTAGGCACTTCCTTTCCTCACAACAGGAAACTCAACAGCAAACGCCTGATGTTGTCACTAAGTCCCATTATCCTGACATGTTACCCCCCCCCCCCCATAGGACATGCAGGCCACCTACTTTAATGTGAAGTGTAGTGAGACAATTGTTTTCCCAAACCAGTGAGGGACAATTCATCACTTAAGCCACCTTTTAACCAGTGCAACCTCTGACAAATATCAGCAGGTGACCAATTTACGTCCTACTGATGGAGTGGGCCTTTCTCTTTTTTACCTCTGCTGTGACCCAAATCCTAAAACAAGGACATCCTTCATCATGTGCCCCCTAGTCACTGCTTTTAGATGGACCTCCACGGAGTGGAAAATGGCTTCTGTTGTGCTAAACAAAAATGAAATTGATCAGTTTCCCAATTGATCTTTCATGCTGTATGTATGAGGTTTGAGAATGCCTCTGAGTTTTAGATTTCACAAACAGCTTCCCCATAGAACAAGAAAGAATAGGCTAGCAAAGGAGACTGCCACTTTTCTCAAATTGAAAATGATTTAAACAAAGGAGGCATTGCTCTACTGTTCTGGGGGCCCACAGCAGTTTCAGTTTCCTTCATTGGTTGTGCTTACTTGTTAAGGCACTGGTGTGGCTTTGATGAAGGTTAGTGATATATGAAATACAATTTATACAATTTTATTTATTAGTCTTGGATCAATTAGTGCTGAATTCTTAACTGTTGTAGACCAAGAAGATTCCTGAAAATGACACCTTCTATTTCACATCATGATGTTGGCATGAGGCATAAGGGCCCACAGCATCTAAGGGTTAACAGTATGATGGCCAACTAATGTTTAAATGGCCTATTTAAACTGTAGACTGACTTGGCCTACACTACCATATACACTCTTAAAAATAGACTAATCATTCGAAAGGGTTTTTTTTATTGTGGGGATTGCCCAGTTTAATCATTGCCAATTCCATTCCCCACATACTAACAAGGTTTGCTCCTACCAGCACTGGGAATGTGAAGAGACACATGTGAAGCACAACTGCATCTTTTCAAACTGACAAAAACACAATATTGCACAGCTCACCACACTAAAGGCACTTTTCCATAGGCATACAGGAACCATGCTGTAACTAAACTGTACTGTGATGGCACAGAACTTGCAGCCCAGTTTGATTTTCCAGAATATCTCAGCCCGGTAACATTGTTTCTGACCCATCAGCAGTGCAATTCTCTCCTTATAGTTTATGGCCAGTCGTCCCAAAACCATGTCCATGGAGTCGAACCAGCAGAAAGGTTTCTTTCGGTCAGAACTGCTTTTGATATTGTGGTCTTTGATCATTTATAGTCTTGTTTGAGTTTTTTTTTTTTTTCTCAGCATTCTTTATCTGTGTGCTGAAGTTGTTAGTGATGTCCTGGTTCACCTTCGCATTTCTCACAGCATTAAAGATAAATTTGTTAGTGTTCATAGAAAACTCACACTGAAATTTATCTTCAGCCCAAACAGACAGTCATGCTTGTACTTAATCGACTTCTTAGTTCTTGGTTTGCATCTCCATTGTTGTTTTTTGTAAATAAAAATGGCCTTTTCCATGTTGTCATGGCAACATTTCGGCCAATCAGAAAGCAGAGACACGGTCAATTCGGCTGCGGACCACTTTTGGCACAGGTTCGGCTCAGGTACGGGACGCTTTATTTGTAATGGAAAAACATTCGCGGTACGACACAGTTCCTTGTGCCAGTGTAAAAGTGCCATAACTTCCAATTCTGTTAGTTCTACCAATTCTACCATTGCTATGAGTAATAGAGGATCACAGAGGGCCATCTTACCCACCCAGGGAGAGCGAAGTCAGTTTTCTGTCTTGGACTCACTTTTCTTAAGCGTGAAAAATAACTAAAATTAAGCAAGGTTCATTTCTGCTGAAGTGCTCCGAGACGTCAAATGCGCTTTTGTGGAAATAAATACCCTTGAAGCAAGCACTTATTATCTGAACTCACTTTTGTCAGATACACAGGAAATTACTCCAGCTCCAACCTTTGCATTTCATTGATTACAACGGTGAACATTATCCTTATTGATCTTTCATCTCTGCAAAGCCCAAATATCACATTAATTTTAATTATTGGTTGTTAGCTACAAGCAAGGTTTGGCCCTCATTCGCTGATGATTCATAATTGCTTATTATGCCATTTATGAAGTCCCACATGTTGGATTAGCATAAAGTGTTACCAATGTGTTAATGGGATAGAATCTCCAGTGACGACTTGGGAGGGAGCATGGCAAGCCCCAAAAAATTAGGCTTCGGTTAGTTAATTAGATCAGTATGTGGATGATTACCCAGGTGAACTCATTCTGCAAGGTCCTGCAGTAGAAATGTACAGTTTTATATTGTACTGTAAATTGTTTTGTGTACTGTTGACTGCTGTTTTTTCTGGAGGTGCTGAGAGAAGTGGCTTTTGAAGGCTGCACTGTTGACTAGTTATTTATTTCCCTTTTCAGTGTATTGATGGCATCTAGAGTGTAGATGAATATTTTAGACTGTGTTACTGTTAGAAACAAAGCAACTCATGAATAGCCCTGTGCATTATTCAATGTTCTCCCTCAAAAGCTTTTGAGCCTGTAATGGTTAAACAGTTCTCAGGAAACAACATTTTAGGTCAAATGGTGGGCATGATACCCTGGAAAGAAACCGCTTTAAAAGAATGAGTAATTTATGAGGCGAAGGCCTTGCAGCTGGGAATAGGGCCCATGGCCTTTGGAGGATGGTGAAAAGTTTGGGAATGTGGATGGTAAACCTGGAAATTTCCAACAGTGTCTCCAAAGGACAGATATTAATGGTAGATTCACATTTCACCAAATGCATGGTTCATCATGTTTGTGGTTAATCTCCTTTTTCTAGGTATGGTAAACACTTAGCGAGACATTTTTACACCTGCAATCCCCAGACAAGAGTGGGTGGCAGACCTTTAAAAAATTGGAGACATTCTAGAGCTTTCACCACACTGAGGGACTCGTTGTTGCCTTTCTTTTCTCTCTGGTGTAGTAAAGAGAGACACACATCATAAATTTCAGCTAATTAGAGTGCATGTACCACCCATTCAAGTGAAAGCCAAATTTTTTTGGTGGGTGAAACCCACTCTAATTTCAGCCAGTGAAAAACAGCAGCATCATATATCTTGTGCTTCTTAGTCCTACACTTGGCACCATATGCGAGTCTGGGATCTCACTGACAAATTTCCAAGCGACAAAACAGTGGTTGAGTCTGTCAGTCATCTTCAGGCGTCATCTCTTAATTATTGTTTACACTGGGTCATAACTAACCTCCATTGTCAGAGCAAAGTGCTTTCTTGAGCTATACCAAAGCCACTCTCTTTTATCTGCTCTTCCTCTGAGAACCGTGCTGTTCAGACGCACTTGATGAACCACTTCATCCTCCGTTCCGCTGCCACAATTACGCCACCGAATTCAATGTGGCAACCTTGAACAAAAAAGAGAACAGGTGCCAATTATCACCTGTCTGTGTCTTTTGGTACATAATTACACAGCGATTACTCCACCTCGCCTTGCTGAATGAGAAATCCTTTTAATCACTGCAGAACTCTTCCTAAGGGGCTGGGGATGTTTGTGTGGGTGGTCTCGGCGAGATAGCATTATTAATTTGATTAAACAAAAAACCTCCAATCTCGTGTCCCCTGCGGCACCGTAACGGCCATAGTTGGACGATAACTAAAATCTTCGAGGAAGCAGGTAAATGCTGTCATTAGCTCATCCTTCAAGCAGTTTCCATTGAAAAAGTACAATTAAAAAGCCCATATCAATAAAAGCCAAGTTTTCCTCATTTTTTGGAATGAGAACTTCAGTGGTTTAGCCACACCCATTCATAAAGAGTGTTTCAACCAGGACTGCCTTTTGAATTAGGCACAATACAGGACAGCCAATCAGAACACTGCTCATTTACATATGTGTGTCTTAAAGGCACCATAACAAAAATGAGCTCTTTAATTCTAAAGATGCAGAAAATGATGGCTCATAAACCCACACCCACATTAGAAGTGGACCTCAAGGGTACAACAATGTAGGATATGGGCTCTTTAAGGCAGAGAGGTAGTGCCGGGAGAAACACCCTGAAAACATTTATTTTTTCAGTTCACATATTTACAGAGACAAACTCAGTTTATGTGCTGCAATAAGATTCTAAAGTCAAGGGCATATTTTTTTTTTGCTGTTGATTTTACCTTGGGCAGCATTCCAAGACTGGGACTCCATTCCGGTTCACACTAACACTGTCTGGATGAATCGAGTGACTTTGTCAAACTGTTGTTTAAGCCATGTTTATTTGTATTTGTGGAAGTGGGGGAGGTTTGAGAAAAAGGCGAATATTTGCCTGCATTTTTTTTTCTTCTTTTTTCCAGATACAAAGCGGTTACATGCTTTTAAGATTCTGCTCATTGGCACCAGCTGTTCAGCAATCTGTTCCATTTTTTTCCAGAGAAGCGCCATTGCCTTTATTTATTTATCTGCAAACAAAATTGAGGCATACGAGGTCTGCTTGGAAACGCTCCCTCCAATGATATTGAATAAGCCCATTTCTACGACAACCCAAGTCTGAAATTGAAGTCGGTAGATCACCCTCCTATTGAATTAGCCTATGGGATTCCTATATTAGATGGAAACTGAGGACGTAGATTTGATCACAGAGCTTGCATGATTCTACAGCGAATGAACTTTGAGGCCACTGCTGCAACTCAAATTTGCTAGGAATGAAGTGGTTCCTGTGGAAAGAAAAGAGGCAGGGGTGGCCCTCGCTGCCGTATGCGCCATTAAACCCCGAAGAATACATCGCTTGAGCTCATGCAGAGTACACAGTTGCCCAGATAATGCACTTCTGTGATCACATTACAGCTAATGATATTGTGGTTACCGCCTACAGTCTCGAAGTGCCACACATTAGTAATAATAGAGATTTTTTTTTTTGTGTGACATACAAACCCTTCGTTTTCGGATAACCCCTCAGGCTTGTTGCGGTATTATATACTTCTGCAAATAAGTGCGTAATACCAGAGGGAGTGTACGACAAGCAGTTCTTTAAAAAGCCTTTACTGTTGCTTGTTGAGCATGATTTAGCTCGGCGGCACTGTGTAGTCCTCAATGGAACACTCGCATTCATTACGGGTACAGTGCGGCTACTCCATAGGGGCTTTACGAATTGCACTTGGTAAAATGAGGCTATTCATTTTGCCCCCAAAATTGCTAGAGCGGGATTGCAAATGTGTCAAAATCTCACCATTTCGTTGGTGGTGTGAAAAATGATGTGTTTAAAATAAGGCCATAATGTTCTTTGGAACAACGCATTTGTAATAAGTCACAAAAATACTGTCTTAGAAAGAGGGCGCTTTATCTTACCTACTCTGCATCCAGTCCACTACCATCACACGCACTGATTGCGGGCCAGGGTCAGGCCCCGTCGGGACAGTTTTTCACCCAGAGAAAAGTCTACGAGACTTTTAATGCAGCCTTCAACAAGACATAATAAGTGCTAAGCTTCTGTGCGTCTGTGTGCCTCTCTGCTTGTGAGAGATGGCTACGGCTCCCTAGATCACTCCTGTCCAGCTATCGACTTCTAAAAGGAGAGCCACACGCACCATTCATCAAACTGTAAAGCGCCCGCTTCCACGGACTCCAAGCTCGGTCTCCCTCTACAATAGAGGCAGTGACCCTAATTATGATTTTATGTGCCAGAAGGTTACACGTTCACCCTTGAGCAATGGGATATGTGCTCCAGGCTCCTTATTGCACACATCTGTCTCACAGTTCACTGCTGTTAATATTTGCCCAGTAGTTCTCTGCAAAAAAATGTAAACATGTTTATACTGGTTAAAGGAGAGCATTCACCATGCATAATTTATATATATGCACACACTGGTATATCATGGATTTCGAATGTTAATGTGATTTTTCGGCTTCTGGAGCAGTGTGGAGTCACCAGCTTTGTTGACATTGCAGAGTGTTCTGTGAAATCAGCTGAGGCACTGGCTAAAAAAATGCTCATAGGGCATGGATTAGCTACAGCGCAGGAGAAGTAACAAAGGCTCAGAATGCACACAGCAAAACAGCTGGCTCTATTCTTGGCAGCATAATTCATTTAAGCACAGTGTAGAGCCCTGCTGAGACCTGCAGAGTCAACATTAGCACAACACTGCCCCCTGTAGCAGAGCAAGCCAGGTGTGATCTCAGGTTGCACTGGAGCCCAGGTTATCAGAAATATAATTGAATTCCCTTTGAGAAAGTCAGCCTTGTCTACAGCATGACTTCAAGAATAGGATGGAGGTTATTTCAAGGATAAAACAAAAAAATATATTAGTAACATTAATATCTTGGCAAGGGAACACATCTTAGATGTAGGCAAAATATCACATAGGTATCCTTCTGAGTATGTTCTTTGTATCTCTAGATATTTTACCTTACATTAAGTGATATTTTTCCAGTTGAATGATTTTACAGGTCTGTGCAATAAGGCAGCTTTACTGCACAGTGAATTAGCTCAATGGACAGAGTGGTTTCAAATACGTAAAAGTGTCTTTAAAAAGGTTTAAAAATCTTATCAAAAGCACCTCATAATGGGGAATATTAATGTATAAAAAAATAATAATTAAAAAAATGCAGACGTTATAATTGACATAATACTTATAAGGCTGCACATAACGGAAAACCAATTTTTCCTTTCTTCGAATTTTCTTTTCTTAGAGATGAAAGAGTTTTATATAAAACATTTTTGTTGTAACATGTACTGGTAACAACCCAGTCAATATACAACCCTGTCCATATAGTCCATAAATGTAGATTAGGCAGCAAAAACAACCAGTTTTGAAGTCACTGTTATAGTGAGGTCACAACTGCCAATACATTTATATACATCTGCCTATTCAGTGTGTTCAGCAGTTTAGCCCAACCCATTCACACTGAAGTTTTAAAGAAGTTATAAAGAGTCTGGCGTTTCATCAAATACATGGGCCCTTTAAAGTGCATTCACTTGACAAGCTCTTAGTTTCTGCACTATTTGCAAGACATGCAGATCCGATCCAAAGTGCAAGTGTTTGTGGATGATGCATTTATGCTGTCAAAACCTCAAGTGAAAACACACACACACACACACACACACACACACATACACTCACATATACACACACACACACACACACTCACACACTCACACGCACACACACACACACACACACGCACGCACGCACGCATGCACACACCCACCCCAAATAGGTTCCTCACTATTAGTAGAGTGATGTATGAGCTAATTAATTGTTGCCTCAAGTTGGACTAATTGATTGTTTGCCTCAGTCATTAAATGCATTGAATAATAAATACCAGACCAACTTGGACTTGTTATTGTTTGCAAGCCAAATTCTGGATAGTTTGAATGATTGCAATGAATTTGCATACTCTGTGTTTACATATAAGAGTAAAAGCACAGAAAAAAAGCGTATAAGCTGTCAGTTCCAGCGCTAAAATAAAGGTCACTAAGCTTGGCACTGTGGCTCGGGGACATGGGAAGGTGTTTTAACCTGGGGGTGTTGAAATTTTAAGCAGCATGTATGCCACACACACAGTGACATCACACAAATTGAAATTTTCAAACAACTTGCATAAGACAGAATGTCATAAAGTGCTAAAAAGATAACAATATAAACATATAACTGATGTACTAACACCAAATACACACCATGTTATCTCTAAATGGGATATAATGATTGAAAATAAACAAAAATTCAAAACATTATTGTTTTTCAAAATTTAAAAAACAATATCAGGCGACAGAACAGATCTTCTGAAACATCTTTTTGCTTCTGAAAATGTGACGTTAAAATCTATATTATACATAACATAAATAATTCATAAAATGTAAAAAAAAAAAAAACTAAAATTTAAAACCTCCAACCTAATGCAAGCGCAGATATGCCAAATGATTTTACATTTCAGTTTTTCATTGTTTGTTTATTTTTAGCAGTTGCAATTAAGCAATCCTGAAATCCCTGCCCTCTCAGTACCCCCACTGCCCACGTACATTCTGCAGCTCATTAATATCAGTCTTAGTTAATGAGATCAGCTGGTAACTCGCTGAAAATTGCATCAGCTTCACACATGCAGTCTTTCCTCTTAGTCACATTAGCCATTATATTGCTAATTAGCTAAACTGGCTCAGCACTGTTGTGAAAACTGAAGTATGAGGCCTTACTCTGTGGGACAGACCAGCAAGACCAAGCACAGATAGAGGAAGAACATTTGGAAATCACAGGGGCACCAAAACATCAGCAATCATGAATAACATTGCGAATGTAAGTGATTTTACTGTGCCACTCGCACAATATTGTGTAAGCAGAAGAATGCAAGAATGCAGGGACGCACGTTTCTGGCTTTTCAGAGGCAAATGTTTTCAGACTCACAAGCTTGGCCTCTCACCTTCCTCTTTAATTACGTCCCTATTAAATGCGTTGCTCATTCGAGTGCTCCGTAATTCCTCCGTCTGAGTTGCAACAAAAGAATAATCAAGGCCTCGCAAATTGAACCGGCCAACAAAGGCATCCACGGAGCGCCAGAATGCATCCTGAAGTGTCACTTTGATTGAAAACGGCACTGAAGGAACGGCTTCCAACTCACTCGCTCGTACCTCTAAAGGAGCTGGCGAAGAACGTTTCCGAACGCAGCCTTCAAGAAAATTACGTTCCAAGAGTAAACACACAAAAAAAGTAAATGAAAAGCGCAACAACTCTTTCTTGTGCTGCGTTCGGGGAATGCAATCAAAGACCAAGGTGAGGGGCTTCCAGCTTCTGAAATAGGCTTTAGCTGATTAGAAGTAGACGTTTCACAGGGAGTGTTTTGAGCAACACCTTGGAGTGCCTTCAGCACAAGAACAGAATCTTCTCAAAACTCTGATAGTAAATGATGGGTTCGGCCCTTGCAATACAGAAACAAATGTACCGATGTGCTTAGTGCTGGGCTGCTGCTTTCTGATAATGTTGTAATTATTCATACTAATAAATAGATGCTGGCTAAAGCATAAATGCACTGTTACAAATCTGAGAGTAAGCTAAAGCAAATATGTAAATAAATAAATAAATACGTGCATACATACATATATTAAGAAATAAATAAATGCCATAACCCCAGTGCTTGCACTACATTGCAGTTGTGTGTCTCAAATCTTAAAGGGCCTCAGGTACCACTTTACATTAAGACTACCCTTATAAAGGGTTTATAAATTATTTATAATCGTATTGTTAAATATGCTGGACAGCTTACAAATCACCAATAAAGCACCTGATGAAGGTCACAATTTAACATTCTGACTGAGAAAGGTACAAGATCAGCAACTAGCAAGATCTGAGATCTTGCCGAAAAGTGAGCCTGCATCAATGGATGACAATTGTTATAACTTGTTTATAACTTCTTATTAATGATTTATAAACTGTCTACAACCTAGTTAGTAACCTGATCATAAATAATTTATAAACAACTGGAAAGAGTCTCATTGTAAAGTGGTAACGGGCTCCCATACCAACAGACGGATACCCAGAGTAATACCTTTAAAGGTGAACCTGAATAATAACTGACCACATTTATTACATTGCCATTAAAGGCTTATTTGAACTGTAGTGACTGTAGTAGCCTAGTGAGTGCAGCAACTTTTGGATTCTAGCCTTGTCAGAAGCATTGACAGAAGCGCCCTCCCGCTTGTCTACAACATCATATTTTTTTCTGAAAAGCTAATGGATGGTTGGAATCGACCACTGGACTTCAACTAACATTTCATAATTATGTGATATGGAATAGTCTGAAGCGTCTTGACTTGCCAGCCACAGTTCAGATGGGTCTTGACAGTTTGTGTGAATAAAGCCTTGAAAGTGAATTTGAGAAAAAAAAACAAGCCCTTGAAAGAACTTCTGTATTGTGTGTAATAACAGAAACTGAAGTTCTTGTGATATTATTTTACTTAATATTAGTAAATAGGCTATATTCCGCTGTCTGCACCACCTGCCTTAAGAAAGTGGATGTTAACATGCAGGCATGAGTGACTGAAGTCGAATGATGCTGTTTAAACAGCAGCAAGCAAGCGAAAACGTAGCAGTAATTATCCTTGATCTGAGTCTGAAACTAGACTGTGTGGGAATTTGAGGTAACAGGGCCTTGAAAGTCTTTGAAAAGTTCTTGAATTTAATGTTTAAACAGATTTGGAAACCTTGGCTAGCAAAGTTGCTCATAAATGATGATATTTTCACTTAAAACTGCTAGAAGGTCTTAAGCTGCCTTGCAATTTTAGATTCATTAAACTTCAAATTATTATGTTAACTTGATATTTAGAATCAGAAACAGAAAACTTTATTGATCCCAGAGGAAATAGCTTATGAGAGACACAAAGAACAGTAAAAAATATAAAGTCTAAATAAATCAAATAAAAACTGCAGGAAAACTCAATACGAAATACACTGTGCTGGGCATTAATACTATAGATACATGACACAGTTTTACCTTCAATATTTTCGATATTTTTTAGCGGTGTAGCTACATTGTTCAGCGCAGTTGTTAAATGTAGATATGCCATTTTGTGGCCAAATCTTCTACAAATCCAATTAATTTGCAATTTGAGGTTTGTGTACAATATATTCATTGACATAAACTCTTCTGCCAAAACACTGTGAAAAACAGCAACAACTTTAATTTACATTAGAAATTATAAGACAAGTGGCTCCACAGGAAAGGTAAATTAAGTAAAAATCCAACAATAAGGGAACCATATCACACTTTGCTGCATGGAGGGTAGCAGTATTCGCCGCTACCCACTAATCTACTATCAGCAAAGTCAGTTTATAAGAAGGTCACCAAATTCCCAATACAGCGTTAGGCAGCTGTGGTGCCCCCAAGCTTGATCATTTTAAGGTGAACTGATCATCACAGTGTAGTTTAGGATGAGTTATGATTACAATGATACACAAAATGAGGTTGTTCAAATCACCTATGGAATGTAAACATGTATTTAATGAGTTGTAGTGGAACTTGTAATGGAAGTTTTTGTTCTGCTGAAATTGTATTGAATGTGTTAAACTCAAAAAGAGGCCCAGTTTTCAGTCTTTTTGAGTTGAGTTGTCTAAATAAATGAATGGTGCTAACATGTGCCTTTAATCAGTTACTAAAAGACTCTTAAACTTTACTAGAGAAATATTTGAGGATGCCATTTGTCAATGACCAAATGCTGAACACCCTTTGATGCCTCCTGGTTTGCTGTATTGCAGCAGTGAACAGTGAACAGGTGGCACAAATACAATTCCCTGTTTAATTTTCTCCCATTTCCCAGCGCATTCAGAAACATGGACTTTATAGTCAAAGTGACTGGTCACTTCAAATGACCATAATGCCATCTGGGATAATAAAACAGTACTGAATATTTCATAGAGAAATGATTTTAATTTCATGGACTTCAGTGTTAGGTGAGCACGGTAAAAACCCTTTGCTGAATACGGCCTAAGGCTTTGGTCAGACGTTTTTTTTTTTTTTTTCCCCCAACAGCGTCTCATCAGGAGCAGACTGTCAGGCTGCTGTTTTTATGTGTCTATTGATGAGCTGTAGGTGAGAGCTGTATATGATGGGTTTCTTACTCTCTCTTGCACTCTCTCTCTCTCTCTCACACACACACACACACACATACACACATACACACGCATTTATATCAAAGCGAAGAAGAAAAGCACAGGCCTAAAGGAAGAAAGCAAAGTGACATACTTAAAAAAAATTCAAAAACAAGTGAACGAAAAGAAGAGTGTTAAGGAAAAACCCTTTAGGGTGTATTTGTTTGTTTGTTTGTTTTGGCATATCCTGACTTTTTTTAATATCTTGAGCTAAGCGCTGACACTTTGTGTTTTTACCAACCAAATTATTAAATAACATTTTCTTTTGTTAGTTTTCATGCAAGCAGCATGCAGAAGAGTGAGACTGTGGCACCTTGGGAATGTAATCTGTAGCTTCATCTGAGTGAGCATCGCTGGTCTTTGTTCCATAACAAAGGAGATCATTACAACAGTGGAGCCAACAATTCATCACATGGTTTAGTTTAGCAAATGTTGTGGTATTTCATCTTCTTTGCGTAAGAAGGAGGGTTTTAATTGCAAAATCAACACGCTCTCCAAACCTGCCTGCCTCTCTCTCTCTCTCTGGAGTAAAGCTGACCTTTAAGACATCTTGGCCTGAACTGTAGTCACAGTTAAAGAAAATATGTCTTGGTGAATAAAAGGGGATACAGTCTCAGCAACAGAAACATATTGGTAGGTATAACATATTGATGACTCCACTTGAGTGAAGCCAGGAGATGCATCGATTTACTTGCTGATTATGAATGCATTCACTATTAAAATAAAAATTTTTTTAAATCACTTGTTGTTGATTTAAAATGTAAACTTCTAAAAAAAAATTAAATCTCTAACCTCCTGTGCGGGAAACCCTACCTGGTAAAGGCTCTGCTTTACAGAAGCGATGTAGCAAGTTTAGTTTTTAGTCACCTTGACTTAAAAAACTAAATCTAATGTTTTTTTGGAGCTCCATCCAAACCCTTTGGCATGAGCTGGAGTGTAATTTCTTATCCGGGAACATTAAGTACCTCAGTAATGCTCTTGTGACTGAAAGCAATCAAATCCTCACAGCAATGTTCCAATATCTAATGTAACACCCTTCCTAGATCTTCCCAAATTAGCACCCTTAATTTCAGAAGAAATGTCGTATGAGCAGGCATCTGCAATTTTTTAATCAAATCTTTTGCATTCTTTTACTAAATGTCACTGTGCTCTTCGTGGCATAACCCATGGCTGTTATGGTGCCTACTTATAATGACATTGCATGGTAGATTAATTGCTCATTAGCATGTGATTATCAATAATATTCAATTAAAAAATGAGGTAGTGCATTAATATGGTTTTATGACGGTGAGGGATGTTCAAGATGTGGTTTTCCAAGAATTACTGTCCAATGGTGAATCAGTTTGGATGTGCCACTGTGTTGGTATTTCACATTAACCCCTAAATGACCCCTTTCACATCCTGCTCAGCAATTCCCCTATGGCTATGATTTGGCAAGTTTCTGTGTACTGAACACACACATTGAATGTGTCATAGCCTACATTTGTGAGTAAAAGTCACAAAGCCATCTGACTGCACCTCAAATACTGATTATTATGTCTGATCTGACAAGCAGTAGGTAAAAAGTAGAATAAAAAGTACAAGTATATATAAAATAATGTATGTGTGGTGTGAGTGTA
>JBBPCZ010000142.1:8732946-8743386 GCA_037974445.1 Brycinus macrolepidotus | reverse complement strand
ACAATGTACAAAATAATAAAAACAAAGAAAAAACATTGAATGAGAAGGTGTGTCCAAACTTTTGACTGGTAGTGTATATATTTCAAATATTGTGAAATTTTGCCATGCTGTCCACTTTTATACCAGCACTCCAAATAACTGGCCAAATCTGCTACTCTTACAGACCATCATATCCTCCTTTTTAGCAAGTAAAAAAAAGAGTGCAGAGTCATGCTCAGCCAGAGGAGACCAGCAAACGTAATTAAAACTAATAGCCCATTGTACTCTCCTATCCAGTGCTCTTCCCAGTAGCCTGCCTGCAAACACCATCGTTTAAAGGAAGCTAATGCAGCCCTGAGTGAGTCGGACCCCACAGCACAGTGGAATTATGTGGCTGTCCCGCATGTTGAAATAACACATCTCCATCCCCAGAAGCATGTATGGCTCCTGCAGGAGTCCCGCGTGCACCGTGCCTTCCACTGCTCTCATCCATCCTCCAGCAGTGACACTGGAGCAGATGGCGCGAGTCTCGAAAGCCCACCACGACGCGTTCTGAGTAATGTTCCCTCACACCGCCCCTGATAATGGCCTTGCTTTGTCTTTCTCAGTGAGACATGCTGGAGGACCCATCTTTCGGGAGAATTTAGAGGCCAGGATTAGCGCAGATAGCGTTCAGTAATGTGTTCGGGCTCGCGAGCCAGGTGCACAGCTCATTTGAGAGCTATGATGCATTTTTTTTTTTTTTACAGCCAGTAATGTGGTGTGAAATGTGATGCAATGTCTAGCTGAAAATTACTAACTTTAAGGGAAGCATATTCAAGCGTCAACACTTCAATATTTCCCATTAACATTCGTTTATTCAAGAGATGGTAAAGAAGACAGCAGATTGACACATGTCTATTCATTTCAACTGCTCAAAGATGTGCTTTTTGCTTTTTTTGTGGTGGATTAGAATGTTTCGATAGTGATCATTTGTCTGGTGCGCTCTTAAAAATAAAGGTGTAAAAACAGGGTCCTTGGACTTAAAGCACAGAAGAGCAACTTTTGTTTTGCAAAAGAACCTTTAAACTGATGACCCATGACAGCAAACTTTCCTTTAGGCACTTCTCCATAGGTATACAGGAACCGTGCATGAAACTTGCAACATGCTTTGATTTT
This sequence comes from Brycinus macrolepidotus, assembly GCA_037974445.1. Lineage (NCBI taxonomy): Eukaryota > Metazoa > Chordata > Actinopteri > Characiformes > Alestidae > Brycinus > Brycinus macrolepidotus. Next base: position 8,742,249 of record JBBPCZ010000142.1, on the reverse strand, counting down.
CCAGCGTATCTCAGCCCGGTAACGAAGTTTTTCTGTCGGAGCTGCTTTTGTTATTGTGGTCTTTCATCATTTATAGTCTATATTCTCGGTGTTCTTTAGCTGTGTGACGAATAACTAACCCAGTTAACTTGTTAGCGATGTCCTGGTACACCTTTTTGTTTCTCACAGTGTTAAAGATAAATTCGTTAGCGTCATAGAAAACTCCCACTGAAATTTATCTTCAGCCCAAACAGACAGTAGTGTTTGTACTTCATCAGCTTCCCAATTGTAAGTTTGTATCTCCAAATAATTTCCTCTTTCCATGTTGTGATAACCATTCAACCAATCAGAAAGCAGTGATGCAATCAGTTGTAATGGATAAACATTTATTTGCAGTACGGCATGGTTCCTTGCGCCAGTGGACAAGCACCATTTTGTTCTTTTAGCAATGCCATACCCTTGTTCTTCTAGCATTCCATACTAACGTTCTAGAGTTACATTTTTAGCTGAAATAATGTTTTGTTGTTAAGTCCCTTTCACTTATGAATAATTTCACCTAAATAAATTAACCTGGCTCCTCACTGTTCAGCAACATTAGTCACCAAGAAGAATCAGCCAGTATCTTGGAGCTTGCAAGCTATTGCTTGAAAAAAAAAAGGAAAAGAAAACCTTGAGATGCCGATTTGATGCCAAGATATATGTTGTTTTCCCCAGACACAAACCCGCTGTTGGGCAATGGATCAACTCACTGAAAATAAATAACCAAGTGCTTTGGTATGTAGGCTACAGAGCCTTGTGACTGAAAAAAAAATTAAGTTGTGTGAACGCATTCTTATAATCCTGACAGCACTGAGATAACTGGCTGTGAGCTAACGACTGCATTATCAAGTCCAGTTGGGCATATGTGTTGATAACAGTTTTATTTGTTTTTCTCTTTTTTATTCCTCATGCACTTCAAAGTGGGGAAAATGCATGTATTCGGGTTTTTATACACAAGAAAAAAATACTTTTTCACTCACACTTTCAAAATTACAAAAAGTCTGGGATGACAATCAGGAGATTGAGTCTTAACACGGATGCAACCATCTTGTGTTTATAAAAAAAAATGAATGAATACGGTGTCTACCTAACTTGTAGCATGTATAATTTTAACTCAGTTTACATAAAACAATATTACATCTGTTATTATTAGTAATGTGTATATGATTACTTGCTTTGGTTTGTGTGTGAATTTTGGCTTGACGAGAATTGGTGGATGATTTTCTCACAGAAAACTGAAGTGTTAATTCAATGAATCATTGAATCTGTCTTCAATAATGTTCAGTAAACTTTAAGGTCACAAAAGCTGCATGTTTCCTGTTTATTCTTTTGGAAAGCATGTTTTATGGCAGAAAAGTCCATGATGGTAATTGTCATAAAACTAAACTTCATATTTGTGATCATACTCCTCAAAGGGTTAATGAACATTCACATAATCTAAATATTCTACAACCATTTTTTTTTGTTTGTTTTTTTCCTGAAACTGAATGGTCGAGCCAAGAACCACTTAAGAACCATTACATTTTGTGGAAGTACAAAATGTTCTTCACATTTATGCACCTCATTGACAAAAATGGGAGCTGATCTATCTATGATTTCTGACCTGATGTACCACCCACCTTTGTGTGCGGGTGTTTGCTTTAGATATCAGTGTGAAGGCCAACTTTGCACTGGTCAGCCCATTGCAACCATAAGGCCCAAGAAAAAACCCAGCCGCCATACACAAAGAATAAGGTTCTGATGTTGTATAATGCTGAGCTGCTTCATTACATTTGCACACGAGTGGAAGATCAGCCCCATGCACCAGATTGTGTCACTAAAATCTAAAGTAAATGGTGTGAAATTGTATCCTGGCAACCAGGTCCATACACTGAATATTGTCTGGGGACTCTTCTCTCTAGTAATGGAAACCCCACTCCGCATTGAAAACGTGTGCTTGGAATTTCAACACCAATTAGTTTGAACATTTCTTTTCACCTTCACACTGGACAAACAGGACATTTGCCCATCAGTGAAATTCATCCCAGCTATTGAAGAAAATAAGCAAACTAGAAGCATTAAAATGAGACAACATGCAGGTGTAGTCGAAGGTATGGACATACTCACTTGATTGAATGTTCTCAAGGCATTTTGAACTAAAGCCATACTCGTAAGTGCTTAGTCCCTTGACAAAACATATTTATATATATATATTCTTCTTTCTTCTTTTGTACTGTCCACTTTGCTGTTGTGCAATGGAAATTTTTTGATAATAAAAATCTTGAATTATCTTGAGTTCAATAATCAGTGAACAACAAACGTTCAAAGGTTCAATTCTTCCAGTCAGAGGAGAATGTGTATTAGTGTGATTGCATCAACAATCACACTACTGTTCTCCTTAAGTTTTATTATTATTATTACTTTTTTACTATTATTGTTATTATTAATATTATTATTATTACTATTATTATAGATGGAATTTGGCACCTCTTCTATGGGCACGGTTCCAACTTCAAAATAGCCGTTACTATGCGCTGCAGAGCGCTTGAACACAGGTTATCAATCAGATGATCAGGGGATGAGTACTGATTGTTTAAAAAAAATATATTTTTGTGGTCGAGTCCCCTCTGTAATATATGGGGAGAGAGGACAGGCGAGTTGCCTTTAAAATGTGTATCTGAGAGAGAGTCTGTTACGTCACGGATATGGAGGCCAGAAAAGTACAAAAAGTGTATAAAACAATCGCAGAGAAAATATCGCAGAGCAAAACACACAGCAGACTCATAAACAGACTTCAACACACAAAAGCTAAGGTCAGTTATAAAAACAGAGATGTGTCTCACTGTTTGTTGCAGCTTACTTAAAACTAATCAGCCTGTGAACACGGCTATGTGCGCTTTCAGCCATTCTGGTTAAAGCAAGGAACTTCCCAGTCCCCTAGTGGCAGGGTTTGAATCCATTTTTTTTGCCCATTATACCAATGTTTGGGTGTCTCCAAACTAGTTTTATAGCAAACACAAAATCACACCACATTTTCTCATGGAAATGCAACTATTTTATTTTTTACCCATTCTGCTTCTTTGCAGAAAGGTCTAAGACTCACAAAAATACAGGTGAATATATTCATAAAGTCTAGGGTGATAACTTCTCACTGATTATAAGCTAAGAGAAACTCTCAAGAAACTGGCGTAGGCCATCAGTCCACTACCTTGGCCATCCTCTGTTACCACAAAAATGCTTATACTTTTCCTGATGTAGTTTTCTTAAAATGTAGGTTGAGGACCAATTCTAGGCCCTTTAGTCCTTTGGAAAAGCATCCCAGGGGGCTCCTCATGAAGCTCCTTAACAGAATGATCAAAAATGTCCAAAACTGCATTTAGGCAAAGGGGGGGATACTCTGAAGAGTCTAAAATTGAACATAGTTTTGATCTTTGCTGGTCACTGCAACGTTGCAGTTATTCCACAGCCTTATTATTCCAGAATGGGTAAAACAGGAAGGTTGCCCATTTAATAGTATGAACTTGGGAACAATTCCAGGAAGGACTTCCCACCAAAGAACCCTCATTTGAAAGACTGTAGGTTGGCTTTATTTGTAAACAGTATCCAACCTGTGAAAGCTAAAGGCACTTCATTATCCACTCTTGTGCCAAACTTCTTCAAAGAGTCCTTTTGGTCTGCTCTTGGAGTGTGTAGCTCGCTGCTTTGGGAAAAGAGTACGCCTTATTAGCCAGCATAGTGAAACACAAATAAGGTCAGACCAGCCGCACAGTAAACCCATGTGCCACCAGAGGAGAACCAGAGGGAAGAAAAGGTCACACTTTAATTGATGTCACAACTACTTTCTTCTTGACAGCATGCCCATTATTTGCAAAACAATGCCGTACCAGAACACATACCCACCCTGATATTTACAAGCTGCGAATAACAGTTGAGGATATGCTAATAATACATTTCAAGCAGGTCAACAGTACTGGGCCACATTTGAAAAAGTTAGCTAAGCTCTCATTGCTTCGAGGGTAAACTGAACCGCAGATGTCCTCTGTGATTTCTTCAAATTAAATTACTGGAGATTCTGAGGGGCACAAGACAAAAACATAAAATGCCATTTCAGTATCTCTACCATTTTCCTTGCCTTTAGCCTGGCATGATTAACCCAGCCGTTCCGGGCCCCCCAGAGTTTTATTTAGCAGTCGGAGAATGACTAATGAATTTTTTTTTTGACAAAACATATAATTTTTTGTTAAATGATAATTATTTAAAAAATGAAAATCTTCCATTGCCTGTCAAACAGTAGCACTGCGGGGGAAACCAATTTAGAGACTTTTATGATGCAAATTGATTATTACATCAGACTGAAATTGAATTCCTCAACGCTCTGTTTGAAATTTTGTTACAAAAAATAATAAAATGGAGTGGAAAGACAATATCCGATGCTGTACAGTCTGGCTTGCCCAACATGAATAAACAGCAGTTAAATGAGTAATGCTTGGACAGTCGTCTCGGCACAGTGGCTTTTATGTCTCATTTCTGTACTGTTGCTCAGAATACAAAATGATGGATTTGGGATTTGGGAGTAAAACTGAATTTAGAAGAACTTATCTACTTATTGTAAGAAAGAGCCACACTTTTCCAAAAAATGGGTGCCATTCAGGCAAATGTAGTCCACCAAGGTACAATGTAAATGAACACTCAGAGGTACAAAGTGGTCTTTAAGGTTCATTTATGTTCATTAAATGAGCTTTAAATGAGGGTACAGCACATTCATGTTCACACGGAAAGGGGTGCCTTAAGTCAAGTCAAGCCAAGTCATGTAAGTGAGACAAAACAATTTTTATCCAGTACCATGGTGCAACGCAAAGAATGAAAACAGAAACAACATGCAGGCAGGACAGGACTACACAGAGTGCGAAAAAGTGCAAGAAAATCCAAGAGAAATAATACAGTATACAGTGCTGTCGTCAAAAGTGGCAGCAGTACTAGTGCACATAAATACAGCGTTAAGACAGAGGCCGTATTGTAGCAGTCGTCATTAAGTGATTAAGTGTTCAAAATGTGGTAGGAATGATGATAAATAGCCATCAGTAGCAGCAACAGGGTAAAAAATGTACAGTATATAATAAATAAATGGGTCTTTATATGTATAAATAAAGAGTATTTCTGTATATGATAACTAAAGGCCTTCTCATAACGTTTTTAAGTAGAAAAATAAAACAAAAAGACCACAATCAAGACAGAGTGCATGGAGTCAATGAGACTTGCAGTGAAAAAAAACTGCAGTGAAATGTGGTGCAATTACATTTCCTAACTAAAAGGAACTGAAGGTGTACCCCAGTGACAGCATTTGTAACCTGCAAGATACTGCTTTTTTCTGAGAGTGTAGCAACAGCATGCCAGATTATTTCAGTATCTCATAGATGGTGACCATCATTTCTTCTTCTGCCAAAAGGACCATGAAAAGTTAATCACCTGAGATCTTGTAGGATACATTAGGACTTTTATGATGCATAAATTGAGTTCAGAATAACTGAACAGCGACTGACCTAAATTGTGAAACCCAAGTGCACAAAAAACCCACCCTACATCGCATAAGGACGTTGCAGTGGTTTAATGTGAAATTCATGAGCTACCTGAAATCACCATTTAAAGCCTGACATCTCCCTTGCCCATCAGGTAGGCCTAGCGTGCATTACTCAGGGGGAAAGCATCCTTTCGCTAACAATATCGACCCTTTTTTCAGCTGCAGATTAAGAAGTGGGACCACATTAAAAGCCTCTGCATCGTCAATGTCAGGGAAGTGGTGCGAGATTCGTTGCAGCCCAAGATTGACTACAAATTGCCCACTGGTATTCCAGCATATCATTAGCTCATATAGCGCCGCTGCTCTCACTTTGACAAGTCAATGCAACAGCAAACATCATTATGAGTCATTGGTTGCTAAGCACCCTAGATGTGGGCAGGTTGCTAGGCACTCCAGATCGGGCCAAGTTTCTTCAAGGAAGCGAAAGAAAGTTTGCCGTCAATGGCCTCCTGGCCTGCAAATGGAGGATAATTAGGCAATTACGACTAATTAGGAAACATCAGCAAAACTGTGAAAAAACTAACTTAAAGCATAAAACAGATGAATTATTAGGTATCTTTTTAGTTTATTTATTTATTTCTTGAAATATATTAGCATAAGCACTACCTACAAATGCCTTACTTTATGAATGAGACACCTCTTCTGCCCCTGTATGTTTCACTGCACTGTTAAAAATAGACAGTTTCAGAAACAAGTCTTTCATTATTAAACCACAAAGTGTTCTGTAGGATTCTGAAGGGTTCTTTAGGGAATCAAGAGTGGTTTGTCTATGGCATTGCTCTAAAGGACCCTTGTCTTCTAGGCCAAGTGTGTGCATTTCAAGGAATGTGATTTGAACTAGACTAGCAAATGAAATTCCTGACCACACTGCACTCAAACCGAGAGTGTAGAAGGAAACCCTACTCGAACTTCTGTTGTCAACATAAAGGTTACATATGACAAATTTCCAGAGGCTTGGATTTAATTTACTTGCTAACCTTCAGTTGATGGCCTTTACTTCGAGAGCGGATACAGAAACAGGAGCAAGAATGGGGAGCATATGAGAAACAATGCTCCATCCTTCACTCTGTCCCAGTCTCAGGTGAAGTAATAATGATGCAAAATACACGAGACAAGGATTAATGGGACAGATCAATGTTTTCTAAAGGTGCTGCATGTAGCATTAAACACGTAATTGGTCTATTGTTTCTAGAGTTTGCCACTGTTACTGAACTTTTTATATGTGTTCTGAAAAACTACTCCTGAAACTAAAATGGGACAGAAATGCCAGAGTTGCTCATATTTAAAGACATGATATAGTGCTTTGATGAAATAATGGTGATTTTGAATTAAGTCTTAAAGGGGCTGTACTCTTTGTATTCCTTATGTTCTACTTTCCCTGAGGTCCACTTATGAGGTTTCTGCAGGTTTTTTCTAAGAAACAGTCATAATTCATTAAACATGACCATTTTGCAAACTTTCCTTTTGCCTTTGGATTAAACCAACTGTTTTTGTTAGTGGCATATCTGAATGTCCTCTGATGTGATTAGCCATCTTGTATTGTGCCTTATTCAAAAGGCAGTGAGAGCTGAAATAATCCTTATATAGTCATATGCAAAAGTTTGAACAGCCCCAGTCAAATCTATCTATCTATCTATCTATCTATGTACCTACCTACCTACCTATCCATCCATCCATCCATCCATCCATCTATCCCTCCATCCATCCTTCTATTCTGATTTGCCATAACGTTTGGACAGGCAACATTTCATGTTTGATTTTTTCATGTTTGATCAAATTCTTTTAAAATTCTGCAAATAAACAGTCATTGTGCATTAAAATGTACAAAGTGCATTCTCTTTATAGGGTGTGTACTTGTTTACACTTCAGCAAGCACATAATTTGACTTAGAGCACCCAAACATTTGAATGTGACTGCAGTCTCAATCTGAATTGGAGGGCCTGAACAAAAGCAGCGAATTCCAGCCTGTAATTTCTGTTTACAGACTGTATGGACCGGGAAATGAATGGTATGTTTTAAAACTTTTAGTGATACTTTGCTCGAACTCTGCTTCAACATTGAGCCAACCATATCATAAACATGTCATTGGAAGATGTCATATGCTGTCAGGAGTTCCGTTATTTTCTGTCTCTTTACCATCGCCAGTAATTGCTATGACAGATGCTACAATGGCTAATGTCTTGACAGTTTATGTCACATGCTAAATTAGTGCCATCACATCAAATATTATAACGCCTGTCATAAATGGTAACGATAGTCATATTCATGGACATAACAACTCAGGGCAGCATATGACATCTGTCATTATATGTTAATGGCACAGATATATTAGTATTATGTAGCAGGGTTGTTATTAAACTTTACTCACTTCACTTTTACATAAAGAAAAATGAGGAAAATTTGGTTTTCAGTGATGAGGGTCCCCTAAAATGTTTCTGGATATTGCCCTCCTTTCAAAAGCTAAATGGTAACAAGTGTAGGTGTCTAGACTTCACATCAGGCCTTTTAAAAGGAAATAAGAGACATGAGTGCATTATATAGAAGCAAGCTCTTCACATTCATTTAATTCCATTCAACCCTCCTTTATGATGTATCATGGTGATGCACTTTTAAATATTTGAAATCTTAACATAGTAATGTTTCATGCTCTCAGCCAGTGTAGTAAATGGCAGCCTTTCACACAGAGCAATCCAACAGGCAGCTCTTATAAATAGTGATGCACTGTTTTATAACTACTCATTATCTTCTCAGAGCTCTGACGGCACACTCGTTCTCAAACAGAATTAAGTGTTCGGGGGGGGGGGGGGGTACTTAATTAACAGAGCTTTGATTGATCTTTGGTTTTTTAAAAATCATCTGTGATTACTGCATGTTCAGAACCTGGAACTTTCCCTTTTCCCTTTTATCCCCACTTTTTCAGCAGGCCTGCATAATTAGAACATATCAAAGAGGAGGTGGACTTGTCTTTAATGATGTCTCGGAGGACGCATTTTGGTTTAGAAAAGGTCGTACCGGCATGGCAGGGAATTGTTTAAAAATTCAGTTTCATCAACTGGCCACTTTTTGTTGCGAGGTCCACCACTGTTGTTGACCCCTGAAAACCACAAATATCATATCTATTTTTTATTATCCTGTACCAGCTGAAAATGCCAAGCATCATCGCAATGCCTCCAGATAAATGGTGCGACCCACCCAGCTCTGTGGAGAGACACACTGCAATTCAGCCCAAACAAAAGAACCCTATTTCTAACCTGTAATATACAGGCTTGACCTTTCTGACCTTTCAGCACCTTATTAGCATGTCAATGACATCACAAGTATTATATGTTGGCCTTTGCAGCTGCCCTTGTCAATAAACTGAGAAATTATTTGGAGGGGGACAATTTAAGGTAATGATTTTGTTCCTCTGGTGTGATTGGCCCTCTTGTATTGTGACTTATTCAAAAAGCAGTCAGAGCTAAAATATTCTTTATACAGTCATATGCAAAGGTTTTAACAACCCCACTCAAAAACCATCCATCCATCCATTCATACTATATGGACTAAAGTATTGGGACGCCTGACCATTACACCGACAGGGACTTTAATGACATTCCATTCAAATGCATAGACTTTAATATGGAGTTGGTCCCCCTTTGCAGCTATAACAGGTTCCACTCTTCCTGGAAGGCTTTCCACAAGATTTTGGAGTTTCTGTGGGAATTTGTGCCCATTCATTCTGTAGAGCA
>JBBPCZ010000142.1:8699201-8722701 GCA_037974445.1 Brycinus macrolepidotus | reverse complement strand
TTTGTGCACTGGGGCACAGTCATGCTGGAATAGAAAAGGTTCTTCCCCAAACTGTGTCCACAAAGTTGGAAGCATGGGGTTGTCCAGAATGTCTTGGTCTGCTGAAGCATTTAGTTTACCCTTCACTGGAAGTAAGGGGCCTAGACCAAACCCTGGGAAACAGTTCCGTCCCAATACTTTTGTCCATATAGTGTATGTACAATCAAGCATTCATTTCAGACACACCGTGAGCGCTTATTGTGAGAGTTTTTCATGTTGCATCTGCACTCATTTGTGCATTTCTTCAGGTAAGCAGCTAAATGAGTCCCATGAAACTGCAGTGCATGCTTTTGCCCCAATAAAATACTCTGCTTCTCTACAGTCCGCCCCAAAATATAAGCGTGGTGTGAAATGAACAAATGAAACTGCTTTCCGACTAAGTGAAACAAATTAATCAGACTTGATTTTTAAAACACATACAAGCACACCCCAGAATAGAGCTCCTTTGTTTGGTTGCGTCGGGGCGTCTCATTAGTGCTAATTCTTTGTTTAGTGTGGTTTTCCTGAAGGCGCCGCTGCATTTCGAAGAACATCTAATGAGCCTAGCTGAACCTTCCTCTAATACAATAAGGCTTTGTTAGCATGCTCCAGGCTTCACCGTGATAGATCCCGAAGATGAGACTATTATGTGATGAAGTCTCATGTGCAAGAGGCTTTGAGGACGAGGTGTCGTGTGGAGCCATTAGGCAAGCCCAAAAAAATGCAAAACAGGGAAATTATTCATTTACATAAGTCATCCAGCTGAAATTGAAGATTGATATTATGGGGACTTGAAGTAAAGATGCTTTTGTGGGAACATCATAGTGGTGAAACTTTTTGACTAAGGAGAAAGCATTATTATGTGGCGGCGCTGGGAAATGGCACCTTGGAGAGGAGATAGAAGAGAAAAGAAATGGTTGTAAGAGCTACACAAATCAAAAGCAAGAGGGAGATAAAAGTAGTGGCGAGGCAGACAAAAAAGGACTGCGCACTTTTCGCAATAGTAATTGCTCCAGAGTCAATGCAATTTTTGACATCACAGACAACAAAATAGGCCCACCGTAGCGCAGAGAATCAGATTTGCCGCTGACGATGATGCCCAGCATTATGTTTAGCGAAAAAAGCCTCAAAGTAACAGAGAGATGAATGTACTGCCTAATACAACAGACTTAGAAATTGTAAATATTGCCCTGAACCATTCATTCAGTAAACAGATATGGTGCATCGTCTTAAATGTGAAGAGCATCTCTAAACTTGTAAAAACGTTTGACACCTCACATGGCCAGCACCTGCTGCTTGATCTAACCTTTTAGCACACACTTCTATACATTATGACACATTTCATACTTCTATAACCCAAAGGTAAATCAAGCAGTTTGTAAATAAATCCAAATAAACCTTATAAAGAGATATTAATAATAATTTAAGCAGTTAAATGCTGTTTAAACCCTTAGATATGCAGACTGTTATTACTGTTATTTTTTCTGAATTGTTCAAATTGTCGTATCCAAACAATGTATCTCCTCTGCTATCTTTATACATCCTTTGAGCAGCGTAACTTTATTTTATGTGAACTTTTCATGATAAAAGAAACAATAGAAATTGTCCAAAATTACCTGAAATACGTTCTTTTGATGGTGCATCATGGTGGTGCATTGGAAAAACTAAAAACAGGCACTAGTTTAAACTAGACCAACCAGCTGAAACCCAAATGCTGTGAACCAGCTGAAACCCAAACAGTGTTTACAGAAAAGAAAGCTAAGCATTTGTGAATTTTTTAAATGGTAATTTAAATTTGTGATTGTTTAAATGGTAGAACTGAATATTGGTTGGTTTTCCATGAGGAAACTGGAAGTTTGCTGCATATTTACTAGAGTAAGTTTATTGAAATTAACAATTCTAAAAAAACTTTCAACAACATTAATGGAACTTCCCATCACTAACGCCTACTGTTCCAACATCTATAACTGCAACAAAGAGTAAAGGACTGATGGTTACTGGAAGCTCTGTTAGTTACCTACATGTAGATCCGGCTCATTGTTAACATGTTGAATTGATGATGCAGATTGGGACTTCATTTCCAATCAAGGGATTAGAGCAACTGACTACCATGCAGTAGAGTTGTTGGCATGAAAATGATGTCACGACTGACTGTCCATCTTTCTTGCTGGCTCTGGCCCTTCAGACAGAAGCTTGCTCTAACTGCCAGGCTCAGGGGAAGCCATCCTAGAGATTAGGCCTCCTCCCTGTGGCGAGACGCCTTATCTGCCCTTCTACACGAGTGGAAGACACCCTAGCTCAGCAGAGGCTGCTTCACGCCCAGTTCCGATGCAGTGTTTACCAACTGCAAGATAAGCTCCAAATTAGGGGTTGCATCACTGGTGGCAGGAGAAAAAAAAGCAGCAGCTCTCTCAAACTGCCTCCCAGTCCCACGTTTTGTTGATGATCTTACCACACAAGCCCTGCTTAGCTCAATCAGGTGAAGAAATTTACACGCTCTGGAATGAGTGCATGGTTTTGTCCACTGCTGATTGTCTTCCTCCTGAGGAATGAGGCTTTGGGGAAGATCCTCACAAAAGGATGGATGAGAGAAATCTTTTTTAGGGGGGGGGGGGGGGTGAGGGTGATTCAAAAAGAAGCAATAGGGATTATGAGAAGAGCGAGAAGCTAAAATAAGACTGCGAGGCAAACAATGACCACCAGCCACCTCAGGAATGGGTTTTGCAGGGATTTTTTTAAGGAACTTGGAGGCTAAACAGACTTCTCCTTCCCCTTCTTAAAAGGAGGCTGGAGGACAGATAGCCTGAGGCGAAGGAGGGAAGGAAAGGAGAGGTGCGAATCGTGCGACGGATGACTCGGCCGTTTGCGGAGGAAGGTTGCGGAGGAGGACAAATCTGCATGAAGGCTGACGTAAGAGAGAATCCTACACTGTGGTGGGAGGAATTCCTTGTAGATTGCCATGGTAGCCTGTCACCAGGGCATATATACTCACCTTTGTGGTCGTGACTGCCTAAGAGTTATATGGTAGATAATAGATCTAAAAATGAGTGTTTGTCTCAAACTGGGGAAAGATATTCAACTCGCCAGCTGATGCACCTATTAATGCCTTCTTCGAAAAATATGAGCTAAAACATTTCTTGTATCTTCTACATGAATGGACAGAACTAAGGCTAACATTCATCTGTTTCTTTATGGGATTGTTATGTTAGCGTAGGCTAATCCACTTTCCTAGATTAAAATTACTTTTATGTTGCAGTTTTTACAGTAACTCCTTCAGTGAATATTTTAACTCAGAATTACAAAGCTGACAGTTTTTCAGGTGCCAGGGCTGGCTATAGGCTGTATACCTGGATATTTGTAAATACACTGGTTTCAAGATATCACATATAACAACAAAACATTCATACAAAATAGGCTGTTCTTGTTACTCTTAGTTTTCTTATTTGGACTGTATAGATTGGTGTGGCTAAAAAGTGAGGAAGACAAATCTGTAACCCTAAATCAGTAAGTATCCCTTTCTTTTAACAATATTTCCTGACAATGCTATATCATAAAACCACATTTCCCCTTAAAAGACACAGCAATTGTCCATTGTCATTTTAAGAAGCAATTAAACGAATTTGCATAAAAACTCTACCATTGATTTTCTTTCCAACGCCTTATGTAAGCTGAAGTATTATTGGTAAAGGGACAATAAATGACTTAAGCATATTCTCAACGGTGTTCCGGAGTCCTCGCCAGCATGCTGGCTGGGTTCCCAGATGCCACCAAGGACCCTTCTCCACAATACAGTTCTGACTGCCTTTGAATCGTGCAGATGTTACTGTATGGTAGAGACATATCCTTGGCTTCTTCGCAGGCAATTTGGTGGAAGATACAGATACTGGAACATGACATCTCCCCACTGATTTCCTCTTTAAGAGCTCGTTAGAATGACAAAGACCTGCAGCAAACACAAAAATGTCTTCTGCCCCTGGAATCCAGCTGTATGATTGAGGCAGGACTGCCAAAACGCTTGTGAAGCGAATCAAACCTGCTGAAGTCTTATGGGAGGAAGGTTTTGAAGCGAATTACACTCATTTGTGAGGTCCATTGGAAAGCGAGGGAACCAGAAGGTGGAGTGTTAACTTGTATTAGCATGGCACAAATCCACATATGTTCTGGGAATACCCTGCTGTCAACAGTTTTCACACAGATATTGAAGCCATGATATCTGATGGACATTCATTTTGCAGCACTTCTTCTCATTTGGTTTAAGGACCATACTGAATATGATACTCAACTGATTACCATTGAGAACACATATGCCATGGTCTTGGAATTAAGCAAAAAAAGGAGAACAATTCTGATATTTTTAAAATTCAAAAAACTAACAAGCATCACTCATAAGATCTTTATTAGCATCAGCATTATTACTCTTGGTTCCTCTAGCAATTTTCGAACAGTCCTAGCCCAGTGACATTCAATCATCTTAATGAACATAATCTGTTCAGTTGCGCTAGAGCTTTAGGTCACATGGGTACATAAATGGGGCTCATTACAATAGTCCCATTAAAGTTTCCCTCCCTATTTCTCTGTCCCTCTTTCCAAGCATCCCCCCAGTAGCCCAAACTATAATGCCTATTCGCTGGCTTAGACGCACAGTCTTAATTAGGAGCTCAGGAAGGCTGAAGGAACGTCGCGTCTGAAAGGGCCATCACAAAGACCCAGATCATTAATGGTGAGATGATGGAAAAACAAATATGGTGTAAAACAGCAGGGGGAGGAAGTGGAATTCTCGGGCCTAAAGGTACAGGGAATTAATGATGCGTGAGTTTAGGCCACATCAGCTCATGCCTGAGCAAGCTTTGGCAAACACAAAAGAGCTCTGCGCAAGAGCTCTGCTGATTACTAGATTGGTTGTTGGGGAAAGTGCATGGTAATGTGAAGGCATTTGTTGAAAGTGAGACCACAAATTCCGTTTCCAGTGGCACCACCGTACTGTGGTCCGCCTGTCTTTGTATAGGACGGCTCTAATTGGCTTGTTCTCAAACACCAAAGTCATCACTTTAATGAATTCTCTGCATGAATATACTGAATACAAACCACAGGCCTCGGTTACCACTTTCAAACAGCAGTGAACCAATTTTTGTGTTTTTTGCACACTGTACATGCATACTGTATAGCATATTAATTGAAGGCTGATTAAAGCACAGACAAACTGATTGCTAAAAAAGGCTCAGCACTAAATATTGCCAAAAAGAGAGAGCAGGGTCTTTAAGTTTAATCAAATGGACTGGAGAGAAGAAATACAGGCTTCTCTGCTGAAAATTGCTGTGCCTTAAAAAAGGGTGACGTATTTCTTTTTTAGATTTCTCTGCAGCCCCACTCCCTGCTCTCTAAGGAGCAACTTTGATGTGTGCAATCATGAAAAATGTCATTTGGCTTCATCATTGCCGCTGATGAAAGACTAGAAGACTAGCCTACTCCTCCACAGTAGATCAGTGTTGTTTTCTTGGTGCTCCGCAGGGCTGCTGTTATGTCAGCCACTACGGTGCCTACTTGCTGTTAGTCTATGCTTTCAGTGCTGGACTTTTAATCTTCACTGTGGCAATTCAATTCTGTGTTCTTTCCTCACGGATTCGGGGACTAAGAAAAGTTCTCATGGAGTGTCTATACTTCCCACACAAAGAAGTAACAAAAAGCCTAATGGAAGTTCTTTGCTTTTCTAGGCCTTCTTAATGGGGTTTGACCAGGCTTCAATCTTGGTGGGCTTCAGACATCCTGAAGAGCTGTAATGGCTTTTAACAGAGACTCTTTGGATTAAGTGATGTCTATTCTTTGATCAAAACCATCATTCAGTATTTTGAAGTGGACTCACATTAGCTGTTAATCAGGTCTATGTTGTGGTAGAGATGGCAAGAAAATGCACTGATATATGAACTGACTTTTAGAGCTGTTTGTTGTGTATTGGCTTTATGGGCAAAAAAAGTTTGTGTAAAAAAAATAAAAAGCCACTCCTTCGAACTGGCGGTCCTCCAATTCTCTTCATTTAGTGCCTGATGTCGTACCACTGCACCATCAACAAAACATTAACTTACTGTCTCTTGCCAAGCCATTTACGGTTAAGGATGGCTGAACACGTAAGTGACACATGTCTGTTTTTATAACTGACCTCAGCTTTAGTGTCTTGAAGTCTGTTTATGCTGTGTGTTTTGCTCCGTGTTTGTGTTTCTTCACATTTAGTCTCTTTTTGGATGCCTTAGCCATGACGTCATGGACTCTCTGTCCGACACACATTTTTAAGGCGACCCAACCATCCGCTCTCTCTCTCTCCGACTTGACCACAAAAATCCATTTTTTTAAACAATAAATTCTCAGTTATTAACAGATGTTGATGTTGGAACCATGCCAGTATTTCAAAAACTGTAGGAGGAGAAGAGGCACCATTATTCTTTTTTCTGGCTATAAAAAGAAGAAGAAGAAGAAGAAGAAAAAGAAGAAGAAGAAGAAAAACTTAAATAATAATAAAACTTAAGAAGAACAGTAGTTGAGTCTGCTGAACTCAAAGGAATTGTAGTCCTTTAAAGTTCTCCTCACTCATTTTTAGCATAGAATATCAGTTAGTTTTGGAGGGTAGAAGGAGGGGTTACTCAATTTTCACTTCCACTATTCCACAGTAGGCAAAGCCAGAGGGGACTCCTGCAGGAGCCATTTCTCAGTATCCTCTTTCTGAAGGCCCCCTAGTGGCCATTCTGTTGGCAGAATGGAAAAGGACTCTGGTATTTTTAATTAATATGTAAAATACCAGACGTGAAAGAAGAGGAGCGCTGTGAAAATATTCTCCACAATGACTCCTGTCTACAACTGCATTTAAAAAAATAGCATTGAATACAATAAAACACTTGTATAAATGTTGACTTGCTCTCACATCTTCAAAGATGAAAATCCAGTTCACTTTCAGGTTTTGTAAATCACACAGACTTCTAACACACAAATATGTTCCTTCAAAAGAGGCAGAAATTGCATTTTATGGCTAGTGTGAAAACAGGATAGACTCCCTCTTTGATGTTTCTTTGGGGGATTTGAACCTGCAAGAACCTGGTGCAGATTAAGCTGGCTTTTCTTGTGACCACAGTGAAAGGTATTCCAGCAAACGTAAAAATATTTTGTTATTCCACTCTTAGACATAACAAAAATATTTAAATCCCTACAGAACCACTGAATTCCTGTAAAGAACCTTTAAAGAATGAGATTTGAGTAAATACATTTTTTTTTTAAATGAAAACAAAAACTTCATGTACAGGCCAAGAATTATTTAGGAATTCTATTTGTTTTTTTAAGGATGCATTCTGAGGTATAATTTGCAAAGGTTATATATTCATTTAAAACAAACAAGGACTGAAAAAACAAATGTCCTATATGATGTTAGCAGTGTCATTTTGTTGCTGCAGTGACTTCAAAATTCAGAAGAATCCCAGGAATACAGAACAGTCCCAAGAAGACTTTAACCAGCTGACTGACTGACTCACTCTCTCTCTCTCTCTCTCTTTCTCTAGTTTTCACAGGAAAGATCTTGCTGCATGATCTGCTTATATCATTAGTCCATTACAGGTGTGTGTGGAGAGGCTTTAGGTGTTCAGACATTTGCCCCTTTGGCCATTGTGCCATTTTTGGCTAGGCCAGTTGCCCCTGTCTGCAAAAACATTGTATGGTCTCATTCCCCTTTTCTCAGTTTTTCAATACAGTTGACAAATTTTTTGGGTAACCCCCTAACATCAACAATTTTTTATCACCATCCTCCCACACCTCCCACCCCCACCTTCACTTGAGCACCTGCTCCTCTAAAGGTCTCTGGACATCCCTGGTCCATAACATGCCATCGGCTTTCCTCTGTTCCATCTAACTGTGAAAATTGGAGAGGCGTAACCTTCCTAGACTTAGTTAAATCAATGTGTGCATTGCATAGAATGTAGTGGTGCTAAAGGTCTTGCTTTGTTTTAGAAAGAAGGCTGCCGTGGATATGCATGAATTATGTAAGCCCTGACAAGACATTTCACGCCGAGCTTCTGAAGTGGAAGTGGAGTTGGGCTAAAATAAACAGAATGAAATGCTCTGGCTTGTTGAAAAGTTGGCTCACTGATCGTTGATTTGAAGTCAGAACACTTTTGTTAACACTTGGTTGGTACGTCCTCACTTTCTGGCAGCTGTCAATAAAATTTAGGCTTAGATGTAAAAATCTGGTCTCTGTGGCTGACTAAGGTTCTGCAAATGGGAAAGGATTGATAAAGTGAACTAAGAAACATTAAATCAATTATGTTAAATGTAGCCTAGCATTAGCCTACATGTAGCCTGTCCTTGCGTACCTAGCAGCTAGTAATTTGCAAACCAGCTAGTGCACAAAACCATCCATTAACAAAATTAGTTACAAACAGTGGCTTCTTTAAAGGGAAACACTGGGTCAATGAATTTGGGTGCACCAATCTAACAAGAATAATGGTAGCCGGTTTTGGAGGACACATTGACAAGAGAGGCTGCATTTATTTTGCTGTTTCACTACCTTTAGCTAAATGACTTCCATCAAAATCAATGAGTATGCCTTCAAGAGTTACTGTTGGATAACTACTATGAATTATTCAGCAACTACTGTGAAAACAATCTATTTTGTAGTCAGTGGGGAGTCCTGCAATGTGGGCACAGATTGCAGTTTAAGGGGTTAAACAAGTTTCAAAAATAATGATGCTAAAAAGCTCCATTTCACTAAAATGACTGGGGAGTTGAGTCCATATTTAACTGGTAGACAAAGCAGAGATTTACACTGTACATTGTTCTAGTGCTCCCCGAATACCAAGGCAGATGGAAAGCTTAACCTCTCCTTATTGCAGTTGACTGAACCTCAGGAGCCAATGTTCCACAACTTCAGCAGAAACTCCACCAGCTATTCATCTGCGAGGTCAGAATGATCTGTACGTTCTCTTAACTTCTGAGAAAACCTTTGACTATCCTTCCACCTCAGCAGTCCTGTCTAGATTTTTGATTTCATCTGCTCTATTAAAGGGGCAGTAGACCTTTCAGACTTAGTGGAAGATAAAGATCTATACTGGCACTGCTTGGCTATAGTTGCAGAAATGTACCACCGTTTTCTTGTTTAAATCATTATCATTTTGTGCATTGTTATTATTATAATTATAATATTATTATATCTTATTATATTGTACAATAGTGCACCATATGCAATATCATGCAATTTTCTTGTTGGGGGCTAAATCCTTTCATTATGTACAGTATCTTACTTTTATTATGTGCGATAGTCTTACCATATGAAATATCACTACTTATGTCAATTTTACTGATCTACTACTGATCACTATTACGTACAGTAACAAACCTCTAACCACTATTATGTTATTAGTAATTCACTTAACTAAGTTACTTACCTATACTAATACCCCAGCATTTGGGTATATAGCTTAGTGTATTTCATATTGAGTATTTTCTGTAGAGTTTGAACTGGATTTATTTATACTTTATATTTATATTATTCTTGTCTTTGTGTCTCTGGTGTCTGTGCAGTCGTAACATAAGCAGTTTCCTCCGGGATGAAGTTTTCTGATTCTGATTCTGTTGAAAGAAATGTGAATAGCATGGGATTATTATGTAATTGTAATTGCATGTAATTGCATGTGCGTATTTATGCAGCGAACATAGAGCAAAATGTCAATAATTGCTTAAGACATTTAAAGTTTAAGCATGCATGACTACAGAATGTTATCTATATCACTACTTAAGTATAAGGAATGATTAAGAATAGGCCAAATACCTGAAGCGCTTGGCCAGATATTGCCTTCTTCTAGTAAAAATACACTAAGTGCCCTGTTATTACATGTTATAGTGTAATTATTACATGTGCATACATCTCAATTGTATTTTTTTAACTTTTGGAGAATGCAAAAGGCACGTGGCTGTTTAAAATGCATGAAAGGAATGCTCCCTAGGTTTCCGATTCCAGATGGGCATTCAATCTCTAGAGATTGAGCTGAGCTGCTGCTGTGCTCTAGTTTTTTTGTTCTTTTTTTTTCGAGTGTGCTTTTCTCCACTCCAATGACTTCCCTCTTTTTTGTTCCTCAATTTAATTTCAGGCCTCAATGAAAAGCAATGACTTTCTAAACAGCATCAGTGTCTCCTTAGTCGTACAGCAATGCAATATGTATTTAACGAAGCATCTGCCAGGAGCTCTTTCCTTTCCACCCACATGAAGCTCTTGGCAAGACGTTGGCTCAGCACAGTGGTGATGTAGGGGGTTTAGCTGGAGGATGTAGCACACGGCAGTTTCACATGCACATTTAGCTGGCACGCAAATAAAGAATGAATCTCAGCGTCTTTTCATACACCATAGTGGAGAAGCAAAAGGAGCTCTGAACATAAAAGCAGCTTAGTTACATGTTTTCTGACAACAAAAACAACCTGTTTATTTCTAACATATAAAGAGAGCCTGGGAAAATGCTTGATTGAAACCCAGGGAACAAAAATATAAATTCAGGGAAAACTGTAAGATATGGTTCCTTTAAAGCACTGCTCTCCACTGTGACTCCGCACTTAAAGTCGACTTCATTTGAAAGCTATCGTAAAGGCCTTCATTACTTTCTGATTCGCAGATGTTCCATATCAAATGTGTTTGACTGGGTCTCATAACCACTTATTTTATGTGATGAAATATTTCTTGGCTTATGAAACTTTATTGATACTTTTCAGTTTAGCAAACAAGGCTAAAGCCTAAAATCTGGAAAATTAACCACAAGCTCACAATGTTTCCACCAAAAACCCAAGCGCTTACCCCAATTATAGTCATTCTGCCAAGATGTAAAGACTCTGCCACTCTGACAAGAAATGAAAGCTAAACACCTGTATTCACACACTTCCCTCGCATTGAGTTGGTGAGAAATCTCAAATAGACTTGTTTATGTGGTGTCTGGATGTATAGAAAACTGTTTTAAAGGACTACAATTCAGAAGGGATTTTACGATAGTAGCTACTACTGCTTTAGCTATATAACTTTATAGTCATTTTTTGTATACAACAATAAGAAGAACTGATCTGATAGGCTATTGCTTCATTGGGTTTTAAAGGTAGTGTAAAGAGTTGTCTCACCAATGCCATGAGTTCATGTCTAATTTTGAGGCTTGCATTATGATCACGAAAATAGGCCCCTAAGGTTCCAAATACACACAGAGCAATCCATTTGCTTATCGGAAGCAAGGGATTTCAGAAAGGCGACAGATGCAGGAGTTGGGTCTCAGAGGCTATGAAGCTTTATTCCATGTATCTGAACGGAGCAGGGGTCATGCGTAATGCACCACTCTTGCAAGATTGCTTTTCTCTCAAGTGGTTTGTGTCTGCATGGCCCCCACAAGGCTTCTCCCACTCCGCCATCTCCCTGTTCCATTTGATGCTGTCTGGAAGGTCTGTACACATATGAGGGAAGTAAGCTTGGAAAATCTCAGCTTGTCTTTTGGAAGCATTCCTTTCACACTATGCAGACCCCAAGATCAACCTTCCATCACAATAAGACGCCAGATGGAAAATCTCTCTCTCCTGAGAAAATCTGCTTTTTATCTCTGTAGTAAACCCTTTATTGCCAAGAGAAAAGGCGTCTATTTATGTCTTTATATCTGTTTATCTCTTTTTATCCTTTTGACTCATTGTCTTGTTTAACTCTGTAAAATCTGATAAGGATTTGGTGCTTTCCAAGTGCTGCTGAGTTTACTATTGCTGTATAAAAGTAGCTCCTTGTTGCCTTTATTGTTGGATGCACTTTGAAATAAACCCACAATTCAGATCACTATGAAAATGGGATACTGAATTATTTCATCAGAGTAACAAGAAAAGGGCAATTTTCCTATTTGTTAGATCATGTGTTTTACATGATGGAAATGAAATAACCAATTAATAAATTGAGCCCTTGGGCATAATGATACATTTGTCAACATCTGCACCATTATTCCATCATATGTTGTTCTAGATATGAGCGTCTGATACATACATACAAGTAAATTAAATCAACTATAAGCAAAGCCATTCAAAGTTGTTTCATGTTAAATGATGCAATTGAAGAGAAGCTTACTGATTTGCTGTTCAAAATAACCAGTGAATGTACTTGCATGTACTTTAATGTACTGTGACTTGCATTTTTATAAATTAATGGTAAGTCTAGATAAAAAAGATTCTATAGGGGATTGCATGAACCTCATTACCCCGAAAGGATATAAAATATACATGTTTCAGGCCCAAACCTTTTCTAAAAGCTATCGTAAAATAATGTCACAGGCACCAGGCAACGTTTTCATAACCATTTCATGTAAAATCTTCTGGGGCTCACCACTGCTCGGAACAGTTCCGGCCCTGTAATTTTCTCTAGAATTAAGCATTTCACATGAAACCACTCTGAATGATTTTATATCTTAACTATTTAATCACAGAACATTTTGAATAATAAACACTGAAATTTTCAATACAAGGCAAAACTAGATGCTTGAATTTATTAACCTTTATTAAGGTTTAATCCATTCAAGCTTGAATTTCATATATTTTACTGTAATGTGTTTTGTAATGCCTTGTCCTGTGTATTCACTGTATTGTTTTTATTGTTGAGATTTGAACCCAGTTTTACACTGTTGTGTATTAGTTGTATTATAATGTAATGTGTTTTACCACATGCCTTGTTTAATTACACCCTTTTTAAGAGCTGGAAACACAGGCCATGCCTTGTAATTTGCACCGAGGTTCTGGAGGAAGGTTGTTTGGTTCTGCTGTATGCTTGTATAGGTATGGGATGGCAAGTTCCTCTTGACTCTTGACTAGCCCTGAGAAGATACACTATATGGACCAAAGTATTGGGACACAGCTGTTTTTCAGGGGCTGGGTTACGCCCTTTACTTCCAAGATTCAAGATTCAAGATTCCAGTGAAGGACAAACTTAATATTGCAGCAGACCAAGACATTTTGGGCAATGCCATGCTTCCAACTTTGTGGACACAGTTTGGGGAAGAACCTTTTCTTTTCCAGCAGGACTGTCCCCCAGTGTACAAAGCAAGCTCCATAAAGACTTGGTTGGATGAGTTCGGTGTGGAAGAGCTTGACTGCTCCACACAGAGCCCTGACCTCAACCTCATCCAACCTTTGGGATGAACTGGAACGGAGATTGTGAGCCAGTTCTTCTCTTCCAACATCAGTGCCTGACCTCATAAATGCTCTACAGAATGAATGGACACAACTTCCCACAGAAACTCCAAAATCTTGTGGAAAGCTTTCCAAGAAGAGTGGAAGCTGTTGTAGATGCAAAGGGGGACCAGCTCAACATTAAAGTGAATATATTTGAATGCAATGTTATTAAAGTCTCTGTTGGTGTAATGGTCTGGTATCCCAATATTTTTGTCCATATAGTGTATAAACCCTGAAACTCTGGGACAAACATGGTATTTAGGCCAGTTCTATGCCAATTGGGCTAGGATTGTTTATTCCCAAGTCAATGAGTCTTTTGGGGGAAATTACCAAGATGTAAGAACTGACAAAGCCTAAATGAAAAGAATCGGAGCCTCCCTTAATTACCAAAAATCTAATTAACTTTCTTCCCGTCTGCTTGGAGATTAGCAAAGCAGTTTATTAATTTATTTATTCAATGCGCCTCATTTTAAGGAAGCAGGATTTCTTATCAACATTTTCATTAATCACGCATTCAGACAAAACCCTTTGTTTTAAGCCACCTCACTGGCTGGTGCAGATACACTATTATCAAATGTGGCTTTCAAATAAAAACGTAGCTTTAAGGGTGGCCGTGGAACTACAGTGGTCAGCTAAACGTTCCTCTTGCTTAATCCGTATTGGACATGATTAAAATAGATGAGGGCAGCATGTTTGCACTAGTCCACACTCCAGTGACTCCTAGAGCATAACGTTTTCCTAGTTACACTACAACTGTCAAGAATGAATTATAATAACTTGTTTTGCACGGTGAGCAACAGAAAACCCAACACAATTATGCCTGTCATCCCCAAACCAAGGAAATGTCAGTTATTTTTAATGCTGCAAAGAAAGTGCAGTAGGTGATGGAAATTTTTGTTTTCTTCTGAGACTGAGAACAATAAAATGAGCATTATGGACAAATCACACTCTACAGATTAGGTTATACTAAAGTAAACAAACTGAGTGTCTCCAACAATTTCATCTTCTTTTTAATTCATAAGAGTTTGATTTGGTAGAAACATATTTGCAATTTTTATAAACTGATGGACTTACTGACAATTGAACTGGACAAGTTTTGCATCTCATGTCATTATTGGCTTCTTTAGCCCTTATTCTATAGTCTTTATAGTTCATCAGTTATTGTAAACATAGTTGTCAATAATCAGTACAATGTTGAGTTATAGCGTGTGATCTTTATGCTAGCGGTTAGGTTTATCTGCATTTTTTGAGTATTTATTATGATCATGATTTCTTTTGATGTATATCAGTCCAGCCTGGATTAATAAAATAAAGGAAAACAGGTGAGTCACCTGAGTGTTTTCTGTTCTACACCAATATTCATGCAGTGTTCTCATCAGGTGAGTGTTTGCACCAAAGCACAGAGGTTGTGTATCTCAAATGTCTCAGAGGTCCAGGATGTGGACCTCTGATGGCAACCACACATAGGAGAACATACCGGTAATCAAAAGTAAAAACCCATCTGTTTTGGTTCTAACTGGAATTTACATACATAACAAGATACTCTTAAAAGAAAAATGCCTAAAGAGTTCTCAAGAGAGCCCTTGGAGAACTTTTGTCCTGGCTGGTGTACTGTAGTAGGTAACATTTGTGCCCTCCAAGCAGGAGAGTAGGTTTCGATTAGATTTTTGGTAGGATGTACGATTAGGTTTTTTTCTGAGGTTTTTGGTAGGATGTACAAGCCAAGAATCCTTTAGGATTTGAAAGCATCCACCAGCACTTTTGCACCTCTTTCCGACACATTTAATGAAGCAATATGTCTGCTTCTTATTTGCTTAGTAGTGACACAGTTAGCCACTGACCATGTAATATTGATGCACTTTCACTCTTAAAAATAAAGGTGCCAAACATACAGTGTATCTCACACCCCAAGGTTGAGAATGACTGCTTTAGTGCACTGCACAGTCCTGAACCGTGGGCTGAGCAAGCTGGGTTTGATTCTCTCTGTTTGGCCAGAAGACTGAGAATCTGTCTGGCTCAGATGCTTTGTGTAAAGTAGGGCTATAATGAGTCTCAACACAAAGGGAGCTGAGGAGACCATCATGTCCACCACTGCTGGCCATACGATTGGAAGGAAGATAATGGTGTAAAAAGTATGAGGAGGAGAAAGTTGAAACCCATTAAGAACCCATTCCCCAGCTAGCACAGCTGCAGTCACTGGGCTAGCAGCCTGAAGCTCATAACCACCACTGCTCTTACAGCAGTTTTCTTTTGCCTCCTCTTTCTTTGGGCTATGGGTAATGTGAGAATGGTTCTGACAAAAGCAAGATCTTTACAAAGCCTCTTCTGAGCGCACAACTGTGTGCTCAGCCATTTTCTCACAGAATAAAGCATGATTCAGCTTTGCGCACTCTTCCCCAAGAGTCATTTTCACACATTTGTTCTTCTCAAGTTGTTTGAAATGCATACTGGTGTGCAAAGGGGCAGCCCATAGGCATGTGTTTTTTGTAGTGGGCAGTCATACAATAAATAAAAAGTGATCACGCTGTTTATTGTAGGTTATCATGACTGATTGCATTTTCTAATGAAAGATTTTTTAAATTATTGAATATTTTTATTATTGAAGCTTCATTTGAATATTTTTATTACTTTCAACACATCAAGAACATTATTTCCATTGGGTTTTCAACACAGCATTTACACTGACATGAAAATAAATTGCATGATTTCCAAAGAGGAAACACATTTTGCAGTGTTTATCCCCAATGTCCAATGAAGTTTCACCCAATAAATGTATTCATCATATATACCTACAGTCAATGGTTCCCGTTCCTCTACAATTGTATTTTTGTTACAGTGGAGGCTGGAACTGGACCTTTCATTTAGCTGTTGCTTTTGTTAGTTTGCTGCTCATTGATTTATCTACTGATCAGCAGTGAGCACTGTCCAGTGTAGTCTTCACAACTTGAGCAGCTGGGCTTCAGCCTGCACTATTACAAATGGTTTGAATAGTAAAACTAGGCATTAACAAAATAGCAATGCAAAAAACAGCAAATACCAAAGACTTTATCTGACAACTCAGTTTCTAATGTGAAAAACATTGTATTTCTTTCCAAAATGCAAAAAACATGCATTGTGTATGTTATATCAGACATTCCCAACTCCATTTGAAAACATCAACTGACCATTATATAGCTTGAATGTATACATTAACATACATACCAATTAAGAATATTTATGTACTATTATCCAATTACCATTTCGGAGAAGAGATTTTGTTATGACAGCAACAATATATTATCCATGAACCAAAAACATTAGTACATTTTAAATACATTCTATTTTCACACATTACAAAAATGCATGTGATGAATACACTTTGCATGACTTAGCCAATGGAAGTTTGCTTTACTGAAACATCGCATGCCTGTCCATATACAGTGTTCTACATGTATTTATATATCCACTCTGTACATATATACATACATACACTCTGTGTGTACATACATACATATATTTATCTATGTTTACATATACATATATATACAATTATATTTTCAATACACTCATCCATATTTATATTTCCAGATTGTTTGTATAGTGTACTTTTTATACTGTACTGTTGGTTTAGTTTTTATTCTATTGTTTTTAATTTTTGCTGCTCTTACCTTTGTTCTGTCCACTTTCTGCCATGACAATGCAGATTTCCCACTTGTGGGACTAATAAAGGTTTATCTTATCTTATCTTATCTTATCAGTCAGTAATTTGTGACTGTTTGCTTGAGTGTGCTTATCCACTGGACAATAATATATTATAAAAGGGCACACATCACAATATAGGCTTCAAATGAGTGATAAACATTTACAGTACTAAAGTGAATCATGCCTAAGGGGTAATTACATTGAGTACAGCAGCAGGCCTGGATCCAAAGTATAAAATATATGTTTGTCAGAACTAGGATATCTTCCAATAATGCATCATTATCCATTCTTGGAAATGTGCACTTTGGGAATGTAAAGTTCAATGAGTTTTTTGTATTTATGCTAGCTGTTGTATGAAATTCATATCGCTCAGACCCTCCACCTCGACGGACAGCTTAGCGATACCTACTGCACATTAAATTATTAATGTGAATGCAATGGGACTGCATTTTGGCCCCTGTGGAAATATTTTAGTGTTTTATGAATTTTCCAGGCAGGCCAGATTTAAATCCTACCCACCGCAATGTTTTCTTTTATTCTTTCATTTCTTTTATTTTTCTCAGTAGATTGACGGGATGGTGAGTTCATTTTTGGAATAATTCATAGAGTGTTGCTTGCTTTCAAACCTGCAGTTCCTGGAGAAGGAATGTTTGCAGTGTCACAGGATGAGGAAAACACAACTTGATAGTTGACATTACCATGTGACTTATGCATTAAAATGGGTTTCAGTTGACCTACCCATGCTCTGAGCACAAATGTGCTATTTTGTAGCTACTACTGAAAGACTGAACATGCTCTACACAACATTGACATAAATCTCACTGAAGGAGCAACTGCAGCAACATCATTTTGGACAAAATGCTCAAAGATGCACTCAAACTTAGAGTTATTATTTGTATTATATTATTTATCTGATCACTATAGTTTATCTGAAGTAATCAGACACACTTTTAGGTGATGTAGTTTCTGTTAGTCAGCTTCTTATTACATTGAATGGGATTTTTGTCTGTGTTCTGTCAAGAGTGTCCAACCTTACAAGAGTTGGATAATTGGACAAAAGAGGTTATTAGAAAACATGGACTTCATAAAGAATAAGACTATTAGTAGCATCTTTTACACAATTCGTCCCAAATATGTACTGTTTGCCCTTTCTAGTTAATCAGCTTGGGTCTTAAATGCCTTACTTTTAAAACAAAAAGCCCATAAACAATCAGTTTGACACCTAATATCTCTGCAGTTTCAGCCAGCCACTAAGTGCCAAAGATATACTTCAGAGGTCGTTTAGATCGACTGCCTCTCCGCCTGTCGAATGGCATCTCTGTTGGCCTGGGCTAAATGGCCTCACCATCAGAGCCGGAGCCCAAAGTTAACAGAGTCTTCAGGCTTCATCTGTTTGAGCTGTAAACTTGATTACCTTTGATGCTGCGATGGTGCCAGCAAACTCCCACCTTCTCTTGAGCAGACAGGCAGACAGATTGGCCGGAGCTCTGCTCTTTGGGGGTGTGGGAATGAGAGACTGCCAGGTTTTGGGGTGGGGGGTAAATAAACACCAATCTCCACTTAGCAACTTAGACACTACTCAAAAGCATTTTTCTTCCTGCTCTTTGCTAGTGTGGAGGGTCCTGTAAAAAGACGTAGTGAGAAGAGGTTGGAGCGCATTCCTGCATGTGCAGCCTTAACCCTTAGAACCCAAGCAGCCCAGATCCGTGCCAGCAGCACAACAAATGTTAAATTGTCATCATATGGCAAAACAGCTCCTCATATCGAATTTTCCCCAGTTTGTGTTGATATTCGAGGTGTCAGACGTCATGCTGAACTTTGTTTGGTGTTCCTATGTCATGTAGAATCAAAGTTATTGTAATTTTAAAAACATGTAATAATAATAACCGCTCCTGAGTTTTAAAAATGGCGTCACATGCACATGCCCAAATGTCTTTCATTTTAGGAAAAAACAGAAGATCTTTGAACCTAGGAGAGCTTTCAGGATAGTCTCCGCCCACATGTGGGTGGGGAAAACCTGCAGAGGGAGGGGGTCTGGAGAGCTGCCCAGTGAAAGAGCAGCAAACAGCAAGTGTGTAGGAGAACAAACACCAGTTTTAGGGGTTCTTTCATGCCACAGTAGAACCACCTTTGTTTACCAGAAGAACATATCAATGGAGAGAGTCCGTTTAAAGGGACTTAAAGAACAGGTTCTTCATCATGTAGATTAAACACAATAAAAAACAAACACTCAAAATATTTCGGACAAAACCTAAATGAATAAAAAAGTGATAACTGCAATCATGTTGTTACACAACTTACTAATGACACTAGAGCTGGGAGGCAGAAGGTGTGGGTTATTGATTGGTGCTGACTAATGTTCATCAGAGATGGAGGCTCAACTCAACTCAACTGACTTCCGGTTCAGACTCAAAATTGAAGAGATCAGAATCAGAATAAGAAAACTTAATTGATCTCAGAGGAAACTGCTTATGATATGACTGCACAATTACACAGAGACACAAAGACAAGAATAATATAAAAAATATAACCATGAGGTCAAAATAAAATAAAACTCCCCTGAAAATACTCTGTACAATGAACACTACGCTATATACGATCACAGCTTTAGTCCGATAGGCAGAATAAATATAGCTGAAGATTTAGGTGAAGACAGCTAGAGGAAAATTTTAGTAAGTTACATAATTATACTTCTTTAAACCTTACTTACACTTAAAATCTGCAGTTTTTATTTTAGCTAGCCAGCAAATCTGCTATAGAAGCTACATTTCAAAAGGCTTTGCCTTTGTACTTTTTACTGTGAAATGTCTTTGTTCCTTTACCCTGAGGCCTGTTCTTATATTAATGAAAGTCTTGTTATTAAAGGAATTTCAATCCTGTAAAATTTTTAGGAGGGTTCTACTTTTTGTACAATGCAATGCCTAAAGCTAGAACTGAGACTAAACAAAAATTCTCTGCTGAAAACTCCAGACTTGACTTACACTCAGGGACTTGACTCTCAGAAATTGACTTGTGACCATCCCTGACATCCATTCTCGCTCATGCATTGTCACATTTTTACATTTGTGATTTTATAATGTTATGAAGCATTGTTACACTTCTAAAACTAAAATACCGGGCAAGATAGTGCTTGATTCAAATGTGTATCAGTTTTAAATGAATTAAACATATTACGCAAAAAAACTATTACTGGCAAAAGAGAGTAAACAAAAGGCTACATATGTGTTGGAATCACTTTACTCTGCTGAATAACACTGACATAATATCATAAACTTATGTCATCTGCTGTCATTAGTTGTCATGACAGGTTATGACGTTCACATTAAGATAACAGTGCCATGTTAGCATCAACACAAATTCACGTTTGAGTCTAATGTACCAATCAAAGTTCCGGATCAAGAGCCATTTAGGAACCTTTTCATTTTTAAGAGTGTGTTTAATAAGTGTCTTAATTTGATATTTAAGAGTTTAATATATTGGTGTTGACTGTTCCTTCCTTTCTGCTTCCTTCAGACAGTTTATTCTTGTGGCTTAGCCACACTCAGGTTGTGAAGCCTTTGTTACAGCAAACAGTGCATTTTATTTGTTGATTTACTGCCCCATTTTGAAGAAAATGGCCTTGAAAGATGAAATACAGTTTCATTTCCATGGTGGCTCTGATTCCCTATTCATTCCACACACTCTTTGTCGGTTTTGACAGTGTCTCACTTTAACATCTGTTCAGTGGTTGCTCAAGGCTTTCCATTGGTTTGGCAATCACGTTTTCTAGCAAATGTCTAGTTTAGAGAAGTCACTGCGAATGTGCTGTGGATGAGTGGAATACTGAGCAAACATTAACAGTTAGAACTCAGAGTGTATCAGTAAAATCTGATTTCAACAAATATAAACGGTGTAAAACAGTCTAAAACTGGTGTTTGTTCTCCTACACGCTCACCGTTTGCTGCTCTTTCTCTCGGCGTGCTGCCGCTCAGCCGCTCTCCGGACCCCCTCCCTCTGCGGGTTTTCCCCACCCACTTGTGGGCGGAGACTATCCTGAAAGTTCTCCTGATCTTGTGTTTTTTTTCTTTGTTTCTAAGACCTAAAATGAAAGAAATTTGGGCATTTTCTGTTTGCGATGCCATTTTTAAAACCCCAGTAGCAGTTATTATTATTACATGTTTTTAAATTACAATAACTTTGGTTCTAGGTGACACAGGAACACCAAACAAAGCTGAGCATGACGTCTGACACCTCGAGCATCAACACAAACTGGGGAACTTCCATATAAGGAGTTGTTTTGCCGTATGATGACAATTTAACATTTGTTGCACTGCTGGCACAGGGTTGTACGGGCTCTATATCAAGAACTTTTTTATGCGCGCATACGTGAGGTGGATGGCAGAAGAAGTGGGGGCATTGTGAGTCATTGCGAGGAAGCAATGCACACACATTCACGCTTTCCCTCTTTCTCTCTCTCTAACCAAAAGTCTCTCAGTATTGCTCCTTGTTCTGCTAATTGGCTTGATATTTAGCTGAACTGAATGCAAATTTAATTTCCAAATGATTCCCTGAAAAAAACTTAAATAACACTGTCACACCATCATGTCTAACCAAACACAGGCTGGGATTATTCCAAGCATTAGCACAAAGTTTAAAAATTATCTTTACACCCAAAGACATTCTCAGCCAAACTAATTGAAGGTGGCTAAGTGAAAAGTTGAGCTACTTCAAAGGCTGTATTCTGATACATTTAATCCTTCATGCTGTTTCTACATCCCCCAAATAGGCAGTGTTGACTTTTTATTCCATTTCTGTCTTTACTTATGTATATTCCAGGAATTCTCCTCTCATCAATTTTTGATGCAGTCTAATATGGTCACAGTGTATACGTACAGGAGCAAGGGCTTCCATGTTTCATTTTCATACCCGACTGAGACCATTAGCAATTAATTTTTCAAAGGACATCAAGGTCCATCAAAGAGTATGGAATAATTTCCTTCTGTTATTCAAGCAGTAACCAAGGGCGGTTAATAAATAGTATGACTAGTTCATTGTATCGTCCATCTTTCCTACCCTCAAGTCTTCTCTCAATCTAATTTTTTCCAACTGCTCTTTAAAGGAACGGTTTATGAAGAATGGACTAATAGAAACACTCCAAGTTTGCTTGGAATAAAATTCTTACATCGGCACTAATAAAGTATTAATGTTTCCCATCTTTTAGGTCTGTTTAGGACAGGCAGCTCTAATTCAAATTTTCAGTACACCTTGTTTGAGCAGGGGGGATTTTCTGCAGTTTGGCTGACAAAAAGCCACAGGAAAAGGGCCTTTTTTCAATCAAATTCAAGCCACATTTGTAAATGGATTTAAATCCTATTTCAGAGCAGGTTTCCAGACATGCAAGTTCTTGACCAGTCAGTTCAACCAAGCAGGTCAGATTTCATGGTTTTTTTTTTTCCCCACTGCTTGGGGCAGTGGTTTATAAGTCAGTGCTACATCACATGTTGTAGCTCAAACAGAGTGAAAACTGTTAACAAACATGCATTGTTAAATACGTGATATATTTTACTTTGTAAACTGTAGTACCATTGTTCCACTAATTATAGTCATTAAGAAACACTACACATCAAGATCTAAGCTCACAGACTGGTTCACTAACTTTTGCCCCTCATTGGTCAATCACACTGAACCAGTGTAGACATACAGAATCATGTGACTACACTCTGACTATGCACTTATGACTTAAAATATCAAGGCTAAAAATCAGGTACAAATCCAGTACGTCCTGCAGCGTAAACCAAGGCTTTAAGTGTTGTAACAACAGCAAGGATTTGCGTATTCCATTAAAGTTGCATTACAAAGAGAAACAGCTAACAAAGCTAAGTGTTAGCATAAACACTAGCATTTTTTTTCTCAATGACTACATGAAGAAGCAGTATACATACAGTGCCAGTCAAAGGTTTTGACACATCTTCTCATACACTGTTAAAAAGAACACTTAGGCCAACTTAAAATGTAAAGTTCGCTGAACATTGAGACAACAGAATGAAACGTCTATATAATAACTTACTACTAGTAGTATAGTTTACTTCAAATATCAGGGCAACTTGGAAACTTTTTAAGCTTAAAACACTATTTTTTTTGTAGTCCAGAAGTGTTTACCTTATTTTTACTGTTTTCCACATACATATGGAATTAAACAGTAACCAAAAGGAGATCAACATCTATCTTCTACTTCAAAATCTTCAGCCTAGCATCCCTTTGTCTTGATGCAGCTTCCAGTTTTGATCATCCTTTTAAGCAGCTTTATGGGGAGCTACCTGACATGTTTCTCCAACAGGACTGACGAAGGTACCAACACTGTGAGAATAGACACCATACGGACAAAAGTATTGGGATATCTGACCATCACACCAACAGGGACTTTAATGACATTGCATTCAAATCCGTAGACTTTAATATGGAGTTGGTGCCCCTTTGCAGCTATAACAGCTTCCACTCTTCTTGGAAGGCTTTCCACAAGATGTTGAAGTGTTTCTGTGGGAATTTGAGCCCATTCATTCTGTAGAGCATTTATGAGGTCAGACACTGATGTTGGACGAGAAGGCCTGGCTCGCAATCTCCGTTC
>JBBPCZ010000142.1:8685759-8696969 GCA_037974445.1 Brycinus macrolepidotus | reverse complement strand
CTCATCCAACCATGTCTTCATGGAGCTTGCTTTGTGCACTGGGGCACAGTCATGCTGGAACAGAAAAGGTTCTTCCCTAAACTGTGTTAAGATTGCCTTTCACTGGAAGTAAGGGGCCACCTGAATTCAATAATTAAGAGGTGTGTACTTTTGTCTATATAGTGTATTTTGATTTCATTAACAGGAAAGAACTTGACTATATGTATTTGTCTCAGAAGCAAGTTCCGTTGGCATTTAAGCATAAGCTTTCAGATCAAAATGTGACTTTGAGGACTGCACATTCAGTCAGGCGATTGAGCGTAATGCTTAGAAGTCAGTGATGATTGCTGACTTTAAAAGCATGGGATAATTATACATGAATTATTGCTCAGTGGATATATCAATCCACAATGCATTTTTGTACGGAAAAAACTTTTTTATTTTTTTTGTCACATTTTCTTAATCATTTAACAATGATGCAAAGTTGAGATCGCAGACTCAAAGCTATTGATATGGAAGGTAAATTAATGCTAAAGGAATTCATTATGCAACTATCTAATGAGTTATGTAATTGTACAGTCACATTTAAATAACATTAATAACATAGGAGTAATTACCTTCTAAAGGTTAAGCAGAGGTGGATCAGGGTGGAACAGCAGACAGAAGACACCCAGAGAGCTGACAAACAGAAGACAAGCAGCTGCAGCTGACAGAACCCGTGCATGATGTGTCAGCAAGGCAAAAATAATCTCTTTGAAAATATATGCTGTATTTTTTTTCTGCTTATTTTACTCCAGATTTAGTTCTTTATGCACAGCTGCTTGGTGTGCCAGTTTCACAAGTTCCAGTTCTCCCAGCTGGAGGGCTGGTGCATTCCGCTTTGAGACAAAAGCTATAAACTCAAATTTTTTAACACCTGTTCTGTTCTACACACCAACCAGGATGAAACACAGCAGTAACCAGCAAGTATAATAATAATAATAATAATAATAATAATAATAATAATAGTAATAATAATAATAATAACAATAATATGCCACATAGTCCAAAAATTTCTAACACACTTATAAACACGTCCTGATGTCTTGGCCTTCGCCCGACATAGGATAGAGCCAC
Source organism: Brycinus macrolepidotus (assembly GCA_037974445.1). NCBI lineage: Eukaryota > Metazoa > Chordata > Actinopteri > Characiformes > Alestidae > Brycinus > Brycinus macrolepidotus. The sequence goes on along the minus strand of JBBPCZ010000142.1, from coordinate 8,695,874 downwards.
GGGAATATCCCAGAATTAAAATATACAAATAATAATAATAAGTATTATTATTGTTGATGTTGTTGTTTTGTTGTTGTTGCCATTATTGTTGTTGTTGTTGTTATCACCATCATAATCACATAATAATAATAATTATTATTATTGTTGTTGTTGTTGTTGTGACATAGAGAGCATTCTCTGTAGTTGCATCTTGGCGTGGTATAGAAATTGTGGCTCATCATATTGCAAGACCCTACAGAGGATGGTAAGGACTGCTGAGATCATCGCGGTCTCTCGCCTCCCTGTTGCAGCCATTTACATCACGCTTTGCAGCTGCAAAGCCACCAGCAACAATGTGAGTGACCCCATATACCCCTCCCGCACCCTCTTTTCCCTCCTTCCATCTAGCAGAAATTATAGCAGCATCTGGGCCTACACTACCACAAAGGAAAGAAGTTTCTACCCACAGCCTATCGTACTCCTAAATCGGAACCGAATAACAAACTGTACATCTCACACACACACACATACACACACTCTCTGAACTTAACTGCTTCCTTTCTCCTAATCAGACTGCATTAGCTGTTTCTGCCATGAGTAAAGAAAACTTACTCCCCAACTGCCACTGTAAACACCCTTTATTTATGTACTGAATAATTTTTTTTTCTAATCCTGTTGCTGCTACTTGCTATTTGTGCACTTTTATTTATTGCAGTCTACCTCAATCTTTGCATTTCTTTGCATTTTTGCACACTAAACAATTTTGCTGCTAGAGTACAATATGTCATAATACTGTATTCACTCACACTAATACGGTTGCTATCGAGTGCACTGTATGTCTTGTCTTGTAAATTATTGTACTGTTGCTAGTGTTTTTTTCTCTTTCACTTTCTCTTTATTCCTGTCCAGTCCGTACTTGTATATTCTTATGCTGTTCTGTTTTTGTTCTCTTGTTGCACCATGGTCTTAAAGGAATATTGCTTTATTTCACTGCATACTGTGTATATGGTTGAAATAACAATAAACCTACTTGACTAAAAATCAAATAAGGCAATGAGGGGGAAAAATCTGTGCTAGTGTTAACTGTAAATGGCTACTTAGAGTCATTATCTCTTACCCTAATGAATTAACTCTTACAGAGAGAGATAAGATAATTCTTTATTAGTCCCACAGGTGGGAAATGTGCATTGTTATGGCAGCAAATGGACAGTACAAAGGTAAGAGCAGCAAAAACAATAGAATAAAAACTATACAACAAAACATAATAATATAAAAAGTAACTGAACATTGGCGGTTTCAGCTGCAAACCACCAGCACATACAAATATATGATTTAAGGCAGTTCCTTGCACTGGCCTGATTGTGATTAATTAATTTTGTAATAGCTTACTGTGCTCAAGGCTACTCCTGTCAGAGTTTGACAGCAACGCTGCAAGATATATGATGATCACAGAGAAGTGCTCTATACCAAAATAATTCATATGACAAGTTTTCTTTAAAGATGAAACCCAGCAATATATAGCTTATTGATGATGATCATATGATGTCTCTGGAGGGGGATAAGCATGCCTTGCAAGCTGCATCTGTTCATTTATTGACTTGAGCCCATGTCTTCCAGCATGCCAGGCAGGTTATTTGGGCTTTGGAGGCTTGGAGCACAAGCGCTCTGCAGCTGATGAGCACAAAGCAAAGATCAAAGATGAGGTCATTGCAGGGAATCGACGTTCTAGTGTTCCGACTGTCTCTCCCGATAATACACTTCATTCATTTAGCAGCTCGGCCATTCATTCTACTCAAAACTCAGAAAGAAATGAAAGCTTGATAAAAGGGGCTACCATGGCTATTTAGCCTATTAAAAAATCAATCATCTCAAGGAAGAAGCCATGAATTTAGAAAAGCAGAAAGAAGCTACTGGTTCTGAATGACAACCAATTCTGTACTTATCTTTTTTCGCTACTGGCCATTGAGTAAGTAACTGAATGAGCATGTAAAAAATGAGAAAACACTTCAAATGAAATTGCACCTAGACAGAAAAAGCGATTGATCTGTTCATGTTCCAACCACAAATATGATCTTTTGTAGCAACTGTTTCTTGGTTTTCTTGGTTTTTATTAGAAACACCTACCTTTGCACAAGTACATTATATGTGTACATTTACGTTACATACATTTTCAGACTGTAGCCCACCTGTTACTGCACTGTTTATCAGGCCCTATCTACCCCTTTTATCAGTGGTCAACTACTGACTAAAGACCCACCATTATGTAGATGTTATTTGAGTGATAGATCATTCTCATTAACACTTACATAGTAGTGGCATAATACTGTGTGGAGCTAGTGCAAGTATATCAGGCACAACAGTGTCACCGCAAGCCTGAGTGGTCCACCACCCAAAAACATCTAGCCAAAACAAGTTCTGTTGTCAGAAACTCACCAATGATGCACTTCAGAAGAATTTATACTCTTTTTGAGTTAGTCTTAAGTTCAAATACAAAGTTATACAGACTGCCTGGAGTAAACTGCAAGCTAAAATCACCACACATTTCAGAAGATCCCCTTTCACAGCTATCCATACTTCTGTGCAGTGCTAAGCATCTCACGGCCAAAAGCATTGAGTCAGTAGTACTTGCTGGACTAAAAAAGGTCATGCTATCCTGTTTTTAAAAGTCAATCAAGAATTAACCTGGAAGGATTAGCTGCAACTCCACATGAGACTGTTTTGGTCCGTAGGATCTTGAAATTTATGTCTATAGTTGCTAAACAACGTGTGTCTGGTCAGTATGCAGTTAGACTCATGTTTTTCTGATGAAGAAGGTGGATCTTGAAACTCACAGAAGACTATTTCGGTATGCTGTTCTGCAACTTGCAGTGGAATTGGTTTCTTCTTATGTAGAATGTCTACACCAAGTACTTTGTGTTGAGCCAAAAAAACTTTTCTGAGCTTTCCCCCTGCACATGCACTGCTATTTTTCTGCTTCTGTATTTCCCCATTGATCTCGACTAGTTGTTTGGTGCCCACAGTAGAGCTGATTAGTAGATTTATTAGTCAACTAGTATTTGCAAACCCTATTTGGCACCTTTATTTTTATTAAGAGGTTCCTAAAAAAATGGACAGTGAGTGTAAATTGACTGGGGTAAAAGGAATGAACTAAAGCTGATGAAAAAAACACCTTTTTATCTTTTTGTAAAACCACAAACTTGCAGTCGCTGCTTTGCACTTGAGAGTTATCAACAGTCGGCACCGTCTTATTAAGCACTCCATCACACCACGGAGTCGAACGTAATCATGCACGGGCATGTTTGTGTATGGGACTCCTGGGTGGAAGAGAATTGTCTTCTCATTTCTTCTTGTTTTCTCCTTCCCCTCCATTTTCCCCTGATGTGTTGGTGGGTGCTTGTTGATTTGTTTCATGTGTTACGTGTTCTCTGAATGGAACCTGTTCTTTTTTTTCCCAAAGCTGTAAATGCTGGCTTGCTCCCCTTCTTGGGCTATTTATTTCCCACCAGACCATGATATGTTATCTTGCCATAATGCTGTTTTTTTCATGATGATTTTTTCATCAGGCTGACTGCCGGCATGCAATCTCTCACCACACCTGCCGTACATCCATCACAACCACACATACACACACCCATACAGACACATGCACACACACACACACAGACACATGCACACAAAGTTATTCACAAACATCTTTCATAAAAATGAACTTATGCATTTGACAGAGATTCTTAAGCCACTCTTCATGGAGCCCATTTCATACCACAGCTCAGGAAAAACACCAGTAAAACACCAGTGTCGGCAATCTGCATGCAAAACACTCCTTCATCTCCAAGCGGGCAACTATATTCGCATCATAAATGCTAAAAGGAAAAGTGTTGCAACTGGATGGGCTGCGTATTATGATAATGCTTTGGTCCCAAGATTATTTCCATTTCAATTAAGGATTCAGAGTAGCACCAAGGTCAAGATAGACACATTTTTATGCGCTCCCATTCTGACGAATGCCATTACTGGAGGTGTGCCCCGCTTTTAACAATGCCAGGGTATCAGCACTGGTTAAAAACACACTTGAAGCAGTGTTTTGTGTGTGTGTGTGTGTGTGTGAGAGAGAGAGAGAGAGAGAGAGAGAGAGTGTGTTCGGGGGGATCATTCTAAAAGAAGGAAATTCTTAATGTACTTGAGGCAACACGAGGGGTGGCGAGTAATCGTGGTTAAATCTCAAAGCAGAACCTGTCGTTGAGGAACATTCATCATTTATGCTGTTGGACAACGTGTTGTCCCAAAACAATATTCAGAGGAGAAAAAAGAATAATCAATGATATAGAACCATTACAAATCTCAAATGCCAGGTAACATTTGCACATATATATATCATTAATGCAGTTACAAATGATACATTTAAATCAAGTAAATTCAGTATATTATACTACAACCCATGAATCCTGAGTTCATTAACATTATGTGATACTGTGATTTATTTGGAAAGTACCTTGATATTATATTTTAACAATATTACTCAGTATTGCATGTTTGTATACTGATATACTTTTTGTCCAATACCGGTCACACTGTTTTGCATCCTTGTCATAGTTGGGACGGCTGGGCCAGAAGTGTGAACTGATGGATCACACAACAGAGGTGTCCTGCTGCTGCATAGACATGTCTTTGTCGTGGCTTTGCACCCCGGGCCAGCTGTCAAGTCGTATTACATTATGTCCCCGAGCAGCTCTCGCAGTCTATTGAAAACTCAGTCAAAACAGACAGCTCGGCATGAGGCAGGATGTGGACTTATATTAGCATGAAAAATATTGCTGTGATAATGTAACATATTTGTGTAGACCTCTAGCTTTTGGATGCACCCAGCCATCCACATGATGTAAAAGGAAAAAAAAGATTCATCAGACCAGGCCATGCTCCATGGGCCAATTCTAATGCTCACATTCTCACTGTAGATGATTTCGGTGGTGGACAGGGTTCAGCATGGGCACTCTGACAGGTCTGCAGCTACGCAGCCCGATACACAGCCAGCTGTGATGCACTGTGTGTTCTGACACCTTTCTCTCATTAACTTAGTCGTAACTTTTTCAGCAATTTGTTCTATAGTAGCTCTTCTGTGGGATCGGACCATACGGGCTGACCTTTGCTCCCAACGTTCATCAAATCTTGGCCACTTATGACCCTGTCAGCTTTAACAACTGTCTGTTCATTTGCTGACTAATTTACAGGTCCCACTGTAACGAGATAATGGGTGTTATTCACTTCACCCACCTCTGTTTCAAATGTTTAAATGATATATATATATATATATATATATATATATATATATACACACACACACAGATATGCGTTTTTTTGTAACAGCAACAATATGTAGAATATAAGCTACAAACTAGAAGACAACCTTTTAAGTTTGCCATAGTTGCAAAGTCATAATAATGAAAACCTTTACACAGAGAGGAACCTTCAGGGCCTTCTAGGTCTTCAGAGATGTTCCGATCATTTCTGAAAAATGTCTGTATTTTTTGCTCCGTACCACCTTACAATAAGATTACCCTTAAAAGTGTTTATAAAGGATTTATAGTCAGGTTGTTAATTAGCAATAAGCAGTTATAAACAGGTTATAACAGTTGTCATACATGGATGCAGGCCCAGTATTTGGCAAGATCTGGTGTTTTAATGGTAGTAGCATGTTAACAAAGACCTGATGAAGTTGACAGTTTAACATTCTGCCTAAGAAAGAGACTCAGCAAGAAAGATAAGCTCAGCAAATAGCAAGATCTGAGATCTTGCCAAATAGTGAGCCTGTAACAAAGTATGACAACTGTTATAACTTGTTTATAACTAATTATTAATGATTTATAAACTGTATACAACCTAATTAACAACCTGATTCTAAGTCATGTATAAAGGGTAGCCTTATTGCAAAATGTTACCTTTTGTTCATTTTAATTGAATCATGTTTGCATTTAAACTCTGCAAATATAGTAGTTCTACTCTTATTTCAGGGTACACATAACAACTAGGTACAAGTAGCTAATCAATCTCTCCCATTGGTCAGGCCTCATCACACTAGATTGAAGAGCTAACGTTTTAAATTAGCCATCAGCATAATGAGAAGATGACAGTGGAATCAACCAATCATGTTTTGATTTCCAATGTCTAATTTCATGAAGGAAAATGTCACTCTAGGCTTTCTGCTAGTCCTCAATAGGTCTCTGACTGTGAAAATGAGCCGTGGCCTAACGAGATAGCAGATGGTAAACAGAGGCAGCTCAGTGTCATCAGTCTTTACTGAAGACATTCTAGAAGTGGTACACAGAAGACACAATATATCTTAATATATTTTACAAACGTGGAAACACTATGGGTTATTTAAAAGCTTATCAGCATCAATTAACGACTTAACTCTGCTTGCTGACTGTCTGACCTAAAAAGGAATGGAATTGAAGCTCGCTTGTAGGAAACTGTATGGGTTTGCTTGACATGTATCACACTAAAAGAAGGGGATGGAGCACGTCTGTAGAAATGTAACTCAGTTGCTATCACATGCAGCGGCTTTGCCTTTGTATTTGGAACCTTTGACTGTTGTTGCAACGTGCCACAAACTCCATGACTTTCTCTTTCAGCGTTAATAACTCAAATCCAGCAGGTCGTGCTTGGAATGTGAGGCTTTTAACTTTAGTTTCGCTGTCAGAAGACATGACATCACATCTTTATTCCCCTATAATCCACACAAGTGCATGCCAAGATGCCCCGGATGAGATTGCCTGGGGACATGGGCTTGAACAATGTTGGCAAACAGCATTGCTACTTTATTTTCTAATGCTGGATCAAAACTTTTGGCCTCTACAAAACTCACGCTTTGAGACTCTGTACACTTTTAAAATAAAGATCATAAAAAGGGGTCCTTGGAGCAATGCAAAATCATTTTCAAGTCGCATGGATTGTTGGGCCATTTTGTCCACTTTTAGGAGCGACATCTCTTTTCTGTGATGCTTAGGTTTACGTTTACGTTTAGCCTTTAGCTTAGAATTTTTACACAAATATTCTCATTCTACAAATAACACAATGCCCTGTCTACATTTAACATGTCATTTCTAAAAAAAAATAACACAATGCTCTTTCTAAAAATAGCACAATGCCCTTTCTAAAAGTAACACAATATCCATTTCTAAAACTGACACAATATCCTTTTCTAAAAGTAACACAAAGCTCTTTCTGAAAACAACACAATGCAAGTGTTACAGCGATTCCTGTGAAGGTTAAGGTTAAGGTTTGGTGTGGGATTAGGGTTAGCCTTTATCATTTCTACACAAACGCTCCATTTATGAAAAGTGAAGCGATTACACTATATCTTTAGATCCTTGTATAACATTTCTCACTTGCTTTCCAAATCGAATGCTCTCCTGCTCAGTGTCTCTAGTGGTCACTGCCATTTATCAGACAATGCAACACCCCAATAAACCACAGGATGTGTACATACGGTTATACTGACACACTTCCAGAACTGTGCACATGTTGCAACATAAAATAGGAGGTTTCTATGAGCAGTTTCATAAAAGATCCAATTTCAGATTCAGTTTATGGTTCCTAAGATCTTTTGTTACGAATATGAAGAACTAAAAACCTTAAAAATCTCTGCATGATGCAGAAGTCCTATACAATTTCTTTTCTATACAAAGTATAGGAAAGAAGCAAGAAACCTTTGGGGTTTTTTTGTTTTTGTTTTTTTTTTTTTTTTTTTGGAACACAGAAAGTCCACAAATGCTCAGATCATTAGCAGACTACCTAGTGAAACAAATGGGCTCACACAGGAGACAGTGACATAATTAAGTTTGAATTATTCATTTGCCGTGATTGCTCTAGATTTTAATTGTGTGCACACTAAAGCTAACGGAGACACATGGAAAATGTTGCATTTCCAACACATTTCCACAGCTGCAATACCTGACCTGGGCTCCATTTGCAAAGCCAATTTACCCCGTCGCTCATTTAACACAGTATGGATACCGCGCACCGCACGCCTGGCGCATTTAAACACTACTTGACAAACTGTGTGGTCAGCAGACAGAGCACTCAAGAGTCCTGCTGATAACACAGTTCTGTATCGCACGGGGTCACACAATCTTTCTTACTGAATTACGCTCCCATGCTTAGCTGAGCACGCTTGCAATTAAATGGCCTAGTTGTGCGCTACTGTATGATACATAATGTCAGCATCTGTGTGGTTCTACACCAATTACAGGCTGAAAAATCCAAGGTTTAGGTACTCGGTTAATCTTCCTCTGTAATACCAATCCAGGGCCTGTAGATGTGTGATCCCAATGTGATTTCAAGAAGACTGAAACGTGTAAGCAGTTATGGGGAAAAAATGTGGGTCCCTAAAAAACCTTTCAGAAAACTAAAAAAAAATTCTAATTCCATTTAAGAAAATGCTCTCTCACTTTCTCCCTCTCTCTCTCTCAAACACATGTTCATCCACTCCCTTATACATCTTATATACTTTTACACTCTTAAAAATGAAGGCTCAATTAAGGGTTCTTCAGAGTGCTTCCACAGAAGAAACATTTGTGGGTCCCTAAAGAACTTTTTAGTGAACGATTTTTTTAAAGGACCATTTTGGAAAATTTGTTGTGATTGTGAAGGACCTTGAATCTTTTTCGTTGTACCATACGTAAGAACCACTTAGGAATCAGTGCAACAATGAGGAATATGTACAGCTAGTTTTCTAGCTTCATACATTTAAAATAATTTAAGGTAAGATTAAAAATCTTTAAATAAATAGCACATCCAGCGTTAGGAATAGGGTTGTAGATGATTCCATAATTGTTGAGAAAGCTGTTTAATGTAGAGAATGAAGTCTTAATAAAACAAAGATCCTGAATGCCTTGTCTTGGAAAAATGGTTGCAATTAAATGAACTACTTGTGCACTACTGTACGGTACATAATATCAGCATCTGTGTAGTTCTATGCCAATTACAGGCTGCAGAATCCAAGTTTTAGTTACTAGATTAATCTAATCCATTTCTAGGGCAAGTATGCTTCTGAGAATTTACGAACATGATCCCACAAGAAGACTAAAATGTGTAAGCGATTGTGGAAAAAATGAGACTGAGATAACATCCCCGCAAGCTTTGTACACAAGCCAGCAGCGCAAATATCACTCGGAAAGGCCATGATAAAGATTAGCTTATATTTAACCTTGATAACGAAAGCCTGATGTTATTTTATATAATTTCTTACTCAAAACTCATTGAGGCAGACTGAAAAATGCTGTTACAATTTACATATTGTAATATTTCACTGTCCACCACTTACCTACATCTTTTTTAAGGAATTTTAGGTCCTATTTTCTGCATCTCCAATAACCATGTAGTCATACATTAATACTAAATGCAATAACAATATAACTAATAGTAATGAGATCATATACGTTTATATCAGCTACTGTTGGGGCCATATTTTATTATGATTTGAGCTATTATTTTATCTATTCTGATATCTATGGTTTGTTTTGTGGAAAGAAAAGAAAACAATTTTGGTCTTTGCCCATCAAAACACACAAAACACAAACACACTTGCAGACAAAAAAGATGCCAATACAGAATATAAATCCAACAGGAATGATGTAAATAAATATGTAGTACTTAAAAGTAATTTTTTGGTACATACACTGGTATGAACAGGTGACTTACTCTGAATTTTCATAGTACCTATAAGTAGTTTTTTGTATATACTTTGCATGTTCATAGGAACCTTCATGGAAACGATAAGGAATAAATAACTGAACTCTGCATTTAAAGGAGTAGTAATGTAGTGTTTACAAGCAATTACTCTTACATTCAAGTACACTGAGTACGTAAGTGTACAAATTTGTATAAATATCAGCAATCAGCGGGCAAACATTTGTAAAGATATCAATTGTTTCAACAGTAGTGTCTTGCCTAAAGTAGAACAGCAAAACAAAACAGTAATAACTCTTGAATTTCAAGATTCAAGATTCAAGATTCAAGATTTCAAGATTCAAGATTCTTTATTTGTCACATGCATAGTCCTACAAGTACAACACACAGTGAAATGTATCCTGAACCGCTCCTTTTTGACTATGCAAACATTATAAACAATAAGTAAA
>JBBPCZ010000142.1:8656112-8670424 GCA_037974445.1 Brycinus macrolepidotus | reverse complement strand
AAGTAAAGTACAGATACGTGAAAATGTACTTAAGTACAGTAACGAAGTACAAATACTTTGTTACATTCCACCACTGGAATTCTGTAGTAATGTCATGAGAGGTGTTTTAAAAGTCATGAAGCCATTTCCTCTTTTCTACACCTGGGGCTGAACCCGCCATACTGTATTTGAAGTTCAATGCGACCCAATTTCTGCCTTTGATACATTACAAAAAATTCCAGTCACTTTCAAATGAGCAGATTTTATAATTCAGCAGCTGGTAAATTTTTAAAAAGACTATTTCAAAGCCATTTCAAATGACTTCTTGTCGGCAGACGCTGCACATTCTGACCTACATATATATCAAAGACGTTTCTAAGCCCCTTTTCCTTGGATGATTCCTAAGACCCCTTTGTCCCCAGCACTCATCTCATAACAGTGGTCTAATATAGACTGACGCAAGCTGAGCCCACACCCTTTAAGTACAGCCTTGGACAACCGTCAGCGGCCCCGTCGGATTCTGTCCGATTTAAAAGTGGCGTTATTGATCTGTTCCTGCCAAGCTGCTTCCCCCTGTGGGTTGAGTCATCAAGTGGGCGGCCCGCCAGTGGGCACAGGAAGGCCAGAGGAAAAAACCGTCTGTCTGCTTTGACCTCTTTGGCTGTGAACCACATGATGCTTTCTTCCCCCTCATTCACTGTTTTGTCAAGAGGGAAAAGACAGAAAAAAACAAAAAGTAATCCGCTACTTGGCTTGCCTGGGCTTTTTTGTTTGTTTCATTTGTTTGTTTCTTTCCCGGCCGCTCACCCACTCACTTCTTCCTGATAGTGAAGGGTCACAGAGGCCTCCCTATACACGAAATTGGGGCTGCTACAAAAAAACGCAGGTGCTAAATGTCAGACGTTTTGGTCTGAAAAGGAACTAGCAGAGTGCATCGCAAATTCTCCCGTCCACATGAAAGAGCCTGAATTACAGAGCGTTAGCCCCCCATGCTTCGACAGCCAATGCGCTTCCCTCAGAGGCAAATCGATTCTCATTGAAATGCTGATATTAGCCAAGCCCAAAGGTTCAGAAAGGTGGGGAAAATCGTTGTAAGGTTTACACGAGATATAGTGTAAGAGCAGTTAGGCAACAAAGGTACCACAAAAGCAGCTCTGCATGCCCCAAAACACCATGCTTCCTCTTTGAAAAGATCTTGTCTGAGATCAACACTGTTGTCAGGACTTTTCTGTATTCTCCAGGCCAGCATGAGACCAAAGAGCACAAAGTAGGTGTGGAAGAATGTCCCAACGCTACTGCACCCAATCAGTGGACGAGCTCACACCCATGACCACCAGCGGGGGGCTTCATGATGTGAGCAATAATGTAAATGCTTACAGCAGCCCATTTCAGCAGTACTTGAAACGAACAAAATTTCTCTGTTGCTCTCTTCTGTCCTTTCAACCCCATGCCATGGCTGCCATCTCATTGGAAATCTGATCGTGTAATCCAACCCCTCCCTCTGTTCTTTTGGCAGAAGTAATGAAACTCGTCTGCAGGCCACAATCAGAGGACTGTCTCATGCTTGGTGCTCTCCATGGCAGGATAAGACAGAGGAGCACCTGGGGCCTGCAGCAGCTACAAAACAAATGTTACCCTGCCAAATTGGCCAACAGTGAGTGATATATTCCTGCAAGACCTTGGATCAGTACCTCCACCAGTCGCTGTTTCATCCCAACCAAGATGAGGCTTCATCTCTGGCAGACAGATGATGCTGCAATATTCACGGCCTGCTGCGTTTGTGCGCCAGCTGAACCATTAAGAGGCAGGATCCCGCCTTATTAGCATAGGGGCTTACAGGGATTTGTAGCGTTTCGCCTTGGGCAGCCCCTTAATGTGGCAATTCTACAGTTTGCTCCAGGACTGTGAGACAGACCTGGGATTAGAACCGGCTCCCACATGGAAGGCACTCTGTGGACCAGAGGCAAAAAATGTATAGCAGTCGTCCGCGCTAATTGTTGATTACCATTCCATTAGGCGCACATTATCTTCCTCGTTATTTACATTTTTACTCAATAAGTTCGTTTAGGCTGGGGAGGCTGCACTGGGAAAAGGTCATGGTTAATTAGATTTCAGGACTTATCTCTTTCTGGCCTCGAATCAATTAGGGGGAATAATAAGCGAACGAGCGGAGCTATCAGCATCTGTGACAATAAAGTAATAAGCTGAGGTGCGGGGATGGCTCCATGTAGGTCTACAAGCTGTTCCTAAACCGCCTGTCAGTAATAAGCCCTAATCTGTGAAGGCATGGACCCCTTCTTTCCTTTCTGTAATCCTCGCTAATTGCCCAATTAAACCAAATCAGTTTCACAACAAATGGACAGTATTATCCAAGTGGCCCAAATCTGTTTTTGAGTGAAGTGTCTTCAAATCAGCATTTCTAGCCTGTTCGATCAGCATATTAGCGCATTTCTTCTCAAGGTCTGAGGTCTAAATCTTTTGGTATTCGAGCATTACAGTGAGGGTCTAAAGTGGCTTACCGGGTTGGACTCCTTTAAAGACAATCCCATTCTTCTGCTCCCTTAGTATTTCTGGAATTTCTGGACCATCATGCCATGGTAAGAGGAGGATTCTTGGCCAATTACAATAGCAACCTATGGTTGTTGAAATGGTTTTATCCCTGGGGGTGGTTTAGTATGCGCTATTCTGACCAGATCCTTTTGCTTTTTGGCATGGTGGGGATTAGCACGATCACATTAGCATGGGATTAGCACACTTGCCTTTAAAGGCAAGCCAGAAGAGGTGTTCATGTCTTGGCCAAGGTTTCAGACCAGATTCCATCCTTTAGATCAGAGCCCCCTGGTAAGGCATTGTCCCTCCCTCTATCTCATGCTCCATCTCTTTCCTTCTTTCTCCCAAAGGCAGCTTCTGCTCTGCTGTCATCCTCTCATCTATGAACAGGTTCACCTGAGTAAAGCTGGAGATGAAATCACAATGTCTGAGGAAGCAGCATGAGCGAGGGGAAAGCAGTGGAAACAGCTCCAGGAGCCGTTAGATTGTGAGCGCAAAGAGAGTTTCGTTTCGCTGTTCTTGCTCACCTTAGGAGTAAAGCGGAGACGAGAAGGCCCAGAACTCGAAAGTGAGAGAAGGCAACAAGAAATTCCCTACAGTGTGAGCAAATAGATGTGATGAAAAGTACTGAGGTCCTGCTCTGCCAGACAGACTGGGTTGGACAGCTATGTTAGCACACAAGAAGTCAATTTGGTCGTATTCCTTCACAGAATGGAGGGAGACTTATTAGAGCAGTTAGACAGGGATTACTGGATACTGGATGTGCAACGCGTCATAGAGGACAAAAAAAATGCTTGCCACCCCTACTATCGATTGACCATGGTGCGTATGTCCAAGACAAATCGATTATGTCAAGCCAGGAAGGTGTGTATGACCAGGTGAAAGAGCTCCTGCTGTCCAAACAAGAGAAGAAACCCGGACATATCCAGATCAAGACCAAGATTTTTGATGTTTGTTCTCAAAATTGATCAAATTTTTTCCTCAAAATTCACTGTTTTCTCCTTTAAAGTCATACATTTCATGACTTGGAGTTGATTTCCCCACAATTTACTCATTTTCCATCATTTTCCGAGCTGTCCAAAACCCATCCTGACACAGTCCTCATCCCAGCTTCACTGTGTCACATCATCTCACGGGCAAAATGACACCATGTAATCTTAGACATATTTGCCCTGATTGCTTGCAGTCTTTCAACACTTTGTCTTTCGTGGTGAAATGGAGCGCATCACCCGGACCTGAGCTCCTGAGTGAGTTATCATGGGGTTAAGGAAGTATATCCTGGCCGCATCCTGCTGCTTTTTGAAAGTCTGGTAGCCGCCGCTGTCATGCTCTTTAAGTATATTTGCTGGCCCGTAAAAGCACTAAGGCTTGTGGCTGAGGCAGAGAGAGGACAGCAGTTGAGATTAAGCTGCCTATAGACTAACATTTCCATTTGGGCCCTCAGAAGGTCTCAAAGAGACAGGCAGCTGTTTCTTATTGCCACCACTGGAGCCTCGGAAACGAGATACCTTCAACCACACATACTCGCCATCATCTCAATGGGTGGAAAGGGTCTGAAAGACACACAGTCACACTTGAGTTGAATCCAGTATCTATAATGCATCACAATGCAGTCACACTGCACTGAAGCCATTTGTCAAAGTTATTGCTTCTTGGCTCACAATGACTCAGTTAAACAAATATTAAATCCTCCCACCCCCTTCAAAAAAATGACAAATGTTAATTACTACTGCATTTTCAGATATATGTTGTCATATACACCAAATAACTTCACCTTTAGGTATTTCATAATGTTGCACATTAATTCTAGGGGTGATATTCGTAATATATTTCATTGCCTATAGTGATACAGAAATGTCCCTACAAGGTGGGAGAGGCTTTGGGAAGGGGAGGTTTGGGAAGGGAAATAATGGATATACAGTAACAATTGGGTAAAGTTAGTGTGCCTCGACAGTTTCATTCCTTGGTGGAAAAACAAATAGCAGCTGTCAAAACCTTGCTGGTATGAATTGTGGTTTTCTACCATCCCCACAAAGCGAAGTGGTTTCCAAAACAATATCCTGCGAGTGATATTTATCAGTGGAGTCAGAATACGTTTCGGAGGATGACGAACGAATTGTTTCTGAAATACCAGTCTAAGTCCACTACAGCTGTTCTTTTTATATATATATATATGTTGCTTGAATTGATTGTTTTACGCCTTGGGTTGTTCAACCAGGAATGGGACTTCGGACAAGTGTAAATGTGTTTCTGTGGCTAACAGAAGGGTGTCATTCATTGTGTGCACAATACCCAGCCACGCAGGGCAACCCTGGCTTAACTTTGGTCAAAATGTCATTGAAGTCCTATTTCAGTCGCCATTATAACAGCAAAAGAGTAATCTCCTGTGAGTGATAGGCAATTGAAGAAGTCCCTTCTTTTGAAAGACGTTACCATCTCTCCTTTCCTAATCTAAAATCCTTTCCTCTTCTAAAGAACGGAGGCTGGGAGTTCAACCCTGGCCACTGGATTATGCGCAGGAGTTTTGTGGGCCAGAGCGAGTGAGAGCGAGTTCCTCAGTTGGAAGAACGTCTTATTGGAGATATTTAAGAGAAGATTAAAAGACAAATTGAAGTCTAGACAACCCTAATGCAAAGTCTGATCCCTTAATGCACTCATTCTCAGACCCGTCTTGATTTTTGTGATATTTAAAAAGCACCACCAAGGCATTAATACAGAGGCAAACAGGACTATTTTTAAGGCTGTGTTTAAACAGACAGCTATAATACTTGATTAGATTGGCTTTTTTTTTTTTTGCTCCTGACAGGATTTTGTGGTCATGTGATCATTCGCCACACACAGCTGTGTCAATATATGGTGGTGGTGGTCCAACACATTAAGCTCTATGTCATTTTCTGTTAAGAGGATAAGAGACAGTTGTTTGCTTTAGGAGGGCTGCAGCACTCCACAGCCATGTGCTTTCCATGCTCTAACAATTTAATGATTAAAAAAAAAACAAAATATAACCTGACAGAGAAAGTATCTTACCTTTTCCAGGCTCATGACATTGCACAAGATATTATATAAATATCCTGGGAACGCTGCATGCCAGAGACATACTTTTCCAATGAGGGCTCTGGTGTGATCATGTCCCATTCAGAAGCTTTAAAATCCAGCCTTGGACTGCACTGTCTGTCTGAAGACTCTGTGAAATACATCCATAAAGATTAATCCCAACACTGAATGTCTTCTGTGATTATTTATCCATTTCTCCTGGTTGTAAAAAGTTGTTGTGGGCAAGTTTGTTATACACTTGCAATCCCATGATGCCTTGTGTTAACTCAACCAATCAGGGGCTGTGTTTCTGACTGGGCATGTGTGGCAGTTCTGATCTGCATGTGTGTGGTATTCTTTCAATTCCTAATATTAGAGACATGACATTTGTCGACTAGATATGTACAATCCTCAGTCTTGGTAGCCCTGCATGTTCTAATGTTTTGCCTACTCTTGCCACCCACTTTAGCCCCAGAAAGGCTTGTTGATAAGATTATTGTTCAGCCAGGTGTGTTGGGAGCATGGAAAATGTCTGGCAGGCATCCAGTACCCAATTAAAGATGATTTCACCTGTAAAGACATGATTGCAGCATTGAATTAGAAAAAAAAACAATAAACTATGCAGTGGTTGGATCAGCCAGAATAAATTAGATTTGATTTTTTTTTAAACCAAACAATAAAAATTGATGTAACCGGATGGAGTCTTTTAGGAAGTCCACATTCTTTTAATGGAAAAATATAAACGAATACAATCAAAACACTGTGGCAAAAATGCATATAAATGAGTGTGCCATTCAGACTTTTTCATACTGTTAATCAGAATCAGAATCAGAAAACTTTATTGATCCTAGAGGAAATATCTTATGTTATGACTGCACAGACACACATAGACAAGAACAGTATAAAATAAAGTCTGCTATGAAGTACAATATGTTAATATACACAAACAAAAAGGAGCAATAAAATAATTTAAACAGTACATTAGCATCGTGCTTACTGCAGACTACTTATTGCAGATTCACGAATGAGGTCAATTTAAGCCATTCATTCATTATCTTAACCACTTATATTTAACCAGGATCACTGACAAGTTGGAGCCTGATCCAGTGCTAACAGGGCAAAAGGTGAAAAAACACCCTGGACAGGTTGCTAATGTATTGCAAGCTCAGAAAAACACAGCAACACACCTAGGAGCAATTTGGCATCTCCAGTCCATCTACATGCATGTCTTTGGTCCTGGGGAAAAACAAGCGAATTCAGCTGAAACACACAGACATGGGGAGAACATGTAAACTCTATACAGAGAGGACACTGGCTGCCCTGACCAGGAATTGAGCCCGGGCCTTCTTGCTGGAGGGCAACAGTGTTATCCACTGTACCTCTGCACCGCCCTAAATGTAAATGGTTTTAATTTTCTATTTTAAATGCTCTAAACTGGTCTTCTTTAATAGCCATTTTGTTCATTCTTCTGATACCATGACCCAAAGGTCCCCATCCTGCAATTTTAATACGACTGTCTGCCTTTTCCTATTTACGAAGCTGACCCTTCTTTCCTTATTTTGCCAGTTTTATGCTGACAAATACTGGAGGGTGGAGCAGTCTATCAGAGCATTTAGTCTGGCTCATGAGTAAAACATTAAAGGCAAAGCAGCACTTTCCTCCTGCAGTTATGAAGCTCATATTGGGAGAAGAAATGCGGAATGAAGGCGTTTGGCACAAAGTCTCAATTTCGTTTCATTTTGTCTCTAAATGATGACACCCAGGGCTTGAAATTTCAACGAGGCTGAGGAGAAGACTCTTCAGAGAATATACACTTCACAATCCGGAAGCTTTTCATTAACATCTAAAAGGACGGACTGGCAGAAAAAGAGAAATGATACAATAAAATACATGAAATTTGTAATAAATTGAGAGCAGGAGTTCTCATTCATGTGATTACTCACTGAATAACACACACTATGACTTACATTTTCCAGCACTCTAATAATCACACATGCACACACATAAGGAATGCTAAATACCACTCTGCTATGTTTGGCAGGTCTGTAATTACATCTGTAACATTAACCGTGCATTTTCAGCAAGAGTTCCAAGTTGGCAATTCAGAGACTCCACCTGCAGGTTAGCGTAAATGGACCCCTTCTGAAAACGACTGAAACCAGAGATATTAAGTGAAGTTGCCAAGGTCAAAGACGGGTCAGCATCTGCAAAGCACGTCAATGAAAAATTGTAGTGGCCACCAAGCTTCTCGTAATTACAGCCCACGCCTTAATCATGGAAACCAAGGATGCAAATGATCTTTCCCTTTGGCGTGTTGTTTGAATAACACAGTCTCGTCCGGCCTGTGATTGGATGATTAATGGTTCTGCCCGTTAGCTGATAATCAGTTCTTTCCGTGCTGGTGTAAAGGAAGGAAAAGCTGGAAGGCTCCCAACCATATTTGGTGTAAATACCTTTTTGCTAGCTTAGTTCCATTTTTCATCAAAGGCCTTTGGGTGACATAGAACAGCTCTGGCAATCCACCTTCCTCATCCTGGCTGCTGCGTTTCACCACTTCAAACAAGGCAAAAGGACATGAGAGGCCATGCCTTACAGTGATTTCACCATGGTCGCAAAGTAGTGTTAAGCACCATACAAATGTCTTATTGCCTTTATAAAACTGACAAAACGCAATATGATAAAACACACTTATGAACTAGGTAAGTGAATGTTTAGTAAATAAGTAAGTCTTAAACAGAAGATTGCAATATTGGGCTTAATATGTCCCACAAACAAAGGGATGCAAGTTCTGCTGCAGATACTACTTAGCTTCCCTATAGTACACTTAGAACTTTAAATACCATTTGCATATAATTTACAAACTCACTATTTCTTAAAATTACATTGAAGTAAAAAGAAATTGGTTTAAAATATTTCAGTTGCCTAAATTACATTTTTGAGCCAATAGCTTAGTGGTGCCAGACCACAAGGGTGTTCTGTCAGTTTAATGATGCTCCTTATGTGTATCGGCAATAAATTAATGATAAATTAGCTGGCTAAGATGTTAACAAATATCTATGCTTGGTAAAATGAAGAATTTATAATGAAGTGGATAAAAGTCAAAAAATGCGTATACTCATTCAAATTTAAGACTTTTTAACATTAACAAAGACACACCTATTTATTGAGTGGATTGGTCGGTAGTGAATTTAAGTCTTCCCAGTGCTGGCACGATGGTAAGGTTTTAGTGTGTTTGTGGGTTAGTATTACTGATATACGACAATGTCAACATGGTCATATCTTTATGGTGTATTGAATGAAACAGCAAATACAAAAATAGAAAAGTATTGGTGTTGATTTCTTCTTTTTTGTCACCTGTATCTGCCGACTTGCTGGTGTGGCTTGTGTGCGTAAAGTGTGGTGGGGATGACTGCTGTTTGGCCTGTAGATTTATTTGTTTTTGGTTGGTGTGTTTGCATAATTGATAACTGATTATATTTGCAGCTATGCAACTCCCCCCCTTTCACTTTTATGAATGCAGTCTGTGTGCCAGCTCCTGCTCCTGATGGTTCAGCTACCCCAAAGCACTTCTTTTAAAATATTCCTGGCCATTCCTGGTGGTGTTCTAAAACAATGTTTTGGAAATATCAGAGGTCAACATTAAACTCACTCTTAACAAGTCTTAACAAGTGCTTGCAAACATTTGTTAATTCAGAGGTGTATCACATAAGTGTACACTAAAACAAGCCTCAAGTTTTAGTGCAGGAGAGTCCAAGTAAGCAATAAAAACCTTACTCCATGAACAGTGTCATGTAAAATAAAGCGTCTACTTGTCACACCTGAACACACCACAGCACAGCACACAGTGTGGACAGTGTGAAATTCTTTCTCTGCATTTAACCCAAGTGAAGCAGTGGGCAGCCAGCAACACAGCCCCCAGGGGTGTGTGGGGATGGTACCTTGCTCAAGGGCACCTCAGTGGTGCCCCTGGCAGTCCTGGGATTCGAACCC
This sequence comes from Brycinus macrolepidotus, assembly GCA_037974445.1. Taxonomy (NCBI): domain Eukaryota; kingdom Metazoa; phylum Chordata; class Actinopteri; order Characiformes; family Alestidae; genus Brycinus; species Brycinus macrolepidotus. Next base: position 8,660,872 of record JBBPCZ010000142.1, on the reverse strand, counting down.
ACAACCTTCTGATCGCGGGGGCAACTCCCTAACCACCAGGCCACCAGCTGCCCCCATCGTAATAATGCTAAAACTTACAGTAATACACATTTACTTGGATGGGTATTCATATAGGTGAGCACATTGACCTTTTTACATCTTTAAATATGACACAGATAATCATATTTTAGACCCAATCTGTTTTGTATCCGTTTGGCTTACAAGGCAGACTGGCCACACCCTAATGATGAACAGCTAAAGCAGACGAACATCATTACCTTCGTCACAGCAAAGTCATGCCATAGACTGAAGAAGCACCAGTGCTGTTACAAGGGTGTTGCTAACATCAGAGCATTCTCAGGAGGGGATGAGTCAACCACCCCTTGCAGAAAAGAAAACCGACTTTTAGGTTTATTTGCTGTCTGCTGGCCTGAGTCAAAGCGGGAGAAGATCTCCAGGTATTCCCCTGCGGCTTAAAAATCTCATCCTCATCCAGGGCGGATTAGCGCAGCAGCATGCGATAGCATCGCGGGGTTCTTCCAGGCCAAATCGGCTCCTCCAGTCAGCTGAGCATTGATTGCACAGTCAGCAGAAAAGCAGCGCCAGGAGGGCGCCAAGTTTGATTGTCCCTAATCAAGTCCAATCATCTCTCCTCAGACTGGGGGAGATGAGTCCAGCTGAGCAGAACCTGACTAGCCTGATAAGCTTTATCTCATCCCTAAAGTCTAGTATTTCTGCAGAATCCATTCTTTGGAGTTGCCGGCAATAGTGATTGATCTCTATGGTGGGGAGGGGCGGAGCTAGAATGTGCAGATAAAGGTCCTACATTCACACCTCCTCCACCCAAGTTCTTCGCACTGTATGTTAACCCAAATGGCTCACATTTGGTGATGTCTGAAGTTCAAGTGGACTAGAAATTGCATTGCATGTGTGATATAACTCAACTGTTTATACAACTCAGCTGTTTAATCTGTGAATTGACCAAATGTTATTGAATGCTAATCTCTTTACCATATCACCTGCTGCTATTTTATTGCATTTATTTTTATTGCATTAATACTAAGACACTTGCACAAGTCATTTTGCACTACTGATCTTTTGTTAAAGTACACTAAATCTTTACACAAACCAATGTCAGTGTTACAATGTTATTTGTTTCACTATTGTTCTTGTCATTGTGTTGCACTATTGTTTATTGTCTATCTTTCTATTATCTTATCTTTTATTCTTTCTTGCACTGAGCATGCTAATTGCACAGGAATTTCCCTCGGGATAAATAAAGTTCTTTCTTATCTTATCTGTCCTGGACTCAAGGCAGAAGATGCTATGATGTCCATCATGTTACAATATCCATCAAGATGTTCCTCATTAGTGCACAATGGCAGAGTACGTTTTTTTACCGTTTTTTCTTCTTCTTCTACAGTTCGAGATCTTGCCCAAAAGATCAATACAGAACATGTGACTGGGACCTCTATTTTCATCTCACCTGCTTGCTTCCATGTTTTATGTTCTCCTTGCTTGAGGTGCCTCACAACTCATGAAAAAATAACTAAAAGCATTTTTCTTAACAGAATTTATTATACCATTCTGTCATTTCGACTGGAGCCAATCTATACGTTCAGTCATAACCTAATATATCAAGAGCTCTTTGGTGGATGGGCTTGTCGGTTTGACAAGCATTTTGTAGCTGTTTCATGTCTTTATCTTCATGGAGAGCATTGACTTAAAAGAAGTATACTTGTCAATTCTTGTTTTTGTTTCAATAATTGGATTTTCTTAGTTTCAAAGAAACAGGGAGATAACCTTTAGAATTATCTGTTGTTCGTTTGGAACTAATTAAGGGTCAATTATGCCCAACTGTTATCAGCATATGAGGAAATGTTAAACTTCTACTCTGAATACTAAACAAAATGTTTACAACGCAAAGCTGCTGCCTGGTAGTATTATTTACTGATGCCAGGATCAACTTTGGAACAGACAAAAAACTGCTTTGGCTTCCTTGCTTAGAGTTCCTAATATGTGCCACAATTTTTAGATTATCTCAGAATATCTCAATAGTTCAAAGTAAAATGTTACTATGACTGTAATGAGAAATTTGCATATCAGTCTAAATGTTTACTGTAAGATTCCAGCAGTTGTTTAAAGTGTAGATCTTTTGCCCCCAAGTCCAACAGTTAACTCGTATTTGGGTTAACACCTCATTACAGCCGTTTACTTTTGTGTTATCATTCATCTCAACAACGGACGTTTCCTATTTCACTTCAGCACAACTAAAGTAGACATTTAGTCAATAGGGGCCCTCAGATGGTGCAGTGCTTCGAAATCCGCACTGACACGTCTTCCCAAAGTCATTCCGGATATAAGCGAAGACATCTGAAGTAACAAACCATCTTTTCTGAATGGAATTCTGCACAGTGCGGCGATCTAATACATCATGTAACGGCACATTAGGTTTCTCAATAAGCTTCAGTGTACCAATATCCACACTGTCAGCCAGCGGACGGCTTTGGCTGCGAATATCCAATTATTGGCACAGAAGCGGTTAAAAGCGAGAGCCACTTAAAGGCAAGAAATACCGCTTTTGCCCGCAAGACAATAATTGTATTTCTTTTCTCCCCGTAAATAGCCAGGTACATAAAATCAATGTGAGAGGACCCAATAACAATCCATCTTTCCTCCTCCAGCCTGATCGCAGGGCCTCCCCACCCCCGGGGCCTTTATTACCATGGATCCGTGTTAGAAATCCACTCTACCGTCTGGCTGACCAGATCGATCTGGCATCTATTTGTTGCATTTAAGTGATTCTTCCCAGCTAGCACAAAGGCAGGGAGGGAAATGTAACCTGCTGGTGAGAGCCTTGATGAGACTGGCCAAGGAAGGGCTGCTGTTCCATGACGAGTCTCTGCAGGAGAAGGCAGCAGGGGTGGTCCTATGATGTTTGTTTTTGGTATAGATATTTGTATATGGGTATAAATCTCTGACCACACAAAGAATTGATCTGAATACAAATGTTTGTGAAACAACGGAGTGCATCCTGACTTCTCAAGCTTAGACCCAGTTTTGTATTCAGCATGATCAGTGATGGTCATCAATGTGGAATCTAAATTTCACCCCTACAGGCATCCTTTTCAGAGGATGCTGAAAAGGGCTGAAGAGGACTGACCTTGGATCAGATTCCTCTGTATTTTCCTCTGTACTAATGTCGCTGCCACAAAAACTGATTCTATTCAATCTATAAGGTAAGTTTGGCTACATGGTAAAGTTTTGTTCAGTTTTATAGCTCACAGTAAGTCATTCTGAGTCCTAAACCACACCCATAAGTCCATTCCAACTTAAAGAAGAGCTGGACTGGGTTGAGAAAAGTTTTGAGGATGTATTTACAGAAAAAATCTGGGTGACTTATAACTTCCGGTGTTTCTTAGCAACATTAGCCTTGTAGCTTAGGTGCTTAACTAAAAGAGCATAATTTGATGTAAATGTATGACTTCTGGGGTCAGTGGAAAATTGTTTACACTTGTTTTCTCTGACAGAGCTATTGCTTTCAACTAAACATTTATTAAATGCAAATGCATATTAAGTTTAAGAAAGTTAAAGGTTCTATTCATTCTAACCCTAAGCCTCATCTTCTTATATCGATCCCCTCTCTACTAAATACAGCTAACTTTTTTTGTAAATTTTCAGGGTATAAAGTGAATTGGACAAAGTCATTAACTACATTAACAAATTTAACAAAGTTATGTCCCCTTTCGTTTTTCAGGCAGGCAATTTTTGCTGGGCTTACAGTCTCTTGGTATTCTGTTTCCTCCCCGGGTGGAAGATACTGTCAAAGTTAATTTCGAACCCCTGATGCAAAATATTTCTGTTGATGTGAAACATTGGTCCTCATTACCCCTCTCATTTTGGGGTAAAGTTAATGCTTTGAAAATGAATTTGATCCCAAGACTCATTTGCTTGTTGCATTCCCTTCCCTTGCAAATACCTCTAAGATATTGTTTAAAAATCTGATGTACATAACTGATGTACATATTTGGAATGTTAAGCGCCCACAGATGTTTTTTCTGGAAACTTCAACAGCCTGTAGAAAGGGGAGGTCTGGGCCTCCCAAAATTATTGCTTTATTACTATGCATATAGTCTAAGAGATCTTGCTCAATGCTCACTGCCTCCAGAAAGGGCCCCAACATGGTACTTAATAGAGCAGTCTGTGGCAGCACCTTTACCTTTAGTGCAATGTCTATTCACTAATATAGGTGAGGGTAGCAAATCTCACCTGATTATATCACACCTCTATCATACATTGAGCAAAATTGCTAAGATATTAAAGGTAGATCCATATTTAAAATGTTATCAAGTATTTGGGTTAATCCAAAGTTATGCTGTGGAAGGAATGGTTAGAAAAAAGTATTGGCATTTTAGGAGATTTATACTGTGGGAATGTAATTAAGTCATTTCAGGAGTTCTCACAACATTATGGGTTGAACAGAAACCACTTTTTTAGATACCTTCAAATTCAGCATGTACTGAAGGGAGTTCTCAGGCTAGGATCCTCACAATCAGCAGAGATGATCAGAGATGTCTTCAAAATACTTGGGGGAGGAAGAGGGGCTTCTGCATTTTACAAGTTATCATTTAGTGGTGCTGAGAATAAAATCATGGTCTCTGTAAAATGTGTTTGGGTGAGAGATTTAGGGGTTTCATTTGGTGACTGTCACGGCGGAGCGGGCCTGGGTTAACCAGAGGCTTGAGGCGCGTGAGCAGATTTCCATAGACTTTATTGAACAC
>JBBPCZ010000142.1:8608951-8626124 GCA_037974445.1 Brycinus macrolepidotus | reverse complement strand
TGTGTGTGTGTGTGTGTGTGTGTGTGTGTGTGTGTGTGTGTGTGTGTGTGTGTGTGTGTGTGTGTGTGTTTAAATACAATGAAACATAAAAATACCACATCATCTTATACATGTAACATATGCATTTAAATTGTATTTGTCATTTGATAAAAAAAAATATGAAAAAAAAACTCATACAATATAGCGCATATACAACATTGTTCCAGCTGGTAATTTAAAAACAACAAGTAGCTTCAATAAAAAAGTATTTAAAGTCATATCACATAGAGAGATGTTAAAAAACATCATTAGAGGCTCACAGGGGAAGTCAGTTTGACTGACTGTCCCACACAGAGACAAGCAAATGCACTAAAAGAGGATTGTGTCAACAGTGCCCAGATGTTTCACAGACATTAATTCAATAAACTCATTTTTTCTGGGATGTAAACTGTGCTAAAAGTGCTACAATTATTTCAGTAACTGCAACAAATTAGTAATCTGCATTCAGAAATGCGAACACTTTAATACAGGTGCAAAATTAACAAGAACCATAAACAAACAATTATAGAATCAAGTTTTTATAATCTTAATTGCTATCTATCTATCTACTTACCTATCTATCCATCTACACTCTTAATGCCTTTCCAGGTCTTTATTTCTGAATATATTTTAGCAGAACACAACAGGCCAAAAGAAAGCACCTCAACTTTATTTCTCTCTCTGGCATTAATACGAAATTACTCCTGGTAATTAAGGTTAACGCCAACGTCAATGAGTCACTGAGACATTGCAGCCAGGCAAAAACAACCTGCCAAAAACAAATATGGAAAATAAATAAATAAAATAAATAAATAAATAGAAAGAATACATGGAGAGAAAAAATGACACCAAAACAGGCTTTGGCAAGTCCTTCTTTTTCATAATGCCTAGCTCCAACCAATCAGTGATGGGAAGAAACCCCTGAATGCCCCTCCTCTGTTACACTGGAAATGTAAGAGTGGAGAGTGAGAGAGAGCGAGAGAGAGAGAGGCAGTGAGCGAGAGAAAGGAGTGCTAGCGTGGTGTATACACACAGGCTCCGGATGAGAGAAAGGGAGGGTGGGAGATATCGAGAAAGGGGAAGAGAACAGCCGAGAAGAAGGAAGAAAGAAAGGCAGAGTCTGATGCTCAGAGAAAGGGAAGACCACATTCATTTCCCAAAGTTAGGTGAAGTACTGCAAGCGGGAATAAAACAAGGTCACCGTCGCTTTCTCCTGATGCCACGTGGATCTAAGACAGCATGGACACAAAAGGGCAGGAACAGTGCACTCTTGCCTTGGAACTGAAGACGACAATGTGAAGAAGCTTTCCGAAATAAAAGGATGACTTACGAATACCTCAAAAGTGACTCAATACTGTTTGTGAGTATCTGACTTTGGGTAAAGAAAAAAGATTGCTTCTTTGATCAACACATCACTTAAGCTGAGAGAGTGACACTCTGCATGTTTTCTCACTTAACCGAATTGGAGAGAATGCTCACTTTCTTGAAGATCTACACCAAATCTGAAGAAGACACCTTGTCTTGATTTAAGACACTTCTGGCACAATTCAAACATCACGACAGCAAGGCAGAACAGACTTTTCTGAGGAGAGAAGAGTGAATGGTGGTACATATACCGGCATGGGGTAGGAACAACTGCTGGATATTGGTGGACTCCTGAAAGCTCTCTACTCTTTCGGAACTTTCCTACCACTCTCAAAACAAAATGCTGGCAAGATTCACGGACAATTAAATGAGGTGAGGAACATCTGTTGTTTTCTTTAATAATTAATTTGTAGTTTCATTAATAACATGGGACAGTTACTACAAGCTGAAGAAACAGAGCTTTTGCTTTTGTTGACGTATTTGAGTAAAACTGACCTGGTGTTCCATTTCCTTTCCACTTACTTGCAATTTTTTTTATTTTCTTTTCTCCTTCTTTGTGTGCTAACCAGATAACGAAGACCACTCCACAAGATTTAAGCGTGCTTCAGGTCACAGTTTGCCCTCTGGCCTAAATCACTGTTTCAGAGCAGTGCTCTCACTTTGTGGACTCTACTCCTGTAGCACTCTGGCTGCTCCATCAACCTTCAGCAGCATCCTGACGGCACAATGCTATGCGCTCAGGGTGTGGCTGCCCCTCTGATGCTGAGGTTGCTTGTACTGCACTTGGCCAGGGCAAACCTTCACCCAGGCTGCCTCAAAGTGTCTGACATCCTTAGCTGCAGCAATCTCGGGTTGGAGCAGGTACCCCAAGAACTCCCTGCAACAGCTGCTACCTTGGATTTTAACCACAACCGCCTGGTACGGTTAGAAGAGGGCAGTTTTGCTGGTCTACCCCACCTTGTAACCCTACGACTGGCTCACAACCGGCTGAGCAACCTCTCCCCTGGTACCTTCCGAAACATGAGCAGCCTGCGTCACCTAGACCTTTCTTCCAATCAACTGTACAAGGTGGATAATTATTACTTTCAGGAGCTGGTAGGCATGGAGGAGTTGCTTCTCTTTAACAACCACATTGCTAGAGTGGAGAGTAATGCCCTGATCAGCCTGGTCAACCTGCGGAAGGCCTACCTCAGCCACAATCGCTTGACTGATTTCCCATTCTTTTCCATTCAGGAGCACAGCCATCCATTTCTTGTCACACTGGACCTAAGCTCCAACCGCATGCCCAAGCTTCCCCTTGAGGACATCGCAGCTCTGCCAGCTTCAGTGCAGGGTGGCTTGTTCTTGCACAACAACAGCCTGATCTGCGAGTGTGCAATGTATGGCATGTTCAGGCGATGGGAGCAAAAAGGCTTCATCTCGGTCAAGGACTACCGGGAAGAGCACACATGCTTAGTATATGGGGAACCCCGAGCCTCAGTGCAGTTCCTCGAACACACTCGTTTTTTTGAAAACTGCACCATAAAGGCACTGGGCCTGTTGGGGGAGACAGAGAGTAGTTTGCAAGTGTATGAAGGAGAGTCGGTGCTGTTGGAATGTCAAACATCATTAAAGGGGCAGCATCTCACCTACCAGTGGGTGTCCCCTCACCAGGAATATATCGCCCCACCAGGAAACAACAATGCAATGCGTATGTATGCAAATGGAAGCCTGGAGATTCTTGCAGCACAAGTGGAGGACTCCGGTGTTTACTGGTGTATGGTGCTGGACCGCCAGTTGTCTCGCAATGAGACTCGGGAGGTGAACGTAACGGTGCTGATGCGGCACCACGAGGTCGAGCCCTTCAACACCGGCTTTACCACTCTGTTGGGATGTGTGGTGAGCCTGGTGCTTGTTCTCATGTACCTTTATTTGACTCCGTGCCGCTGCTGGTGCCGTAAACAGCTGCCGCCTGCCACACCCAGTCCCGCGAATGAATGCAGTGCCCAGTCTTCAATCCTGACGCCCACACCACCTGCAACCACTGAGGGTCCCGGCCGCAAGGTCAGTAACAACAAGCATGTGGTCTTTCTGGAGCCAATCAAGGAGGCACAGAATGGGAGGCCAAGAGAGGCACTGACCTCCGAGCATCCAAAGCTGCACGCACTGCGAAGTAATGCTGACTCTGTCACCTCGGTTTTTTCAGACACCACTATTGTGCCATAACATGAGCTTGCCCTCATCCCCTCCCCAAACTCATAACTCCACTAAAGTAGTGGGTCCTTCAACGCGGCAGTCTGCAACTTGCACTGCCCCTCAGGAAAGAACAGGGAGAGGGCTTTTCAAGCCCACAGGCAAAACAGTGAGCAGACAAGAAAGGTAGAGAAAACTCAAGAAGAGAGAGAGTAGCGAGAAAAGAAAAAAAAACATTACAGATAAGGAAACCAATGGAACCGAGCACTGCCCAGAACATGCACATGGAGCTTAAGGCACGAAGGAGCCACAGTGGCTCAGAGGAAGGTACGCATGATGCTTATGGATGCAAATGCTGAACACTGAGGGCAGACCTGTCCTTTTAGCACTGCTTGAGCCTTGAAGGAATGATAGCTGTACAGTAGATGCCTTGTTTAGAGCTTATAAGCCACTGCCTTGTACTGTATAACCATTATTCTATTTAAAATAGCACAACAGTTATTAGAGTGAATGGGATGTGGTAGTTATGCAGACATTTTTTTAAAAGAAAGTCTACAATGTGGAATCAGATTTTATCCACACTTCATTTTTTTACTCATGTGTGCCCCTTGTAGCCATTTAGGTAAACTGTGAGAGAATGTGGAAAAGGTTGAAAGGAATTAATCACATCTTGCAAATGTTTTCTTGGCAAGACATACAAGGACCTGGCAAACAGTGGAGAACTGTGCCATGAATGCACTGTGCCAGAAAAGCAGAGTTGTTTAACAAGTTGGTTCAGCCATGTAGCTTGAGTCCTCAGACATCTGGATGGATATTGAAGGACAGAAACAAAATCTTGCCCTTGATTAGAAGACTGTAACTAGACTGAAAATACAACGTGGCACAGTCTACACTGGAATACTCCTCCCCCTTTAACATTCCACCTTCCCTTATCCCCACTATCCTGTTCCCTCCTGTTTTTTTTTCACAGATCCCTTCTTTATCAGCCTCCTAATAAATCATTCTGCTTCGACTCCAGAGGTAAATGTCTTCCTTATTATTAAAGACACAAACCTCTCCGACAATGACTACCCACAGAACTTGTGTACAAATACAAATGTGCATGTGTCTGTGTCCCTTATATATGATGTAATATAAGGGTATGGATGACTGAGCGACAAAGAGCGAACAGAAGATAGAGAGAGGTTCTCAATGTCAAAAGAAGAATATACATGTACAAATCTGTAATAAACAAAAGTAAAAATTGGGACATTGTATAAACCCCTGGGCTCTACTGTGTGGTAAAAGTAATACATTGGAATTACACTACAGTGGAGCCACAGATCAAACCAACTGCACAGTGTAGCTCAGTCATGTCACTAGCACCGCGTCTCCAAGGTGGAAAAATGCTATGTCAGTGGAAACGGAAAATTTTAATTACATAGGTCTATGGCTTGGGAACATGCTGTGACATGTGAAATTAAAAGCTGCAGACAGAGGAAGTTTTTTTTGTTCACTACAGAACATTACCCTAGTGCCGAAGCCCCTCCCTCCCCTGAATATTTGCATACTAAATCCTACTCTCCATCTGTGTTTCCAATTGAAGTGCACCAACTTCATCACGACCACCATTACCCACATAATCAGCAGAACCATCACGACCCACGACCTTCACTGTCATCGTCACTGTCACAGTCACTTTGTTATGTATTGTCAATTTGCTTTTATGCCTACAGCGGTTTACAGGGGTGTCCTTCCTAAGAGACACGCACTTAAGAAAGAAAAGACAACTTAAAGTGGTACTAGTCAAACATACCAGTTTCAACTTAGTTTGGTTGGTGTGTTAAGCCAAATCACAAAACAGTAATGGACTTCAGCCTCCAGGAACGGAACTGGACAATCTTATAATCTCTAAAACATAATCTCTGAACACTTTATAATCTCTAAAACGTTTAGAAGATCCAGGGCACCTAAGATGCTCATTGTATGCACGAACAAACAGTCAGTCCTCGTAGTCAATTATGTTAAAGGGGAATTGATTTTCCAAAATGTATGCAAATTTCAATAAGTGAGATGTCATTCTGAGTGGTTGGAAGACAAATAGTGCATCAAAAAGACAGTGGTGAACGGAACAAGGGGTCACCAAGTCTACAACACAAATATAGCCTATTTATCTACTGTCCTATATAATCAGTAGGTCTTCACATGTCTTATTTTTAAATGCAATGTTGCTGACAGCAAAACGGTGAATCTGGGTGCTGTTTTGCCCTAAAACATCTTACACGTACCTCTTCGCCAAGAGTAGCTTTTAAAAATACGTTTTAGGTGAAAGTCTTACCTCAAAACAACCTCAAAAATCAGTATCTCAACATATTCACAACCATGTCATCTATGTCTTTACATCAGGTAGGTTTTGGGGGCATCCTTGGACTTGGCAAATTTCTGTAGAACTGAGCATTTCACCTCTCCAAAGGTTATTTACATCTTATCCATTTAATTATGCATACATTTTAAAAAAGTCAGTGGAATTTCCCCTTGAATTACACACTTGGCTCTGGTTTGTCGTGTGTGTGTGTTCATACCATATAAGGCAACTGAGAGGGGATTGTATGCAGTAGCTGATGAGGGCCATAACCCTTGTCCCTGAGCACTGGATAACTACGTGAGACTGACCTGATTAGCACATTATTCATGACCGTGGGACAAGACTATGACACGACTGAATGACAAAGCACACATCACGGACGCTCAATAGAGGCTACGTGCTAATTATGACCCAAGGTTGGTGTAGGCCTCCATTTAGAAAAGGATGTACACACAAGGTCCACTGTTTATATTAAGTATCAGGACTGTGTCTTTCCCAGCTAACCAAGGTGGGCAGTCCGAAAAAGCCAGGCCTGATAGTCGAACACGATAAACGATGATTCATTTGCGTAATGTCTGTGCCTAGGACGGACTCTGCCATCTGTGTGCGTCTGGGAAGAGGCAGAATTTCAAGCTCGGGAGGAAAGCAATGGGCACACATGCACACAATATGGACCCTGCGTTCCAGTGCCAAGATATCCACCTCAATTACAGACGAACGTGATCAGATATGTGGTGCACTTGAATATGTAAGATGCCTCCCTATTCAAGGGCAATGCCATAACAATACAATAATGATAACAATAATAATAACAATATAATAATAATAATAATAACAATAATAATAATAATAATAATAATAATAATAATAACAACAATAATACACCCTACCAGGCACTAGGAGCAGACAGGATGATTCTGAGCATGGCCACAAAAAGAGAGCTACCAAAAGGAAAGAAGCCAGCATCAAGATATTACCACATACAGCTTGTTTTTATTCATGGCATCCATCAGTTTTATGCCAGAAGGCAGCACAGCTGTCTGCTTCCCAACTGGTCTTTTGGTTTCCACACGTCGTCGGTTTTACCACAAAGGGCTTCCCCAAATGCGTCCTCAAATGACGACATTTGGTAGAGGGATGCCCAAAGCTATAGATAAAATCTCATCCGAACAGGAACCCTTAATGCGGAACAAGTAGTTCAATTTCCACCGTCTTATATTTCAGAAAGCTTTCCACTGATAAACCTCCCTGCTGGAGAAACAGTCTGTGACTGCAAAGTAAATGAGTTAACGTGTAATTAATTTGTTTGTGTTTACTGGCTAGTTTTTAGCGTGTAATGGGATTTAAAAGTAGCCAAGGAAGGCAAAGAAAACAAAATTGTCAACTAAATGAACTCATTAAAAGTATAGTCTGCTTCAGGAGGGGCAAGCAATATAAATGTAAGGAGCAACATACACTATATGTCCATATGTTTATAAGCACCTGCTCTAGTGTTTGTTCTGAAATCAGGGGTTTTAATAGGGAGCTTCCCCCTTTCACTGCAGTGGGGAGGCTTTACACTAAATGTTGGAACATTGCTGTGAGGATCTGACTACATTCAGCCACAAGAACATCAGTGAGGTCAGGTATTGATGTTTAGTTCTGGACCACAAATGCCAATCCAACATCCCAAAGGTACTGGATGGATTCATCACTCCAGAGACTGAAGTTCTATTCTCAATGCAGGCCATTGTTGGAGGGCTTTATATCCCTCTTGCCAATGTTTGGCATTGGGCATAGTGACCATACCTTTCTGTGGAAATTAAACAAGAAGTGTGTGTGCCTCCGTAACTCCAGTGTCAGCAGTGGGTCCTTAAAGTAGCTGAACAAACTAATTAGAAGGAGCGTATGGATACTATTGAACATATAGTGCATCACACATGTTAAGACTTGCATGTCAAATACAAGTTATTACCATTTCAAGATCAAAAGGGTATCTCAGTTCAGTTGACATGTGCCCACCCTTTTGACACTTCAAGTGTGCCAATCACTAAAGCTTCAGAAAGAATTTCAAAGCATCTTTCAAGGGCCATACTAATTCAAGCTTTTTTAAAAATAAAACAGGTCAACATGGTACATAAACAGTGCTAGTGTCATAATCTAAAAACAGCCCTTTTTGAATTCACTGTTCTCATAATGTCATGAAAATGAACACATTTAGATCTATCCATCTACACAGCCTACAGCAGTTCAGTCCCACCCAATTACACTGGATTTGTAAGTAATTTTTCAAACCAGACAACTTTTAGAGGCACAACACAGGGCAGCCAATCAGAATGTCAGAATTAAGGGGTCATTTACTAATATCAGTTTTAAAGGTACAATAACAAAAACAGCCTATTTTCTAAGGAATAAGAGAGGCTGGAAAATAGTCAAGTAAAAACAATGTACAACAACCAAATCAATGTCACATGTGGACCAATCAATGGCAAGGGAAATGTAATCTATATGGGATCCTTAAGGGCAGAACATTTCTAGAAGGTGGTCCACAAAATCATGACATCAAAAAGGATCAGTTCTCCAGTGCTCCCTCAACACAGATTAAAAAACCTCCTCCAGTGTTATTCATTTCCTGTTTTTCCAAAAGATTCATAAGGGACGATGCATCTTAGCCCATCTGTAGGCCTCTGATTACTCGCAAACGCTTCCGATTTAGAGGCCTGCTTTAGTGACTCGTCCATCAAGAGTATTTATACCAGTTCTGATGTGAGCTCAAAGGCAGACGCAGACACGGCTCCTTTAGAACAAAGGCTGACCTCCTACAAATAATGTCCAGACACGGTTGACTATAAACTGTACACAAGACAAATCATTTGTTGGGCTTCTGGTTGAGCCTTTAAGGTTGACCTTAACTGCAGTGGAAGGAACAACATTCCTGGTATCTTTGGTCAGTCCTGTAAAATAATAAGCAGTTTAAGCATCAGGAGCCACAGTTAGTGCAGTTAGTGCCAACAAAGCCATGTTGCAATTTGAGGTCTCCCACTTATGAGACAAAAAACGCCTTTAGATTTTTGCCATGTGCTCGTCATCCAAAAGAACCCAGAGAAGTTGGAAGTTCAGGCTCAAATCTACTGATCCAGAATGTTTATCAGTTTGTTATATGACTATACAATTAACCACAGAACTGACCAATAATTAATGTCATCAAACTTAATGTTAGTCACAAATTAAACTGCAAGTAATCATGTTATTTAGGGCAGACAATTATTAGTTATTTGCACAAATGTGACCCCTACAAATGTTTACTTCTTTTATCTGCATGATTGGACAAAATACGCATCATCAGAATGTTTTTACAACTATTAACAATTCTATAAAAACTATTTATCATATGAGGACAGCATTCACATTAACCTAAATTTTGGAAATCGCTGACATCCAGCGAGAACAACACTGGCTTCACGTTCCAACCAATAAGTGTACATATCATATTTATACTACACTGACCAGCCACAACATAAAACCACTGACAGGTGAAATTAATAACATCAATTATCTGTCAGTGCATGAGATATATTAGGCTATAAAGGAAACAGTCAGTTCTTGAAGTTCATGTGTTCTTGAAGCAGGATAAATGGGTGAGCGTAAAGATCTGAGCGACTTTGACAAGGACCAAATTGTGATGACTAGAGGACTGGGGCAGAGAATCTCCAAAACAGCAGGTCTTACGGGCTGTTCCCAGTATGCAGTGGCCAGTACCAACCAAAAGTGGTCCAAGGTTGGAGAGTCAGTGAACCAGCAACAGAGTCATGGACACCCAAGAGTCAATGATGCGTTTGGGTAGTGATGGCTAGCCCATCTGGGTCAATCCCACAGACTACTGCAGCACAAACAAATAAATGAGAAATGAGGAAAAAGGTGTCAGGACACACAGTGCATCACACCTCATTGCATATAGGGCTAAGTATTCGTAGAATGGACCCCTTGCTGACCCCTTGCTGACCCCTGTCCACGGCCAAAAGCGCCTATAATTGGAATATGAACATCAGAACTTTAGAATCACAGAGGTGGCCTGGCCGGACTCTGATAACATTGTTCAGAAATGGTTTGAGACACTTGGCAAAGAGTTCAAGGTGTTGACTAAAACTCCAAACTCTCAAGGTCTCGATCCAGGCAAGCATCTGTGGGAGATGCTGAACAAACTATTCCAACCTATGGAGGCCCCACCTTGCAACTTAAAAGGATCTGCTGCTAAGATCTTGGTACCACATACCACAGAACATCTTCAAAGGTCTTGCGGAGTCCATGCCTCGAGCTGTTTTGGTGTCATGAGAGAAATGTACAAAATATTAGGCAGGTGGTTTTAAATGTTATGGCTGATCAGTGAATATTCAGTAAATCGCCCTAAGTTCTCCATGATTGCAGAGCATAGCTCTGGTTGATTCTTGGTTAAATTGAACGTATCTGAAAGGATCTGGGCAGCTGGGCTATTACAGAGAGTCTAATAAAAATGTGTTAAACGTTCTGTGGTGTTAATTTATGGTATTAATCCATTATTAACACATAACTGACACTAGTAATTATATTTAAATACTATAGCACAACAACAATAAATCTAGAGTTCTAAGGGCTACTTAGACTTTATGTATTAAACCCATCAGCACTTTTCTAGTGTTGTGCTGTTGATTAAGAACAAGGTGACGCCTGAAAGTTTTCATAAATGTGTTTTGAGCAAGAGCACAATAGGCCTACTTTTTGCTGCAAGTGCTCTAATGTGTTTGCGAGAGAAGGCAGTACATCCAGTGAGGATATTCTCCATAAAGAATGGTTTTACAGTGAAAGCCTGAGGGCAGCCTCCATTAAGAATTGATCAAATCCTTCTAAAGTCACTACTCTTCAAAACAAGCAGAGCCAAAATCGACGTGCTGTACTGAATAAAGAAAGCAACTTTAAGCTTCTAACGGAAATGTTCATAAATGGTTACGCAGGCGAATCACAATTGTGTTGTTAAGCACACAACAACAGATACACATGGAAATTAGTCTTATCCATTAGCCAAACAGTCCACAGTCCACAGACGTTATTATACAGGCATACTGGCGTCCCTAATGAATGCATTACGACACAAAAAACTGCAATTGCTGGAATATGTAATCCTGAGTCTGGTAAGTTCTAGTTCTTGCCACTCAAACTTTGTTTGCTAATGCTCATCTGACCTGAGGCGCAAACTATTCTTCAGCATTGGTATTGCTACAGCGAACCCCGAAGGATCTTCTCTCCCAGACATGTAACTGCACTCTGTGCGTCTTCATACTCACTGACATGTAGCTTAACAGGATATTTAGACTTGAGGCTTGAAGCTAGAGTCAGCTTAAGTTAATTAGCTGCCATCGCAGTAAGAACCCAGAGCCACGTCTAAATCATGTCACCATCATGTAGAGTGTGGGGGCCTCTTATAGTGACGTACGTCTGCTAGGGGTCCTCAGCACTGGCCACCAGTTAAATGTGACATAGTGTTCTAGGTCTTTACCTTATAAGCTCTGTTCAGGAATATATTAAAATAAATCTCTGCGGTGGCAAAACACTGGGATGTTTGGAGCTCCAAATGACTAGCAAGTTGGTGTACTGTGGACTGAAAGAGACAAATTAAAGTGAGGAAGTGCCAGACAGATTTGTTCACTCCGAATCCAACAACTGCAGAATCCAGTCAAAGCAATACAAGAGAGCCAGTGTAAATACAAAAGCACCAAGATGTTTTCCTCGCTTTTAAAAATGATTAAGGTTATTTCAGGTTTGGTTCCTGACCTTCTCAGTGCACCTTCAGGAGCACCTGATTTCATTTAATGAAGGTATGTTTAGATAAACTAGGTGTTTCCTTAAAAAGAGCTTTGGAAATGGAATCACAATTTGTTGTTTACTTGTTTTTTTGTATTTAATCTAATATTAATAGTATAGTAATTTTGGACTTCTTTTCACTGGTCTGTTCATCATGAAACATTTACACAGTGTAAAGTGCTGCTGATACTTTCAGACAGTGTTTAATTATACATAAATATATATTTTTAATTGATTAAAAATATATATTTTCCTTTCATTTATAATTAAAACATTTAAAAATTGAAACATAATGAAAAATCTTACAATTTTGAAATGAGGGACCTAGAAACCAGGCTGAATAGCGAACAGGAGCTTTTTAAATGACAACAGTGTGGGTGTTTGTGTTTTCCAAGTTGACGAAGGGAGAAGGCGGGAGGTGGAGGACGCATGATGACAGAATGGAGGCTTGTTTAACTGAGATGGAACAGAAAAAGCGGACCTTAAACTTTTTTCCCATCCCAAATCTTATTTGGAGGAGAATTTCAGGAGACACTGTCAACAACGTAAATGCACCTGGCAACCTGGCCCACACCTGGCTCTGCTGATAATGGTTCCTATTGATGCGTATTTAAGGCTGTAGAAGTGCATGTGAACAACACCAGATAATCAGATACTGACTGGTCAGGATACCTAAAACTAAGCTAACAGCAACACCTGTGTTTATTGATTTAAAGAGGCAGCCACTTGCTTTGGCTTTGGGTCAAAACATCAATCACATTAGGACATATTAGATTTTGGTTACCTGATGCTGTTCTAAACTGTGTTTGTCACGCTCGCAGCATTTAAACAACCTGCCTCGATATCGGCCTTTTCATTTCGGCAATTTTCAAACAGCAAGGCACAATTTTCCTCCCTTTCGAGTGCTCCATTTAGCTGGGATCTGACGAGGCAGCACTAAACCAACACCCACTGATAGGGAACATCAACCACCTACTGAGGGGAATCCAACAGAGCCGTAAATGGCTGCTAACTCCAGTAAAACCTCAATGTTCTGTTACACAATGCTCCTCCACAGGCTCTGATCATTTGAAAGGAATAAAATATATTTTGGACCAGCAAATGTACAGGATGGTTGCACCAAACATTGCTAGTCTGGCTAACACCAAAAAGAGGATAAAACAGCGTTCATTCAGTGTCATCTGCATTAACATTAACTCAGCTCTCTTGGTACATTGTGAGATAAACAACATTTGGATGGAGCCATGTTCCACCATCTCAGCAGATGCTTTAGGAAGGCTCTGCTTTTCACACTGGCACATTATAACTGATATTACTTCATTTCTAACTGAGTCTGAAAGCCAGTAAACATGCATTTCTTAGGGGCAGAAATCCAAACAGCTGATGGGTGAATTAACAAAATCACAAAGAGCTTGCGCTGATTATGACTAAAGAATTTAAAAATGGTGTTTTAATCCTCTCAGTAGCTCAGGGTCCGTGTGGTGTACAAACTGGTTTGATGCGAAGCTATGATAATGTTCTTGGAATAGAAGTCATTAACTGAGTAATACAGATAATTACTTGGGTCTCACAAACTAATACAGTACATCTAATGAACATGATTGAGCTAGCCGTCATTCTTGATTTCAAAAATAAGAATAAAAACAAAAAAGAGGACCTTCCTGAAGAAAATAAATCTCACTCAATGCGTCTCCATATACACAACCGTTCAAAAGTTTAAATTATTCAATGACATAAAAGCAATGTGTTGATTCTACCATGATGCAAATATACTATAGGTTTCAAACAAATTAATATATTTTCAATTAAAAGGAGCAGCATATATATAAAAAATCATTATCATAATAATTTAATATATATACATGTATTATATTATATATACAAGTTTTTTTTATATTATTATTGTTGTTGTTGTTGTTGCTGTTAGTATTAGTAGTACGCAACAGTATTTTTTTTATTATTTTTATTATTAAATAACAATAATTGTTTTTTCAGCCAAATCCTTTAAACTGTGAATAAACCACTTTACATGTTGGTGTACCTAGTTTTCACTAGACACTGTAGGTTATTACTGAATAATAATTATTAATACAATAAGTGATTTCAAACTTCAGAACCAGGCCTTGATTGGGTCAGTTAATAATGTACCAATATGTAAACTGGACACTCAATCTACAGTTTTATCCTACAGCCCACATCACGTCCTGGCAGATGGAACTTTGCCAGTCATTTAAATCAGTCATTTAAAAGAGTTGCTTCACCACCATTGCACAATTCAGTCATGTTCTTCTAAAAGAGCGTCTGCATGGTGTTTTTTCCAGACAAGATATTTCACAAAAGGACAAATCCACTGGCTGGAATATGGCATATTTGTGTGCCCATAAATGTAATAAATGCTGCTTTAAGGGCCACGGGCAAAAGTCTTACGGTTATAGAGCACAGTCTGCTCTTGGGTTTTATGTTTAATCGTCAGGATTGCGCAAACAAGGAAACCAGTGAGCATGGCAGAGCTTTCCCAGCATTCGGACTCCTAACACTTCTCTATCACCTAAAAGGACAGCCACTTCACTACCGGTAACATGTAAAGATCAAAGCTGTCACTCTTAGCAAGTGACAGAGCTGCTCAGATGGTTACAAATACTAATTTGCAAGTGTGCACTAGTACAAATTCGTCCCAGGCAAGAAACGGCCTCCTTTAAAAGAAACGAGATGTCCCAGTTCCTGAAGACGGGCTGTGTTGTGTTGAGAACAATGGGTTGGGTTCCAAGGACACAGTGACAGAGGTGCACTGAAGATAAGGCGTGAAAGATACTGCTTGTTTCATGATAAGCGTACCCTCCCTCTATTGCTCTTTCTATTTTCTGTCTCTCTCTCTCTCTTTCCCCTCTCTCCTCTCCAGGTGTGCCAATCTTCCCTTGGGGTCGGCAATCACTCCCTGGCGCCTGACGTATGGACCACGCTTTCACCTCCACAATAACAAGAGGACAGGACAACACAAACCTGTCTCAGCCCCAATCTCCTCAACAGAGCAATTTGAGACAAGCATGTTACAGCACCTCCACAGGCCACGGAGCTCCAGAGATGTTTTCCCCATTCGCAAGCCCACTAATCCCTCTCCCAACAAACAACGAATTTATTTCACAGGACACTTTTTCAAACACAACAGATGGAAAGGATTCTACCCACGCTTTGCACACTGGCAAGAAAAAACGAGCCATCAGGAAGACGCCGCGGAAAAATGGTGATGCTGGAGGCTACTGGTTGGAACCAGAGGTTTATATATACACCTTATTTTCTGCCCATTTAAAGCAATGCTGAATGAAATAACATAGACTAGCTGATAATGAATGAAAGGCTCTTAGTGTTAGCATTCACACTTAACTGCGATGTCAGGAGTCATAAATGTGTGTGAATGTCAGCGATGTGTTGAGAAAGGCACTGGCAATTAATAAATTGACCAATACCATCCCCTGTTGTTGGACATACCTGTTTTTTGTCATTTTTCTGACAGCAGAGATCTATCATTCTCCTTATTGAACGACTGTAGCAAACTTTATCAAAACCTGAAGCATGATTCATGGCAAGTCAAAGCAAGGCAGTCTGATGGAAAGCTCTATAAGTTGCCACTGAACACACTGAGCATCCTTTCAAATAACTAAGACGAATAGATTCCAGAGATGAGGGATATGAGAGGAGCATGATGGAAGGCATGCGCCCCGCTGCAGACGGCTCAATTCGGGGGGCTGCGTGAGCCAGTGATGGCTTTTCAACAGGACGCAAATCAACGGTGATGTATTTCCCAGCAGAGTGGATCAATCCATGAAATTGCGTCCAGCACAGCGGGCATTAATAATGGTGTTTACTGCTCGTCAATCATCAGAGCAGTCACACAAACACCGGAAAGAACAACAGACCACACCGTCAGCAAAAAAAGAAAGAAAGAAAGTCATATCACTAAAAAAAAAAAAAAAAAAAAAAAAAAATGAAGTGACAAGTCACTGATTGACAGAATTCATGAGGCAACATGCCACCAATGTAAACCTACATAAACATTTAGAAAGGCTTATTCCAACATCCATCACAAGTTGATATGACATCAAAACTGACAAACAATATTTACAATAAGTCTTCATTAATGTTCATGTAGGTTTATATCAGTTTTCATGAAAAGTTTATGTAGATGTCATGAAGCCTTATGAATACTGGCTGTCAGTAAAGAACTGCCAAAAACATCTTTCTACTTACAGTAGAAGATGTATAGAAATGGGGCAACATAATGTGTCAATTTTTTCCAAGTGCAAATTGGATAGAAAATAACTTCACAACTGAAGTAGCAATTTCAGCAAGCTGTTGTTACATGACACTAAACCAAAGGGGAGTTCTTAAAAAAATCTTAGTCTCTTAAGATGTAAACAAAGTCATTCAGAGTGGTTTAATGTGAATTGCACCACTCTATAGAAACCTAATGAAGTGTTTAATACCTCTAAAAGCTCCCTCACAGAACATTATTACATAAAATGGCTTTACACTGATGCCTGAGACATTGTGTTAGAATAGTTTTGAAAAGGTTTTGGTATATGCATATATATGTATAATCTTTCACAGCCCTATTGACCACGCTTTTCTATAATTTACAAAAAGGATTAAGAGATGTTATGATACCACTTTCACTTTTTCCAATACCGATACCGAAACTTTGAGCATCATTATATACTGATCTGATTACTGTTCCATTAAAAATGACTACACTTTAAATTGAGCTGTTTTTAATTGAAGCACTTTACGTAAGAGAATTTAAAAATTGGCTATTGTGCTCAAACTACTCAACCACTCTACTGTCCCACAGGAAGAAATAAACAGCTTACAACACAACTGTGAGAGGGTGCGGTTTCAGAGTAGATTGGTCTCATGATCGGATTCGTTCTTTTTCCCCCTCCAACGTCTGTGTTATCTGCTGATATCAGTCCCATATCAATAGATAAGATAATCCAGACAAACAGTAAAGCACATAAACTAGAATCATCCTCAACCAGACTGACCCACTGCCTTCCCCGCATCGCTCCACCTGCAAGCACTCCCCCTCTAGATCAGCTTCCTCTGCAGAATGTAAAAACACCTCTCACTTCAGCCATCAGTGCAGACAGCCTCACAGTATACGAAGTGGAACAGCCTCAGAGTATATGAAGCAATCGATAGAGCAGCTGAATCAACTTCTGCATGAGTCATCAGGCTGGACCTCCATCAATACGCCACCTGATATGTGAATAGGTATCAAACGTGAGCGCTTGTAATTCATCATTCTCATTAGGGGTGGGTTGTCCATCACGGATGGCTGATAGTCATCACGATATTAAGCCCAACATCGAGTTCCCCTCCACATCCTCACACACACACACACACACACACACACACACACACACACACACACACACACACACACACAAACACACACACACACAC
>JBBPCZ010000142.1:8564969-8582803 GCA_037974445.1 Brycinus macrolepidotus | reverse complement strand
GGAATAGAAAAGGTTCTTCCCCAAACTGTGTCCACAAAGTTGGAAGCATGGTGTTGTCCAGAATGTCTTGGTATGCTCAAGCATTAAGATTGCCCTTCACTCGAAGTTAGGGGTCTAGCCCAAGCCCTGAAAAACTGGTCCCAATACTTTTGTCCATATGGTGTACATGCAATGAACCGTTGCCCTAGGTCACACGAAATACATTAATTTAATAAGTTGTGCCCAAACTTTTGACTGGTAGGGTAAAAAAACACTCTCTCTCTACTTCCCTCCATCTCTGACATGTGACAGACCAGGCTCTCAGAGAGTTAACTAAAAGTGCTATGTGAAATCAACATCCACAGATGTCAAGAAACATGGCTTAACCTCTGCTCTTGGCAAGTCTCTCTCTTTTTCATATTATTAGCCCCAGCCTTTTTTTATTTACGCTCTCTCTTTTCTTTCTTGGCTCGTACACAGAGAGACTTGGCTTTCGCAGCTATCTCACCTTGCCCAGCTGTTGATGAACGCTCAGGTTGTACATCATCACAATCCCGTCCAGGATCTCCAGCAGGGACTTCTCCGTGATTGGCTGGTCGGGCTCTTCCAATGGTCGCCCCAGCAACAGCCCATCGTTACCATGGCTTCCCTCGACTGGAATCGGTGGGTGGGGGGGGGGGGGAAGAGAGAGAAAAAAGAAAGAGGGAGAGAGAGAGAGAGAGAGAGAGAGAGAGAGAGAGAGAGAAAAAAGAACAGATTATCCTCAGGCAAGGTCTCAAAACGTGGCATCTTTTTCTTGAGGCAGGTGATTTTTTTTTTTCATCACTCCTAGCCTAGCTAATTGGTTTCCCGCTGACTTCCTTTGTAGGGCTGGAAATTGCGGCTTACTGGTGGTGTAGAGGGCTTTGTGATGCTCTATACGGGCTGTGGGTAATGTAAGTGCTGTCGACGTTAAGCCTTTCTTATCACGCTGTGCTACTTATCATAACAGCAAAAATAGATTTTCCCAAGTACAAAACAATGTAGGTTTGAAATCCGGGGCACGGCTTCTGCATTTCCCAGCCTGGATCACAGAACAGGAAGATGTCATTTAGTACAATCACTGTGCACCACATTAAACCTAATACAGGTATAATACAGTCCTAATGCATCTTTCATTTATATAACCCATTTACCCATTGCGACAGTTAGCTCCAGACTTAGCAACTCACTGTCCTCCTCGGTCCTCTGTTCCACAGGCAGAGTGCGCACTTTGACTTTCTCGGGCGGGGCCAGGGGTCTCCGTGGGGTCATGAGACTGACAGCGGCCGTACTGAGGAAACGATTGGCTCGTCCCAGTGTGGGAGAGCTCAACCAGCTCGGCCTCACCAAGGCACCCCCCATCGCCGCTGCACCGGACGGCCTCTGTTCAGACACATCATATATACACTTGTCAAATATTTTTGCACACACCGTGATTTTCTACATTTGCATGTTATTCACTTAATATTTACTAAACATACACTCAATATTCTTTGCCAACAAATAAATGTACAGTATGTTCATCATTTGAGTTCCTTTATTAGCCAGAAAATGTCATACTTTTATTAATCACTACTGACTTACAAAAAGCTACCTGATACAATTAAAATTACAATTATAATGTGAATCACCAGATAAATTTTAGATATTTAACGAGCTATTAAGTGGCAGCCAATGGAATGAAAGTTAACGAGTGAATTTAAAGTTAAAGGACAGTCTTGAATTTGGCTCTACATCACCACACAACCAGTTAATAGGATGTCAGACCTGCACTGTTACAGATTCTTTCATCTTATAAAGGAAACTTCTTTTATTTGACATATTTTCATATATTGTTGTTCACTCAAAGCTTTCCAAAGCTTAACAAGAATACAAACTGAACATATACTGGTGTACAAAAGTTAACTTCTTGTACAAGTTGAAAAAAAAAAAGTGCAACTCTTTAATTTAAATCAGGAGTACACATCTCCAGTCCTGGTGGGCTTGTATTGAGCCCAGTTTGGTAGTTAAACTCAAATCATTAAACTGTGCTGGACACTGGCCCACCAGGACTCATGTAAGTGATCAGTAATTATGTCTGCTCCAAAACAGAAGCTCTTGAATTGTGGTTGGGGTCCAATTTCCCAAACCACATCCATTTGGTTTAGAGCTTCCGAAATCATTTTATTGACAGGCAAAACCTAAATGCATCTAGCAGAATATTTCTTATATTATCAAAAACAATTATTCCAACCATTTCAACAGTCATACCAAAATTCTGAACCTTGGTTTAGTGGTGAATACCATGAAAACTCATGTTAACTTTGACACATTTGCATTCAAACACATCTACCCAAGATGTAAAGAAAAGTGAAGAAGCCCTTTACAGTCATGCATGAACACACCACACCACAGCACACAGTGTGAACAGTGTGAAATTCTTTCTCTGCATTTAACCTCTTCACCAGAGTGAAGCAGTGGGCAGCCAGCAATGTGGCGCCCAGGGAGCAGTGTGTGGGGATGGTACCTAGCTCAAGGGTACCTCAGTGGTGCCACTAGCAGTCCTGGGATTCAAACCCACAACCTTCCGATCACAGAGGCAACTCCTTAACCAACAGGCCACCAGCTGTCCCAAAAAATAAAGACAAAATGCAGGTCACTCAGGCTCTACCTGTGCTGCTCCACTCTCCTCGTCCTCGTCCAGATCGTCCATAGAGGTGGCCTGGATCTCTGAAGGGTCGATGATGATGTTGGCTTTGGCGGCCAGGTCATCTGGATGGAGCAACAAAAGCAAATCCAGTATGAGCAAACTACATAACGTTACACTTTTCATCCTCCCTAGAGAAAAAAAAATCACAAACTGCTTCATGAGTGAACAGCATGAAAATTGGTTAACAAGGTAGAAAAACATCACAGACAGGAGCCATCCATTCGCTGAGCAAGACACACCAGATGAAGTTGTGAAATACAACCTTCTATGAGTAGATCACATGCATCACTGCGTAATACATATAAACACCTGTTGTGTTTCTTTCAGCTTTGGGGGAAGTAATATAAAATCGATGCTCTGCAGATCACGCATCACTGCACCTTCGACAACAGCCTCGGGAAAAAGGCGGACTACTTTACAATTCAAGTCGAAACAAGGACTTTCTTTCCTGCAGCCTCATATCCATCATGTTTTTGGTCTAGCTAGAAGATCCACCATTAAAGACGTGATGTGAGGAGCCAGTCAAATGTTTGAATACACCTGACAGAATGTTTTAAGACATTTAAGTTTATGCTTAAACGTTGCAAATCTGTTTGAACCAAAAATTTAGTAGTGAAGCCCATGCTTGCTTATTTATTTTTGAAACAAACATTTTTTTTTTTTCTGAAACGTCTCCCAATTTTGTGAGACATGGAGCTGGAACCATCATAACATTCTAATATCTTATGCTGCTTTTCCACTGGCACAAGGAACCGTGGTGTACCACAAACAAATGTTTTTCCACTACAAATAAAACGCGCCATACCTGAGCCATACCAATACTTTCACAGCCCTGCTTGACGGCAGGCCCAAAAGAGTGCCTCTGCTGAGCTGACAGTGTCACTGCTTTCTGATTGGTCGAAACATTGTCATCACAACATGGAAAGAGGTCTTTTTTTAACTGTCCGCACAAAAAATTTTAAAAAATTAAAAAAACAACGACAGTGGAGACACAAACTAACTGGGAAGTCGACGCAAGTACAAGCACTACTGTCTGTTTAGGCTAAAGATAAATTTCAGTGGGAGTTTTCTATGAGGCTCACAAATTTATCTTTAACTCTGTGAGAAATGGAAGGTGTACCAGGGCTTCGCTAACAAGCTGGGTTAGGTTTTCATCGCACGGCTAAAGAATGCTGAGTAAAAATGTAAAAACTCAAAAAGACCATAAATAATAAAAGACCACAACAAGAAAGTCAGCTCTGACAGAAAAACTTTCCGACGGTACGACTACATGGACACGGTGGGGACCACGACCGGCCGTAAACTGTGGGAGGAGAACTGAGTCAAGCTTCAACACTGTTACTGGGCTAAAAGATAGAATATGGTTTAGGCACAGCACGGCTCCTGTATACCTATGGAAAAGTGCCCTTAGGCTGTGTTTCGAAACGGCCTGTTCCATACTGCTCACGTACAGAGTGTATCCAGAATAAGTAAGTAGTATGCAGCATGTGGTCAACATGAACTTCTCCAATACTCTAAACATACACAGATGATGTACTACTCTGGCCAAACATTCCAGTATGCTGGCAGCCCTATCTTCGTGATATACTGCATCCTAAAGTGCTGCAGTCATTTCAGCAGGACGTAACAACTGACACTTTCATTAGCCCAGGATTCAGCATTAAATGACCACAGAGCAGCCAAATGAAACAAAACTGTCCAAATGCTACCGGGCTCACTGCAACGTTGAAGCCCCATCAGCTTTCTTTGCTGATCTTGAGGTGTTTTGTTTACTATTAACATCATACTGAATGGATAATGTGATTTAAACAGTACTAAACAATACGAAAGCAGTCTCTACCAAACAATCCGCACAGCATTTTTTCAACCAAATAAGCTCAATTAATTAAGTGTAAAAAGTAAAGCACATTGCTAAACAATGGGAAACAAAATGAACATGCTACATCAAAGAAAACCAAAACCCAAAAAGAAGCAGAAGCAGTCTACTCTTTGCTGAAATTGCAGCAGCCATTCTACAATTTTAACATGAAAGCAGTGGTGAGAAAAGAAAGAAGAAAAGTATTCAAATTTCACAGTCCCAGCACTGGACTGCATGGCTGTGTGAAGCTAATGACTTTCTTCTTTTAAGTCATGACAGAGCTGCTCTCCCGTATCCACAGCCCACATCTACCATACTCCTTGTCTTTTATCTGAGGCACATTTGAAAGAACAGTTCTGTAATATAAGCTACATTGTGTTCTGTATTAAAGCCACCTTTCTCTACTTCTATCATGTTACTCAGTTTTGGAGATCAAAAATATCTTTTAAAGGTTTTACTGAAGCACATGAGTTGGTTGATGTGGATATAAGATATATAATAATTGAATAACTCGCATGTGTCCAAACATGTTTGAAAACATGAAAAAGATCATTCCCTTCACATGAGCCTCTTAGAAGAAAATGTACATCAGATTAGTTCAGATGCTATTTTTTGTGGAATGCTGTTCTATCATGAACTGCTAATGGCACATGCAAATGAGGGACAAGCCATGTCTCACACAAACAGTAAAACACGCTAATAACCCTTGTTTATGAATGAGCAAATGAGTCACTGTGACGCCACTGGCTCCGAACGTCAGCAGTGAATGTGGCAATGTGTTTTATGAATCTGGCCCAGTGTTTTTTACTGTAAGCTGTGAGCATCTTGACCAAAGATGGTTCCAGATGAGGCTTTCTGTGGGTCATCGAATGAATCATGGAACTCATGTAATGCCATGAAAATAAGTTATTTTAGTAAAAAATAGTGCCAGTGTTTAACCATGCCATAACTGATTCACCAAGCCATTATAATACAAGACAAGGCTTAATGTAATCACAATATGATGCAACATATCCACAATATTAGTATATTTTCCATATTGTGAAGCCCTGATTGCCACTATAGATGAAAAAAGACAGCATACTAGACACTAGAATCCTTGTAAGTGTGGCATTTCAGCAGCTACACCCTTTCTTACTTTTTAAGGCTTTTTAAGGACCCCCCTTACAGACCCCAGCCTTTTGTATATATATAGCATAATGTATTTTGTACGGAGTAGTTTTCAGAGTTTTTATTTGACTTTTATTTCAACTTTATATTTTATATTGTTCTTGACTTTGTGTCTCTGTGCAGTCGCAACATCAGCAATTTCCTCAGGAATCAATAAAGTTTTCTTATTCTGATTCGACACCTTAGTAGCATGGTGCAATAGTAGCAGGGGAGATTCTGAATTAGCTTAGAAGAACATGTTTGTGAGGAATACAGATAATGATTCAGCAAAAAGTATCATATTTAATTCAACAACTGCACATACAACCATTTTCACGTTAGAAATCATCTTAAAGCTTTATCACTGTTACATAAAGCCAGGTAGCGCAACGATGTTACCCTGGGGTACGGCGAGCGCGGAGGGATGTCCCACCGCTCGGAGATTGCTATGCACGTCCACATGCGCATTAAAAGTTGCACAACCAGCACTGCTTTGCCTGCTGGCTCAGGCAGTTCGCCTACATCTACTGACAGGTCCACAAAATATCCTACTATTATTATTACATAACATTTCAGCTTCACCTTCCTGCGCCATCACTGAAACGTATGTATATTTAATTTCCCATCAAAACACGTTACCGTCCAAACAGAAGAAGTGTAATCTGCAACCTTGAAGGAGGAAATTGCACTGGATGGATGACGTGAGAAATCCTGCTTCATTAATTTGATCTAGAGGGTTCAAGCAGGATCTTTATTACACCTGAGGACCTGACCTCTGTGATGACACTCCACAATAAATCGGTGTGTCCGTAAGGTCTTGACCATAAACTACAAGGAGACCTTAGCTTTATTTTGATGGTCCCCTAGAGCAGGGGTGAGCAGGTTATTGTTATTGTGATAAATTACATCGCAGTACACTCTCCTGAACAAACCACATCATAAATCAGTCATCAGTATAGGAGGAATACAGAACAGCTGCATGTCTCAAAAAACTAGAGATTTAGAACAGGCACACACTGGGGCAGCTGGTGGCCTGGTGGTTAGGGAGTTGCCCCTGCAATCAGAAGACCATGGGTTCGAATCCCAGGACTGCCAGTACCCTTGAGCAAGGTAGCGTCCCCCCACACAGTGCTCCCCGGGTGCTGTATTGTTGGCTGCCCGCTGCTTCACTGGGTGAATGAGTAAAATGGAGAGAACAATTTCATGCTGTGCTGTGGTGTGTTGACGTATGACAAATGGACACTTTACTGGAGCTCAATATGCTACTTTTTCAGTAGTGCTGTTGCCTCACATATGGAAGGTCCCGAGTTCGATTCCCAGCCAGGACTCTGGCCTTTCTGTATGGAGCATGCATGTTTCCGCATGTCTGAGTGGATTTCTGATGGATGCTCAGGTTTCTGGAGATGCCAGTTTGTCCTTTGGTGTGACTGTGTGTGTGACCGTGTTTGTCCGTGTGTCTGTCCTGCGATAGACTGACAAGCTGCCCGGGGGCGTTTCTTTACCCTCCCCCGCATTCAACCATGGTCAGGATAAGTGGCTCAGATAATAAAATAATTAAATAATTGATTTTTCCTGAGTATTTAGGCTAGTAATTGCAACATGATCTAAGATGTGTTCCAAAGTAAATAAAAATATATTATGGGAGACATTTCTCCATTTAGAAAACTGTTATGAAGTAAACTTACAAGGCAGAGGCCTAGTTAAAAGATCCATTTATAATTTGTATGGAAGATTTTGATGGCCTCAAGCCAATTTTATACGTATTTTCCGATGTGTGTAAGCATAAACACACATTCAAAGTTCCTCTGCTCGAGTAAAAGTAGAATACTCTTGATAAAAATATAACTTCAATAAAGGAGTAGAAGTTCCCTGTCTGTAAACATTAAATTACTTTTTAATGTGAGTATCAAAAGAAAAAGTACTGCAAGTTGTTACATTATTTTCCTGACAGCTTCTTTTCAGAAGACTGAGCAGAGTTATCTGTTCATGGCTTCAGCCACATAGTTCCTACAAGACTGTTCTGTAGAACTGTAAAAGTTTATAGAACTAATATACAGTTTTAAGCCTCTGCCTCATAAGTTTCATTACTTGAGAAATGATGCCTCATAACAATGGAATAAATGGGAAAAAATGTCCCTCACTTTAGTTTAAGGCCTCTATACCAGCGGTCACCAAACTTTGTGTGGAGATCAACCTTGCTGAGAAGTCTAGTTCCAGCGATCTGCAACACCTGCTCTGGATCATGAAGTTCCTCAGTCCCTGATTGAGGGGGCATTAAGTAAAGGGGAGGAGCAGCCTGCTACACACAAGTTGTACCTAAAGTAGATCTCCAGTAGGAGTGTTGGTGATCTGCTTTTTACCAATCCAATACCATTTACTTCATAAAACATCTTATGACATCTTGAAAATAATGGAACAGGCTGCTCATAAACACTCAAGGATTCATTTACAAACATGTTACTCCATTCTTACGCATTATGAAGTCACTACGGTGGCTGTCCTTGTATGAAATAGATTCTTAAACTATTTAACGCTGCAGCCAAGCTGTCTGCTTTCTTTATACAAATGTTGTATAGTGCTTGCCACATTAATTCTGATTTGCCCACTGGAAACTGGTTAAGAAAACACAGAAAAGGGTTTAGGGATAAAGAAAATTTGAATTTGAATGATATTTAGGTGACATGAGATATTTTCTTTTTTTTGCACTGAACTTGCTAGCCAGGAAAAGGGACCGTAGAGGACCTGTGTGACGCTGGCTATTAATTTAACTCACTCCTGAGAGAAGATACAGGGTCCATCTGCCAAGCTCATCTGGATGGCAGTAATAGCTGGCCTTGAGTTTGTCCATCAGGCTTGAGTTTGTCTTGGGTCCGTTCCATCTCTCTTCCAAAGGTTACAAAGGGCTGCATTAAATCTAGTGATTTACACTGGGGTGAACTGGGCAAACAGGACATTAAAGTTAATGCAGAAACTAAAAGGTTAGGGAAAGAAGAGAGCAGCCCTTGATTTAAGCTCAAACACATCTTGTTATTTAGTGACGCCTGAGGGGGGAAAACGGCAGTCTGAATGCAAGTCATTCGGAAAAGTTGCGGAGATAAAAACGCAACCCCTTAAAATATATTATCATTCAGTTATTCATCTTAAGACTTGATCAGTAACAGCAATAAATTATTTAGTAACTGCGATGAGGCCAATATGGAAGTAACAATTATGTAAGTGAAGAAATGTGGGTCCACATACGCCTCTGGAATTTTAAGGGATGTAAAGTTGACCATAACAGTGTCCAGGTTTTAGGCCAAGCTTAAACCCTAAAAAGACTGCATCCATATTATAATCTAATGGGCCTACTTAAGGTATACATGCACGAACACCTGAGATTGTAGAAGTACTTAGTGATGTCTAACCACAAGGACCAAAAAGAGCTGTCAGGAAGCAATATCAGATGAAAATGGCAACCATAATGATGATGATGTCACAGCACAATCAATGCATGCCCTTCAAGCCCGTCAGAGATAATCACTATGATGAGAGGCAGGGAGAGGAATGATGCACTTCAAGCTGCATGGAGAAGAGAGATAAAAAAAAAAGAGGAAGAGGCTTTGAAGAAATAACAGCTTATGTAAGAAAGGTCATGATGGAAAAGCCAAGGCCGCCCTCAAATCCCAATCGATATTGCCAAGTGACGAGAGGGTGCGAAGTTCACGTTCTAAATTTCCTCCCGCTCGTCTCGTTACAGAACACCGCCGTAAGAACCAGTGGCAGCCAGCTCCAAACCTGTCATCCTCAACAGAACACAAATATTACGGGCGCTCAATCATCTCCACTCCATCATTCCGGAGCCGTGTTTAACTCCCGAAGCACAATAGAAACAATCAGCGGCGTCGGAAAAGGGCTCAATCAGGCGCTGGCGGCAGGAAATCAGGCAGCAGGAGAACACGTGTTTTTAGGGGAGTAGGTGGGGAGACACCAGAGAAGAACCATGTTGTAATAACCAGAGTTTAATCAAGCTTAGCAGGAGCTGAGAAAGTGGCCTTAAGTGGAATTAAGAGAGTTTAAAGGAAGAGAAGGAGAGTGGAGTAAGGTGAAGAGGAGTGGATGGCAGGGGAAAACCAGGTTAGTAAAGTTGGCTAGCTATTCAGGTAGGTCTGAATTAAAATGTGAGACTATAGTTACCAAGCTGAATAATACCATCTGAAGTCAGTTCGAGCTCCAGTAGAAGTACTTAAAGCTGTTATTTTGCATGCAAAAAAGGAAACGTCCCCGTTGTACACACACACACACACCCACACCCACACACACACACACACACACCCACACCCACACCCACACACCCACACACCCACACACCCACACACCCACACACCCACACACCCACACCCTCCATCATCCTCTCCAAACAGTCAACACCTCCTCTTTTGTTTTAATCACAAAGATTGAATCCCAGAGCGCCGGGCCATTATCACTTAAGCTTATTTGAAGCAAACAGACCGACATCTTGGCTAGATTCCTGGAAGAGTGAGGAGAGAGAAGACAGCAAACAAAAGCAATAAGAGGAAATTATCGAGAAAGTACCAGCTATGGTCTCTTTTCTCCCCCCCTGCTTATACAACTTCAGTTGCTCGGTTTTCCATTCAAACCTCATTGCTGGTTTGCTTACGGAGCCGGGGCTTCCTTCAGGGAAATCAATATCCATCTGCATTTGAGCTCTCCTGAATGATGTTGGCGTCCATCTCATTCCTGTCAATTCAGGGATTTTACGAGGTCACAAATCAAAACGGAGCAGTCACCCTCACTCCTGATGGCTGGTAAACAAGGCCAATTCCAATTGCGTGGAATGATTGTGCCGCCACCGTTGTAAAATGTACTTTGCTCTCCATCTGATGCTGATTAATCAAAGGTCATTCGATCTATACTGTTTTGCTGGAAGCGGTGAAGAGATCAATAGGGAAGGGGAAAAGTGTTCCAAAAGTTTCACAAGAAAGGAACATTATGTGTACCTCTGACTGTTTCCTTCAGTGCTATTGACTTTCACTTCTGGAAAGTGGAGGAAACTTTTTTGAAGCAGCCAATTAAAAACTCAGAATGATCCGATCCGGAAACAACACCATGAAAAAGAGTCAGTGTCAGCTTTTTGCTTCCCTGTGTATTCTGAAGAAGGAATAGACCAAAAAAACGATACAAAATTCTTACATGTAAATCCTTCAAGCACATGTTTAAGATTTTTTTCTAGTGTAAATGCTATATTCTAGTGTAAATGCTATATTTACAGTGGAAACTGGGGGTGGTAGTAGCCTTGTGGGTAAAACGCTTGTGAACCCGATGACCACAAAGTCGCAGGTTCGAACCCCCACTTTCTACCATTGTGTCCTTGAGCAAGACACTTAACCCTCAGTTGCTCCAGGGGGACTGTCCCTGTAACTAATGACTATAAGTCGCTCTGGATAAGGGCGTTGGGACAAATCCCGTAAATGTAAATGTAAATATTCAGAAAAATTTTTTAAAACCACTGCAGCACTGCTTTAAATGAAGTAAGCCTGCAGTTCGAAACCCAAGTTAGTCACTGTTTATCCAAATCTATCCACAGTTTGTGTGTATGTATTAGTGAACTAACCGAGATCCTGCCTTTGCAGCATCAGACCTCTGAAACACCCAAAAGATAAAGTGGCGGTCCCTGGTTGTACCACCTTCACTCTAGACCTTCCACTCTTTAGTTCCACTCCCACAAAAGCGAGCGAAATGTAGGACTGGCTCAAATGACACTCATCTCTTATTACTGTTATATATAAGGCAAATATCAATATGAATTATTTATAGGTTTAGCTGAGTGCACCATAATTTGGTGCCAGGCATTACATCACCTCAGCGCAACAAACTGCACAAATCCACACCGACTCCAACTCAGCTCCGTCATGTAACTGCTTCAGGTGGGAATATTGTCTAATATTTCTCCCATTCTTTTCTAATAAAACAGCCATACAGCAGGTTTAAAATTTGACAGCACACACAGATCTGTTCATTATATCCAAATCACAATCAGCTTTAACTGTATTAGAGAAGAGCAGCTTCCACACAGCAATAGCAAGGCACATGAGCTGTTCTGCAACTACTGGGCAACCAGGATCATTAAATGTTAATAAAATGATTCATTTTAACATAGGTTAGAACCATATCGAAAGTGGGAGTGGGAGATTTGAATGGATCTCTGTTGATCCGGAACAGATCAACTGCAAAAAGGGCAACAGTTCGGAAGGGCTTGTGTTTTGATGCAATTTTGAGCAGCGATTGAATTGGAAGCATATTTGTTTAGTCAGACAGAGGACAAAAAAAATTCCCAAGTATTATTGTGTTGAAGGGTGATTTTGAAAAGAAGTGTTCATGTACTTGGCTCAGGGACCTCAGAACAACCAAAATGGACAGCCTAATTAAAAGGCAAATAGAGACAACGTGCAACAAAGCAATAATGAAGCACAGGGAAGAAAAAGACATACTGCTAATTCAATATCGCTTTGTCTTTACAAGCGCCACTTTGTGCATCCCAATACAGGAAGTCTCTCCTTTAACAAATTAACCTTTATCTCCCCCTAGTGGCACTTCAAGCACAATTACCAATATTTCCATGTATTTTGTAGGGCCAGTTATTTTTCTTCCATTACTTTGCCTTCTCTACTTCATAATATCCACAATTGTTTTAGTTACAGTATAAATACTAGAAATTGTGTACTTTCCAAACCTTTTAGTGTTTTCTTTAAATGTGAGAGCAGCCCTCCCAGCCGCTGCAGATCAAAGTAATCCACTTTTCCGTTGTAGAATAGCTGAGGGGGCACGTAGGCCTCTGCGGTGAAGACAAGGAAAGAAAGACACTGATCAACCACTGCAAAAGAGGCAATATAAAGAACACAGCACATTCCGAACTTTGCTCTTACACATTTTAATGAAGGCAATTAGTAAATTACATTGGAAAAAAAATTCTATTTGTAAGCTGTAGCCCTGAATGGGAGTCAGTAGTATTGACAGAATGAATAGCAACTTCCTCCTAGCATCTCTTCTTTCTCCATTCCTGAATGTTTTATGGTGCTGAAACAGCCGCCTAACTGAGTTTGGCTTCCCATTGCAACCATTATGGCCGAACAATGAAAGCGATCTCAGACCATAACAGAGATCTTAACGCATGCATAACCAGTGCATGTGCATTTACGCCCACCTTCACTGCTGACGGCACCTGGGCTCTTTCGTTTTCCCTCGTCCCAGTAGCTCCTCACAGCTGTAATAAGGCGATGCATGAAGCAGACCATGTATTCAGGAGGACACAACACTGTGGGGTTCTGAGAGAGAGAGAGACAGAAACAGAGAGAGAGACAGAAACAGAGAGAGAGACAGAGAGAGAGGGACAGAGACAGAGAGACAGAGAGAGAGAGAGAGAGAGAGAGAGAGAGAGACAGAGAAACAGAGAGAGAGACAGAGAGAGAGGGATAGAGACAGAGAGACAAACAGAGAGAGAGAGAGAGAGAGAGAGAGAGAAAAAGAGAGAGAGAGAGAGAGAGAGAGAGAGAGAGAGAGAGAGAAAAAGAGAGAGAAAGACAGACAGAGAGAGACAGAGAGAGAGAGGGAGAGGGAGAGGGAGAGGGAGAGAGACATTTACCAGCACAATCTGTAGCCTCTTTATCACTAATCGAGATACTTTTCCAGGCAACGTTCAGGAGTCATTAACACATGCAGCCCTTAATCAGCATTTTACTGGGATTCATGCGCTCATAGATGCCATGACAATCCTCATTATATCCACATTAATATCCACAAGTGCCTTAATTTCTGACTCATGTATAAAAATACATTCCTGTGATTTTTTTTCTCTTGTAAAACTGAAAACTCCACCATAGGAACATTAACATATTCTGCTTTGTAGCTCCACTTTTGCTCAGAAGTAGCCATGCATGTGTGCAGTACAGATATCTACTGCTTCCCTCCAGGATCATACACAAAAGACACTCTCGTGATAATTTTTCCACTCAAAAAAAAAAAAGAAAACAGCATCACAGTAATGTTCAGCTTTGCTGGGCATAATCAAAGCATCTTTGTATTTCTTGATAACCCCTTCTGCTCATACAGGAGTCCTCTAGTAATTTCTACAACATATGCACTTAAATTTCATCTTAACTGAGGTTTTGACTCATAGTACTTACTGAATAAGATGTCTCAAGATTAAAAACTGACTTATAAGGCTACTTATGGGGTTGCGGGTCTTTCAAGCGAGTGACTGATCAAGAAATGATATACTTTGCAGATATAAACACTGCTTTATATCCTAATAAGATTATCTTAGGCTAGAAACATTGTCAAAACTCTTTTGTATTTGTTGCACCAGAACTTTTCTTTAACTACCCGAGGCAAAAATATGCCAACCTCCAATGTCACCATGAAAGAAATCATGGGAATGTGAAGGGCAAACTTCACAAATAACATAAGAGCCAAAATCCACACTCTCCGAGAGCTTGCAATGCCCTGTTTTTTTACCCAGTTAAAGCATGCGCAATCCTCATTTTCCATATTTTATTTATATACTTTGATATACTTATCATTTAAAAGACTGACTTTTCAGTCATCTCTTTATCCCTTAGAACAGAGGTCCCCAACCACCGGGCCGCGGGCCGGTATCGGTCCGTGAGTCATTTGGTACCAGGTCGCACAGAAAGACAAAATAAAAATATTTTATTGATTATCTGAGTCTGGAAGATCTTTAATTTTTTTGGGGGGGGGGGAAAACGCTCGTCTCAGTCACGTGATACAGTACATCAAAAATTTAGCCCACAAGCTAGCAAAAATGAGTAAAAAACAAACGCACTCTGTTTTTAGTTGTATCTATACCGGTCCATGAAAATATTGTTTTACATGAAACCGGTCCGTGGCGCAAAAAAGGTTGGGGACCGCTGCCTCAGAAGAAGTTGTTTTTGTTACCGTACCTTTAAGCCTGATATAGATAAATGAGCTTCAGTCTGACTGGCTGTCCTGTATTGGGCCTAATGCAAAAAGCAGACAAAATTCTGCTATAAGCTGAACAGATGCGCATGTGTAAATGTGGTCATTTTTGTGACATCACAAAAACAGTGAGCTCGAAACGGGCTGTTTTTGCAGCTTAGTTTCAATATGTGGGCTGTATGGACTTAAGAGTGACTGGTATGTTTTAAAACTTTAATAAATGTTAACATTCTACATCACACTCATTTCGAAAAAGCAAGAAAAAAATTAGTTTTCCATGACAAGGGCCCTTTAAACTTTTTAAGAAAGTGAAAGGGTGACTTCGGTGTCATACAAAAATGCTGGAAAGCATTTCCTGTGCCAGAAGGTTTTTAGAGATAGAAGTAATAAAAAAAAAATAAAAAAAAGTCAGTTGGGAAAAGTGGTTTGTGGCCGTTTGACCTGACTGAACCCTGCTCTGCAGATCCAATGTTCTCAGTTAGAGTGCTCTCGAAATACAATAAATGCCTCAAAGTCAGAGCAGAGGCTGAAAGTTACTGGACATTTCAGCACTGCTATTTCGGACGCTGATAAGAAATTGGAAATGTGCTGAGTGCAGTAGGAAGCAGCCAGGTGACTGCAGCTTTCGATTTATTGACACCATTATTACTGGCAGCTGGAGAAGGCATGGAGTAAACGACCCTTTTGGCGAAGATAAGATGTACTCTCTACTTCGACTGAGACGGGGACAGGGCTGTTTAATCAAAATTTATGAAGCATTTCAAATCAAACATTTAGGCTATATGCTACAAGGATCGCCACAAGGGGATGGTTCGAGAAGCACGTTGAAAACATTAAAACAAGGTTTGGCATTTTCTCTGAGCTCTTACCCCTCGGTTGCTTGCGTTCTCCTGAAGGAACTTGCGGAATTTGTTGAGGAAAATGTAGCGAGAGGCTTCTCCCTACAGAGGAGAGATGGTAAATAAACACAGCTGTTCTCAGTGCAAGAACATCCCTCAGAACTTATAAATCAAGACTTATTACTTTCATATTGTATCTGCATATGCAGTTATAAACTGTATTAAATTGTGACATGATAACTTACATCTACATTCAGTTTACATTCTGTATTGACAGTTATTTTCTGTTTCAAGGTCAGAAAATGACAAACATATGGCAAAAATGTGAAGGTGATGTTCAGAACTGACAGAATTTTTCTGCTTGTTTCAATGAAGGACACGCAGGCCACAAATGATAACTACAGCATATTTGTTCTGATGATAAATGTGACTTCTAAGAGTTAGGGGCCTAGCGTAAGGTTACAGGCCAATATATTCAGGCTTATATCAGTAAAATAATGCTTTTCTAGCACAGTGACAATGAGGACAGAGGCTAGACATTCCATAAAAAAGTACATCTGGGTGTGCTGACGTCCCTGAAGCGTCATAAACTCGGCCACCGGCCCAACGTACCGTCCCTTTGTCCTTGTTATTTAGCATCAGCCTCAGGATCTGAACCTGCAGCTCCTCCACAACTACACACACAAACACGCACACACAGAGGGCAGGACTGAGTCAGTGAGCTTACAAGGAGCTTACTGTAAGCTGGCACTGAAGATTTATATTTTGGGGTGTGTATGTGTGTTTGATACCCTCAATCCTCTTTTTGAGTCTCAGACAGCCACGCTCATACGCCCGCCGCCTCAGCCTCTCTTCAGCAGTCTCGTGTCTCAGGTCCTTCTCATCCTTACCCTAGATAGAGAAATCACAAACCATATTTATGGCACACTAATATCACATTAATATTCACATACAGAAACGTCTGCAGCAATAGCAAAGAAGTTCAGCTTCTGGTGATTGTACTGCAGTTCTAATCAGATTCACCTGATTCTCACATTCAAATGCTCAGATTTATCAAAGTGATGAACTGAGAGTTTGTAAAGAATTCAAAACAGCTCAATGTAAAAGTGTTTTGTCCACAAAGAGGGAAAAAGTGATAAAAATAGGGCAAAAATGTGATTCTTCAAAATTGACACTTCTCTGCTTGTTTCAATGAGGGACAAGCAGGAAATAAATCGTAAAAACTACAAACATGGAATAATATAGAAAATAATAGAGCACAGGTTTCCATGGCCTGGTCCTGGAGCAACCCATGCACATATTTGCCTTTTGAATTAGGTCCATCTGGAGTACGGAAAACACTAAAACATCCAGGACAAGGGAGCTCCAGGACCAAGGTTGGTACCCTATTTACTAGAGTAAAAGTATATGACTGCAAACCAGTGATTAAATCGGATATCAGGGTGGGCAATATGGAAATACTTAAGCAACAGAACATGAGAGGGAGTGTTTTTTCGCAAATAACATCACATTATTCAGTCTCAGGCAGGCAAGTGCAGGTGAATGCAGGTGAATAAAGTGTGAAAGCCGAAGGCGAGTAACACAGATCATCACAGCTGAGATATTATTCAGGAAAGTGAAAACCTTTGGTTAACTGTATTTCCTCCACTCTCTGGTGCGTGTTCACTCTCACCTCTTTATCGAAACGTGTCGGCCACCATGTGGTGGGGATGAGCTCCTCCAACCCAGCCTCCTTCACCCTCAGAGGTGTCTTAATATAGAAGAACACTACAGAACGCAGGACGTCAAATGTAATAGTGTTAAGGACTTTTCAGACAGCTTGGCAAATGAACAAGGAAAATTTGATGGAGCACTTAAAGCTCACGTTGCTTTCCAAGAATGCATTTGCATTGATTTATCATGGACTGTGCTTTATAATGTCTTCTGAAAGCTGAGGTGTTCATTCTCTCCAGAGTGTTCTCTTACAATAAGAACACTTCATGACTGGTTTTTTATAATCACGCTTTAAAGGTCACTATAATGGATTCTTCTTTTCGCTTAATAAAGGTTAAAAAGCTTTTAGGAGGATCTTTTACCAACAGGTATCCTTCACTGAACCCTAGCAGTGCTATTAAAGGGGAACTCCACCAAATTTTCTGCATAACTCAGTCATTGAGATGTAAACAAATCATTCAGAACGGTTTGATAGGAAATGGTTAATTATAGAGAAAACACTTTTTAATTTAATTTTAATGGTCAATTGTAGAGAAAACCAGTGGTGGAGGAAGTACTGAAGCTTAGTACTTAAGTAAAAGTACAAGTATCCTGCAAAATATGTACTCAAGTA
>JBBPCZ010000142.1:8551511-8564869 GCA_037974445.1 Brycinus macrolepidotus | reverse complement strand
AGTAAAAGTACAGATACGTAAAAATGTACTTAAGTACAGTAACGAAGTACAAATACTTTGTTACATTCCACCACTGGAGAAAACACACTGTAGAGAAGCCATTTTATTTACTATATGTGTTTTCTGAGGTTTAATATGCAACACTGTTGTAAATTTTGGGGAAAAAATTATTTGGGGACTATTTTGCTTTCCATTGCCATGCATGTAACTCTCAGCAATTAAAAAAAAAAATCTGTATCCCATAACAATGTCTCGGACATCAGGCAGCATATTCATAACCATTTCACTGAATAACTTCGAGAGCGGCACCTTTTGAGGCATTAAACTTTTCAGCCGTCTGGTTCCTATCACCGCTCTGAACATTTTAACCACTTAATTATGCAGAAATGTTTAAGAATCACACTTGTAAAAATAGGTTAATTCTGAGGCAGGACTGAAGAAAGGATATAACACATTGCTGAGGAGGTATTTTCTTGACTTCTCATGGCGTAGGATGGCAATGGTCAAGCGAAGATAGTGAATCTAGAAGATATGCAAAAGAGGACATGAGTGCATAATAGATAATCCTGCTTAAAAACGGACATAGTGGAAGTGGAATGACATTTCTAAAATTACAACATAAGCCTGCATTAAACCATGGTACAGTTTACACTGCTGACAACCCAACCATCAAGAGCCTCCTCAAGGGAATTCATTAACAAAAGCACAGTCTCTGACACATACATTTACATTATGCTGAGAAATCTTTCTACACCACAATAGCCCAATATTCTCAAGCAAAGAGAATAGCTGAACTGGACAAACGCTCCAGACATATCAGTGAAGAGATGTGCTAGATGAACACTGGTGCTTTTTATGACATAACTTTCAAGCAGAGAATTGGTTTAGCCTGGGTTACACAGCACTTACAAGACAGATTTGTCAAACGGTTGCTTTCTGGTGGATGAGTAATGGAAAAACATTCGCACACAAATCACATATCAGTGTCTCGTTTACTTTCTCAAACCCAGACCATAACACTCAGCATTTATTCAAAATATCAACTGAAAAATGATCTGATGCACTTTTTCAGCAAAACCAAGTTAAAAATGTCACAAGCTGAAAAGACTCATTTTATCACTCTGGATTGAAACCTAGAGTGCACTGAAGAAAGACTTTGAGTGAGTGTGATTTAAGGCAGGGCGCATATCCATTTACCTGGAAGCCCAAGTCAGGGATGATGGGGGAGAAGCGGTAAGCCCTCAGCAATGACATCATCAACTGCTTCAGACACTCGTTCACTTCAAAGTCCTGCCAAAAAGTGTGTGGTACAAAGGAAAGTTATACATTGAACATCCTCAATAATGGAGCAATGCTAGAAAACTATTTTGTAATTAATATATAATTATGTTAGTGATGTTCCATAGTGTTACATGTATGGCACATTTTATATTTTATGCTTGATTTTCTTCTAATAGGTAAAATTCAGTAAATAGGTGTGATCTCTGGAGAGGATGTGTTCTCATAAAATGAACAAAGCATTATTTGGCTTGGCATCATGAACAAGGTGCTCAAGCTTTTGCGTAAGACCCCAAATTGCTTGAAAGGTGAACTACTTAGGATTTTGGCATTTTTATAAATTATTATTAAAAATAAGAGAATTACAGTAAACACAAATGCAAAATTAGAATCTATTAGTAGGGAGGAAAAAAGATGTCTGACAGCATATTAATTGATAAATATTTCATTTATAATAACACCAGAGTATCATTATCATACCAGAGTATTATTATAATAATATTTAATGAACAATAATGCCAGAGTATAAAAGAAAACAGTATAATCTGTTCTTATGTTATGCTTCAAAAACACACTCATTATTAAGTCAGATCCAAATGTTCTCTTTTTTCTCTTGTTTCTGGAGGCTGAAACAAAGTAAATACAAGAAGGATATCGAAATGGCTTTTCTTCTGTTTTTTGCTTTTATGTGGTTACACTGTGAGGTACTGAAGTAAACAGATGATTGTGTGTGTCTTTTTGTTTTGTGAATTTATCAAGTGTTATTAGACAGTTGATGATGATTTGAACAGGCATTATTACAAATACTGTGCTCTCCTCACCTCCATGAGCAGCCAGAAGAGGTCTAGCAGCTGCTGGATCAGAGGATGTTCATCCACAGAGCCACCGCCTTCCAAAATGCCTAGCAGGAAGTTCATCAGTACGTCTTCTACTAGGTACACTTTACACTGGAATACACAAATGAGACTCTTTGAGACACGCGGATATTTATTTTAAACCACTTAAATTACACTACTTATATCTTCAGGTATATTATTCAGAAATGTATTATTCTTAAGTAGACAGGAGCGAGAACTGGAGGCCTGGACTTACTGACCTACTGACCAGATGTTCACCATTGCTACATCTACATCTATTGTAATTTATTATAACTCATGTCGTACTACATGAGTTACATGAGTTACAATTCTAATCTATTGTAACTCATGTCCTACTACAACATCACAGTAGTCTTTAAAGTGAGATTTTCCAGTTTAAAGACTAGACAACCCCCTTCTTAAAGTAGGAAGAACTTTGGAAAACTACAGCTGGTGTGACATTTTGGGGATGGACTGTTTTTAATCTGGTGCTATTTTAGCTGGCGAATTTAA
Source organism: Brycinus macrolepidotus (assembly GCA_037974445.1). NCBI lineage: Eukaryota > Metazoa > Chordata > Actinopteri > Characiformes > Alestidae > Brycinus > Brycinus macrolepidotus. Next base: position 8,562,221 of record JBBPCZ010000142.1, on the reverse strand, counting down.
AAGGAGGCCATATAGCTAAAATCACTGCTCACAAGCTGATGTGTAGCCATAAAACTGTGGGAACCGTTATATAGCTTTACTGTTCACATCCATCACTACAATGGAGAGAACGGATTACTCAAACAACAGAAATGACCTGCCAGATGAGGAGGACAAGAAGCTACAAGCTGGATATCTAGATACCTGACCTCAGTTTGACCCTGGCTGAACGAGCCTGTAGATCAGTGGCTAGATAGCAATCAGGATTGGTTGAGCACCATAAAGATTCCCAGTGGTGGTACGATATATTTACACAAAGCATGCTGGGTACTGTAGTCAGAGAGCTTCAAAACAGGGCTAAAATGATGCACTACAGGCTTCCACAGGACATAAAAAGGGCCCAAAAAGGGCATAAAAAGGGCATAAGAAGTGAAACTGCTCTCAGCAACTCTAATATAAAGCTAGCACAATGATCCCATATTCTCCAACAGTCTTGCTATTATTTTCCTTTCATGGCAAGATCTGAACAGAACGCATCTTATCCTATAACTCATTTGGGGTTATTTTAGTGCCTCACACTCATTTCAGTGTCGTGGGTGGTGGCGTTTCTATACCTCACTTGCTTTCTTTCCTTTCCGGCAGAGGAAAACAGGAGACTGAAGCTAACGCAGTCAGAATATTACTTATAAAGCTAAAAGATGAATCACGATTTTATACTACACAGTTTAGAAAAAATTTGAAACAAAATGACATGTTTTTGCGTGTCTGTAAAAGTGCCTAAAACCAAAGGTTTTATGGGCTGTGGGAGGTAGTTCTTATATTAACAGCTGGCATTTCACAAAAACAAAGAAAAAGTAACTGAAAAGTGTGTGTTTGTAAATATGGGAGTGATCAATATGTTTCACGTCATACTAACCATAAGAGGAGCAAAATAATTGAAGATATGTGCGAGAGTGACCAGGACGGTGGGCTCTCCTTGAAGTTGCCATGATGAAATGTCTTTTTCAGTGAGTTTCTCCTCCTTACAAAGAAGAAAAAAAAAAAAAGCCAAACATGCTTCAAAGGGTATCTGATTACTCTGAGGAAAATTAGGAAGAATAACATGGAACATGGCGATATTCCAGAGGGTTCAGGTGTACCTGTGTGTCTATGGTAGTGGACAGTACAGTCTTTATATAGCCCAGCAGCCTGTTGGCTTTCATGAGGTCAGCGGTTGGTGGATCCTGAAGAGGAAGGTAGCCTTCCACAGGGTACGTGAAGAACCACATGGTTAAGGAACTTCAGAGAATGGAATCTCCTCTTAGAGCTACGTAACATTTTCCAGTTAGACCAAATGTGGTTGATCAGTAACACTAAAATCTGGCAACCCTTCTAAGATCATGTCAGATCCCTCCCGTGGATTCTGGCAAGGGTACCCCACCCCTTCAAAGCCGTCCTCCCAGGTCCCTCCCCCCAGCCCCCCTACGATACAGTCCCAACATCCTGTACCTCCTAATTTCCTCATACTAGTGGCACACAGTATGTCTAGTATGTTACTATGGCCAAAACGTCTTTTATACTGGGTGTTCTATTTATTTGTTTATTTTTTAATGATTACTTGCTTATTTTGAACACTCTCTTTTATAAGTTGTGTTTTTTGTTTTGAAAAAATTCCATAAATAAATCATACATTTAAAAAAAAAAAAAAAAAAAAAAAAAACTGAACCACACAAACAATGAAAAGAAATGAAAAAGATACCTGAAAGGACGGCTGCCGAAATTGAAAGCCACAGACTTTTTAAACGAGAGACTGATAGCGGGGAAGTACGCTATACCTGGACCCATCTTGATATTACTAAAAGCCGTACCGAGAGACTGTCCATTCCTGGGGGCGAAAAAAAAAGGAAAGGCATTTCAGAAATGTGGAAGGACAGAAATGTGAAAGTCATTTGACTTTACAGTTATTAAACAATGTTTTGACCTGTACAGAACCAATTCAAATGCAGTAGTGATAGCACAATTAGGTTTCACGCTAACAGCAACAAAACAAATGGAGTTAAACTAAAACCAAAACATCAGGTTGAAGCAACTATATTAGTTTACTTACAGGCAAAAAGTAATTGTCCCTTCATCAAGGTCTATCATACAGCTAACAATGTCCCCTGCAGCCCAGGACTGGAAGGAGAACAAACAGTTTGGTGAACACTCCAGTACAATAAAACTCAATAAAACTTCCCTTCAACAAAACTGTCAAAACAAATCATGCAAATAAAATTTGACCAAAGGGCTAAATCCAAAAAGTAGTGTATCTCCTCACCTTGCCATAGTTAGTGGTCGTCACATTCCATTTTCGAACTCTGTTGCCATCATAGGCATATGAGTCTGGAGTGTCCCCGACTCCCTCCTAAAGAAAGAGTTTATAAGTACTGAAACAGCTTGTCTGAAACTGAGAAGACCGACGAACAAAAAGCTGCAGTTATATTCAAAAAACCTTATCAGTAAACCAGAAGAATGTCTTTCTACAGCAAATTTACTTGGAGTCCTGGGTAGGGATGAATGATTCATCATTTTAATGCACCAAAAATCTGCTATTTTTATATTTAATAGTATTATTTATTTATTTATTTATTTATAGGACAAATTTTCTACCATTTTTACTGGTGGTTTGATCATGTTGCCATGTGTTGGATTTGTTTTAACTGCTGATACTCACCCTGTTTAGATTTCTAGTGCACTTATCCATATTAAACACTTTTTTTTTTTTTTTTTTTTTTTTTTTTTAAATCGACAATATCATCAACTTTTAATTTTAAAACGACCAGTCTGACGTTCAAGACCACAGAAAATACATCCCACTAGAAAGCTGCTTGTCCTGCACTAATTTTATTGCCATCCGGATGCGAGATTTTATCACTTGAACACTTTCCTGACAAACTCATCCAATTTGAAAAGAGCTTCTGAACTGAAGAGATTTTATGATACAAATCTTGGAAGAAACAACTGTTAAAAAACCCTGAGATGAGAACTACTGGTCAAATTCAATTCTGAATACTAGTACCCAATACAAGATAAATCACAGAATCTATCCATCATCATTAAGCAAATAGGACCAAACAACACCAGGCACATCAGACCGACAGCACAGCATCCAAAAATAAATAAATTAAAAAATTTAAAAAACACTGTTTTCAAGGAAGGTGTCAAGACACCACTGCCAGTGTTTGGTTGTGTGGTAGCCTATAGGCTTCTTGTGCATGTGAGGCTGCAGCAATTCCAAATATTTCTGAACTGAGTAAAATACAAAAAAATAATGTGACAACATACCTCCTGGTTAAATCTGCAGTTCAATGTGCACCATCCTATTTGCATCAACCCTTGAGACGAGATGAGCACCTCATACACCCATTTCCCTGTAAGTGATCAAAAATATATATAGAAGACATTATACAGCTTTGACAAACTTGAATCCAACAAAGAAGCAAAGCACAATCATGTTTAAGATGTATTATTGAAATCAGAGAAAAGATAAAGAATTACCTTTGTATACGCATGTAGTAGCCCTTATCGAGCTGAAGTTGCTATGACCAATGACCTTTTAGGAGAAAAAAAATGTCAGTTATTAAAACCACTTTAACGCAGCTGGTCATTCTAATTAGTACATATCTACCTGTTATTTTGATGATTAATAGAGTAACCCAATTGTTCAAAAAAGCAAAACACAAACTATACTATAAAAATAAAACAATATATACTACAGTATAAAAATAAAGATAAATCTATAGAAAAAAAAGGTGGTTTATTGGACACGGATTTATTTTAGTCCTGGACTAAACTGCAGGACAAATGGTCAGCACTGGAAAATAATAGACTTAATCTGCACCTGGGAAATCAAGCCTATGCAGCATAAGATGCACATAAATGGGAGAGTCCACCAGGCTCTGCTTCTTACCATAAGAGACTAGTATGAGAACTAAGAAAACATGCACCATCATGTACATTTCCAGCTAAACACTACAGACTCAATGAGGGAAACTTAAAAATTTTCCAAACTCATCTCAGTTCAAACTCTAGTATATAAAGCAGTAAAATAAAAAAAAATACTGTAAAATCAAGACAGAAACAGAAACATCCGTAACAACATCAAAAAAATATTTGAAGACTCTTACCCCCAAGAGATCATCATCTACAAATAAAAGGCCTTCAAATCCACTAGTGTGGTCTAGGACAACAGTAGAAGGTCCGAGGCGCCCATCCACTTGATCTGTAGAAGGTGGTTCAGCAAATACACAGCAAGCAAGCAACATGAGGGAAAAATCTGTGACCGTAAAACATATGCTCAGTTGCCACAAAAGTTAGTGAAGGTTTAATTTTCAGATATTATGAACTATAAGATCAATGAACTACAACCAGTTAGTCAAAAATGTAACAGAACATCAGTTTTTATAATAAATATTTATGTATATTACAATTCATGAACAAGGCTGCACCAAATAACTAAAATTAGCCTGATAGTCAATCTATTACTGTAACTGACGATTCCACAGGCTTTCAAATCTAAATTAAATCAACAAAGTCTCATTTATGATAGAAGGAATGCTGCCTAGGTAATCTTGTCCAAGAAAAGTCTCCAAAATGAGTCACTTTCAATAAGACAATGCAATTGTAATTTAAGTCAAGTTGGAATGACATATACTAGTTTATTGCACTAAAACACTTCTTCATCTCTGGTAGACACACAAGACAAAGCTTGTTCAGTCGTTCTCAGGTACACAGAATGTGCCCAGACCTGTTCGATCCATAGCTGGAATCCTAATTTGTTGGCAGTTGATGAAGCTGAGATCTATTGTTTTATATTTTATTATTTTATTTTATATACTATCTTGATCCGGGAGGAAATTACTTGAGTCCTCTGCATTTAACCCATTCACCTGAGTGAAGCAGTGGGCTGCCGACAATGGTGCCCGGGGAGCAGTGTGTGGGGGCGGTACCTTGCTCAAGGGTACCTCAGGGGCGTCACTGGCAGTCCTGGGATTCAAACCCGCGACCTTCCGATTACAGGGCAAATCCCTAACCACCATTCCACCAGCTGCCCCAATAGACATCTAATATTCTCACTGGTAATAGATGATTAACATGTTTATCTACTCATAATGATATTTCAGATCTCCTACATTTATATGCATGAGTGAAGAATAAAAAATAGGCATGTTCAGCAGTTCTAATTTGAAAAGAACTCTATGGAGCAATTAACTATTAGTGAACCACTTGTGGTTAACTAGGTCTTACACTGAGATTTATCATATCCTCACTGAAAGCAACCCAATGATCAAAAGCAAACTTCTGATATCAGTGCTCATGTTACTGTGCATAGCCATCATGTATTACACGGGGATACTGTCGTTAATGATGCTGACAATGAAAAAACATCAACACGTCATTTACTTTATGATCTCTAATCTTTATATTTTTATACACAGTCATACTGACAGATTATAATATGCCATTTACTCAAAAAAAAAATGCTCTATGATCCTCTCTAATGTTTATATTTTTGTACACACAGTCATACCGACGGACTGTAATGTCCTAGACGGGGTGATTTCACTTCTATTGTGCCTATTACGAGGAACCATATCACTGCAAGGTACTGCAAGAGGTGCATTAAGCTGACCTGCGTTGTCCTCAGCCAGCTCATCTTCAGACAGCAGCCTCTCCAGGTGGGCCCCGAGGTCCTGGAAGTTCAAGCTTTTTCTGAGAAGGAGAACAAACCCGTGTCAGCTTGTCTTACAATGCATTAGGACACATCGGGTCAGTTTTCCAATCAGGGATTAAGTCTGGTCCCAGACTATATCTTTATTTCAATGGTGAATCTCCATTCAGAGTGATGTACAGACCAGGACAAGGATTAATCCTGTCCAGGAAAATGACCCTTTAAGTTTACAACATGCTGCCAAAAGCCCAGGTTCAACAGAAAAGGTGTTCAGTCACTTCTCTGCAGACTGCGCAATACATGCAGCACTGAGCACCCACGCGGCCACAGCAGCTGAATGCTGACACAGCGTTTTTGAAAGAAAGGGGTTCGACAAAGGGTGACAATTTATTTAGGGTGTCAAACCGTGTAAAACTGTTCCGTTAGTGCTGGTGGAATTTAATGTCTAAGTCAGACAAAGGCACAAAAACTGTGAATAAATGAATTATAGATTCAAACACACAGTGAAAAAGGATATTGCTGGACGATATATCCTATATCCTAACAAAAACAGTGTTGACGTGGGTATTTTAAAAAAGAGGCAACATCATATATATTGTGCGGACAGTAATGTGCCTCACTAATTGTAAATTATTCACACTGTTAAGTTTCCTGAAGACACTTAAGAAGTGGTAGTGATCACATTACGCCTCATTAGCAAAGTAGAAACCCTAAAAGATAATACAAGTAAAGTGGCTGGACAGCTTAGTGGATAACATCACTTAACATCATCACTGCCCTATACATGGCAGAGTATACCACACAGAACACTCTGAATCTATCTGGCAACAAATGGTTAACTTTCATGTTTTAAAACGGGCTGTTTAGTCAAAACTATAGATTATACAATTTAAATATCACTGCAACTTCCTCCAGGACAAGCAGTTTCCTCTGGGACCAATAAAGGTTTCTGATTCTGACTCTAAGTCATTTTCAGAAAGAATGCTTAAATATCAAGATATGCAATATGATTATCTCTACAAAATGAAAAACAGTAACATACATTTTTACACTGATATACAGCAACACCTGAAACAGAATACAGATCATAGCTAATACTATTTTTACTGTACTATTTTTTGGATTACTTTTTTGAACCTTGTTCTTTATAACATCTAAATATCAACTACCATTTAAATAAGTACAAAATTATCACCAGCACTACTTTTCACTATTGAGATTTTATTTAGGTAGAGATGTGTTTTCCTGGTGGATACTTTGCAGAGAAACTTTTGCTGCAACGTTTTTAAAAAATCCATACCCTGTTCCCAGAAGTGCAGTTTAAGACTTTCAGGTGGTTCGTTGGGTTTTACACCGCAGTACATCATTAAAACTGGTCACTGTAAGTGTGAAGCTATTCTCATCATTTGCCACCTCTATTTGTGAGGGTCAGCTTTCTCCATCCTCCCATCATGCTCTATCTATAGAGCTGCAACAGTAACCTGAGACTGGCTGTGGACATGGGAACAGTGCCCCTGGCTTACTCTGGGGTGACACAAGACCAATAAGACCCCCTACCCCCAACCTCCCCCCTTCAATTCACATTCTACCAACATTAGCTCTAGGAGAGCATGTTTTATACAAATACCAGCTGCTGGAAGACATTTTTGGACATAAGAAATAGCTGTTGTGCAGTGCTGCATCCCTGACAATGCTTGAATTCATTCAGATGTGTCCCAGTTTTGTGTGTAGGCCAACACGTTTTCTTCATCCCTTTTATTCTAACTGAATGTCAAAGCAAAAGGGACAAATACAGCCATCTGAAGAAGTGTGTGGGTTATAAGCCCTATGAGCTAAGGAATGTTGTAGTGACAAAATTAGACAAAAACATAGCAAATGCCAACCTGTAAGTTGCTGACGCTGGCCCGTGCTTACTGGGTGTGGGGAACACATGATGTAGATAGTCACTCAACAACTTCTCATTGACAATACCTGCATCATTAAAAAAAAAGTTAATTTCTCTATTATTATCAGTGAATAACAATGGAATAACTTGCTTCCAGTATACGTGACACCTTTTAACAAACAACATACCAGAAAAAACAATTATCATCATGTATGAAAGTTATGGTATTGTTCCTGTGAATTAAAATTTTATATTATACGCAAAAGTTTAACATAGTAATATCACAAAAAAAGCCTAAACCAGGGGTCATCCGTTCCATATGTCAAGCACAGTTTAGTGCTTTTATTCAAACACACTTGATTCACCCCATCTAAGATTTGTTAAGTGTGTTCAAGAAGTGAAATCTATGCTCTCTCAAAACTATGCTCTCCAGAAGTGATTACCTTCAGACCTATTACCAGTCTATTAATGACCCAACTTTGTCATTATTTAATAATGACAAAGCATTGGTTTTAGTTTTTAATGGTCTGTAAGATCACAAAAAGTTTGTTCAACATACGTTCGTAATGACATACATCACTTCAATGAGGACAGTATCATGGTGACCATCATGCCTAGTAATAACAAACCATTTTTAGAGGTTATGACCCATCTGAGACCTCCCAGCACAAGAACTGGTTCAGATAACACATGAGCCCTCCTACCAGTGACTTTAGGCTTGTCTGTGTCAGAGGCCAGGCGGTAGTTTCGTCGGGACAGGGCTGTACTGCCCCCCTTCGAACTCATGCTGCCACGTCAGACCAGGACAGAGCTCTAGAAAACACAGACACATTACAGAAGTCACACACAGAAGTCACACACACACAGAAGTCACACACACAATACGAACAATTCAAACACACTTGCATGTGATTTGACAGGAAACATATGATTATACATATGCAATGAAAATGAAGCCAGGGGAGTTGCCGTTCATGAGGAATGGCAAGACTTCAGGTCAAACAGTAACAATGCATGAAAAAAAAGGACATCATCGAGTGCCAAAGATTTGTGCCATACCACACAGATAGTGGTAACTGACCCAAATGTTGACCAGATTCTTGAGGAGGCAACTTGTACAGCTTGTAAAGCAAATTTCATCAGATGGTATCAGCTTCACACAAACAACCTTTTCCTTCTGATAAAAATAAAACCATCTAAAAACACCTGTCAGTGGAAAAAAAACATATAATGTAGTTTAAGGTTTGGAAAGCTGATGGAGATGTTGAGACTGGCCTTTAGGTAGAACTACATGTAAAATGCCTGTTGATTTAAAGCTGTCCCAAAGTGAAATGCTTTTAAACAGCACCAAAGCTCCAGTGCAGCTCTTAACACACCATAAACAAGCCGGCACAAAGGTACAGGTGTGTTCTGAGCTGAGGGTCCCTGAGGACTGGGTGGCCAACACTCTGGAAAGTGTTTACCCCCCATACAGTGCAAGTGAGAGGACATGCTGTTAAAGAGCATTTCTCTCGCAAAGCCTTGTTAAAGCTGTCTTGCAGACTCCTCATACAGTCCTATGAAAATAATATTTAAAAGTTGTTTAGATGAACAGTGAGTGGTTTTTACATGAATTTAGTAAATATACTAAATAAAACAAAAAAAAATGCATAAAACATTATACGGTAAATAGTGATTTTCATATCAGTGTGTTCCTTGTGGAAGTCCAGTATTACTGTAGTTTCCATCAGAAACCTGGTTTGACTCACTCAGTCCTTCATTAAATTAAATCAGGAGCTGCTGATGGAGTTTCACAAATCCAAACAATGGCTGGAGGAACCGAGGAGAAATCTGCAGCCGAACCTGTGTTCTCCTCACCAGCTCACAAAACTACTTTTTTACTAACAAATCTTGAAATTTTTAACTGCTTTCTTGTTTGTTTGCATTTATTCTAATGTTAACTTTGCGAGCAGAAAGACACTATCACACGCTGAGAAAAATGGCTTTAAACAGTTTGCTTAGGTGCCTTCTGCACAGTACTGTATATAGTTCCACCTTAAAGCAAATTCTAGCATCTCTCTTACGACCTTTAAGTGTATCTTAAAGACTCTAATTGTAGGAGAAGAGCCAGTTATCAGCATTAAACCGCATTAAAGGTACGCTATATGGATAAAAGTATTGGAACGCCTGGCCATTACACCAACGGGGTCTTTAATGACATTGCATTCAAATACATAGACTTCAGTATGGAGTTGGTCCCCCTAAGATTTTGGAGTATTTCTGTGGGATTTTGTGCCCGTTCATTCTGTAGAGCATTTATAAGCTCAGAAGGACTGGCTCGCAATCTCCGTTCCAGTTCATCCCAAAGGTGTTGGATGGGGTTGAGGTCAGGGCTCTGTGTGAGCCAGTCAAGTTCTTCCATCTAACCATATCTTTATGGATCTTGCTTTGTGCACTGGGGCACAGTCATGCTGGAATAGAAAAGGGTCTTCCCCAAACTGTGTCCACAGTCCACGCATGGCGTTGTCCAGAATGTTTTGTTATGCTGAAGCATTAAGATTGAAGTAAGGAAATCTAGCCCAAAGCCTGGAAAACAGGTGTGTCCCAGTACTTTTGTCCATGTAGTGTAAGTTAACGGCCCTGTTGACTAGACCCAGAGCAGCCTCAGCAACACAGCCGGCAACAGCTGGCAAGCAAAACCTGCTGGATAAAGACATCAAGGACCGTGTTGTCTATCACTCTAGCACAAGTCTGAGTCCCCCGGTCCCTCTCTGGAGCTGAGAAGACCCCCCGCTCGGGCTGACAGAGACTGTTAGCTCCACCTGGACCTGCAGCTCGAAGAGACAGCCTGAATAAACTCGCTCAGAACGGACCCAGGCTGGCAAAAAAAACCGGCCCCCAAAGTCCCCGAGATGATGTAAAGGGCTCTGCCTGCTGGGCTGTACCCCCGGATCCCCGGTACAGTACCTGTTCTGGGCTGTACTGGGCTCCCCTCTGAAGACCCTCCTCTGGATTTTGTCAACAGTAGCTGCTGGCTAGCTCTTCATAAACGGCTCAAAAGGACGGAGCGTTGCGAGGGCCAAAAATGCGAACCTCGAAATCGAAAACATCCCATAAGGTTTAGAAGACCAGGCGCATCCCCAGGTAGAACCACTTAACACCTGCCTATGTATATTTA
>JBBPCZ010000142.1:8533139-8543406 GCA_037974445.1 Brycinus macrolepidotus | reverse complement strand
CCCAGTGCCGCTCGTATCTTCCCAAAGCTCCCCCCCCCCCCCCGGCTGTTGCCACTCGTATCTCCTTATGAGTGAAAAGGGAAAAGCTCTTCGAAGTGTATTTGGCCCTGGATTTGTAAAAGCCCCACATAAACAAGCAGGAATCCCCAGTGAGCTCTCCAAAGTCCAAGCTGGCCCAAACATGAAGCAAGCGATGTCTCTTGAGCCCAAAAGTCCTAAGAGTTGCACTGTATTTATTTTTGCAGGATTACCTTCTCACAGTGGGCACTAATCTGAGAAGGTAAAGCCTCCAAAAAAAGGAAAAAAGAAGACAGACTTTCCATTCATGTAGAAGACCCAGCGGAGTTACAACAGACTTTTCCTCCGTTCCCCCGTTCCCTCTTTCTCTCTCTCTCTAACCCACCCAGGCACACAGCAACACTGAGTCATTGTTAAACCTTCTTTATGATTGTGTTCAACACCACCACTTTAATATAAACTTTAAGAGTCATTTAACAGCCATTATGTGACAAATAATCTTCTGGCAGTGCCGGGATCCCGAAGAGCATTCCAGATCCCAAATGCGGAGGAGTAAGGAAGGCCACTGTTCTCGTCTCTCCCATCACTGCAGAATGTACCTGGTCTACAAATCAGACAAATATGCTTACACGTACAAGTCGCCAGGCCAGAGGAGACAAGAGAGGATGAGCTCAGCTAGAGTGGATTTTCTTGAGGATTTCTGGAAATTTCCACATGCACAAAATATATTACGTCAACAAAGTTTTGCCTTTCAGTTGAGCTACTTTTGGCAATAATAGATGCAATATATTTTATTTATGTGGAAATTATTTACACACTTGAATCAGGTAAATTCTTATTTTTCACCACATGAATAAAACATTTTACACTGACACAACTGCGTCTTTCTGTTTACTTACATTTGGCACAAACTGTGTCGGTGTAACATATTTGATTAGAGGGGAAATGATGTGCCCATTTGATTCAGTTAAACTCAATCACTTTGTTCAATGTGGAACAGCATCGTGTTTGCACTGCACACATTTTAGACAAAAATAGAAGGCTAAACAGAAGAGAAAAAAAAAATCAAGGGGTGGCTGGTTCCAAGCAAGCTCAGCATTCCCTTTGCAAACATGTAGTTAGGGAGGGCTGACTTGGTGAGTGAGTGAATCAACATTATGAGTGCCCTGGGCACTATTTAGAAGGATTTCATTCCTTCTGTAAAAGAAAGAAGCCTTGCTTGCTCAGCAGACCTCTTAGCGTAGCGTGTGCTCACAGAGATTTCTCTGTCACTAAGCACAGGAGCAACACTTTGCTTGCCTCGAAATAAACGGATAATTGAGCGTCCCATCAGCCAGCTGGACAGAAACCCAGAACAGTATGGTTTCTATATAAGCTCATTCAAACCAGGTGGCAATTTAGCATGCTTACAGCTCGGCCTGTGTTATTATCCTCTCTTTATGCTAACTTCCTGGCAGGTTCGACCCCGGCCCCGCGGCTATGGACTGCGCCACAGTCGTTCTCTGGGTAGCCCTACTGTTCTTTGTGGCATGATGAGGAATACTTTAAAGCGACCACAAATATTCATGAGCCCACTGAAAGAAAACATCTTTGTCGGTCTGCACGGAGTATGTGCAAGAACAACAGCGCTACAGTTCTTTACTGCTTTTAAGTAATTTATAAGACAGTTTATTACAAACTCAGAGAGACAATCGTAATAGCTGTAACAACAGCCGCAGCACAGCGTGAAGAGGGGAAAGCGGTTGTTAAGGTTAGCTTGGTTCACGTTCACACTGCTTAAATGGCTGGAAACACAGTGTTGGGAGAACTGCAACTATGTCTGTGTAGTGGTGGTTCTTTGTAGGTCTTTTCATCTATATCAAATAGGCACAAACCACAATTCCAAATTCCTCCACAGTCGACCTGCCAGGCCAGCTATGGAGAACAAAGCTCTCCAACACAACTGGATTTCAGGAAAAGACTGGGGGCTGAAAAAACAGCTTCCCACAATCCCCATGAGAGATGAAAGTCCTTCGCTTTGGCACACAGCGGACACGCTTCCTGGCAGCCCAGAGCGGAACAGTAAAGCAGAGGGCTTATTGCCATGTCTGTAACCCACCACATATTGCCATTGGCGCAACTGGCAGGACCAATTGTAGCATTAAAATCTCCCCACCTCCCTGACCACAGAGCGGCCTGGCCAGGGTGAATTAGAGCTTTGTATAAGAATAGGAGCAGTGACAGCCAGGCTTTGCGATAGAGAAAAGGTCAGCTTCATTCCCCAGGTATCTCGGGCAGCTATCCAATGACAACCCAGAGTGAACAGTCCTGTTCCAGGGTTAAGGCCAGTGGATGTTAGGAGGGTCATGATGCACATTTTGTAATTTATTTTCATTGGGGATTGCAGGGTCGTGAATTCGAATAAATGCTATAAAGATTTGTGACATCAGACTTATTGACATAAACTGGGACACTGATTTATTAAAACACTCACTAGTTTGATATTCCTATTCATGAGATTATTAAAAACTAAAAGTAGGGAAAAAAACACCCCTGCATAGCAAAACTATTTTCCCTTTGTGTGCATTTAAATTCATTTGTGTTAAATGACCTTTTACCTTGTGCTGCAGTCTTGTTTGGGCAATTGGACCAAGACTTCTGTTTTAAAAAATACATTGGATTTTGCTAGAAAAACACAATTTTTATTGTTGCGACTGGCACAAAAGGGCGAGGGAATTTTAATACATTTAAAAATTCTAACTAAAGTGAAAATAGACTGTTCTTCTATTTATTCTAAGGCTGTAAAGACAAAAAGAAAGAAGCTTTAATCTGCCCTGTTTGATGTGACAAATTAAAATTTCACTCTGTATTTAAAGTACTGTGATAATCTAATAGGACTTATGCAGTTATTAACAATCCTTCACATTTTTGCTTAATTATTGTTGCATTTATCTTTATTGTTTTCAACATGCATATGAGACTGAATTTCAGTGATATAATGGGGGGAAAAAGTGCCATTGTGTTAAAAAAAATGTATCTTCACATTGAATATGTATCAGAAAATACATGACACTATTAGTCCTGTTAATAATATTGTTTGTTTTTGTTTTTTTAATATTGACAGATAAAACAGTGGAGATCACAACACTACGGTAACTAATACTGAAGGTATACTTTGTTCACCTAGTTAACACTGCTACTATTGCTTCTTGAAGCTGTTCCACCCCACCTGTCAATCCCTGATTATTACTCGTAGTTGTCATCATTCCAGTCTTCTACCCTGAAGAACAACATTCATTTCTACAACTAGAGAACGAAGTATCAACAAGAGCTTTAGATCATTAATGCTCATTATCAGCTTTTGAATTCTGAACTGATGTGAAGTAGAAAGCTGAGAAGACAGGATGTCAATCATGCAATCTACCAAAGCATGAACAGAGCAAGGTCTATTTTTGGACTTCCCAGTGGGTTTTCCTGGACAAGGAAACAAAGGCTGGCTGTCTCGCCCGTTATGTAACAGTAACATCAATACTCCTCTCTTAATCCCGTCATTAGGGTAGCATTCAGCCTTCTTTTTGAGTCTGTGCTCTATAAGAAAAACTGTCACCACAGTAACAATGAACAGCTGAAAGTTAATTTTAACAATGTGGTATCATTCACCAGCCATCCAAATAATACGACTTATCCTTTCATCCCTTGCACTGATATCTATTTATTTATCAATAGATCAATACTTTAGTTTAATCAATGCATCCGCGGTGCTTATTTTACACCTATACACAACAAAAAAATAAACACAAAAATTAAAAAATAAAATATAATTCTGTTATATGTTCTCTGAATTTAAATCACTCGTTTGAAGTTTGTTTATAGGTCTAAAAGTAATTTTTCTCCTAAATGGTTTTGCAACAGTATTGCTCCAAATATGCGTTTTTGGGTTTCTCTATTTTTAAGAGTGTACACAGCACGGAAGATACAAAAAAGGCTAAAAAAAAAATTATTCTATAGCTTTTACACCTAGCTGTTTGCTACACGTGCTATATCAGAAATTGTATAATTTCAGAATTAGTTTGGAGCCATTGCGATTCAGTTAAATATTGTGATTCAGTTAAACATTGTGACTCAGTTGTGATATCATAATGCACCATGATTAATAAAATTGTGACACATGTATCTTGATGAGCCTGGTCTTGAAGGGCCAGACATGATCATGTCTGAGGACAGATTTTTTTTTAACTTTTGGTGCTGGGTTGAAGTACAATACGCCGCTAAGAAGAGAGTGCCCCTCTAAAACCCAACCCCAGCTTTCTATTGTCAATGTGCTGAATATGTCCTGAATGCTGAATGTCCTGAATATAGTCGTTTAGCCCAAATACAAACTGAATAACTCATTTCTTCCCAAAAATGCACGATCATCCCTTCTTTGAATCCCACTTTTCACAAGGCAATGGACTGCCATTGAAATAATCAAACTCAGTTTGTTCCCACCCTAATAAGTTTGGGCTCCCACCCACATTTAGCCCAAAATTTCTCAAAGCTGTCCTCTGAGAGCTTTAAGAGCTCATGTCAGACCCCTGTGAGACCACATCCAGCTTTGTGTAGCAATATGAAGGTTTCTAAAAGACAAGCTACCCCTGGATTGCTCTTACCAGTTTCTGGGTGAGACCTGGTGGGGCCCAGTCATAGGTGATGGTGTTGAAAGTGGGGTCTTTGCGAGATACCACAGGGTTGGTGATGATCATGCGATTGCGTTTGTAGACCCTTAGGCCATCTCCCCCCTTCACTTTGGCCGTCAGGTGGGCGTACTTTGAGTCCGTCAGCAGTTGGCCCATCTTGCGGTCGTCCTCAACATCCGAGCTGGGAGCATGGTCTTCCTGGCTGCAGTGGCACTGCGTGCAGGCTTTTCTGTTAGAGTATAAATGGAGAAATCGTCAGTTACCATATGGGATGTTTTGCTTCCTTGCTGTGACACGTTGCACTCGAGTGGAAAGCTGGAAAGCTACTTATGCTCTTAGATTTGACAGTGTTGTCAACAGAGAAGATAAATAACATGATAAATATCAAGAGATACATCGATTCCAAGTAATAACATAAATGAACATTTGTTATAATTACTCCCTATTTAATGAGAGTCCTGCGAGTTCAAAGAATGAACCAAAACAACAAAATGCATTTCCATTGTCAACAGCTTACATGATGTGCACTTAGCAGCGCTCAGCTTATGCCAGATCAAGTGCAGTAACCTTTTACAAACGTTTCGGTTTGTCTGCGTATTTGCCACGAGTCGTCTTTCAAGCCTGTGGAAATCTAAACAGAGACACCCTCAAAGGGTGGCGACACACTTGCGGCAAATCAGGCAGAGCATTCCCCAAATGTCAAGGGGAAAGAGTGGGGAGGGCTAGGAAGCCGTTTCCTCATTTTCTTTACGTTTTTAGCAGAGAGAATAAATCACCTCCAGGAATGTGGCAGGAATCCAGAGCAGATCCCTTTACATGTCAGACACACCGCACCCCGTCCTGCTGGCGGCTGCCCCATTGACATCTGAGGGGGAAGGGTGGAGCCAGAGACAAAAAAAATTAATAAAACAGAGAGAAAATGGCAACAATAACAAAAGACTTCAACCTCTTGGGCCCATCACATGAGGCTTTAAGGTTTAACTTAAAATAGAGTTAAACTTAGTTAATGAACTCTGTCTACTGTTTGAAGGTCCAAACACTGACACATTTTCATTCAGTTCATTTCAGACTGTGTGCAGCTCTCTTTGATAGACATACAATGTAATGAAATATTATACCTTTCATTACATTAGTATCAAGCAAACCGCAGGCCTGAATCCTCACATACTTGCCCCAAACTGTGTCTAGTTGTTCTGTAACCTCAAACAGACATGCTTATGTGGTTTCTGACACTGCATGACATTCTGTTGTCTATAAAAATAAACAAAGGTATATTCTGGTTTTTATCCATTTCACATAAAGGCATGAACCACACAGGAAAGTCTAGTTTAAGATCATTATCATCATCATATTTTTTAATCCAAACACCAGACATAATAGCATTCCTGCAGTTGTTTCACCCCGTTCATGTGTTTATTTTGGACAGCTCTAGTTTAGTCTTACTGTGACCCATTTACACTGTAGATCATTTATAGCTGTCAAGTTTAATGGTTAAACTGTGAGACTTTTTGCCTTAGTCACGGTCTTACGGCTCTGAGTTTAAATATAACGGGTTTAAATTCTGGTGGGGTGTAGTGTCATCACAATAATAGCTAATACTAGGGATTAAACTGAACCTTGAGCCGATATGGACTAGTGATGTGGGGATCAGGGTTTTTTTATGACCCGCAATCGCCAGACCAGTTACGAGAGCCAGACCCCACAAAAAAATTCATTAATCAGTTACACGAACCAAACCCGACCCACAAAGTTTTTGTAAGTCATTTCTAAATTAGTTGGAAAACTGTCACTTTTTGACCAGCCCTGCTTGTACTACTACTACTTCTAATAATCATAATAATACTATTTTTTTTTATTTATATAGCGTCTTTCTCAAACTCAAGGTCTGTTTTGCACAAACTGACTCAAACCCAACAGACCTATTGGTGAACCTGTAGGACACACAGTTATGAATCAGCCCACCCAACACTAATATGGCCCACTCAAATTGGGATAGTATTTCAATACTGTGTGCTGAAAAAGGCAACCAAATTGGATGCAATGGAAAATCAAGCAGCAGGTAAACAGCCCACATACACAACAGAACAATGTTGCATGTTTATTTGTCATTAAATACTAATCAGAGTGGAAACCTCACACCTTCGCGCCCAGGTTTTTTAATCTTTTGAGATAATTATTTGGCTCAGTGATAAATGCCTGGCCTTATGATTTTTACCAAATTCTACATCTTTTGTGTGTCATCCATTTCCCTATTTTTATAAGTTAGACTGACAGGTATGAACATTACTGATATACTTTAATTTGGTTTCAGATTGGGTTTAGTATTACCGACCCTTTTTGAGATCCATATCACTGCTCTAAATTTATTTTGACCCTTCACGGTTAGACAAGTCAAAAAGTACACTACATGGACTACTGGGACACACCGGTTTTTCAGGGTTTGGGGCTAGGCCCCTTACTTCCAGTGAAGGGCAATCTTAATGCTTCAGGATACCAAGACATTTTGGACAACGCCATGCTTCCAACTTTGTGGACGCACTTCGGGGAAGAACCTTTTCTATTTCTAAAGGGGAGGACCAACTTCATATTAAAGTCTATGTATTTGAATGCTGTGTCCTTAAAGTCCCTGTTGGTGTATAGGTCAGGCGTCCCAATACTTTTGTCCATATAGTGTATGTTTAAATGAAAAATCCAGACATGGAGTGTAGCAGGAGGTAGAGTCTGATCAGATTTTACTCATATGCTATAAAAGTCAATGGAAGCAGAAAGGTTACTTCTGGTGAATCAGGCATGCCAGGACACAGATTCACACTGGTCCAGACACACACACACTGTGTGTCACACTCAAACACACTGACACAGTCAAGTGTGCATGACAGCACCTGGATACAAAGTCCTCTCAAAAACACTACTCACCAAGTCTCCCGTGACTACAGTGAGGTCAGAGATTTTACTCTGAGTACTTTGGAACAATTTCTATTGATCTATTCATCAATGTCTATGCTCTCAGACCTACTCCCCATTCTCTATAATTATAATGCGCTTAAGACATTCATGCCCATTTCATTTCTAACATTGTATTTTTCAACTGAGTTATAGAAGGAGGAAAAACACATTCTTAACTTGAAAATGTAATCATGTAATGAGATTTTACTTTGAGTACTTTGGGAGAGTTTCTATTGATCTATTCATCAATGTCTATTCTCTCAGACCTACTCCCAATATTTTATAATTATAATGCACATAAGACATCCATGGCATTTCGTTGCTAACATTGTATTTCCAAAATACTTTATAGAAGGAGGAACAACTTTGATATGTAAATATGTAATGAGATTTTACTCTGAGTACTTTGGGCTCACTTCTATTGATGTATTCATTAAGAAACTGATCAAAACAAAGAGTTAAAAGGTCACAAAACAACAGTTTCGATATCCTCCCAGCCTGTGCTGCTTGTCCTAAGTGGCTCAACAACCAATACAAGCACACACTTGTTGCCTTGGCCTCTAAGGGGATGATTACATGATCCACAGCTCGTGCCTTTGTGTACAGAAAGTGTACAACAGCTTGTCTTAAGCCCTGTGCCAAGTCTTGGAGCCTCCGTGTTTTCTCCAGAGTCTAAACAACAACCAAGTTCCAGTGTGTCCACGCGCAATTACAAAATGAGCCCTCGGAGCTGTTTGTTTTCATGGGGGACCAAGCCAAAAGCCTTTCAAAGAGACACGGGGAGATTTTCTTCCTGAAAAACAGAAAGATGTAGGAGACTAACAAGTACAATAATACAATAAAAGCACAGAATCCCACAGAAAGCCCAGACTGAAAGGAAATAGCCTGGATGTTCACTTCCATTTTACACCATATTCCATATCACCCACAACAGTGGTACAGCGCTAAAGCAACTCTGAATCAGATGAACACGGATCGAAACTCCGGTGGGAGAAACCTTTTGGGCAGCTGGTGTTCTAGTGGTTAGGGAGTTGCCCCTGCGATCAGAAGGTTGTGGGTTTGAATCCCAGGACTGCTAGTGGCACCACTGAGGTACCCTTGTGCAAGATACCGGCCCCACACACTGCTCCCCGGGCACCACAAGTAACAATAACAACACGGCACAGATCTGAATTTCTGCACTCTATTAACATGCCTTTGACAGTTTTGCCACATGATTTGGAAGGATGTTGCACTTCCACTCTCACCAGACAAAGGGATGGGTGGAGGGTTTTTCAAAAAGAATGCACTTTTGAGGAATCTGACCATAAAGCACATACATTTGTGAGTAAGTGCTTTGTTGGGCTGAAGTTTCAGGTTTGGAATGAGAACCATGGTTCCTTCTTTCTTCTTTATTCTTGTTGTGTAGCACTTAGCTTGCTTACCAGAGTAAAGAAATGATGTTATATATTAGCCATCAACATATAACAGTTTATAAAGAGACCTATAAAGATGGCTGTGTGCCATTTCTCTCAGGTTTGAAAGGAAAATTGCATCAGATTGGGAAGTTTGCTGAAGTCTGCAGTTCTGTTGGCCTCCAAGGGATCGTCTAACAAACTTCACTTGAGCTAAAACAGTAACGGAACGATCTTACATGGGGTTCTTCGAAGGAAAAACAGCAATTAGGGCGTATTAATAACAGTTCAGAAATGAAGGGAAGTTTTTCTTATACCAAGTGTAACAAACTGAAGCTATTACTATTACTGTACCCGGCTGGGTAAAATGGATCCATTTCGTAAAGGGCTTTGGTTGACTATTTTTGAAAGCCTGATACTTGAAATCAGGAAGCTCTAATTAGTAGATAGCATAGATGCATGAAGAGAGCTGTGTCCTCTTCTTTGTATTTAGAGGGAAGTGTGAGAAGACAGGTATGAAAGATGTGAAGGGGAGATATGCAATAACCCCCTGCTCGGAGTGTTCTCTCTCGTTCTCTCTCTCTCTCTCTCCGATGGCGTTTGACAAATGGTCGTTCCATCAACACACAAAATCCCACAGGCCTCACGTAGCCAGACACCAACGAGAACATCACTCAGTAAAGAACGTGGCTTAAGCTCAATGATAAAGGGTCAGGAACAAAATAGCATCTGGTATAAAGGGCAAACAAAACAACAACCATGACACTAAAGCACTTTATAAGCTTCCCAAAAGGCAGACGTATTAACTTCACGGTTCTAGTGGTAATAATGTGGGTGTGAATGTATGAGTGTTTGTTTCTGTGCATTTTCAGGAAAGATTATGTCACAGTAAAGATAAGCTACGTTGTTAGAATTCAGAAAATATTCTGATTTTGTAAAGCAAGCTCTATGTTTATTTTTTCTTTTTACTTTTTCAAAAGGTATAAACATTTCTTTTTGGTTACCGGGTTTAAGGCTAAGTTTTTGTTCTTATACAATATACAGACACTTACATACACTGTATGGACAAAAGTATTGGGACGCCTGACCATTACACCAACAGGACCTTTAATGACATTACAGTCAAACACATAGACTTTAATGTAGAGGTGGTCTCCCCTTCCACTCTTCTTGGAAAGCTTTCCACAAGATTTTGGAGTTTCTGTGGGGAATTTGTGCCCATTCATTCTGTAGAGCATTTATGAGGTCAGGCAC
>JBBPCZ010000142.1:8470961-8488461 GCA_037974445.1 Brycinus macrolepidotus | reverse complement strand
GATGGATTTGCACAGAGTAAAGGTTCGGTGGAAGAAACTCATCTAGGATGGACGAAGTTTGAAGTAAACAGTCTTAGGAGCACCCAGTGTCCTCTTCTGGCTAGCATTGTTCCTCCATGGTGCCTTTAGAGTAAACAGGAAAAGACGTGGAGAACAGCACTGCCCCTCTTAAAGAACAACTAGCCAAAGAAATGGGCACCCAAATAAATCAAAACCTTCCTAAGGTTTAATCCAGAAGGCTGGGACCCGGAAAATGCCTGCAAAATATGATTAC
Source organism: Brycinus macrolepidotus (assembly GCA_037974445.1). Taxonomy (NCBI): domain Eukaryota; kingdom Metazoa; phylum Chordata; class Actinopteri; order Characiformes; family Alestidae; genus Brycinus; species Brycinus macrolepidotus. Next base: position 8,488,187 of record JBBPCZ010000142.1, on the reverse strand, counting down.
CTCCGGGTTCTGTGCTAGAAAAGGAAGGGAAGTTCACTGCAATGGTGAAGATGCTTTAAAGCAATAGTTCAAGAGACTGCTAACAAGGATCCAAGATGTTGTAAATTTACCCAGATTTCAAGATAACAAAACATTAAGCATCACAATTTTTTTTTTTTTTATAACTATTCAACACAGTTTGAGGGAAGTGTGTGATGAGCACTTTATGAACTTCCTTTACTTGGTTGGTATGTTAGCCTCATATCTTGAGGGCTAAACTAAAGAAGCAAAGTTTAGACACCAAATATGCTGATGCATCACTGAACTATTGCTTTAAACAATATATTGAGAATGAACTTTTATATTCAGAACTTGTTGATATACAATGTTTCTTCTAGTCTACAGAGAAACCTGGGGGCCAGTAGGCCATGTTCACTGGGCCAACCGCAACCCTGACCCCCACCAGGGGCCAAAGGGTCGGAAAGCTCAAAATTGCTGTACTTTGCTTTTTAGTGACCTCCCTCCTAAAAGGAGTTCAACACACCACCTCATAAAAGAACCGTGCAAGTGAGGGTGAGAGGGAAAGCTGAGCGGCGGCTCTCTACCATCTGAGGCGATGTTGTTCTTTGCCCTCAGAGGGGTTTTGTGAGTGACCCTTTGGCTCTGTGATTTGCTCTGCCCACCATATGTGTGGCATCTTTACTACAGCAAGAAAAATGTCAGTACGAGGTATATTATGTCCAAAATGGACTGGTCAGTGACACTGATAAATTCAACCACAAAACACTTTGAACCAACTTCATATCCTGACATGCTGACCACAAGCAATACAACAGATAAAATTCAGCAGGAGTTCTTCATTCTTTTCAGGCAAATAACATTTCAAGATCAGTCACTTTCATTTTGGTGGACTCCTACAGCCCCATGTGTTAAATTGGCTGGTAAAACTCTTCTAAATAATTATCAACAGGATTAGAGATTAGATTAGAACCATGTTTAGGGTCGAGATTAACTATCTAAGTTAAAGATAGTGAGCATCTGCCAGCATCTGTCAATATAAAGTGTCCCTCAATTAGAACAATGACTCAGTTTGGTTTGAAACCATAGCAAGGCTCATTTCAGAATACTCCTGTATTGCTTTCCTGTTTTGGAAGGTGGATTTCATTTCTTAATGGAGAAATTGGAGAACAGTTACATGCACTCTTTCTGGGTTTGTTTCGTACATAACATACACCATGAAGTGGCCTTGAAAAGTTTTGCCAGTTAAACACTGCCTAGCATCTTCTGGACTAAAAAAAACAAGGCATGAAAGCTGTGAGCTTGTTTAATGGCCATAACCAGCAGGGAAGTGTGAACAGAAAAAGCCAATAGGTTTGTCCCACTGCGCACACAAATGCAAACAGACCCCCATCACCTCTGCCTTGCGGTGCCCTGAACAGGAACATTCGACAGGACAGAGCTGTCAAGTGAGATTAATAGAGTGGAGCTCTGAAAGCAGCGACCACCCCCCCGGGCTCTCATCCTTTTAACCTCACAGAGAGCAGAGCTTGTTTGAAATAGCCGTTATCAGCAACTTTTAGATTACTGGTTAAAAGGACATCAGAGGATTATAATGCCTGGACATCCTGGATGATATGTAAACTTACATGAATCTTCTGGCATGGTGTCAGTGCTTTTACATGGACTCTGACCAAATGTACACTGTTGATTCGTACTCCGAGTTCCTAATGAAGTCTTGATAACGCAGAATAAATAAGCAAGAGTGCTAAAAAATCCCCCACCACTTCTGTCCTCCCCCACACTCAGTGCTTGGAGATGTTACTACTCCTCCACACCAACACCAGGCCAAATAAACCCCAACTACAGCCACGATACTGACTGTACCAAGTGGAACTGCGGGCTTTTTGAAAAGTGTGGGTGGTAAATAGAAAGGGAGACGAAAGGAGTGTGTCTGTGTCTGTTTGTGTTAGGTTCAGTGAGACTGTCCACTTCTTAAAGGAATAGTATGGTACAAATTCACAATTTACCTATTTTCTCCTCCTCCCAGTGTAGTTGTTCAGCCAGGACATTGGTTTCTGATGTTTGCTTTGCACTGGAGCTGTTAGGCTAACTTAAGTGACAGCTTATGTGCATCATACACTTGCTTCAAACTTCTTGAGATGTAAAGTCATGTCAAAAAGACTTATTTATACGGTTTCTGACGCTGTACGCCACATTATTATCTATAAAATGGACAAAAGTATATGTCTTGGCTGCTACTACTGCTTCTAGCTATGCCTCAGATTTTTGTCCATAGTAGAGGAGTTGGGAAAACAGTGTAAATTTGATTTGTTGCCAAACTATTTCTTTGAAGTATATGAAGCATGTATCTTACCCAGTCAACTAAAATGTGGCCCACGTGATCTGTAGACCCATCTGGCTTTCTGGCCTCTCGGAGTCGACTGAGTAAATCTACAGAGAAATGAAAAAAAGGTGTTTACATTTTTACACAGACTGGAAGTCATGTTGTCCCCTCTCACAATCAGCAAGGCTTAGATTAGATGGACTTAAAGCAAAATCACTTTACAGACTTATTTTGATACAGACACTTTAGTTTGTCACCACTAAATGCCAGCATTAGATGATTAATATAACACTGACATATAATCGAGCTACTGGTACACATTTTTCCAATATTATCTATTCAGAATATTCAGAATTGATACAGAATAAACACCATATTGCTTCACATTTACAGCCTGATACTTTATATACTGGTGTAAATTGTGAAGTGACAATCAACCCCATTAAAAATGATGCATGATCCCACTCGTCATGCTTCCACTATTTTAGCATATTTTGTGTTAGACCATGAGAATATAACATACTGTAATTCTGATACAGACTCAAATTAAAAAACACATTTGAAAAATCTGAACATATTGGGTCTGTTAAATAAGCAAACACACTGGTGGTGCTAAAAGTAGCACGAAATGTGTTTTCCTTAATTGGACACACAGATGTGTTAAAATAACACACTACTTGTTGTTTTTAACACATACGTTTTGCACGTATATCTGTAGCTGTCAGAAAGGCAAATTCTCACCTTCGTGAAGTGGGATGAGGGAGTCCAGGGTGCCGAATATCTGATTGAGCTCGTGCTCCGTCATGATGGACAGCTTCAGCATGGGGTCATGGTACGCCTGTGGTTACATCACACAAATGTAAGTCAGGCTCCAGCACTTAGGGAGCTGTCCCAGCCTGGGCAGCATTTTGAAACCCCAAAGAATATGACCCAGAAAAACATCTTGAACTGAGAGTCAGCTAGGGCCTAAGATAAACACTCTAAGCAACACTAAGGAAAAGGCACTTCATTTGTTTTACAGCTTTTCGCTAACTTTAACCACCCAGACCCAATAAAATATGAAAGTGCTGTGGTGTCGGATACAGTAATAAGTCATGTTCGGACAGTACTTCTGTGATTACAAACAGTATGAAACAGTGGTGACTGTATATGCTTAAGAATGCTATATATTAGAGGCAGACATAAACGTGTCTGTAAGAGCCCTCTCATGTGCTGCCCAGCCCCCCACGCTGCTCTGAAGTGTGCGATTTCATGAGCGGAGGGTAATCGGAGCTGTGCTTTCCATGGGGGGTGGGGGGGTGGGGGGGGGGTTATAGCTCTGTTTACACGGTGCACAAAGTGAGGAGGAAAAGGCCACTAATTGGAAAAGCAGAGCTAACCTTCTTGGCCAGCTTGAGGTCCTCAATCAGGTCCTGCTCACCCTGAGACAGCTCAAAGATGGCCTATAAAAAACAGAAAGCAAAAAGGGCAATGCTTACTTCTATTGTTTAAGTTCAGGCACACATTACATATAGATATAGATAGATATACAGACAGATATAGATATACAGACAGATATAGATATACAGACAGATATAGATATACAGACAGATATAGACAGAGACAGATATAGACAGATAGATGTGCTGTAAATTACCATTAAAATAAAGCAAAAATTGGTCCATTCATCATGAAATATTCCAAAAAAATGAAAACGAGAAAAGCTAAATACAAGGTTTTGACATTACAGTGGCGTGGTATGTGTCATAATTCATATAAAACCAAGGCAGCACTTTAAAAACAATGTTCACAGCGGGAATGGGCATAAATCAATCTTCAGATAAGGAGATCAAAATCAACCTGAGCTCACACTGTTCTCACTAATCTGCTGTTCAGCTTCGTTCTGCTGTTTTAGCATAGAGGGGAAAACCCCACAGTTTCTCCTCTGAACCTTTGAAAAGTCTTCCCTATAGACAGCTGCTCCCTGTTATCCACACCATATCACGAAGCCTTTGAAGTTTGTGTGGCCACAGAGACACGGAGAGAGATTCAATTTGGAAGAGCGAGGGGGAGGCCATGTTTCATGCAGGGCTCACTAATTTTTACTAGCCAAAACCCAGTGGCTCGGACCTCGGGAACACAAGGGAGCAATGAGGGGAAACTTCCATCAGCTTCCAGCAGCCGCTCAGTTTCAGCCAAATGTGTGCCTTCCATGTGAACTTGTCGGGCATAATTTGTATGGGGCTTAGTGAACTGGAACTCGGTGTCTGTCTCAGGGGTTTACTGTGGGACTACATACGTGTTTCACTACGAAAGGCACACTAGGATTTCTTTGATTAGAGTTGGGGACTACTGTTTTAGCCACACTCCAAAATGCAGCGAAAAGCGTGACGCTGCCAATAGGTGAATTTCAAAGAAACTTCAGTGGAACCCTTCGGGAACTGAAAGTTCAAAAGTAGACCTATTATTATCCGTAACCTATTATTATCTTTAACTAATATAAGAATATCAAAACTGATGTTATAAAATTATGACAGTTTTGAGTTAATAGTATAATCTACTTTAAACAATAAAATGGGCTTAAAATGCGATTTGAAATGAGAAATAACTAACACAGGTGTTCACTTCTAACAGGTTATTTCTATCTAAAAACAGACATTTAAAGGATTTCTAATAGCTATATCATGTTCTTTACTTTGCAGCCGTTTTACAGTGAGTCCTTCAGTAAAGCAAAATTCTAGTATATCAGCCTGTTATCTGTCTGACAAGCTGTAAAAAAGAAATATAAATCCACATGAATCAGTGAGATCCTGCTGTTGGGGGTTTCCTCTTTTTCAGCCTTTCAAAGACAGCTTCATAATGACCTCCCTTTACCATATAAATTGCACAATAATAACTGAGAAGGTAATTTGGAATTGAGCAACTGATTTTAACTGAGAAATCATGACAACCCTAAAGTAATGCTCATACTGCTATGAAATAATGCATTTCTCAACGCTGAATGAAATGCTTTGCTGAAGCAAGTGCAGCATCACTGACCACTGAAGATAACTTATCAGTAATGCTGCCCCCAAAGAGATCTCAGGGACATTCTGCCGACTCATGCAGCGTAGCAGAAAACTCGCTCACTCATGACAAAAAGCATGAGAAATAATCCACCATCTCCACTGCTTCAGTATCAAGACACAATGATATTTGCACAAAATAAAACAGTGGTTTTGCAGAACCAGAAAGCAGACCTACATTTGCATAAGTTTAAGCAACTGTAAAATAAAAACACTATAAACACTACTGTCTCAAACAGCCACAGGCACGAGCTGAAAGAAAAAGATCATTAACCATTACAGCTGTGGTGTTATTCATGATAACACACAACCTTGAGTGTTCTATTGCTGTTATACATCAGTTTTACAAAGTAAATATTTTTTTTTCAAATATATTTTAATATCATTAATTTCTTCAATTAAAAAACTAAAGGAATCATTCCTCTTACTTACTGACAACCATTTGTCAGTAAAATGATACACCAAAAAATTGTCGCTTTCAATACAAGTAATATGTTCAACCAATCAGATTGCTTGGTCAAAACTAACTGTTGATCAGGATGTAAAAAAAACAGCCTAACACAAACCTGACGTTGAAATTTCACATGTTACTCTGCCGTCTTACCTCCTGTCTTTTAATCTCTTTGGAGGACAGCATTTGTCCCAAGCCAACATCGAAGGTTTCACACCAAAGTTTGCTGTCCCGTCGTTTGGTCATGGCTGGCGGTGCCTGTCTGCTCCATGGCCGAGGAGGAACAATCTCAGCCCGGCTGTCGCTGCGGAAGCTGATAGAGCGCTGGAGGATAAGAGAAAAGAAAAAGAAAAATCTATATTAGGTACACAAATTGATCAGACTGCAATTCCTTTAGGAAACCCATTATGAAATCTCAAATTTAGCCATGATTCTATTCAAGCTAATGATTTTGGTGCGATTTTGAACTGCTTTTAAAAACACATTGAGGGTCCAAATATTTTTGTAGTGATTTGTGGGGCAAATTTAATTTACTAACACAGTGAGCCTTTGTCACTAAACTCTTATTTTCTTATTGTCTCGAGGCTGTAGACTCCACTACTTCACTGCTCCTTCGTAACTCTGCACCCCAATTGCAGTTAGTAGGTTGTCCTGTACAGCTATAATTCACACACATTGTAAATGAAAACTGCACTGCAATGCACTTTTGCACCGTATTTGGGCTCAAACTTACCTCCACCCCTGAATATGCAAGAGTGTCGGAAAGAGCTACTTATACTGCAGTAAAATAGAACTAAAAACAATACAAACAGATAGCCTAATAGTCATATTTTAGCCACAAAATGAGCGTTCGATTAATTGTAATTGATTTAACACTTTGAAACTGATGCATCACAAAGAACTGATGCATTCTTACATCACCATCATCCATTGATGGGAACCTCAAAAGATTTTAATTTGACATGTGGCTGTACATGAGTTTTCATTTTATTTGATGGACTCTGACATGCCTAATGTAGGATGCTTTTCCATAATCATGAAAAGTGCATTGTGGAAAAACTATGGTCAAACGAGGACCAACAATGATTAGCGCCATAATGTCATAGAATGTACTGTGGGGTTGAATGTCTATTCAACTGTGATAATGTAAAAAATCAAAAGACATAAAGCATTTAGGTCAGATTAGTAAGAGCATGAGCCGATGTTTTGGAAACAAAGCGATCGATCCAGTGCACAAAGCAACCAGGGCAAATCCCAGAGCTGTGTCATACCCTGTTATGTAGTCAGAAGAGGTGGTAGAGGCTGCACAGATTTCTTATGCAAGGGACAAAAGACAACAGAAACATCAAGGCTTAAAGATCCTTCAAGGGTGTGACTAGCAGCTACATTACTTGTGTCCTGCTACCAAAGTACCTCCGTTTTTGTTCTGATTTAAAGTATTAGAATCTAATTTTCACAATTTGGTCAGTCAAAAGGCATGTTTGGAGTTCTGAAGTTTGTTTTACTTAGTTTTGCACTGGAACTACGAGGCTAATGTAGCTAACAAATAAGTTTATACTCAGTGCTAGCAATTGGTATCCTAGAAGCTTAAATCGCTACACAACTGCCTCAAATAAGGTAGATTACATTTTTAAATCTGATCATGTGGTTTTTAGTGCTATATGACATACTGTTATCCATGAAAGTGGTCAAAAAGATGTTTTTAGCATCAGATACAGTGTCAGAAACCACTGTTTGAGATTTTTTAACACAGATTGAAGTGTGTGATTTAGGCATGCAGTTTGATCTGGGCTAATTGGTGAGGCAGAATCCTCAAGAAGCTCCTGAAGGTACAAGTTTCCACTACTTGTTAGTTACATTAGCTGCATAGCATCGGTGCAAAACTGAAGAGAAAAACTTGGACCCACATGTCTTGGCTGACTGACTACATTGGAGGATACCAAACCGTGCAAATTTGATTTTTCTGCAAACTATCGTCTATCAAAACGGAGGGCCTGCTTCCTTTGACCTTGCAGAACAATGGCACAAGTGAGAAACCGGTGAGAACCAGACAGAGTGAAAACAGGGGAAAGCCTGCGAGCTGGCCGATGAATCACCGGCCTGTACTCTGCGCTCCAGTCACACTCAGCACATAGAGCTGCCCGCTGGCCGGCAGCCCCAGATCGGCCTCCAGACGTGCTAAGCCAACCTCAGGCTGTCTCATTTCCTGCCCCGGGCCTTGGGTCTGCTTTTCCCAGCTCTACACGTTTTCAGTTCTGCTCTTTCTTTCTTTTTCACGTTCACGCTCCCCTCTTTCTGAGCCAGATGGGCCGGGACATGCCTACCTGATTCCCAGCCCCCACTCGCTCACACAGCAACAGCTGCTACCACAAGTCTGGCCCAAGGGCTCCAGCAGTAACATAACTCATGCTTCAACAAAAAGTCACAGAGAGCCTTTAAATAATGCGAGATTTCATTCGTTTAGCAGTCCAGTGTCCAAAAAAGACATACAGAGAACAGTGACAACTGCATTTCATACAGCACAAGTTAAACATTTGGATATACTTCACTTAATGTATGTTTATAATCAGATATTTAACCAGTAAAGTTGATGCCTATCTATAAATTAATTTACAAAACAAAAAAAAATGATCCTCAAATCTGACTGATCATCATTCATTTTCACTGTTTTGCGCAGCAGGTCGATGTGAATCCACAGCTACCTGAGCAGTATGGCTTCATAATGGTCACAATAAACACAAAAACAATTAAAGTAATGGCCTGCCATGTTATGCAATAGCAAAGGTGGCACTGGGACACTTTACAGGTCATGCATAGGTGATGAGACGATAAAGTGATTAGTGCTGTACCTGCAGTGTTTGTCCAATGCGCTTCAGCGGTGCAGCCTTGACCGGAGGGATGAGGTTAGCCAGAGACGTGACCCGAGACAGAGGCTTCACCCGCTTGTTGCTAGGCTCCTGTGAACAAAACATTGCAACGTCATTAGACACTCCACCAAAAATGCAATTAGTCAGTGGGTAACCAAGTAGATGGGAACTTCTTTTTTCTCCTTAACACATCCGAAAAAGATCTGTGATTCATTAGCAACAGACATCAGCAATGTGAGGTCACTGAACATCTTCACATTTTATTTCAAAAGCATGGAATTCTGTAAATAATGACTGCAATGGTTAGTCAATAATGCTCTGTAATGCTTTTATAAACTCACAATCATTCCCAAAGACTGCAACTACAGGAAGCATAGGGTGTGAAATGGCTTTTACTGGTCTGAGTTTTGCACCATTAAACACCATATCACTTTTATTTGGTGTTAAAATGGAGCGACTGAAAGAGCAATCGATTATAGAAATAATCATTAGGCCCAGTAAACAAAGGTAAACAAAGCAGTGACCAAATAAGTTATTTATTTGGTCACTGCAATAGTTTTTTTCCCAATTTTTTCCCCCAATTTACAGAAGTCCAATAAGCTTGGTCTAAGTCATGCAGTGCTACCAAGCCAAAAGGATGAAGGCTAGCCATGCTTCCTCCAAAACACATGGAACACCAAAGCATCTTCTCAAGCTGCAACTAATGCAACACCATTGCTCAACATGCTTTGAGGAGAACACTTACAGCCAATTCTGTTAGACAGACATCCAGCACTTCAGCTAGCATCACACTAATTGAAGAGGGGAGTGGGAGGGCCACCCTATTCACCCTGAGAGAATAAGGCCAATTAAGCTCTAGTGGACCCCATTGCCCTGGATCAAACTCCCAATCTCCCAACACTTACATAGCTGGGCCAACTGGGAGCCCAAACTTTTCTATTTTCACACATCTCCAAGTGAAACCAAATTCTGCATCAACAGCTAACATCAGCAATCAGTGAGATCTCCAAAACTTGCTTTTCACTGTATTGCTACAGCATCATCTACTTTGAAGGTCCTGGCCCATTCAACAAAATGGAAAGAAAGGCAGTTTGTAATACTGAGTAATGGAGAAGTAAGTTTACTGAAGTTCAAGTGCTATTTTGGTTTTTTATTGTCCACAAGGCAATAGGAGATGAATAGAATGTAAGTACATGTATACATCATGTACAAGCACATACTGCAATGTCATTCGAAACAGAAAAGGTCAAATGCATGGACACACACACTCAACAACATGGGATACCTTCTGCCTTACAGTCTCCATTGGACCCCATTACTCGAATGCCGGCAGAGAGTGACCAGCAAGTCTGAGGGTATCTGTGATAAACTGCATCGCTGGTGATTCTCCCGTGGCCGAGTCATGCTTCCGAGGCTGCGAGAGTTCAGTTCCCCTAAATGGTGACAGAAGTGCGAGACAGCGAGGCTGGGGAAGCCCCCTGCGAGGCGGTGTTCGCATCAAGGTTACAGATTCTGTCAAGGATCTTGAGACGGCATACGGCTCAAAAAAAGCTGCTCAAAGAAGACGCCTGCTACTTGCATTCTTTTCATCACTTTTTCTTGCGACAGGTCAAGGAAAGAAGAGTCACAATCAGCCTTTATCCTGGGAAAATGCGCATCACTGTAGAGCGCTTTAAAGGCAGGGCAAAAGGAACAGTAATTCCACGCTTGGAATCATCCGGATCTTTGCAGCTTCTTTTCACTCTCCTGCACAGCTTCCTCTACATCTTTCTTGCCCTCCCTCTCTCTCTCTCTCTCTGTACCTTCACACAGAGCAGCGTGACATCACTGCAGCTCCTAATCTGTATTCAGTGAGCATGAGCACTTTCTGCCTTATGATGAACTGACAGAACTCGATTACTCGATTAAAAGTGACCTTCTCAAAGAACCGTCTGTAAATAGTTAAACATTTGCGTGATGACGTTGCATATTTTATATTCTCCTGCTGCCCTCTCTTACAGGATGGGCACCTGCATTTATATTCGTTTTTTTTTATATATAATGTTTTAAACTGTTATTAATGCCTCAATGTCTAAAGTTTATCGTCATGTGTTTGGAATTTTTAACATGCTGCTTGGCCTGATTACTTGATTAACTACCAAAATAAGGAGGAGATCGCTTGATTACTAGTATGATTACCATATGATTACCTTAACACCTAATGACACCTAACTCTTAAACCCAGACATCAGACATCCGTGCACAAAAAGTGACCACAATGATTGAAATGGCTTTGTATGGGATGAACACACTATTGTGAAGTAATGCATTCAAAAGCACTCAGCGAAAAGCATCATTTTTATCTGTCGGAGAAAGAGCAGCATCATTGACCACTGAAGATAAGTTACCAGTTACTCCGGCCCCAAAGGAAGCTCAGAGGTATTCTGTCGACTCATGCAGCGTAGCAGACTCTTCAAACACTCCCTGGTGCTCAAAAGCAGCAGAATTAATTCACAGTCTTCATTTCCTCAGGGCGTCTTATGCAACAAGCTGTATAATAATATTTCAACAAAATTAAGCAGTGGTTTGCAGAACATGAAAAAGAGTCGACCTACATTTCCAAATGTTGTAGTGGCTGCAAAATAACAAAACCCTGCAATCACCATATATCTCGCATCTTCATAGGACAGTCAGTCCTATACAATATCAAAAACAGAAACACACCTGAATTGGAATATTAACGAGTATCTTTAGATCCATGCATACCAACCCAACTTAACTACCAATTCAAAACCAATCTGCTTTGTTTCAGAAGAATAATAAAACAATAAAACACATCCATCTCATCAACTCAGTCCAGGCACTAGATCCTGACCAGACTATTTACAATCAACCTGAATATGTGGTACCAGTCAAGCCTAATGAATGTGAGCTTTTCACAATCTACAAGACATTTTAATTTGAAAAGGATTTCTAAGTTGATATCAAGACCATACAAATAATGAACAATGCCATACTTCCAACTCCATATTTAAGTCTTTGTATTTGAATGCAATGTAACTAAAGTCCCTGTTGGTGTAATGGTCAGACATCCCAACACTTTTGTCTATATAGTGTACATACTGAACATAAATAGGGAACATCAGTTTTGAGCAGTCAGCAAAGTCTCAACACGTGTGAAGAATCTTCTGGATTGTTGGAAAAACCATCCCATATGATCCTTATGAAGCAGCTTCAGAGAATGCCAGAAGCGTGCAAAGATGTATCAAGTCGAAGGAGGTTTCTTGAAATAATCAGAAGCAGAAGCCAGTTTTGTCTTCCATACTGTGGAAAAGAGTAAAAATAAGGAAGATCTGCTAGTATTAGGTGAGTCTATGTTTCCTTATGTGTGCTCCAGGGGAATAAATAACGTAAGAAGGCTTTCATGGGCGTGCTTACATCATCCTATAGAGCTCAAGAGCCACCCAAACAGTGTTCCTTTGAACGTACACTCTGAGCTTCATGTGATCAGCCTTCAAAGACCCTCTGTGTGATATAAAAAGAATGGCTTTAGTTTATGAACCCATATGACAGTGGGCTAAGCTTGATTAACTGCCTGGTGTTTTCCCATGTTGGACTGAACATGCCTCAAAGACCTGTGGTCTGGACCTGACCTAATCAATAGAGATGTAATGTGGGAATTGGCTAACTTCCTGCTAGTTTGCATATGTAGATAGCACTTGATAACCTTCCTTCATCTAGTGTCCATAGTGATGGTCAAAGCTGGAATCTTCATCATCATACTCATTAAACAGGGGCTGCAGATTCCACAGAGAGCAGCAAAACCTAATTACGAATTCCAGTTCCTCCCATTAGCCAATCACAGTAATAAAGTACACCGAGACAAGAGACAGCAAACTCAATTTGGAAGAAGCCCAAGGGTCTTCAAGCATCTACAGCAGACCAGGGTATGGAACACGCCGACAGGACCAGAAAACATACCAAAACATACCACACGGCCATGAAAAATACTGCTATAAGTGAGTGGCAACCATTTTGCATTTTGGGAATTAGATGTTAACTGAAGGCTACAAGCTTATTTTCATAGTCATCCATTGACATGTTTGGATAAGCTAATAAAAAACATGTTTGGGTGAAAATGACTTACTGAATTATAATGACATTTTTTTTAAAAAAAATACTGAAATTCTCCTTTAATAATTATTAAAGGGGAATTTCAGTATTTTTTATTTTTTAATTCATTATTAATGTCAAATTGTTGAGATGTGAACAAATTCAGAGTGGTCTACAACACAAATAAAGCCAGTTTTACTATCCAAAATGACCAGTGAACCTCCATGAGTATTTATCATCATGATGTGATAAATCGGAGGCATCATTAACTGTCTTGTTTGGCGTACGGCACAGTCTCAGGTTTCTATTTCTATTAAACTTACAACCCTTTTCCTGTCTGACTAATGCTTCCACCTGGATGACAGACAGTGTGCTTTTTGCTGCGAGATGGATAAGTTTCCTAAATCAGAGCTTATATAACTTACCGCAGCCCAGGATACCCCATTGTGGGCCAATTAACCTGTGTCACCCCAATCACATGCAACCCACATATAGCCTGTAGGCTCCTAGAAGTGCTTTGAAATGCTTTTTATTCATCCAACAGATCATTTTTATTATTCATAAAGTCCACCTACAGCTCAAAGCTTCAAATATGTTGTATAAATAAACCCATTATACTGATAAGTCCATTAGTCTCAAGGTGCAAAGTAACCAATGAACATGAAACAGAATGTACTGACATTAGATTATATACTTTCATAGCCCTTGTTTTGGGCCTCCCAGTGTGGAACATGGCAGTAAGGCACGCTTTTTTGAGCATCTCATGGAAATTTAAGCCAGAGAGACAAAAAAACAGACTGCTTCAATCTGTTTTTAACACACTAGTGTTGTCACAACACTTAAATTTTAAACTGTGAAAAATATTGATATTTTATACCAAAGGTAGATGACAAAATTGACCCTTTTCCACCAAGATAAACACATCCAAATAAACTTAGGATTTCTCTGAGCAGTCTTCAGACTCTGGACAGGTTTGGTGCTTCAGATGTCCTTCAGATGTTTGGCCAGGTGTTCTCATGTCCTTTGCCTTTCCATCCTTATTTCTATCCACATAGCACTCCTCTTGTATTCTTTGACGAATAAGACTGGTCACAAAGGCTCTGAACTCACAGCAACTGCTGTTTTAGCCTTTTGGAATCTTCTTAATCTGTCGATTATAATTACGTTTAAGTTTAAATTTGTGTTGACGTGAAAGTTTTTTCTTGTATGTAACATGAATTTAATAAAGTTAAAAAGAAACCTATGTGCATCAAAAGAAAGATCAAGCCGGAAAACACATTTTATAAGAATAGTATTGATACAAGTACTGTACAGTTTCAAACCGTTTAGTATCGATATGTATCAACATATAGATATTTTTGACAAGACTAAATCACAACCACAATGCCAGTGTTCCCTCAGGTGCTCACTGATGTACCTCTTCCCACCAAGACACTTGGAATGCTGCCTTGCCTTCAGTTTTAATGCCTGCAGTAAAGCTTTTAGAAAACAAGGGTCACCTCTATTAACGTGTGTGGTCAAACCGGATTTACGCCCCGAAGACTCAAGTCCTAACGTATTCGCATAAATAAGACGTAAAACGAAAGATGTAAAATGACCAAGTCAAACAAACACCAGCTTGGGAGAGGATCCAGTCCTACCAAAGCCTTCCATGTGGTTCTGAGGACCGCGGGCACGCTACCATATGTGTTTTGAGGAGAAGCTTTGACTGCCCATGCTGTTATTAAGATGAAAGCTTTGGCGAGCAGAAGACGGATGGTTTTTAGCCTGGCCCTTTCTGCTGAGAGAGGGAGTCTGGCTCTGTGTGGGAACGGATGAATCACACCAGCAGCTGGGTGGAACTCCACCAAAACGGCAATTAGTAAGAGGGTAACCAAGTAGCTCAGGACAAACTTCTTCCTTCACACATCTCGGCGAGAAACGACCTGATGTATCAACAGCTGATATCAGCAGTGTTGAGGTGACTGAACATCCTTGCATTGTGTTGCAAAAGCATTATCTTCATTCAGTGTCCTCATTCATGTAAGTAAGTTCCTATTACTGAGTAATCGGAAAGTCCATCTACTGTTTCAGGAGATTTGAGGACTTCTTTTACAGGAGATTCACCGACTAACACCAAAGGGAAGTGAACTTATGACCATGGCTGCAGTCGGTTTAATGGAACTTCGCTTCCTTTCAGCTTTCCTTGATTTTGCCTGATCTGGCAGCCATGAATCGAAAGCAATAAGAAAATACCTGGCACCAGGTACCTACTTTTTAAATCAAATTTAGGTTCTGCTTATGGGTTCCTGAGCACTACATATGTGCAAGGACCTCTTTTAGGTGAATCAACGCATTAATATTTGATTTTTTATTTAGCGTTTTACTCCCATTGCTGCTGGGACATTTTGAATATTCAGAATAAAGATATTTTTTGTTCTCTAAGCGTTTGTCTTTGTTTTTTTTACCTTTACGGAATCGAAATGAGGAATCAATAAGACCTGGAATTGATAAACAAAACCTGAATCGATAGAATTCAAATGATATCCAACCCTACTAGCCATGTGGATCCATGTGCTAGTCAATTCTGCCAATATATATAGTGAAGCCATGGGACACTCAACTACGAAGCACTGCCATGTCTAACCCTAAGGGAGTGTATTTTTCAGGTAATATCTTTAGGTAGTCAACAAGGGCAATTACAGCACGGTGCATGCTTTGCTATGACTCAGCTATTTGTCAGTCTGCGGCTCAAAAACACCTTGAAGGTCTCGTCCTGACAGAATTATAACCACATCTTTATCTGCTGGGTCTTGCTGTCAGTACTCAAGAGAGATTACACGTCCTGTCCTCACAGCACTCTCAGCTATTAACAGAAATCTGTGTTCACATAACATAAGGTCTAACCACAAGGACCTGCTGAACTTTCATTAATTTCCAAGGTTTTAAAGACTGGAAGCCTCCTACGCTCCAATCTGCTGTGAGTGCCCCTGCATCACCTCATTCCTGAGGTTGTTCAATTTAATTATACAATAACATGGTGGTTAAACCGGGGTAAATCACTTCACCAAAGAGAATCACTGTGTTGATCTTTTCTTCCACACTTCCAACACGTCCAACGCGCCTCTTGCTTCTTCTGCCACTCAATATCAATATACAGTACTGTGCAAAAGTCTTAGGCACCTATGCAAATTGTTTAAAGCCATTTTTCTCATCGTGTGATAAATTGTCTTTCTGCTAGCAAAGGAAACATTAGAATAAATGCAAACAAACAAGAAAGCAGTAAAAAGTATCAAGATTTGTTCTGTTTGTAAAAGTAGTTGATCTTTTGTGAGCTGGTGAGGAGAACACAGGTTCGGTTCCAGATTCCTCCTCGGTTCCTCCAGCCGTTGTTTGGATTTATGAAACTCCATCAGCAGCTCCTGATTTAATTTAATGAAGGACTGATTGAGTCAAACCAGGTTTCTGATGGAAACTACAGTAATACTGAACTTCCACAAGAACACACTGATATACTGAACAGAACATCACTATTTACTGTATAAAGTTATTTGCATTTATTCTTTTTAGTTTCATTTAGTATATTTAGTAATATTCATGAGAAAAAATGCTCACTGTTAATCAAAATAGTTTTTAAATACTATTTGTGCTGGTGATTTTTGCACAGTACTCTAGTTATCTGCTTAAATTTAGGGGGAAAAAACCCTTTGGATTACACTAAATGCTATTTATGCTGCACTATATTTTCACTAGTGAAACTCTCAGGAGGTTTGAGGGTTACCCAAGAAAGTAGATCTTTTGAATGATGATCTGACCTGATCACTTAGACTGGAGTCTTACTAGAGCTTGATGATGACACATTAGGCCGCGAACTCGATGCGACTGCAGAAGACACACACGGATTGGCTTAGAGGGGTTTACAACCCATTCTTCAGGGGCAGCTGGGCTCTTGGCATGAGTTCCAGTGTAAAATGATCCGGTGATCAGAGAGCGATACCCCTGTGGAGGACGCTGCTGCTCTCGAGATGATCTAACGACAAAGCCACATGTTCAGACAGACATGAGTAAGCTGGGACGGCCTCATCCACCATCCCTATTCATCAGCACATTGGGTCACGAAACAAAAAGGCTCCCGCAATGCCACAGGCCTGAGTCAACATTCTAAATCTGGCCACGAGGCTGCATGTAAATGCTAGTTTTTGTTTTCTCCTCTTACCATTTCCCCCATAAAAAGTCATCTTTCCTGTGTCCACTCTCAGCCTAACGCTTGGGAACACATTGTCTATGATGGTAGCAGGGTCATTTAGTAATTATGCATTATAGTATTTGCTATATTGTTCAGTATATCCCTGATTATGTTCTATTCCTGTTGCCTCACCACTGTAAGGCTCCCTGTGTGTGTGTGTGTGTGTGTGTGTGTGTGTGTGTGTGTGTGTGTGTGTGTGTGTGTGTGTGTGTGTATGTGTGTGT
>JBBPCZ010000142.1:8456456-8470861 GCA_037974445.1 Brycinus macrolepidotus | reverse complement strand
ATTAAGATTGCCCTTCACTGGAAGTAAGGGGCCTAGCCCAAACCCTGAAAAACAGATGTGTCCCAATACTTTTGTCCATGTGGTGCAGCTCCTATGTGTACATAGCAGTGTATTTAGTGCAGAGTATTTTCTGGAGAGTTTTATTTTGACTTATACTGTATTTTATATTGTTCTTGTCTTTGTCTGTGTGTGTCTGTGCAGTCGTAACATAAGCAAGTTCCTCCGGGATCAGTAAAGTTCTTATTCTGATTCTGATTGAATACGTTACCTTTCAGTTCAGTGATATTCAGGGAGGTGTTCAGCGCAGTTTGATATTTACCCCACGCAAACACACCCCATGAACCCAGTTAGCAAATGAGTCAAAATTAGCAAAAGTGTGCTGGTAACTGGTCCTCCAGAACCGGAGTTGTGCACCCCTGTTCTACGTGGAACACATTATAGTGCACAATTTCTATTTATTTGTTGAGTTTACTGGAAAAAAATAGAAAATCAAGAAAACATGTAAATATGACTGGGACACTCATAATTTTGCTTATGACTGTAATAGGACAAAACACATCAGCTTTGGAATATGAATACTTCTGATTACCACACTATGCGATATGACTGACTTTCACAAACACCATTCATTTTTCCCATAGACAAACTACATCCAGAGTCCTTATTTTTTCAGGCATTTTGGTTTCGGGCGTAATGAAATTGCCGTGGTGTGGTAGCAAATATTTGCACCTAGTTGAGATGCCCTTAAGATTCCATTTGCAAATTCTCCGCAATTCCAGATGGCAGCCATCTTTGCAATTGCTTTGGTTGTATTCCACACGAAATCTTCATTGTTGCACTAAGTCAATTATCTGTGTGATTGAGGGTCATGCAATAGTTTCCAGGTGTTGAGGCATCAACATCGACCCACGCTGCATCTCCTTCTAAAGCAAACAGTGTGGATACCAGGCAATGCGAGAAGATGGATCAAAACAAGATGTCCAACGATGGAAGGGTAAATTAGCAGCAGAAACGCCACTGAAGCATGTTCTGATTTATAAGTATGATGCGAATGAAGCCTAAATTAACTCGTATACAAGGTTCGTTCTACCTTGGCTGGAAGATGGGGAAATTGGAACGGCAATCCACATAGTGATGAAACCATTCATTACTGAATGAGGAATTGAAGTGGCGTGAACATTCGAGAGCAATTCAACGTTCAAAAGCCTTCAACCTGAAAAACCTGAACACTAATGAAGACCATCGAAAAGTTCTCTCTCTCTATCATCATACAAAGCAATATGCAGAGTTGCATCTGGACATGAGAGGTAATCAAAGTCCTGATATCCTTTTTCCATTCAGACCAAACAAGTACATCTAACAGCCTTGATTTGAATGGTCAAAAGCTGTTTTACGATGTTGAAATCCAAAGCAAATTTCAAAGCATAGAAAAAAATCTGACACTGGCAAAGCATCTGAGAAGCATACAAAATTTTGGACCACACCTGTGCAGCTAGGATTTGTTAAAAGACAATATTAAGATTAGATTAGATTAGATTAGATTGACTTTATTAATCCCACAATGGGGAAATTCCTTAGAAACAGCAGCAGTAAGAAGAAAGAACAGTTTTAACAGGATCCATGGGATCAGCAA
Source organism: Brycinus macrolepidotus (assembly GCA_037974445.1). Lineage (NCBI taxonomy): Eukaryota > Metazoa > Chordata > Actinopteri > Characiformes > Alestidae > Brycinus > Brycinus macrolepidotus. Next base: position 8,469,228 of record JBBPCZ010000142.1, on the reverse strand, counting down.
AAATAACAATATAAGAACAATATAGACAATAAAAACAATAGAAAACAATTTCTAAGTTGTACAAATATAAGGAAAAAACATATACACAGTGCTAGTTATATGGATGAACAGGGAAGGGGAAGAAAGAAGAAAGAAGCTTGCACTTCCAATAAAGGCAGATGTCAGTTTGGTATTAGACTGATTCAAATCTACACAAAGATTCAAAGACCTTCTTCTCATTGATGCTGTACACTGAAATAGAGTGAATAATCATTTGGATTTCTTCTGACCAATTATTAAATAATTAAATAATTATTAAATAATTAAATAATTATTCCAATTATTTTCCATAAATTCAGTTTCCCTGTTCTTTTGGACGTAATGACCAGTACCTCGGCCTCAAGGCTCACATGCTGCGTGTAGTGTGACAGAAGACCAGCTGACTGCTGTTCTGTTGTCACGTAAACATTGTGTGGGTTTTTGGATGCGTCTTATTGATCTAACTCATCTACAGGCAGTTCATAATCTTCGTGCTATGTTAAAATTCCCAATTGAAAACTCGCCGCTGATGATGCAGGCCATAAACTCTTGCGCTCTTTCGAAATGTGATTCCAATAAAACCGAACCTAAAAAAAAGCATAGCTTTGAGTTTAACTGATTCAAATATTTATACTGATTCCACATGAATAAAATACATCACAACAATGCAGTTCTTGCCAAAAGTAAGTAAAATGAATGACAGTTACTGTGTTGATGTATCTGGAACCAATGCACATATCTGAAACACGTAAATTCAATGCAACATTGTTTTTTTCGGTGCAGGCACTCAGACAAATACAAGACATTGTGTTTCTATGTTTTTTTGCAAAACAGTTTGTTTGGCTGGCAATTCTCCACTTTGCCTGCCCAAAAGTACTTCCTCACGAGAGAGTTTAATCAGAGACAGAGTGTGCCAGAGGCTTCCAGGAGGCTATCCTGACCAAAAGTAATGCTATACTTCATGGAAAACACTGTAGCGTCTCATTATCTCCACCAATTATATACAAAACAACACTTTCAACATGAGGCACCCCTTCACAGTCAACCTACTAAAAAGGAAACCTGCTCAGAGATAATAAAAGGTCACACCAAATCCAAATTATAGAAAGTGCAAATACATGCTTCCCTGCTTTTCTATCCTTCATTTCATCTCGAGTTCATTTGCGTTCAAAGGTGTTCTGAGGTTAGCCTTCCACTGTACAGCCAGTCATTTTAAATCCAGTCATGGAGACCTGAGGGCCCTCATGTTTTCCCTGCGCAAACAACTCTAACTAGGGCTCACGTGAAACGCTGGCAGAGAAAATCATGTTTTGTTATGATCTTTCAGATGTCGCTGGGCCCGACTGGCCTTATCTCCATCGCAGGCCTTTGTTAAAGATAGACCTAATTCCTTCCCAGTCACAGCAACTTGGCCGCTAATCCACAACACGGATGACAAAGTGCTCCTGCCTTTGATGGGGAGCCAGACAGGAGGACTGGATGTCCAATGGTCAAGAGGGGACAGATGGAAAAGCCTGGAGCAGCGAGAACAGGTCCAGAGGCGGTCTGTTCCAGCAGTCACGCGAGAGAAACTCCTGCCAAGCACTGTTGTGATCAGCAGAAAGGAAACCAAACCCTACAGACAAAGCTCTCTGGCCATCTGACCCATATCGTACAAATCTTATCGGTGATTGGTCATGCTTAGGAACTAAGGCTGGCAAAGATTAATGGGGGGCCTTACTAATCTTGGGTCAGTGCTTTCTGATGTTAACTATAAGCTGAACATGTGACTCTGCAAGATGTGAGTCGCTTTGGGTGGACTGGAGAAATCAGGGACACCTGAAGAGACATTATTGGGGCTTCATAGAAGATTCACTTTACGCTCACCGATCAGCCGCAGATCGGTTCAGTTTAAATCAGGGAATTAAGGACTTTACTGTGTGAATGAGTTTGAATGACTTTCAGCCAAATATTTAGCAGATCGCTTCATTTGTCCCTTCCGGCTGATCCAAAAACAAATATTCGTGCTAGCTGCTCGGTACGTAGGTTTGAGAAGGGTCGATGAAAGGCCTCTTCTTCAATAGCTATCTGATTTTATCCAGGCGCAGCTGCCAAAGTAAACCAGCACTGAGTAGGAGGGGTGTATTGGTTTGCATCAAGCTAACCCAAACAAGAAAGCAGGAAAACCATAACACATAATGAGAGCTGCAGATGAAAAAGATCTGCTCCCTGTATGGAAGCCAGTAGCAGAGACTGGACCTAACTGTGTTGTGCTCTTTGACTGGAGACGAAATGTTTATTGGCAGTTCCATGTTAAAAGCAGGTCCGAGCAGGACGCCAGATAAAAGACCAGACTGGAAGTGGACATGAAGAAATTCTTTGAAAACACTGTACAGAAAAAGTGTAGCAGCTCAATACATATTATGGAACACAAGTAACTGTACTGTGTATAATGAAAATGGTATAAGCAACTAGCACAGTACAAGTCCAATATATTTACAGCATGAATTTGGGATTCACATTTGTATTAAACAGGTGAATTTTCAAATGCCAAACTTTCCCTTAACATAAAAGAAAATGGGTTCCACTTCACAATAAGACTACTCTTATAAAGGGATTATAAATTATTTATAATCAGGTTGTTAATTAGGTTGTAGTTTATAAATCATTAATAAGTAGTCATAAACAAGTTATTAATGATATATAAACTGTCTACAACTTAATTAACAGCCTGATTATAAATCATTTATAAACCGTTTATAAGGGTAGTCTTATTGTAATGTGGTATTAGAAAATGTAAACAAAACCAAAACCAATTACTATGAGACTGCAAAAATATGGTAGATATATGTAAACTAGTGACCTCAGGTATAAAACCTGTGTTGCATGATCAAAAATACCAAGATAGAGTAAGCAGACCTACATTTACAAAGTCATGCCATATCCCTTTAAAACAAACAGCCTTTAATCACCAATCATCTTCATAACTTTAATCATGCGAGGACAACCAAGGACAAGGTGTGATAAAGCTGGCACTGAAATGCTTTGATAGCTCTTCAGAGGCACAACATCTGAAGCTATGTCTCCAGCTGGCATTTCTAAAATGTCTGAAAAATGTAGACCAGGCCAAGAAGCTTAGAGGAGAACACAGATCTGCTGGAGAATTCATTTCATGTTCTGATAACTTTCAAAGAAATCTTAAGTGAATGTGTATTGGGTTCAAAGCTGGTTGCTGTGGGGAGCAGATAGGTGGTCTTTTCTCCGGTGATTGTACATCCTAGCTACACGTGATAACACAGTCGATACCAAGATAACTTCACCAGCTACGATTAGCACCAGTAACATAAAGTAAGTTAACTGGTGCTGTCAATGAATTCATTGGACCATTACATTTTATTTGGAAAAATTAAGCTGGTTTATTCAGAAATGTACATATTTTTCCTCTTCATAATTAATATGTAATGAGGGGGCTGGGCTTGAGGCAGTGTCAACAGTTTTGAAATGGCACTGGGAACTTGGAATCATGGTCCTTGTGTGTTTCTGACATGGCTGGGAAAGCACACTGTAGACTTTACTATTAAAAATATTTCGTATGTACATTTCTGAATTACAAAATTAAGCTGGCTAATTTATTCAGAAACGAACATATTTTTCCTCTTCGTAATGAATATGTAATGAGGGGGCTGGGCTTGAGGCAGTGTCAACAGTTTTGAAACTAAATGGAGAGCTTGGAATCACGGTCCATCTGTGTTTCTGACATGGCTGGGAAAGCACATTTTAGACTTTACTATTGAAATTGTTTAGTATGTACATTTACTTTCTTACTTTTTACTTCCTCACACCCCACTGTTTTTCACATTCACTGCTGTGTAGACACTCCTTATCTGACTGATCATCACTGACCTCCCTTATGAAGGCTTTAAAATATGGTACATTATGAATGTGCCTGAGACCTGTGCCATGATAAGTAATACATGTACTGTATATAAAGGTGAAATGTCCAGGGTAATTTAAGGAAAGACAAAGAACGCTTTCTGCAGAAGAGAGAACGCCACAGGATGAAAAACGACAGCGCGTCTTTTTGGCACGAGGTGGACTGGAAGTGGGAGAACATCTGATTATCTGACCGACTTCTGCTCCAAATGTTTAATGATAGCACTCTGCACGGAGGTTGTGTTTAAAGTCACGATCAGCTCGGTTCATAAATAAACCCCGCGGAGGGCGAGGAGATTTCCCCTCCGGCAGCATTTGGCAGCCAGAGCAGGCAGAAGGGCCGAGGATCGTTTAACCCTGAAGTAGGGGTGTGTTTGTTCCAGCGCCATTCGGAGTGTGAGGTGCCAGGCCCCGAGCTTGTTTGTGTTGGCAGCTGTAGGCAGCAGACTCCATGTCTGTGGAGCCATCGGAGCATGCCAGCTGGTGTCAAAGCGATTTGTAGGGGGAGTGAACTGAGGCCGAATCCAAAAGGACGAACATGGTTAAAATCTGACCATGAGTCGGGGGGTTTCAAAAAAAAGAATTAAAAGGGGGGAAACCAGGTACGCTGGAGGTCAGTGTGGGACACAGACACACTCTTCCTTTGAGACCTAGTGTTTCTATCCAGACGTCTTCTCATCTTTAGCCCCTTTCACACGTGCACTTTTACCCCAGAGTTTAACAGTAATTGAACGGGAAGAGCTTAAGTGTGACCGCAAGCCAAAATCACAGGAAAAGACATGGCAATTTACCTGAACGAGACCAAGTACAATTTTTTAGGAAATTACAGCAGTCTAGATTACAACTGGCAAAGCCGAACACTTCTGTGACACAAAGAGGTTTTATGTGCTTTTTAAGTGTAGATTTGTGAATCAAAAAATACATTCTTAAAGATACAGTAACCTTTTTTTGCTGCTGATTTTTAAGCTTTTATGAGAGAAAAGGTGTTTTTGTAAATGGTTCATGAATAAAAGGAACTGTCGGCTATTCATGGTGAGTCACCTTCTGTTTACTGGGATTTTCATGGTGTGTATGAAAAAAAGGGGCATCCTGGGAAAATATCATTTGGGCTGTGTGAGCTGCATGTTTGAATGATGTAAAGACTTAAAATGATTTTGATAATCAGGTTGAAAGGGGCTTTAGAAGTTTCTTGGGCTGGGCTGGACTGGCCTAGACTGGACTGTGCTGGACTCTAATTGACATTTGCATGTTCTACCCATAAACAAACTCTTTCATAGCTACTACTGCAAGGTTATACAAGTTTTACAGAATGCAGGCAGAAAAAAACATTCAACCTAATGATGATCTATTCAGTTACCAAATACCTGTATTTGGCAGGTGTTATTCATTTCAGATTATATTTATTTTGGATGTGTGTGAAAGGTCATACTGTCAGGAGATTTGGGTTGTGTAATAAAGATTTTTTAAAGATTAACATCTGATTGAAAGGCTAAGTAGAAGATTGGCCAGCTTTAGCTATTTTAACGTTGATAGCTGGGTAAGTTAATGTCATAATGTCATAGTCTATATCAGCTGGCAAATTAGCACCCCTTGAATTTATAGGAATTTAATGCATTTGCCATAAATATTTTCATACAAAATCAAGCTACTCAGCAAAAGCAACAGTAAAAGATAAATAAAGGGTCAAATCTTTAAAAAAAAGTTAAAACATAAGTTAAAACAGCAGCACCGCTTGTTGGAAATGAGGGAAAGATGAGTCAGTAACACAGTCACATACGGTCTGTCTACTAGACCAACATCAACACCTGGCTAATACATTTTCACATTCAAAACAATCAAACTGTAACAACAAGGGCATCGTAATAATTCAGTCTGTGAGATGCAACTGCATTCAAAAACAGAAAAAATGGTGTAAAGCTGTTGCACGTGAGCCAGAAAATAGTAATTTCTCATCTTCTTCATAATTCATCACATTTTATCATTCTGGTTGACTTTGAATCAGGAGCCGTTCAAGTGCGCAGACCTCAATCTTTTCTCCACATCAAGACTCCTTCTGAAGATAAATGCCTTCAGAACATTTCATTCCCTACCTCAAAATAAAGCCTTCACTGGAAATGATACAACTTGGAAAGCTTGGAACCGCCCTGCATTTCTAGACAGCTACTAATATAAAACCCCAAGGCAAGGCCTTGGACCTCCAAGGTGTAAATACCACACAAGAACATCAGAGAGAAGTGTTTCTGTCCTCTCAGTACAAAACTGTCTAAGGATTGGCTCTGTCGTTGGGAGACTGAGAGTTTGATGCCATAGCCATCCCAGAATCAGAAAACTTTATTGATCCCGGAAGAAATTGCTTATGTTACGACTGCACAGACACACAGAGACACAAAGACAAGAACTACATAAAATATATAGTCTAAATAAATTCAAATAAAATAAAATAACGTCTAAATAAAGTCAAGTATAAGTAGCCCTTGTCCTCCTCCCATCGCTCAGAGTGTTTCCAGCCACTGTGGGTATCTGTTAACTGATGTAACAGAATTAGCAGTTAGTGTTCTCCTCCAAGCGTGTTGAGCCATCCAATGACATTGTGTTAGTGGCATTTCAACAAGATGTGATAACACAGAGAAAGTATGTGTTAGTCTTCATCCTCCTAGCTTGGAAGGATTGTGTTACAGAGGAAAACCTAACTAGTGAGGGGAGGTATTAGCACCTGACTAAATTAGGGGGCAAAAAACACACAAAATATATTGTGTAATGATTTCTTGACAAGTTGCAGCCTTTATTAGTAACATATGTATTTAATACAGTGCCTTGTACCTACATTTACTGATGACTTTATCAAGTACACCTACCATAGTGTATAGTTACTGACTACAGAACATTTGTTGCTGCATCAGCTTCATCTCTATCCCATCCATCAATGGAAAGGGGCCACCATGAGACCACTGCTGACCATATACTATTTGGGTAGTGGATCATACTCTCTCAGTCAAAGGTGTCTGCACATGCTGAGATTTTCTACATTTGCATGTAACTTAATATTTAGTAAAACTTCACTCATTATTCTTTGCTAAAAAAATACCTTTACAGTATGTTCACCATTTGAGTTCCTTTATTAGCCAGAAAATGTCATATTTTTTATTCATCAGTGCTGACCTAAAAAGCCACCTAATATAATTATAATTATAATTATAATGTGGATCACCAGACGAGTGTTAGATATTTAAGGAGCTATTAAGTGCTGAAACAGTTAACGAGTGGATTTAAAGTTAAAGGACAGTCTAGAATTTGACTCTGCATCACCACACAACCAGTTAATAGGAGTCAGACATACACTGTTACAGATTCGTTCATCTTATGAAGGAAACTAGTTTTATTTGACATATTTTCATTTATAATTGTTCATTTAACAACTTTCCAGTGTTAAACCAGAATACAAATCTGCAGTTCATGAAATAAATGGATAAGTGGTAAAAGCCTGTGGTGTGCAAAAAACAGCAGCATTGCTAGGTTACATTTACTGGCCACTTTATAAGACACATTTAAGTGTACAGTTACAAACTGTACTGTACCAACCGATCTGTTGATGCATAATTTATGTTAGCCATCCTCTAGCACTTCCTTAGTGGTCAGTTTTTGAACACAGGACAACTGTTGGGTGGATATTTTGGGTCGGCTGAATCAGCAGTTCTGAGCTCAGCTGTGGCAATAACGCATAAAAAGCCCCTGCAACACTTCTAGGCCATCCCCACATCATTCAGTTGTCTGGTCAGAAGTCGTCCTATGGTGGTCCCTTTTCATTAATAGATATGATAGAGGTGGACTGATAAATTGTGCAGCAACAGATGAGCAACAGTCAGCAATTGTTAACCTATAAACTGCACCTATATGGTAGGTGTACCTGATAAAATGGTCAATAAGAGTAGAAACTGTATTGTGTATTTTCTAAAATAAAAAGGATTATGAAAGAAAATAGAGAGAGAAATAGGATGTTTGATATTTTGAAACTACTAGATATATTAAACTCTCTAGATAAAAAGGGTTTCTGGAGACTTCATAGTCACTGCAAGGTCAATGCAGGGATTAGTCTTAAGCTCAGTCATCAAAAACTTGATTAAAGAAGTTGATTAAAGAAGAGCCTTTCTTTTATTTTTTCCTTCCAAATGAATTACTAAGACTTTACAAGGTATTGCAGAGAACCAATGGTCCTTGAAGATCCTTGAACTCAGAAGGTTATCCATGGACAAGGAGAAGAGCTTTGGTCTCAGACTAAATAAATCACTGTATGCATGTTCTATCCAGTGCTATAGCGTAAGATTAGAACACAAGAAACTCAACAGCTCGCTATAAACACTGAAGATAAAACAGAAATTTATAATGTATTTTCTCCCTCTGAGTAGATATTTTAAGTTACTCAGAGTCTTAGTTTGAATAAAACAAATAGCTTTGGGCCAGATCTTTCAGCATCATGGTTTATTGTATGTGTTGGACTACTAACTCTTCAGTCAGGTCTCATTCATCTTCCGAACCCTCTTGTTGCTGAGGCATTCTTAAGACTTTTAGTAATGGCAGTCTACACGTGAGGCAATGACCTAATTCGGTTTCTAACTGCAGAACCATAAGCGGCCCTTAAATTTACCTTTGCCTTGTTCTTCCAGAATCTAAGTCGTACCCTGGAACCAGCAGCCCCAGCAAATCTATCAACACTTGGGGCCCAGGTCCAAGTAACTCCAGTCTATCTTATTTAGAGGACGCCGCCAGCACAGCACTCTCATTATCTTACGGGATGCAAACAGGATTGAAAACTAATGGCTCCTACGAAGACCCAAAAAAAAGGACTGGATTTTTTTTTTAATAGCCTTTCTGTACCCATTACCCCATGCAGTTTATTGGCATGGCAACTCCAGCTAGAGCCTGAAATGAGGTGTTATGGCAACAGGAAAAGCAGAATAGTTAATGGTCCGCTGGTGGCTCTGAAAGTGCCCTCGCTGCAGAGGTGATCTACGGGCTGATGAGGACTACACTCACGCTGTGAAGCGGTGGCCCGTCTCATATATTTAACAACAACCTGCTGCGAGGGGATGTTTTCGGACACTAAATTACATCTGATTCACCGGTTCGCAGTATTCATTTGCCTTAAATAGCGCAAAGGGAGGACGGCTCTGCTCAGTATTTTACATAATACAGCACACTGAAAAACCAAGGTTTTTCATTCTGCCGTCTACTTCGGGATTGATGCCTTTGCAAATGTAAATGTACCCTTTTTTTAACAGACATGGAGGTCTATAGTCATGCTGAGGATGATTCAACTTTATGGAGCTAAAAATTCAAAAATAGTCAAAAAAAACTTGACTACTTGAAAATTAAACGTACACTTTTCATCAAATTGTATTTTACTGACTGTTGTGCTTGTCAGTAATCAGTAATCAGTCAATAAACAAGCACAGATATGATTGTCAGTTTTTATCATTTAAATGTAAGTGAACTCAAATAAAACTGAAAAACTCACGTACAGAGAAATCTATGTACAAATAAGACATACTCTGCCTGCCTGTTATGTAAGAAACAGGACCCTAAAGTGGGTGGGCATGCTACATGCCCAGCTGATTACATATTTGTAATCAGTACTTTGAGCAACTTGAAATGCACATTTTTGTTGATTTTCCTGCATCTTTTCAAACCTCTGCCTATGAACTTTCTCTCAGGGTCTTGAAAGATGAGTTGTTAAGAGTCCTTTAAAAATTTCAGGAGACAGAGTGGTTAAACAGAGGTATGAGGTATGATAAGAAGGTTAACCATCAGAATAATATTGTTTAAACTCACTATATATGCATACAGTACCAGTTTTCTGATTCTGGTTCTGATTCGGATGAAATTGCTGAAATATCAGTCTACACATATGCACATAAAGATGTGTGTGTGATTCTACAGGTCACTCTAAATGAACTTAACCATGACTTCTAACAGAACTCACCCCTGTGAACATCCATCTCTCCGTCGATGAGAAGAGAGAGAAGGAGCTCTTTCTCTGCAGCATCGGCCTGAGGGCAGAGAACAAAAGGAGAGGAGGTCAAATTCGTGTCAAAACAGGTCTTCAATCACATTCACTTCAGCGTTCGAGATAGCGAACAGAGTCTGTGAGTAAAAATCCCCTCGTTCGCTTCAGCAGACCCCCCTTCTAAGAAACATTGTATACCCAGGAAACTACTCACACTGTTGCCATTACCAAGCGTCTTTGAAGCTTGGCTAATGGACAAAGTGAAGGTTCCTACTGTCTAAAGGGGCACGTGAGCCACATCAAAAGCCCACAAGAATGCCCCTGTGTTTACACAAGCCAAGGCCTCAAGTCAGCAGAAATGAAAGAGTGGTTAGGATGAGGCTTTGATGTCGGAGGAGTTCGGTTAGTAGGAAGTGTGGCACATACTGGAGGTATCCTAACCGAAACATCAGCCTCAGTCTGAGATCTGTGTTAAACTGAGATTCACTGCAATAAAGCCTTAATATATACAAACTCTCTTCATTCATTCTTGGGTTGTGTGACTAAAGACCATCTTTAGTTCCCATCAAATAGTGCTTAAGGAGTTTTTCTGAGGTTTTATTGTATGTAGGCATGAATATGTGTAGCTTTCACCTTGTTTCCCCCAGTCTAGGCAATGTGATTCCCTCTTAGAGTGGTAGTTTGTCAAGAAATCAAATCTGTACATTTTCCCTTTATTCTCTTTGTAGTCAATAATCAAGACATGTTTATTGTTTGAAGCTTATTTTAGATTTGTACTGGAGCTACTACATTAATGTAGCTATCAATCAATGCCTAACAATTAGCAGTGTGTCTAAATTGTCACATATGTCCCTCAAACTGTGTTGAGTAGTTAAGTATCTTCAACAGACCCGATTTGACCCCCACAGGGCGCAAACTGTGGGCGACCCCCCCCCCCCCAATGACAGAACATAAACCATACATATGAAATGTAATTTGCATAAAAAAGCTAAAACATGCATATTAAAATTAATGGTCAACCGGGTGGTGGACATTATTACAGTTCAAATTCTAATTGTGAAATTTCTCATTTGTAGTTCTGCCCACAAGTAATTTTTCAATGACGTTTTTAGATATGCAACATATTTGGTATATTGATGATGCTTTGATATTATTTGTGATGATCGACCAGCGTTTTTCAACCCTAGTCCTGAAGGTCCCCTTGTTCTCAACATTGTTCTCAATACACTTGATCTAAATAACTAACTAATTAACAAAGTCTGTCTTGGCTGAAGTGGATGTACAAGAGCAGGGAAAGCAGTAAAATCTGCAGGGATAGGGGGTCTCCAGGGCTGAGGTTGGGGACCACTGATTTAGATATGCAGTTTGCACAATAATCAGTAGAGTATAAGCTTCCATTTCTGTTCATGATATATTTCTGACTACAAAAATGGACAAAAGTATAGACTACTACAGTTTTTAGCTATGCAACATATTTCATATATTATTTGAGATTGTTTGAGGGAAGAGCGTGATGATAGACCAGCGTTTCCCAACCCTGGTCCTGGAGGTCCCCTTGCTCTCAACGATGCTCCCAAGACACCTGATCCAATTAACTAATTAACACACCATTCTTGGTTGAAGAGGATGTACAAGAGCAGGGAAAGCAGCAAAATGTACAGGGATGAGGGGGGGCATTGATTTAGACATGCGGTTTCCACAATAAAGAGTAGAGTCTAAGCTTCTGTTAGCTACTTTAGCCTCACAGCTGCAGTGCAAAACTAAAGAAGCAAACTTCAGATGCTAAACATGTCTTGGCTGATGGACTACATTTGGGGCCCGGGATAATTCTGTATGAATTTAAATTCTGGTCAAACCATCACTTTATACTTCATGGGCCAGGCAGCAGTGAACACGGAATGTCGTCCAACCGCTCCAGACACTGACTAGCATTTTAGGTGATGACGGCCTGTGTCACTCACTGCCAGTTAAAGATCAGCTCCACCGACCACAGCTTTGCAAACACAGAACACATGAGGGGAATGTCTGAAAAAGACAGAATGTTCCAGTACTACTCCAGTACTTCCAGCTAATGTCTCAACCACTTTCAGATGCAGTGGACACAGGCACTGCGACAACAAATAAACTCACTGCCACTTTAATGGAAACTCCTCCCCTGTGGCTCCACTTCGTTTGTATACAGTTAGACACCGCAACACATTTTGGGTTAGAAAATCCTCTAGATCTTCAACAATGGTCAGTTTCTGACCCCAAAGCCTGGATTGTTTTGGGTGGTGGACCACTCTCATCCTAGCAGCAACACTGTAGTGCCTGATACCGGCACCACACACACTACCATGTCACTGCTGCGAAGATAATGGCCCACCACCCAAGTAATATCTATTCTACAATGGTCCTGTGGTCAAACTGACCTATGGTGAATGAGGTAGAAAGGCGGGTGATGAATTGTGCATCAACAGATGGGTCAAAATTGTTGTGTACCTAAGAGTGAACGAATGTAGGTACAAGGTACACTAAATGGACAAAAGTATTGGGACGCCTGACCATTACACCAACAGGTACCTGCATAGGTCTAATACATAGACTTTAATATGGAGTTGGTCCTCTTTGCAGCTATAACGGCTTCCACTCTTTTTGGAAGGCTTTCCTCAAGATTTTGGAGGTTCTGTGGGAATTTGTGCCCATTCATTCTAGGGCTGCACGATATTAGGAAATCATGCGATATGCGATAATGTTGTTGAGTGTTGCGATGGCGATATCACAAGCGATAAGTAAGTAAAAACTTAGCCTTTATAGTGTTAATGTTTTTCTGCTTTGGATTTGCTGGTAACATAGACTCCA
>JBBPCZ010000142.1:8409651-8424709 GCA_037974445.1 Brycinus macrolepidotus | reverse complement strand
AATGAGATCTAGTGCTAATGCTAATGCCATTAGACCCAGTGCTGTACTCACCTGTCCAGGGTCTGTAAGGGATGGTCAGGCTGCTCCTCTGCTCGGTCCGGCTCAGTCCCAGTATACTGGCGATGGTGAAGGCTGAGGGTCCTGATCTGTGAGCCGCCATGTGTGTGTGAGTCAGAGAGAGAGAGTGCGTGTGTGAATCTGGTCAGTCTGCCTGGAGCTGGAGCTTTTTAACCCTGAACCGGTGGGATTAACACCTGGGGCTAATTCAACTAAACCAATCCCCCCCCTGCATGTGAATGGCCCTGGGGTGGGGGGATACCAGGGGGCGTGGCTTACAGGTAATCCCATGTAAAAATGAAGCCACCGCCACAGTGGATCCCTCCTGCACTCGAAGACAAAACCAGCCTTTATTTTTACCCACCAGGTAGAAAATGAGCTCCATCCCCACCAAATCCTCTCATTTCCTTCAGCCGAGCCGAGGCCATTGTGGCAGAGCAGTCAACTAGTGCCTAATCCCATTTAAAGTAATAATAATAATAATTATTATTATTAATACTAATGATAATAAAAAAAAGAGGTTAAGGCTATTAAAGTTAATCCTTCTGAATATCCCCTCTTCTTGTCATGCACAGAGAACCGCTTCATCACTTTTCCCCATTCACTTTAAAGTAAACAAGTTGTTTGTTTGTTTGTTTGTTGTTTGCTCTCAGAGGCCGGAGCTGAGTGCACAAAGCGCTTCACTTTTCTGTTTGTCATGCAAAGTTGGACTAATTAGAGCTGTTGAAATGCAAACCCAATGCAGGCCAATTAGGCTTTACATGTAAATACAGAGCACAATAAAGAAAAAAGCCTATTAGGAGGGCAAAGGCGCTTAAACTAACACTTGAACTGCCAGGAAACTTTAACACGGGTGAATAAAGCAGGTCTGTACATTTAAAACTGTGGTAAGCATTCAGTACTACAGTGTTTTACTCAATTAAACACATGCCTGAGTTTTCTTAGGTGTAATGATGGTAAAATAGCCAACTGAAGAAAGGTATTTACTATTTTGCACTCTGCTTGACCATAAATAGATTTAAAAATATGCATTTCAAGCCAAATACATTCTCAAACAAGTCTACAACGCATCTCTCTGTCACACATCCCCACAACAATCTCTGCAATAGCCTGTTGCTACTTTGTTGTGCAATCTCTTACCGGGTTTAAATAACTACCATTATGTGTATGACTATGTGCATTATATTGAAACGATGTGCAATATGTTCTTATCAGGTGCTAAACCAATCAGTGTGTGCAATATCTTCTGTGCAGTTGTCTTACCATGTAAAAATGAGTGCTGAATCATTTCATTATGTGCAATATCCATAGCAGGACATGGTAGGACTATTATGTTAAATTGTCCTACTAAGTGAAATCTCACTACTTACGTCAATATTACTTATAAACTACTGACCTCTATTACGTGCAATCATGCACTACTAACTCCCATCTGTGTTATTAATAATTCACTTAACTGTAAGTTACTTATCTATAGTATTAACACCCCAGCATTTGTGTATATAGCATAGTGTATTTCATATTGAGGTTTCTTCTACAGATTTTTATTGGACTTATTTGGGCCTTATATTTTATATTGTTCTTGTCTTTGTGTCTCTGTGCCAGTAATAACATAAGCTATTTCCTCTGATTCTGAAATCTATTGGAAGAGGATGTCGATTATAGTTTATGATAGTAATTCCACCGTTTTGATGTGAAATAGTATAGAGAAACCTAGATTTATTTACAGTGGGGGTGAATGGAACCAGGGGTCATGATGTGTACCATGCAAATAGTCATTTATTTACTATAGAAGCCAATCAGAGATGTCGATAATGGTAAAATAGTAGCAAATCTTAAAAAAAAAAAAAAAAACTCTTCATACCATGAGGTATGAGACGTTTCAGATGCCTGGTTCCTATTACCACTGCTGTAAGCAATTCTTACTCCAAGTTTTTATTGTATAGAATGTTTCACATCTGAACAGTCAAAATGAGTTTGTTTACATTTTATTCTGGATTCTAGTAAACTGGTGGATTTCCCCTTTAATGCCCCACTGACAGACTGTGGTGTTGATATTGACACCATAACACTGGGGATGAAAAGTGTATGTAATTCCAGGGACTGGACATTGCAAACCAATTTTCAGTCTTTAAATGTGAACCCAAAAAAGATACCTTGCACATCAAGTCAAGGCGATTTCTTTGTAAACATTTATTTCGTAAATATGTTTTCCAGTCCTACTGTATTGAGTGTCATGACAAGGTCTAATGTTACTTTTCTTAGTTTATTGAACTGCAAATGCAGATATTTGGCAGAACTGTCGAGGAAAATCAAAGTTCTTCATTAGAGGACTGATTTATGCTGAAATTCAAGTTTCAGCAGTTTAGGGCGAAAAAAAGTGAGACACCTCAAAGTGGCATTCATCTGAAATATATTTGACAGTGTTTTTCTGTGCAGCTAATCACAATTCAAAAGGAAAAAAACCCTCATCTCTATACCATAAAAAGGTAACAAACCGTATTTTTAAAAGACATAATTCGTTAGATGAGCTCCCCACTGGGTCAGTTCTGTCAAAAAGAATAAACAACCAATTCAAATGGGCATTTCCAACACACTTAAAGTGTGCTTTAGTGATCTTTCGGGAAGAAACACATTTACACAGGACAAACCGCATCACTTAAGCTTGGTATTAATTACAAACAAAACAAAACAGACTTGGTAGAGTGCTCATAATTGACCTTGTACCTCCCAAAAACACTTTTACAACTTTTACAATTTTACAAGAGAAGGTAAAAACATTTGTGACTTTCAATGCAAGTTAGTGTAACAATGGCTTTCTAACTTACTTTGGACCATTTGATCCTAACATTATGAAATTTTGACACAATGTAAAGGACAGGTGGTATTTCCAAATTATGGGGAAAAAAGAGAAATAAAAGAAATAAAAATGACAAAAATGGGGATACAAGGTATCAATAATATAACAGCGATGATATGTTTCAATGACATTGGCATCATTACAGTGTGATCATGATAAGGGTTAATAGTGTTAACTGGTTAAGGCAGGTGGTCAAACAGGCCAAATGAAAAACGAAGAGGTTTCAAGAGTAACTTTACTGGTTTTCTGGCCTATATCTTCATGTAGTAAACGGCCAAAGCGTAGACAACGCAGTGCAAATTGGATTAGGTGTGGTAACGTACACCCAGTTCTGTCTCGTCATCACCTGACAAGTCATTTGCGGCTGAGAAGACGAAAATATGATGGAAAATAACCGCATCATAATGTGTCATTTTTAAAAATACAAATAAGCTATGGGTTCAAACTGAACATAAACAAAATACAATAAATACAATTTCCATTTTAACTGCTAAAAAAGCAGTTTTTTCAAATATCTACGTAAAACTACGTAAATCACAACCTCCCTAAAAATGCCTAAAACACGTCATTGGAAAGGGAATTTTTGGCGACCCCTTTCAGACCAAAAAAGAGGGGAAAAAGAGACAGAAACCACTGCAACTGACGAGTGACCACTTCTGCAAAACTCAATAGTCCCAGAATCCTGCTACTATGTGCTTACTTTGATACGATTCAGTGACGGATCTACATGATATGATTCGAAGCACATGCAAGCCTGTTAGAGCATAATGACAACAAATGTAAATTATACAGTATTAATACAAGTCCTTTATAAATGTGTTATTCACACGTGTCATTTCTTCAGAAAAGAAAATTATTCCATACATCCATCCATTCGTCTCCTAAGGTTTTAGTATTACAACGCAGTGCACCAGTTCTCACACATGCACGCACACACACACAAAAGAAACAACTCTAAAAGTGTGTTTTAGGTATAGTTCTGTAACGGAAACAGTACAAAATACATGATTGATTTTTTTTTTTTTTTTTTACAAATTAAACACAAGCTCCCGAGAGACTTTCCCAATCCGTCTGCATGTAAAACAATTCCGACTCTTCTCTCCTGAGTCTGTTATGTGTCTTCTTCAATATTTCTGCAGTCGTCTCGCGAATCTCATTTCCTTTAGCGAATCAGCAAAGCTCTGAAGGGAATTTTCGTTAAGACCTTAAAATGTTTTGGGAGCAAAGCTGAACTCTCAAAAAGATCAACTTTGTTTTTCTGCTCCCTTCCGTCAAGCCTCTGATTCGCCCCTCTTCCGACCCTCCTCCCCAGCATCGCTGTCCTCTGATTGGCTGTTGCTAAGGACTAGGAACTGTCCATCACCAGCTGGAGGGTTGGGGCGACTGGAAGCAGCGATCAGGCGGCTTTGTTCCTCAAGATCCTGCAGGTATGAAGTGTAACATTCACTAATTCGATACTTACGAAATAATAGAGCATTCATGACTGACATGCACAAAGTCCTGGCACACTACTTTATAAACTCAACATTCATTTTATTCGAAAAATCTACCTGTACATTGCACTCCCACTCTCTGCACACTTTATGAGCTGCTCCTACTTTTTCATCTCTATATAAGTTACAGAATGTAGCTCATTTTTTTGACCTCCCCCACCCCCACCCAGTGATGTTGCTGCCGTTTTAGGTTAACCAAAAACTAACAAACTAACAAAGGGCTAGAGGCAGGTGTTTACAACATTCCACACATTTTAACAGTCTAGAATTTGAATTTGCTGTTTGTTCATGTAAATCAGCCTTTAAATTTCTTTGTACCTTCTCAATCTGTTTCTGCTTATTCAGCTCGACTTGTTGTCTCTCCTTGGCCTTGTCCAGCTCCCTCTGCTTCTGTGTGGCTTTGCGATCCTATCAAAGCAGGTTTATAAGGATAACAATCTACATTATAGTTGCACAGTTTTAGCGTTCTTTTAGGTTACAGTTTACTAGGCAGATAAAATAAGTGGAGCATTTTTACTGTGCCCTGTATGGCAGGGGGTGATAAATAATGGGAAAAAAAAAACGGGGGGGTCTTACCATTTCTGAGTGGAGGGCTATCTGTTTTGCCAGTCCTACACTATCACAGATCTAAAACAAAAATAAATGGATGACTTAGAATACAGTGCTGACCTCATAAATGTAAGTGGTAATGTATTTAAATGAACTGATTGTGATAATAAAGTTAGACTAAAATGTCAAACTCTTTTAGACAGTAACTGTATATACACCAGCGGTTAAATTTAGGGACGCATTTTTGCTGCCAATTTATGATTTATATTTTGTCCTGTCTGCTATTTTATGAGCCCTGTAAGTGCACTTGTGCTGTATTTGAATGCTGCTACACCTTTAACAAACTGAAACAACATAATTATGTGTGTGTGTAAAATGTCCAGTTGTCTCTTCTGTTATGCACCGACAAGCCAGTTCATTAGGTACTTGTTTATACATTCAGTGTTCGTTTTATTTGTAGTTTACAATTATAGTCTGTAGTAAAAAAAAAAAAGATTGGTCCTTAAAACTAATGATTGGTGCACTACTAGTTAAAACCTATTAAATGTTTTAAGAGCTAAATTTTATGTAAATTGATCAAGTCAGCCCACTAGACTATAGATTTAGCACACCTGGTGCTAATATTCAAATGCTAATGAAGAGCCCAATGTACTGAATAGGGTGTGTTAGATTAGGCTTGGATTTAACTCTGCAAAGCAGAAGTAGGACTGAGAAGCCATAATGCACTTAAATAAAACACATCTATTATGGAAAAAATGCTAATCAGCTCCTGGATGAATAATGACCGTGCAAGTCCTAATCCTAGATGGTGCTTCTCTCACTGCTTTGCAAAACTTGTGTCACATACATACAGATCATATAGAGCATATATATAGCTCAGTTTTTTTTAAAAGTGTACCTTCTCCCCATCATTATTGGACTCAAAGATATAGCAGACAGTGACAGGGCGCCCGTCTACTCGTCCTCCGGCCGTCTGCAGCACAAAGCCAAACAGCCGCTTGTTCTCCTGATGAGATGCGCATAGAACCACGCTGGAGAGAGGAAACTGCAGAGAGGGGAGAGTGTTTGAGTAAGGTTCAAATTTAATTTAGAATATGAATTGTATTCTAAAATCAGTTTATAAATAATAAATACAAATATATATACATATATATATATATATATATATATTTATATATGCGCATATATGGTCCCAGCTGAAGGACTGAACAAATACATTTTTAGCTGTTTTTAAGGCTGGCGTACCCTTAATCTTGTGACTTGCGTTTGAGGGTCAATGAGCCTGGAAACAATATAGTTAAGATATTGTTAAGCAACATGAACCTTAAAAAACGGTCTTGGTAACATGTAAAAAAAAACTTTTAACAGTATGCAGTGAACATTAACTCTATATTGGGCTCCATTACACTCTGAATTTGAGGGCTGTGTCTTACTTCAGACATTCGCAGGTGACAAGCAGGTGGGACTCAGTCATCCTGAAGATGTTGTGGATGGCTCGGGCAGCCAGGATCTGCCTCATGGTCTCATAAATTACATCTGCATTCTCGGTGGCCTTCACCTCCATGGAGCCGAGGAAGCGCACAATAAAGAGCTGATGCAAGATGGATTCTGGAAACAAAGGCAGTTATGTATTGTGCTTAGCATATGATAAGCAGAGCATAACTACAACCTTTTATGACGTTCTACAAGGCGATGTCTCTATTTGCAACATGTACCTTCACTGTCTCCAGACTGCGACTCTCCAGACTCTCCAAATGGGTTTGTCCTTCTTTCAACAAAGGTACAAAGAAACACTGCCATTATTTCAAAAGAAAAAACAAAGTAGTTAAGAGGAACTCTCCAGAGTGAATTACAGTTTCATGCAATACTGTGAAGAGCAATTTCTAATTTTTGATGCTTCATGCTCAGATGTCTACAGTTACAATGGCTGTGTTGTTATACATTTGATTACAAAATTATTTAAATGTAATCACATAATTATTATACAACTACTTCCATGTGCAATATTGTGCAATTTTCTTATCGGGTGCTTAAACATTATTATTATGTGCAACAGTCTTACCATGTGCAATATCATGTGCAGTTTTCTTATTAGATACTAAATAATTTCATTGTGTGCAATATCTTATGTGCAATAGTCTTAACATGCGAATATCACTACTTATGTCAATATTACTTATATAGTACTGATCTCTATTACATGCAGTAACACACTCCTAACCACTATTTGTGCCACTTATCTGTAAGTTACTTATCTATAGTATTTATACCAAGCATTTGGCTTCATTCTCTGCTTGTTTTAGTGATCTACGGTTGAGAATTAATTGTAAACATGCAACATACTTTTGGTAACACAATAACTGCGCCTTCTACGGGTTTAAAATCAGAAGAACTGTCAACTGTTGAGATTTAAAGGTACTGACCTGCCCTGGCTGGCACTCTTGGACTGGGTTGCATACTCCTCACTGACTGGTGAGATTATATCAAACTGGATAGGGGTGTCTGGAGCCACCAGAGAGTCCAGAGAGAGGGAGGAGAGAGCCGGAGACTCTGAGCCTGCGGAGCTCTGGCTGCTGCTCCGGCCAGCCCTGGGTCGCCCTTGCCTAGAACCATCAGTATCAAACCTTCATTAACTCCTAACTAAGGAATAGCAGTCTGGTCTAAATTGTGGACAAAACCATGTAAGTGTATGCAATGGAGCAGGGTAGATACTGACATGCTCGGTCTAAAACTCTCGTGCCGCTGTTGGAATGAAGGGGAAGGCGTCACGGCCTCCAGAGCGGACTGGTTGGCTCTGGCAGCAGTTTCCTATAAGTTAGGAGGAAGAGTTTCAATATGCAGCCTTTGAATAACACCTACAGAAAACTTTAATGCAAACAAATCAGAGAAACCGGCCAGTGGGTATCCCAGACTCACCTCAGGGTTCTCACTTAGGTATATTCTCTTTGAGATGTTGTTTATTGTTGAAATCCACTAAAAGAAAAGAGAATACAAAATGGTTTTGTAGTTATTTTTGCAGTCTTGTATAATAAAAAATAAGCATTTTATTTAAAAAATTACAGTTCCACTACCTCTTCACAATCCTTCCTGCTCTCTGCTTGCAAAATAGCAACCCTGTGGTGAAAATAAGAATTACAGCACTGAGTAAATACTGAATGGAGCTTTTGTACCCTAAGTGACTAGGAATGAGTCACTGCTCAGCACTTGAGCTCTGCAATGATGCCTGAATTGTTTATCCAGTTTGTAAGTCATTGTTAAAAATAACCTCCAGGAACTCTTCAGGTTCAGGGACAATAGGACTACAATCCATTAACATAATTCCCTGGGGTACAATGAGTTTAATGAATGTTCTTACATAAAGTTCTTACTCGAGATAACTTGAGGGCTGCCAGCAGCACTACATGAATGAGACTGGAGCTTTTGTAAATCCTTTTCAGGAGAAAACCAAACTGTATCAATTTTCTAAAATGTGACCCAAGAACTGATGTTAACAAACATACTTTTTGCCATCAAAAGAAGAGATCTGGAAGCAGAAGCGCCTGTCCTCACAGTCTACTGCCATGACGGAACAGTTGTCTATGTCCATGACCAGGCCTCCTGCGACGTCTCCTCGAGATTGGCTCATGAGGTTCCCTCCCTGGGTGAAGAAATACTGCCGGTCCCAGGTGGACGACACCAGCCCTGTTTTACTGAACAGATGACATAACAAACTCTGAACTGAGTACAGGATAATGCTCCTGCAGAACAGTAACAGGTGAGATCCTCATCTCTTTTATTGGAGCAATATAAAATTTTCTCACTGCTAAAGGTATAGATTTTAAGGAGCTAAAAATTCTGCTAAACAATTTTGTCAGTAAATATAATTTCAAATAGTTTTAATTAAACCATGTTTTATTCAATGCTATGCCCGTTAATTGTCAAATTTTGTCAACTGTCAGCTGAAGAAACACAGTCCTAAATGAAAATATATTAAGCACATTATAATCAATAAATACGAATAATTTTATAACATAACACTGGCAATATGTGCAGTCACGAAAGAAGTGACCCACCAAAATGCCCAAAAGTACATCTGGCTTTAGTTTAAAACAGAAGTAAATTCCTGAATGAGATTCTCAGATATTATTTTTTAAAGAGACGTTATTTTGGCTTTACTGGCTGGACATCTTACCAATTCTAATAACCCAAAAAAACTTCATATTTAGGAATTTTATCAGAGAAACTATGTCAGTCTAGCTCTTTGGGACACATACAGGTTGTCATAATGTCTATTTCAGCAGGAACAACCTGACCTGAAAGCACTGTAAAGCTTGTGTAAACCAACATTATAGTACTCGTACTTGCGAATATTGAGGTAGCCAGCTTTGCGGGTCAAATTGCGGTTGATGGGAATCTTGTTGGGGTCGGGGTCTGGCATATACAACAGGTCACTGGCCTGCTCTAGGTCCTGAATGGTCTGCTGCATAACGTCCACCTCACTGTCCATCTCCCTGCGAACACTAGAAACACATTTGTGCAAACATTTAAATACACTCTTGATACCCTCACATAAATGGCAAAGCTTCATTTTGCATAAAGTGCACCTCTTATCACCACTACTTGAGTCTCTAGTTAAATATTAAAAGCCATAAATGCTAATGACCTCATGCTGCCAGGAATTAAAGTCAACATCCAAAAGAGAACAAGCGTGTATTTAAAATAATCTGACATCATATGACATACAGTACTGTGCAAAAGTCTTAGGCTCCTGTGCAAACTGTTTAAAGCCATTTGTCTGAGCAGTAAGGGACTTTTTGCCAGCAAATACACAAGATAACATTAGAATAAATGCAAACAAACAGGTTTTAAATATAATTTTCTAAGGTATCTAAGACTTTTGCAAGGTACTGTACATTTACATTGACTTGCACAAATGAGCTGTGTCTAATTCTCTTAATATCCCCTAAAGAACTTCCAAACACTATGTAGCAGCAGGTAGACAGATAAGTACAAAAGACACTCAAGGTTAATACTACAACTAAACAATAACAGCACACCAGAAGTGTTACATACTACTATACGGAAAAAACTTAAAACCTACTTCTGTACACTGGTCCCAATGTTTGTGAGAAAGTCTTCCCATTGTTGTGTAAGGTTCTCTGACCCCAGCTTGAAGAAACTGATCTGAAAAAATTAAAGAAGGGCATGAAATACAACAAAGTACAACTAAGAACACGAGACATAACACAGAAATTAAGAAAGAGACGCTCTTAACTTTACCTGTGCCTGCATGTACCCCAGCAGTGGTTCCAACAGGGCAATCTTCTTCTTGTACTGTAGTGTATTAAGTGCTGAGAAGTAGTGCATCATGGTCTGGTGCTGCTTTTTCCTGGATGTATAGACATCCTCCATCACCTCACTCTTTACCTGTTGCACAGATAAGAATTGCATCAAGCTTCTCATAATACAACTGAGAAACACCTAGGACTCGCTCTGTAATTAACAGTAATTACCTGTAATTAAGTCTGAAATAACAATGCAGCGTCATGCAAAGCCATCAAGAAGCAGTCAGCGCACATCATTCACCATCAGAGTACAAAATACAACAATCTCTAGCATTATTATGTGTTTGATATACTTCCTTTTTATCTATACTTGATTCACTCTCACCACAAAAGTAATCAACCATAGCGCATATGGTGCTGAAAGTTTGCCTCTTTACCTTAACACTGGCATTATATGTACAAAAATGGACAAATTTGTACTACACTTTGCTAAAATCAGAAGACTGATTCTGAACTTCTGTCTGTTTTTATATAATAGCATGTCATACATAGGTCATTAAGTTAAACTAACTGTGGTTATTTTACAACTTGACGTGGTTTGAGGCGAGATGATTTAGCATGAAGTTTACACAATGCTAATCAGGGGGTTTCGAGTTTGGACATTCGACTACATTTGGGGTAAAGGTAAAACTGGGTAAATTTGATTTCTCATCAAACTATTGCTTTAAGCCATTTCCTCAGTCGCTGTTTGTTCGTCATAAAATCATATCAAGACTAATTTCCTGTCCCACATAAGGTGACAAGACTGAAGCCAACCAAATCTGTGCAACATATGCTCCACTAGCACCGGGCAAGCCAAGTCTCAGTATGTGCTTCATTAAATGAAGACAATCGCTGAGGT
Source organism: Brycinus macrolepidotus (assembly GCA_037974445.1). Classification (NCBI taxonomy): domain Eukaryota; kingdom Metazoa; phylum Chordata; class Actinopteri; order Characiformes; family Alestidae; genus Brycinus; species Brycinus macrolepidotus. Next base: position 8,413,585 of record JBBPCZ010000142.1, on the reverse strand, counting down.
CTATGATTAGGAGACATTAGGAGATCGCCTGAACCAGATCCAACAGAATTTTTTACAGGATACACTGGATTTCATAAGATTATGAGGCAAATGTTATTTGAAGGGGCCAAGAGCACCTCACCTTCTCATTTTCTTTCTTTTTAGAGAGCCGACTGTATCTGTTGATGGCCACGTCGTGATCTGCGACAATTAAAAAAACAAAAAACAAAAACAAGTGAGTGCTACTTCCATAAATGCTGCCCAAAGAGGGCCTACCAGTGTCTCTGAATAATTTAATGTGACTCTTACCATCACTGGATATCTGGAACACCTCCTTCAGAGTTAGGATTTCTACAGGAAAGAATAGAAGGACAAAGAGAATACCTTCATATAAAACTGCAAATTCAATATCTACACTGACCATTTTATTAGAAACCCCTTTTCAGTACATTCATTCAGTGGCCCCTATAATGAGTTGCAATAACTAGAGGTCCACTACAGTGTACAATTACAAATGGTAGCATATTGCTGCACAGCGTCCCCATTCATCATTGGTCATTTTCTGATTAGAATTTATTTGACCAGAATTTATTTGGGGGTTGGACCATTCTCGGCGCAGCAATGATACTGGCATGGTGTGTGGTGTTGGTAAAAGTATATCAGGCACAGCTGTACTGATTTTTTTTCAGTGTCAGTGTGTCATTGCTAGGCTTATAGTGGTCTGCCACAGCAGCTCTGTGGTCAGAAACTGACCAGTGATGCATGGCTAACACAAATTATTTATTAACCATGCCCCAGCAAGACCTCCCAGGTAGGTGTTTCTAATGAAAGGCCATGAGGTAGACCTGAGTTCAAGATAAGCTCCCTTACCTTTCAAGTCCCTCTCTTTGAACTGAGTGATGGGGAACATCATGGCGTCTGCTAGCTGAGTGGACAGGACTGCATGACAGGAGCTGAGCTGTGGAGGGAAAAAGAGGGAGAGGGATGATAAACAAGTCAGCAAAACATCAGAACACATTTGTAGAGGCAGGGGCTGGAGCTCTGGTCTCACCTCGTCGATGACTTTGGCAAACTGCTGCAAAGTCGAGCTCATGACTTCATCATCGCCACCCAGAGGGAAACGCTGCACAGGCGAGTGAGGCAGTGTTGAACATTAAAGGTAGTGAAATCAAAGCAAGCCTGGACCACATATACTGCTAAAACACTGACATTAATGTTAAATGTGGCTGCTAAGATCTCCCAGTGCTCACAAATGTGCACTGAAGGGCAACAAGAACACATTAAGACATTAAGAGACAGATTACCTGCTTCTCATATTCCTTCAGTAACTTGGAGGTCAGGTGTGTGGCAGCACTCAATTCATTCTGTAAAACATATGAGCTGCAATTTACAGTAAAGAAACTTCAGAAGTCTCTCAGGGCTTTACTGAACAGCGGTGGAGAATGAAGCTGCCTCACTAATGCTCGGCTGTCTCTTACCTGTGCATCATATATTCTCTGCATGGCCTGGAAGAGCTGATGGTAGTAGCTGGACATTATAGCTGTGTCCTCCTCAAACACACTAAGCAAAGAGCGTGTCTGGAAAGAGAAAAGAGAATATGAAATTAGTAAGGGTATAGCAATTGCAAAACAGTACTGGATATCTCTTAATTGCCACGAGTGTCTCAGAGTGTCTCTCATTTACCATCTTATGTGGAAACCACTGTAAATGATCAGAATTAGGCAGCTAAGTGCATCATAGCGTTCCTCTGTAACACATGTTTGGCAGCAACGCTGGCGTGTGATTTGAGAAGCTTTTCTTCTGATTAAGACTTTCTCCAATGGGAGAATTCCTGACTATGTATGTCTACCGTGTAAAAATGCACCAACTGGGCAAGATTTCCACACATAAAGCAGGTCCACATTAAACCTAAATTATAAAGCCTTTGATAAAACTGGAGTTACAGCGACTAGTGCTTACACACTACATGGACAAAAGTATTGGGACACACTTGTTTTTCTGGGTTTGGGCTAGGCCCCTTACTTCCAGTGAAGGACAATCTTAATGCTTCAACATACCAAGACATTTTGGTCAACGCCATGCCTCCAACTTTGAGGACATAGTTTGGGGAAGAACCTTTTCTATTTCAGCATGGCTGTGGTCCATAAAGACATGGCTGGATGAGTTCAGTGTGGAAGAACTTGACTGGCCCACTCAGAGCCCTGACCTCAACCCCATCCAACACCTTTGGTATGAACTGGAACGGAGACTGTGAACCAGGCCTTCTCATCCAACATCAGTGCCTGACCTCGCAATGTCACTCAAGTCCCTGTTGGTGTAATGGTTTGGCATCACAATACTTTTGTCTAAATAGTGTAAGTGCTCAGTAAAGTCCTGCAAGCTCTCAAAGAAGCTAGGTATAACCAAAAGTGTGTTATTTTTCTGGACACAGGCTATGTCACAGGCTACCTGATCTGTGTCCAGAGAATTGACCACTGTGCCCACTAAATACAGAGTCTTCTACTTCAGACAACTGGGAGTTTATGTCCATTTTTCTTAGCCAAGCCTATATAATTGCAGTAATGTGTAAGAAAGACATCGTTTAAGACAGAAAATATAGAAAATCAAATCTAAAAGTGTCTGTTTAGTTCCATATCTGGAAATGACCACCAAAGTGAAGACCACAACACTAGTCATACTGGTGAACCAAAAGAGGAAATAAAGCAAAAAAGGAGAAGCCTGGAAATTAGCATGTCAGGGAATGAAACCATGTCAAGAAGAAATTACAAAACTGCAGTTTAAAGCACTAAAAAGAGCTTAAATCCTGAATCGAGCTGTGTTTTGCTTGGGCAGGTTTAGCAGAAAATTAACAACAGACAGCTCTCTGCACCAAACGGGAGAAGTGGAAACAATATTTGAACACTTTTACAGCTTTTGGAGAAACAAAACAGACATAAGCACACATTTCTTGGCTAAAAAATCCTAATTTATTAGACATTGCAGTCTTCTGACCTAAGGGGACAGAGAGAGAGGCTAAGGAGTTAGCCTGCTGTGCATGTAAACATAGAGGGTGTGCAGGGATGTCAACAGCTTTTCCCAACGAATATCTGCCCAACACGGAAATTACTGACACTCTTTATAATCTTAACAGTCTATTTTGACTGTCAATGATGTCTGAAAGCATTTTGTTAACACAGAAAACCTGTAATCTTTAAAAAAAGACACGAATTTATTATCCAAAGGCAGACAGCTAGTCAGTTAGCAGCTAAGCTAACTTGTTTACCTGAGGACTGTCCTCCAGCGTCTCTTCTATGGGTAATTTGTCAATTCCTGGCATGGCTGGACGTTTAAATTCAGCCTAAAAATGAGAATGATGAGTTTACGACACGGCACAGCTGATAAGGTTTGTGGAAAATATCTTCAGTGGCTTTTTTCCCGTCAAAATCGACTCCCAGACGGACAAAACCCTCCCACAAACAGGCACATTCCGCCTCCTCTCTGCCTTTCATTGGGGCAGACCTGTGACGACGACTCACAGGATCAACATTTTAATAAAATAAAAGCCTTTTTTCACATTTCCTCAATGTAGAAATTTAGATAAAGAATGTCATCATCAAGACAAATTATAAAAATGCCAATCCTGGAATGGCAGAACTGTCTGTAGACCAGAGATGACAGCAGTAACCTCTAAACCATCTTCAGGTAAAAGTGGAGCTGGACAAAAGTATTGGGACATACCTGTTTTTCAGGGTTTGGGGCCAATCTTGATGCTTCAGCATACCAAGACATTGTGGACAACCCCATGTTTCCAACTTTGTGGACACAGTTTGGGGAAGAACCTTTTCTATTCCAGCATGACTGTGCTTCAGTGCACAAAGCAAGGTCCATAAAGACATGGTTGGATGAGTTCAGTGTAGAAGAACTTGACTGGCCCACACAGAGCCCTGACCTCAACCCCATCCAGCACCTTTGGGAT
>JBBPCZ010000142.1:8397732-8409551 GCA_037974445.1 Brycinus macrolepidotus | reverse complement strand
AGGCTTTCCACAAGATTTTGGAGTTTCTGTGGGAATTTGTGCCCATTCATTTTGTAGAGCATTTATGAGGTCAGGCAGTGATGTTGGACGAGAAGGCCTGGCTCGCAGTCTCTATTCCAGTTCATCCAGTGTTGGATGGGGTTGAGGTCAGGGCTCTGTGTTGGCCAGTCAAGTTCTTCCATCCAACCATGTCTTTATGGAGCTTGCTTTGTGCACTGGGGCACAGTCATGCTGGAAAATGTCTTGGTATGCTGAAGCTTTAAGATTGCCCTTCACTGGAAGTTAGGGGCCTAGCCCAAACCCTGAAAAACAGGTTTGTCCCAGTACTTTTGTCCATATAGTGTAGCTGACATGACTGTTGCAGGCCAAAAATTAAGTCTGTATTTATTAGCTTCTACACCACTGGCCATTCTAGTGGCCAGGGTTTTTTTTTTTTTGTCACAGGGGGTTTCCAATTTCTGTTAGACAAATTTGCTTAATATTGTGACAAAATTGTGAAAATACAAAAGGGATACAATAACACGAACTCAAACCAGCGAGGGATTCAGTGCTGTGCTACAGAACATTACAGTACATAACATGACAAAGAGCATATTATATGCTAGTTTTAGGCCGGAATGCTCACATTACAACATAAACCAGACACTGACACAACAGATGAGTAGATTTTTTATTAATTTGCCAAAGCTGCAAAATAAACCAGACTCAGTTATAGACATCCAGCTGAATACAAAACATTCGTACAGAGGTTTGTGTCATTCATTCAAACAATTTTCCACAAAAATCCTGATTTAATAGTAAATGTATGTCTATACATAGTGACGAACATTCTGATTAAAGGTGGTAGCTAGGCTATATCCATCACTCAGCCAAAGCAATCTCTCACTCGATTGTAAGAACAGTAGAACAGTTCGTTCGAGCACATCACTCAACTGCGATCATTTCTGCAGCCGTGTCACTTGGACTGACCTTGGCACTGCTGACCATAGAGGTCATACTCTTTGTATAAGATATATTCCTTCAGGCGGTTTGGAAGAGGCAGGAAACTCATGAAGACTGGAGCTCTGAGGCGCAGACGGCCCAAACAGTGCCTGATCTTCAGCCGGCAGAGGTGCTGCAAGCAGCGTGTGTTCTCTGAAAGATTTAAAGTGTAAAGTGTCCATTTGTCATACATGAACCCACCACAGCACACAGTGTGAACACTGGGAATTTCTTTCTCTGCATTTAACCCATTCACCCAGTGAAGCAGCGGGCAGCCAGGAACACAGCGCCCGGTGAGGAGTGTGTGGGGATGGTCTCTTGCTCAAGGGTACCTCAGAGGTGCCACTGGCAGTCCTGGGATCACAGGGGCAACTCTCTAACCACTAGGCCACCAGCTGAATATATATATGATATATATTCATAAGTATTTGGACAATGATGAGACTAAAATCACATTTCCCCTCACCCTAAATGTAGCTAATACACATTTGATCTCTGAAGGATGCCAGTTGGTTGTCATAAGCTTCCATTACTTGTAGCTACATTAGTCTCGCATGATACCAGTCACGTTTTTGCACACTGCAGGGGTTTTTGCCATTTATCCATTTCATAATCTGCAATTTTTTTATTCTTCTTAAGCATCGGAAAGTTGTTGAGTGAACAACTATAAATGAAAAAATGTAAAATAAATCAAGTTACCTTCACAGCATGGGAAGAATCTGTAACAGTGCAGGTCTGACAGCCTATTAACTGGTTGTGTGGTGATGCAGAGTCAAATTCTAGACTGTCCTTTAACTTTAAATGCACTCGTTCACTGTTTCAGCACTTAATAGCTCCTTAAATATCTAACACTTGTCTGGTGATCCATATTATAATTAGAATTTGAATTATATTAGGTGACATTTTTTAGGCCAGTAGTGATGAATTCAAAAAATGACATTTTCTGGCTATTAAAGGAACTCAGATGGTTAACATACTGTAAATTTATTTGTTAGGAAAGAATATTGAGTGTATTTTTAGTAAATATTAAGTGAGTAACATGCTAATGTAGCAAATCACAGTGCGTGCAAAACTTTTGACTGGTAGCTCTAGTGCAAAACTAAAGAAGCAGACACTAAACATCAAACATGTCTTTGCTGATTGACTACTTTTAGGTTAGGAGGAAATTTTGGATTCTTTTTGCCAAACTATTGAAGAATATTTTAGAATGTCAGTTATCAGTTAAAAATGATTTAAATAAAGTTATTACAGATATGTTGCTGGACAAAACCTACATGAACTGCTGCCCTTTTTATACTGTCTGAACATTTTAGGAGAACCTAAATACTCGACCCTGTTATCATAGTTCATATGTTCAGGCTGTAAGGTCTACTTACAGTGACTTAAAAATACCATAATAATACATTAACAACTTAAAGGTTAGAAAAATGAGAGTAGTTTTAAAGTAAACCTGTTCCAACACTCACCTTGAATTTTGCAGATTTCTGGCCACTGTTTCTGCTCCATCAGAGTTTTCTTCATTTTTGAACAAAACCTGACGTGGTCGACATAATCGAACATGATGTGCACCAGGTTTCCAGCGAGATGCTTCAGCCAGTAGACAGATATCACTTCACAGAACTGCAGGGTAAGAGCACATGAAAAAATAAGCAAGAATAAAACACATTTCAAATGACAGCATAAGAATCAAGAGTCCCTCAAAGGTGGTGATTTTCCCGCTTTGCAGAACCAGACTGTTTTTAAGGTTATTACTTGTTTAACTATTTGGACTTTGGGTCTGGAATTTGTAGTAGTATTATAAGTAGAACTATGAGTTTTTTGAGATATGGCAAATATGGAATATCACCATACTGCAAGGATTATTTTTTTTTTACTATACAGGCCATGGCACAAAAATGAACACATTTAAAAAATACAATCAAGTACTACAATTGCAATACTTTTTATACAGCATTGCATTGTGTAAATTTCATTGCACTTAATAAAATTAACCAGGAATATTGTGCTCTGTAATGAAACAGACCGTCGGTCAGAGTTCTGTAAATACTGACAATGTCTGCACTACACTCAGAAAAATATTCAACTATAAATATTGTGTTTTATCACAATAACAGTACATATTGTCATATTGCCCAGCTCTCAGTGAAATTATATTCAGAAAGGTTAGTTATTGTCATCACTGTGACTCGTGGTTGGGCTACCAAAAACTGAATGAATTGTATTTTTGGCTAGAAAAGCAGTTACGAACTGCTATTTGAGACAGTTTGCCTAAACAGTGTGGCATCTTTTTGTCCCACCTTAAATTATCAAAGGATACATAAATACAGAATATTACAAAAATATATATCTGTTTTGTTTGACTGATACAACAATATGAAATAAAATAAGATGTGTCCCTTATTGGTACAAATGTGTCTTCTATTATTAGCTTGTTTCAAATAATGTTAATATTTATAATATTACAAATAATATTATATTTCTTCTACCACCATCCTTTCATAATATAGGATTATAGTACCTTGCATGAAACCCTGGCACTGAAACCTTTGACCATGCAATGAGATGCAGTTAGATCAGTATTTTTGCCATTAAATGAGAAGTATGTCAGCAGTTTGATTTTTTTTTTTTCTTAGTTTATTTGTGTTACGTCACATCTCATTGGACAACTTGACTCTCACCGTGGTGTCCTTGATGACTGTTGGGGTCCAGCCTTCGTAGTCATCAGGAACGTGAGGTCTGTCCCCGTACGGACAGTCGAAGCAGCGCTGCATGTCGTAGCCGTAGTTGAAGAGCATCCTCAAGACGATCTCGTCCTTCAGAGCGTACTGCAGGGCGGAGGGGAAGTGTGTGGTGTTCACTCTGCAGTAGTAGTTGACGTTGGCGCCGTACCTCAGCAGGATGTCTATGAGCTCGTAGTTGCCCAGGCGCAGCGCCACCTGCAGGCACTTGACTGGGTCCTGGTTGGGCATGGCTCCGGCCTCCAGCAGTAACCTGGTGGAGCGCAGGTCCTCATTACACACAGCGAAGTACAGGGCAGACTTGCGCTGGTCGTCATAATTGCGACGGACCCAGGGGTGCAGCATGTAGTTGGGGTCATAACCGTCGTTCAGCAGCATTTCCAGGCACTGAAAGTGTCCCCCGGCGGCCGCAGAGTGAAGAGGGCTCATGCCGCTCTCGTCCACAGCATCCCAGGTGGTCTCAGGGATTAGTAAAGCCAAAGCTCTGGAGAGAGAAAAGACTTATTTAAATCTATGGAGTATGTACTTCTAAAAGCACTTGTTTCTGTCGGACGTTTTGGGGTCCCTGTCATATATGTCATGAAAAACCTCATACATTATTGTTTATTTGGAGCTCATTAAAACAAGCAGAGAGATTCTGATAAGTGCAGATTCTAAACTGTCAGTCAAGATCACAGTTTTTGAAATGTTATCTTTTGAATTTGATGAAAAATGATCATTGTTGTGCATACAGAAAAGTTTCATTTGTAATTTTGTAAAATCAAAACCAACAGAAAAAGTCATAAGCGTAAACCTTCCATTTGCAGAATGTAAACCTAAATGGAAATGCAACTAATAATGTGATTAACCTGTTTCGACACACATGAATCATTATGGAATGTGAATCAAACAAATAGCAATGCAACTACAACTCCTAAGTTGTAAGAGGCTGTGTAAACATTGGCCCCATTTATCAGGAGATCAACAAGTGTGATTTAGGCTGGGTGGGCGTTATTGACCGTCCCTTGTCACTCAGCATGATGCCAGACATCAAGAACATTTGTTAGCTGATGAATCAGAATTGGTATGTAATGTTCTTCAGAGCTGTTTGATGACTTTGTCTAATGAAAAGCTCAAAGGATTCACGCCCTCAGTGCTTGGTAGCACTGTGTAAAAGAGAAAGAACCAACCAGTGGGTGTGAATTGGCAGTGACTAAACTGGTAAAATGAATTAGGCAATTGAATATGTGACAGCATGAAGTGAAAAGATGAACACTCTTTGCTGAAGAACAGCAATCAGCAGACTGTGTATGAAATCTTACTTCACATGTCCGCGGTGGGCCACTCTGTGAATGGGCAGGTGGCCAGTGTGTTTGGGTATATTAGCGTCAGCTCCATACTCCAGGAGCAAAGAAATGACATCAGGATTCCCGGACGCAGATGCCTCAAAAAGGATAGTAGCACTGTCTTGAGCCTGTGACATCACGTCAGCCCCTGCAGGTCAAATGCGACTACTTTACATCCAACTTAATGAGTCTGAAACATAATAATTATGCTCTTAAAACAGTTCAAAAAAATCATTTCCATGTCTTCCTCTAGACATTAAAGACCCTATATTGTATGAGGGCTATTGTTAAAAAGTCAAAAAGCTTGTGAGATCCCCTTTTCAATTCCTAAATTGTTTTATCTTGTTTTATGGTCTGTTGCATCAGAATCAGAATCAGATTTATTGGCCAAATATGTTAACACACACAAGGAGCTTGGTCCTGGCCTTTGGTGTCTCTCTAGTACAGACAGTGTACATATTATTTACAGACAATACACAAAATACAAGTATTACATACATGATATAAAAGACAACAATACAGACAATGCACATATTATTTACAGATAATGCAGTCAATATACAAGCAACATACACATTATACAAAGACAACAATGCAGACAATGCGTGTATTATTTACAGACAATACAAACATTACAGTGTTTAGTAGTAGTTATAGCAGTGTGGTAACAGTAGGCCTCGAAACCCAATAGGCTGAAATTCCTTGAAACGGTTCCTTAAAGAAGTGTTTTGGGATTGTGATGAATAGAAAAGTTCTCTAAGGAAATATTTTCAGATTCTCAGAGAACTTCCCTACCTGAATGTTCTTTAAAGAGCTCAATCAGTGTGGTAAGCTGAGCCTCAAGCATATGGTAAATCACTCTTGTTCTCTGGATAGGAATGCCAAAATAGTTCATGCAAATTACAGCCTCACAGCTTCTGCATATGACCTGCACTCCTGGGTATCTCACATTTAAACTGTACAGTTCTTTTTTACAGCTTTTCTTTACGAGTCTGCTAGTTTTTGACCTTTTTGGAGAAGGGCCTTCACGATCTCCAAGTGTCCGGCTTGTGCGGCCAGGGCCAGTGGAGTGAGGCCGTAGGCACTTCTGGGGTCAGGATGAGCTCCTGACTTTAGCAGCAAGTTCACAATGTCAGTCAGACCCAGATGGGCGGCCTCGTGGAGCGCCGTTCTTCGGTTGGCCCCCTCTTGGTTCACACGGACATTGAAGAAGAGAAGGAGCTTCACCATGTCATAGTGGTTGCTTCTTATAGCTGTGGAAATGAAAAGACATGGTTCAAAACTGACAAAGAAAGTGGATCTCTTGCAGCAAGAAATGTAATTTGCACAGTTTTGCCCTCACACCACATGTAATTGATTAGGAAAGACATTTAAATTTGTTCTGGGTCTGTGAGGCTGTTGTAGTTAATGAGTAATGGAGGCTCATATTCCATGAATTAACAAATTACTAGCCTAATATACTGCTTGCCCATACTCTTGCTTCAAGCAATGTTCAAAGTCTGAATTTCGTGCAGACTTTTTAATGGATGTAGGCATTCCATTTGCATAATTATATGTAACAACCCAAAAATGGGACTTAGCCTAGAACTTTTTCATTTCTGTTGTATTCCTTCATCAATGGCTTTTTTTTAAGTTCAGTGGAGTCAACTTGACTCCATCAACTCCAGTGCCAGGAGTCAAAGTCGTGCATCTCTACTTTAAAGTGTAACTTGAAGTAGCTGCGTTACTGACCAGTGACGAGAGGTGTGTCCTCCTCAACATCCAGGCAGTCTGGACTGCTCCCATTGTCCAGAAGATAGCAGGCATTGTCCAGAAGACCCTTTTCTACAGCCAAGAAAAGGGGTGTCTTACCCTGTTGAGTCTTTCTGAACTTAGCGTCTGCTGGAGATGCTGTAAGTATGCAGACAGATCAGAAACTGTTAGATAGAAAAGGTAGCATTACTGCTGTTTAAGTTTGGAAACACCTGTCATGTTTTATACAATAAAACATATATAACATAGATACAACTATACATCAGAAGGTATTTTTCAATGTTTTAGACAATATTCAAATTGTTTTTTTTGGAGAACAGCACAGGGCGCAGTGGGGTTGTTCAGTTTTCTCTCCTGTTTAGTCATTGTTAATTCCCAAACACCGGCTAGATCTCCCCATCACATGTTGCCACGTTGGCAGGATGAAGGCTAGAACATGTTTCTTTCAAGTCACATGAAGCACCTAACACAACATCACTGGGCTGCTCAACACACCTGAGGAAGAAAAGTAACTGCCTGTTTTCTGTTACATCAACTAACAGATGCCTGCTTTGGTTAGCATCATAGCATTCACTCTGAAAGGAAAGTGAAGGCCATCCTACCCACCCAGAAAGAGGCCAGTTTTGTTGTCTTGGACTCCTGGCTATGGATGGCTTTGGGCCAGAGCTCAGACTCTCAGTGATAGGCCCAAAGCTTAGACAGATGCTTGGGTTTTCACCTTTATTTAAATACTAGGCATTCTGGATATTGGTTTTATTATTCATTCTCAATGTTATACAGCTTGTTCAGTTATTTTAGTACCATATACAACTCTGAATTTGTTTGGGACACTTTAAAAGAACTGAATGTACTAATTAGAAGGCCCGTCTGGGTACTATTGGTGTATTAAATGACTTGCGTCACTGCATGGTTGCATTGAATGGCTGTGGTCAAATATTTGAGCCAAATTGCCATATTGCAGGTAAGCAGAGATCAGTAAAAGAGCAGGTGATGTCACTCCAGACCTTTGAAAGTGATCTCAAGGATGTACTGGTTGTTCTGCATGGCGGCCTCATGTAAGGGAATATGGCCTGTATTGTCCTCCTCAGAGAAAGCGTCCTGGTGAACTGTGAGCTTATGGAGCGCAGCCTCATCACCTGACATTCAATCAGCAACACAAAACCACTCAGTGGAGCATGTAACATGAGCAATTACTGCAGAAAGACACTTTCTCCGAATGCTCTCACCTCGACTGATGGCACTGGAGATTTTGTCCCTTTCTGGACTAGTCCGTAATATCCTATGGACAAGCATTTAGTGCTTTTTTATGTAAACGGATAATAAATCATTCAATAATGGTATATAGTCTAGTGGCAAATAGACAGTTAAACTCTGTCACAAACAAAGCCTACCTGCATTTATCTTCTGAAAAGATGTCCTTGAACTCGACCTGTTTATTGTTTGGCAGAATGCTCTGCTCTATCATGTACTGGGTTGCCACGTCCTCATCAAAAACCTCTTCTGAAGGCTCAAAATCCATGGGGGGGTCTCTTGAATTTCAGCCTGTGGCAATCAATCAGTCTTAACAGAAAAACACAGACTTTGCTGTCAACAAAGAAATCACATGGCCACTCAACATGCATGCCATCCAACCTCAAGCCATGAGGTTCTGGATCTGCAGGCAGGTTGAAAATGAGTGTGAAATGGACATTGAATTGCATATGTGAATCTTGATCCATATGTACTTACTTTTATATTTTATATAGTACATTATAAATATACTTACTTAAATATACACAAACTGTAGTCATGTCCAGATTAAGAAACATAAACAAATGCTTGTATTTCTAATTATTTGTTAGCAATAATGGTCTATAGTTTCTAATATGAATTCACTAATAAGCAGGTCTGAGTGTTTTCTCTCAACTTGCTTAGCTCCATGAAGTAAACAAACATCCATGAAATACGACTTGAAGATGCACTTGAATGCTTTGCATGAGCCTTTGTTGGATAACACCCACAAATTAAAGAAGTACTCACCAACTGTCAACAATGGTGATCCCCAGTGACGATTGTTTATGTTAGTTTACCAAAAAAGCTCCACTGCTGTCATGACCGCTGTCACTGCATGGTTTGGGGGTTGACTCCTGAGCTGCATGTCAGGTTATTTATGTCACGGCCCTGCTATAAATATCTGATCATGAGACAGACCAAGGCCGCTCGCATGGTCCTGGCCCAGTGATCTCGTTTCCCAGAACGCCTCTTCAGAGTGGGCTCTTGCGGCAAAGAGGAATGATTAAGTTACACTGCATAAGTGCAAGGGCTTCACAGTTCACTCCACCATACGTTGCTATGCATGCAGGTTCCGCTGGTATTTAATCACTAGTTCCCATCCTCTTACAAATAATGATGCCAAAGGGTTCCCCAGAGGGATGCATTTGAGGAGCAGCCTTTGGTTCCTTAGAGAACCTCTCAGTGGATGGTGCTTTATAGAACTATTTGACATGCAAGTGGGGAGAAACCTTTAAAGAACCTCCACATAATGAAAATGTTTTAGACCCGCGCATCCAAGCCAAGAACCATTCAGGAACCTTGATTATTGAAAGTGTAGGTCAAGGTTTAAGGCCTGTTGCAATTTTCGCGTCACTGCTGGAGGAAAACTGACACAAGGATTCCTTTCCATGAGAAGATTATAAGAATCTAAGCTGGAAATCCCTTTCTTATGTATTTTAGGTGCATTAAAATGGCAGTAAGATCATTTGTTTCAATATAAAATGGCAAAAAAAGAAAACTATATAATACTATGTCCAACACTGTATTTAAGATAATATAAGATAAGCCTTTATTAGTCCCACGGGTGGGAAATTTGCATTGTTACAGCAGCAAGTGGACAGAACAAAAGAAGAAAGTAGGAGCAGCCTAACCAGTAGACTAAAAACTACACAATATAACAGTATAATATAAAAAGTACACAATGCAAATATTATATAAATACATAAATTTGTGTGTATGCACATGAAGATATACAGAAGATGGTTGGTTTATGAACACCAAGCAGCTGGGTGAAGGTCACCAAAAGTGGATGGAATAACGGATGGTTTGAGTTGATATAGCTGCTGGAGGCCGGCCTCGGGCTGTCAGAGTGCTCTCAGCTATCCTCAGGCGTCTCTGGGGAAAAGAACCTCTAGGCAGGGCATCGATGGACAGACCGTCAAAATGGCCTTTGAAAGACTGAAAAGCCTTAACCTCTGTATCTTCTGACCACTAGATGGCAACGTCAAATGTGTCGCAAGGCGAAAACGCTTTTGGCACCTGACTGAATGCTCTCAGATCTACTACAAACCTATGAAAGAGAACATTGACAGTAAAACTGAGAAGGTTTAGAATTTATATACGAGGCCTCCATGAAACCATGCCATTGTTAGATGGGTCTGTATTGTCTGAGGGAGGAGTTGCACAATCTCATTGTGTGAAGTAGGTTAATACCATCCATCTATTACTCCATGGTGAGGGGAGAAAAAGACAAAAATATGCAATCCAGCTGTTGGGAGATGATTGAATTATAGTTCAGGTCAAACTAGGTCATTGTTGGCCTCCAACCAGCTTGTATTACATTTCTCATCATTTTTTATCTTACCTCCCGTGTTCCTGCTCTAATCTGCTGCGAATCCTCTTACACTCCACCATTTCATTTGTCTTTTTGGACCATCCTGCACCTCTCTGGACGTTTCTTTACCAGTCATCTCAACTGAGCCTTCCATCCTGACATATAAAAACACATACACTATGCGGGCTATAACAACATAGACTATTTGGACAAAATTATTGGTTACACCTCTTAAGTATTGAATTTAGGTGCCACTTCCAGTGAAGGACAATCTTAATGCCTCAGCAGACCAAGACATTTTGGTCAACATCATGCTTCCAACTCTGTGGACCCAGTTTGGGGAAGAACCTTTTCTATTCCAGCATGACTGTGCCCCAGTGCACAAAGCAAGCTCCATAAAGACATGGCTGGATGAGTTCAGTGTAGAAGAACTTGACTGGCCGCACAGAGCCCTGACCTCAACCCCATCCAACACCTGGAACGGAGATTGTGAGCCTGGCCTTTTCGTCCATCGGTGCCTGACCTCATAAATGCTGTACAGAATGAATGGGCACAAACTCCCACAGAAACACTCCAAAATCTTGTGGAAAGCCTTCCAGGAAGAGTGGAAGCTGTTATAGCTGTAAAGGGGGACCAACTCTATATTAAAGTCTTTGTATTTGAGTGCAGTGTCATTAAAGTCCCCGTTGGTGTAATGGTCAGGCGTCCCCATACTTTTGTCCATATAGTGTATTATAAGTTCAATGGTAAAAAATCGCAGTGTTAAAGTCTGATCATCCAGACTGTGTGAGAGTTGTTTCCCACAAGCCATCAGATTCCTCAACACACTGCCTGCCCCCCACCCCCCCACACACACCTGAACTGTGAACTCAACTTTCCACCTTTGCACTTCACACATCACTTTTTTTTATAACACACACGCAGCTACATGCACAAAACACATCCATGTTACATTTGTACTTGAATACTGTCTCAGAATTTCTGTATTTTCATAGACTGATTGTATATCTATTTTGAACTGCTGCTGCAACATTTGGACAATTTTTGGATGTGAAAAATAACCCTTTGTATGTAATTGCACATTTTCTACTTCTTAGTTTAGAGTTTATTTCTATATATTATTTATATATGTGTATTCTATGTGTCTTTTTGTACTCTGGACCCACACATTCTCGTTTCACTATAAACATATACAGTACTGTGCAAAAATCTTAGGCACCTATGCAAATAGTTTAAAGCCATTTTTCAGCGTGTGATCATTATTGTGTCCTTCTGCTGGCAAAGTTAACATTAAAATAAATAAATGCAAACAAACAAAAAGTGGTAAAAAAAATATCAAGATCTGTTTAATTTGTAAAAATAGCTGATATTGTGTGAGCTGGTGAGGAGAACACAGGTTCGGTTCCAGATTCCTCCTCGGTTCCTCCAGCCGTTGTT
>JBBPCZ010000142.1:8386419-8397574 GCA_037974445.1 Brycinus macrolepidotus | reverse complement strand
AAAAGCAAGTACTTCAGTACTTTCACTTAAGTAAAAATTTGACTGTACGACTTTCACTTGTATTGGAGTAACATTTGCCCAGTGGTATCTGTACTTTCACTTAAGTACTGAATGTGAGTACTTTGTCCACCTCTGGTGGAAAGGCTTCCCATAGGAGTCAAGGCCGTTAGTGTTACTGCAGCAAAGGAGGACACAATTAATACATTTGATTTCAGAAGAAACGCTTGATAATCAGGTGTCTACATCTGCTGAGCAATGCTGTTCGGGTTCCCCAGACAAGCTTAGTCTTAAACTAGATTAAAAATGCTTTTAGCCTAAGCTTAGGCTTAATCCAGGTCTAGGAAACTGACCCATAGTGATCAATTCCGATCATTTCGTTGTATTACAAAACTGATATTGAAGTTATACTGAAGTAGGCACCTACAGAACTGCAGAGCAGCAGGTTTGGTAAATGGACTTTAACTCACTGCAGTGGATAGTGAGAGCAGCTGAGAAGGTTATTGGTCCGCCTCTACCTCCCCTGAAAGACATTTAATAAACCCGCTGCTATAACAGAGCCTAATGTATAATGAGTGGGAGCATTGTGAACTGTTCCCACTCATTATACAGACTCTTCTCTCTTCTACCAAACTGTATCAAAGCTTCTGCTCTGGTTCTTCAAGACTGTGGAACAGTTTCATACCATCAGAACTCTGAATGCACATAAATGTCTAGTCCCTGCCCGACCAACTATCATTCCAGTGTACTACCACACCTTATACTTTCTATAGTCCTCATATTACACTCTGGACTTTTTCTCTGTTTACTGCCACTACAGCCACACTCATGTCCTGTTATTTGATGAGCTTATAATTTACACTCACTCAGTGTGGTTTAATGCTGCTAACTGCCTCTTGTGCAATATTATACTTATGGTGCATGGTGCAAATCCTCACTGCACTATTTTGGACCCCACATCCTATTAATACCTCACTGCACTATGTTGCACCCCAACTCATCCTGTTAATACCTGTAAATATTGAACTATCTTTAAAATTTTATTTTATGTTATTTTTACTTACTTTCTACTTTTCTATTTCTTGTAATACTTCTCTACTTATCTATCTACTTGTGTTTATGTAAAGTTGGAGGGGAACATGAGACTCAAGAATTTCACTACGGGTAATGATGCTGCATTGTTATCTACACATGACAAACTTGAAACTTGAACATTATTAGTCACTCTGGAAGGTTTACATCCCATTCACACTATACTGTTACATCATAACTTGCGCGTTGAATGTTGCTATATGTGGCCCATGGAGAAACATTTCATCACACTATGTACACTATATGGACAAAAGTATTGGGACACCTGTTTTTCAGGGTTTGGGCTAGACCCCTTACTTCCAGTGAAGGGCCATCTTAATGCTTCAGCAGACCAAGACATTTTGGACAACGCCATGCTTCCAACTTTGTGGACAGTTTGGGGAAGAACCTTTTCTATTCCAGCATGACTGTGCCCCCAGTGCACAAAGCAAGGTCCATAAAGACATGGTGGGATGAGTTTGGCATGGAAAAACTTGACTGACCCGCACAGAGCCCTGACCTCAACCCCATCCAGCACTCCATCATCTTGTGGAAAGCCTTCCAAGAAGAGTGGAAGCTGTTATAGCTGCAAAGGGGGACCAACTCCACATTAAAGTCTGTGTTGGAATGCAATGTCATTAAAGTCCCTGTGGGTGGAATGGTCAGGCATCCCAATACTTTCGTCCATGTAGTGTATGTGTTCACAGATGCTGATAACAAAGTAACCTTGAACTAAGCCAGAATCAGGTCAGATGTTTAAAAACAGCAGTTGCTTTTACACTACATTACATTACAGACACTAAAGTCAGAAGTGTTTCTCTTTAGAGCTGTTAGCTGGCTTTGAATTGAAGTGTTTCTTCATGGTCTCAGACATCACAGCTTTGTGAATGTAATGATGCAGAGCTTTGGTTGCAACTGGATTAGGGAGTGATTAATTTAAGCTCTGTGGTGGTTTTAAGGCTTTGCTCATTTCAGTATTTTTCTATTTGTTTCTCTAACAAAATGTCTTTAGTGTTTCTCAGGTTTGAACCGTTACAGTGCACAGCTGTCCGTGCTTCATCTTATTATCCGTTATCAATTAGGTGAACTGTAAAGATACTGGAATTGGGACCCACTGCTTTTCTCAATACTCAGTAACTTCCATTAGGGAAATATGTAAACAACAAATAACAGAATGCAGTTTAGTTAAGAAAGATACTGCTTGCCATTAAGATTAGGTCACCTTAGAATGTGTTTCCATTATTCTGGCTGTTTTAGATTCAGGACCTACATGCTGAGAATGAATTCAGTCATATATTAATACAATGACACGGAGGTCAGTCTTGAGCCAATTTGTAAGGAAAACTTTATTCCACCCTATAAAAGGAACTCCAAAGGCATTTGAAATGTTTACAAAAAATGCTAAAATGGAATAGGACACTGCATGCATTCCATGCAGATAGGTTTGACTAAGCTAGGTTCTGCCATTTAATTTTTTTTTTTTACTTTAAAAAAAACTGGGGTACTTCCAGAGTATTTTACAAGTTTTACTATGCACTGTACTACCTACTTTAGCGTACATATGTGGTAACTGAGGACAGCTGATCAACAAGGCCAATGTCAAAAATAACCCAAGGATAACAAATGGCCTTTACCCATACAAGTTCTGGTGTCAAAATGACTGAAAACTGGCCAATGTGCAAGGAAAGGCTCGTCGTTGAACGTACATTAAAATGTATTACACCTTTTCTCTCCCCAGTTAAAGCAATTCATTTCTGATTCCACTGTTTCCATGAGGGAAACAAATACCATTAGCCAAATGAAGG
The DNA here is from genome assembly GCA_037974445.1 of Brycinus macrolepidotus. NCBI lineage: Eukaryota > Metazoa > Chordata > Actinopteri > Characiformes > Alestidae > Brycinus > Brycinus macrolepidotus. The sequence continues at coordinate 8,394,701 of JBBPCZ010000142.1, read as the reverse complement.
GTTGATTCCCTATAGCAGGGTTGTCCAAATCTGGTCCTGGAGGGCCAAAACGCAGAAGTAGGTCAACTTTGCTAAACCTGCAACTTGCAGACACATCAAACTGCAGTGGACTAAAGTAGCCCTGGTCTTGGAGACTCCCTGCCCTGAGCATGTGTGTTTTTCCTGCTCACAACACACTTGATCCAACTTATCAGCTCATTAATAAGCCTTTCCTTGGTTACACAGTTAAACATACAGGGCATAACAGCTCCAGGACAAGGGACACCTATACTGTAGACAGTTAATCTATGAGGCTTTTTCTGTTTATGAAATTCTCAGACAATTCTAACCACTAGGTCATTAAAAACAAGACAAAAGTTTGTGTATTTGAAAAACTTCCATTTATTGTGTAATGGGCATGTATTTATGACCTAGGTCTCTCCTTCTTGCCTTTGTAGAGGGCCAGCAGGGAAACGTTGGCCACCTTCACCACCTTGAAACGTACACCAGGGATATCACCGACGGCGTGGCCCTTACGACCAAATCCTGCCACAAGAACTTCATCGTTTTCCTGCAAGGTAAAGAAACACACAGTCAGGATGAAGGATTCATGAATTAGTCCATTACATTGAACAGCAGTACCACAAAAAACACAGCAGGTCACCAAAATTTGATAACTACCTCAATGAAATTCAGGCAACCGTCATTAGGTACGAAAGCGGTGATCTTCTTGCCGTTCTTGATCAGCTGGACCCTGACGCACTTCCTAATAGCAGAGTTGGGCTGTTTGGCTTCAACACCACTGTGAAGAGACATAGGAAGTGACCTAAGAGATTCAAATAACACACACAACTCACATTATCAGCATCAGAACTGCACTTACACTTTCTCAAGGACAATTCCCTTGGCGTGTGAAGCTCCTCCGAAGGGGTTAGCCTTCAGAGCGGTGCCCAAATTGGCCTTCTTGTACTGCTTGTCATGCCACTTCTGCTCACGGCGGTGGTCCCGCAGCTTCCTGGCGGTACGAAGTCCACGACACTTGCCTAAATAGACATAAAAGACAAATCTCTTAGGCAAACGTTACCCCAGGATGCTCGAGCTGGACCAGTGTCCAGCAGTTTCCCTGCTCAAGAACACCCACTGAAACTTTAAAATAAATCAGGTGTGAGTGGGAATATCATCAAAACTGTGCTGGATGACAGCCCTCCAGGACCAAAGTTAGGGATAGAAAAAGAACCTAAACATCTCGATACTATCATAGCTTTAATCAACTCTTCTCCAAGATCGGGATGTCCACTTAACCAAGGTACCATCAGAGGGAACCGCTTGGGTTACTTTTACTGGAGGACAAGTTCTTTCTTCCAGAGAGAAAGAAGGACACAACCTGTACACCTACACAGGGCTGTGCTATGTAGCCTCTGTACCAATATTGTTACAGTTTTTCAGCATCAGCAATATTACCAAAGTTTTCATTGAAAATCCATGACTATAACGTTGAGTATCTTCTACAAAGCAACTTTCATTCTACTGTGTGGACTTCAAAGATGTTATTCAGGACCTGATGGCTTCCTACAATGTGCACATAATCTCCTGAGAATTTTAGGTTGTTTCAAAATAACCGAAAACAAGTTATTTCTAAAAATTCTGCAAGACTATGTAGAGTTCAACAAAAATGGAATTAGTTGATTTAAAACAAAATATGCCAGGTTTGATTCTCTTGACACTGACTACCAATACCAACAGATTATTTGGAAATATTTTATTTTTAATTTTAATGACTCTTACCAACAGATTCTTACTTAGAAATATTTCGTTCCCGAAAAGCTTTTTTGTGTGAAATTGTAGATATTTAACCCTAAGTACAGCAAGAAAATCTTAATGTAAACGCCTTAAACTGGTTTAATATCTAAAATAAACAAGCTGTGATTAAGAGAACGACGTTAGCCAGAGATGCTATCCAAGCGAAGGCACTGTTGGCCTTTTCTTCAGTTTTAATACCAGAGCTCGGTCTACAAAAATAAAACGACCCTGGAATTAAAATCAACATACAAAACATATAAAATAGGAATTTTCCTGTTTGTATTCGCTAAATGTTCATTTTTCTGTTTTCTCTGGGAGGCGACGCTGCCTCCTAACATGGCGCTGCTGCTCTCCACGTTGTCATGAAGTGACAATTTACTAAAAAATAACCCAAAATGCGCTTCAGACACACACATTTAACGACACATACAAGCGAACAAGACTCTTAACTTCACCGACATATATTCTGTGTGTTTAAATTTGCCTAAAATTGCTATTTTAAGGAGTTTTTTTAAGCTCTGAGGCTCGTACCCATGCTGGAGGATCCGAGTCCGGGGAGGAAAGAACGAGACCAGCATGCTCTGCTCTAAAGGCTCCTCTCAAGACCCCATAGGTGTCCACAGAAACGCCCGGTCCCAGTCCCTTTAAACGGACTCTCTGTCAAAGAACTACGACATTTTATATCACCCAGATAATATCATACACATCTAACAACAAATCTAATGCTGAGATTTGTCTATCTACTGTTGGTGAAGTCGCGTTTGAACGTTTGTGGGCAAAATGAAAAAATTCGATCTTCATGTCATAAGCACAGCAAAAGTTGTGGAGTCAATGATGTGGAAATCGTATAAGCACATAAATTAAACCACAAAGTGTTATTTGAAATAAATATGTAAATATGAAGTACAGAATAGATCTACCATTAATGAACAAGAACAAAAACAGCAATAATAATAATAATAATATTAATAACAATAATAATCATCATCATCATCATCATCGTCATTATTATTATTGTTATGCTGCTTAAAGCCTACTGATGCCACCACTACTCCCTATACATGCACACTTTCCCTATTTATGACTTTAATTTTATTTACTTTCCTTTTAGCTTATCTATTTACTTTATATTGCTTTACTTTAAATGTCTGTTGGACATAAATGCTGAGTGACTTGTTTTATTCTCGTCCAACACATTTCATTGTAGGGTTGACCCTGTACTGACATACATAGGACAATAAATAAAAAAGTGAAGTGACCATTTGTCATAAGTAAACACACTACAGCACACAGTGTGAAATTCTTCCTGTGCATTTAATCCATTCACCAAGTGAAGCAGTGGACAGCCAGGAACACAGCGCCCGGGGAGCAGTGTGAGGGGATGGTACCTTGCACTAGCAGTCCTGGGATGTGAACCCACAACCTTCTAATTGCAGGGGCAACTCCCTAACCACTAGGCCACCGGCTGCCCCAAAACACACCGCTAAAGTAAACTAATGAACTAATTTAGGCTTGATGGGTTAAGAAGTAAACAAGAATATTGTACTTTGGGTGGAAACCTTCTTTGATTCTTTCTGTACTTTTCAAGGAAAAAAAATAATGTGTCATCATATCAGGCCCTTCTTCCGCTCTGCTGCAGGATGTTTCCCCCGCAGAGGTGGCATACTAATTAACCTCAGCTCCCGGGAGGAGGGTGCAGTGCAAATCTGGGTCACCGCCATGCTGAACAGCAGGTGAGTCTAAAAATACGTTGTCATTTATGGCTTTAAAATTCATTAACACATTCCTTTTGCTCATTTGATTGATTAATCAATCGAGTTCATTATAAGAGGAGAATGAGGAGTGGTAGTTATGTTGGTAGACTAATGTGCCCATGATCTACAAACATAACCACCACTAACCATAAACCCTAATCTCTAACCTTAAACCCCAAACCCTAAACCCTAACCCTAACCCTAAACTCTAACCCTGACCCTAATCCTAATCTTAAACCCTAAATCCTAACCCTAAACCCTAACCCTAAATCTACCCCTAAAATGTAAACTCTAACCCTAAAGCTAGCCCTAACCCTAAACCCTAAACTCCATTCCTAACCATAACCCTAACTCCAAGTCTAAACCCTAACCCTAAACCCTAAACCCTAAACTGTAACCCAAACCTAAACTCTAACCCTAACCCCTAATCCTGACCCTAAACCCTAAACCCTAACCCTAAAACTACCCCTAATCCTAAACCCTAAACCCCAATCCTAAACATAACCCTAACTCCTAGTCTAAACCCTAACCCCAACACTAAACCCTAAACCCTAGCCCTAACCCCTAACCCTAACCCTAAACATAACCCTAACCCTAACCAATCAGATTTCAATGTCCGCTATGTGGGCTTCAGTTTAGTCCAATGATGGCTAAAGATTAAGAATTAAGAAATGAAGAAAATTTAATTGGCCAATCAAACTACAAGGCAGAATATTGAATTAGCCAGTAAGATCACAGGATTGATAATTCATTGTAATGTGTGTTTATTTGCAATATACTTTTTTCTGTTTTATTTTTATCACCTTAGTTTAGCATCTCTCAAATTTAATTTAAAGGAGTCGAAAACTTTATTGCATAGTATTATGGGGCACATTTCATTACATGTTACACTCGTATAACTATGTATGTGACAAATAAAGAATCTTGAATCTTGAATGTTGATCAGTCAAAAATCTACCAGCCAATCAGAGAGCAGGACTGATAAAATCAGAGGGTGGGAGCCAATCAGGTGAGAAAATTCAAGCTGTCAATCATTTTGCAGGGCTGATTAATTAACCCGTCTGATTGCAGGACTGTCTGGAGCACATATAGCCAGGCTTCATTATTTATAAACCTGAAAAAGTCAGAAAAAAAGGAAATATTGTTCGTTATTCACAGGCTCGATGTCAGTGTGAGTGACGCCTCATCTACTACAGTCTGTGTGATTAAATTTTGGATGACATTCTTAGCTTGACATTTGTTGCCGAGGGCCCCATTTGACCAGGGTCCCGAGCAATCATAATCTTAATTCAGCGTCTGGGGCCCTTGGCTCTGCACAGCTTCAGCTTTTACCTGTCTCAGCAGAGCTGCTCCAGCTCGTGAAGATCTTAATATTAGCTGGAGAGCTGCATGGCTGTGCTGAGGCAGGGAGTTTTCTGACAGGAGGCCGCTCCCCAGGAGCAAGATTAAGAGACACTGCTGTAGACTGTGGTTTTCTTTTTTTTGTTAAATAAGTCTGTACGTTCCAGGCCTGCGCTCATTAAAAAGTAGCGGCTTCGTATTCTCTCACACTTTTGAAGGCATGACAGTAAACCTCGCTTAGCTAATTATTGTGGCGTTCCACATAAGAAAGTAGCCGAAAAGCAGTTTTTTAATAAACTGAATCAGACTTCCCATCACTAACAAAGTTCGATTCTTTGAAATGGACAGTTAGAAAGAATCAATTCGAACAAACCAAGTCGAAGTTACCGTCCTTAGCGAAGTTCAATTCTTTGAAACGGACAGTTCGGAAGAATCGATTCCGACAAACTGAATCAAACTTCCCATCATTAACGAGGTTCGATTCTTTGAAATGGACGATTGAAAAGAATTAATTCCGACAAACCGAGTTGAACTTCCCAGGATGAAACGGACCATGTAAATAATCGATTCCAATAAACCAAACTGAACTTCCCATCAGGAATGAATTTCGATTCCTTGAAACGGACAATTCAAAAGAATCAATTCCAATTTACTGAATCAATCTACCCATTATTAGCTAAGTTCGATTCCTTAAAACGGACAATTCAAAAGAATCAGTTCCAATTTACTGAATCAATCTACCCATTATTAGTTAAGTTCGACTCCTTGAAATAGACAATTCAAAACAATAGATTCTGACAAACCGAATCAAACTTCCTATCAATAACAAAGGTTGATTACTTGAAATGGACAGTTAGAAAGAATAGATTCCGACAAACCGAATCGAACTTTACATCATTAGCGAAATTTGATTTCTTGAAACGATTTAAATGAATTCAAAAGAAATAATCGATTCTGATAAACCCATCATTAGAGAAGTCTGATTCCTTGAAACGGACAGTTACACATAATCGATTCCGACAAACCAATTCGAATTTCCTAACATAGGCAAAGTTCGATTCTTTGAAATGGACAGTTACAAATAATCGATTCCGACAAACCAAATCGAAACGAAGTTCGATTACTTGTAACAGCCAGTTCAAAAGATCTAATTCCGACAAACCAAATCGAACTTCCCATCATTGGCAAAGTTCGATTCCTTGAAACGGGTGATTCAAAAGAATCGATTCCGACTAACTGACTCGAACATTCGTTTGGTTGAAACTGGCAGCTGGAGGGAATCGGTTCTGTGAACTGACACCTCTGTGTCAGCACGGTCCAGGAGAAAGGATGGGCGTGGTAATGCTCAACATCTGAGGGCTGATTGGCTGTCGCCACCTCAGTCAGCAGGGGGGCGGGGCCAGCAGTGTCCGTCTCCGGAGCGAGGACGGTCAGTCGGGGACTGTGGAGAGCGCGCGCGGACGCACACATGGCACCGCGGGGGCGCGCGATGGCTCTGGCTTTGTGTTCATTCATTCTCCTCCAGATCTTCCCTCCGTCTTTCCAGCGAGCTCCAGCCTTCCTCAGCAAGAGGTGAGCTTCTCATTTAAATAAAAATGAACTCCAGGAGGAGGTGTGCAGGCAGAGACACTGCTGAAACCCTGCTCCAGCATCCTAAAGCTGCAGAAAATTAACACACAACTAGTTTGTGTTAGGGGTTTTTTTGTGTCAGGGTGTGTGCTGCTGGTGTGTTGGGCTCCTTTGTGTGCAGGACTTGCCTGCTGGATCTGCAAGGGAGCCTCTGTCAGTGAAACCCAAGAGAAAAATCCATCGCTGGATGCTCTGGAGGCATCAGTTTACAGAGCCAATCCATAGCTGCTCCTTAAAATTAGCTTTCTGTGGCAGGTGGGAGCCTGTATTAATGTTTGGTGCACATGTAATCCAGTGTGTGTGTGTGTGTGTGTGTCTGTGTCTCTGTGTGTGTGTGATGATACTAGGCACAGAAGACAATAGACTGGTGAAGGTGGAGCAGGGAAACATGCCTTTAGTGCAAAGCTGATGCTGGGCATCACATCAGAACAGCTGTTTTTCTGTTTTCCTGTCTGTTTTTACAGTCCATATTGGTTTATTTGAGCTCCTCACATGAGGGAGCACCCAGTTGATGTAGGCCTGCACAGCTTTGTGAAGGCATGTTAAGGGAATCAGTACATATTTTGAATCTGAAACACACACACAGCATGTATAGAATGGCTTCTTTCAGGATGCAGTGCATTACTAACCTGCAGGCCATGCTGCAGCAACTTGGAGATGATTTATGGATGGACACAATGGATAACGGACATAATCCATAGCTGTTTAGAGCCGCACACACCATCAGACGACAAGCCGTGATCAACTTTTGATGGAAAATGGTCCATATGGTGATCAATTCAGATGTTTCGACAAGATGGCAGAATGTTGTTTTTCCCTCTATCCACCAGATGGTGTCTGAAGGGGAATTGAAAGTAAATTTATTTTGATTTGCAACACAAATCTCACAGTTAAAGCTGACCGACTGTCTCTGAGTGATTCAGATCTGGTCAGGCAGATTCATCCTCTGGTGACGGTGTGTGTGTGGAACAGGATTTTGTGAATGACAGCATGTGAGATCTTTTTTTTTAATACAGGTTTTTCTTGTATTTTTTAATACAAGTAAATGTGTAGATACAGATACATATTTACCATATGTTTAGATGAAAATGAGTACATAAAAAGAGGAAACGCACAGTAATGTACATTAAAATGAGCTAAAATCACCAGAAATTGTTCTTATCAGTGCCAGAACTGTCCATTCCAGCCCCTTAGGCCCTTATCTAAGTGTAGAAGTAGCACAGCTGTCTGCCGTCCAAGCATCATTTAAACTTTCATCGTTAGGAAATCAGATAAATCGAGAGTTCTACACACATTTTTTAGCCGTTTATCAGTAGTTAGCTGTTTATTCAGGGTTTTTTTCAGGTTCATCTTTGAGAGGAGTTAAGCAGCACTTATCTATATAAGCAGCAACATATTGAAGCCGTCAGCCTCTTTCAGTGGAAGCATCCAGAGATGATGTCGCTTTACAACATGTAGGCCATGGCAAGCTTTAATGCTGCATTAAGAGATTTTATTTGGTGAGGAGCCGAGGTGCCAGCACAACTTTAAAGATGCGAGCGCTAATCTCCTCCCATAGGCGCTCCTCCCTTCACGCACAGCGAGGTGAATAAAGCAGGCCCGGCCAGCGGATTCCATCGATTATATAATTGCTCCATCGCCAGCCCAACTGGCCCACATGTTCAGGTGCTGTGACGCAGGCAGATCCCTTAAGCCGTCGCTGGAGCAGAGAGAAGGAGGGATTTGTGGGGGGGGGGGGGGGGGGGGGGGGGGGGGGGGGGGGGGGGGGGGGGGGGGGGG
>JBBPCZ010000142.1:8374733-8386319 GCA_037974445.1 Brycinus macrolepidotus | reverse complement strand
GTTTAGGGGTTGTGGTGAAGGAAGAGACCTTGAGCCTTTGTTTGGGCAGAGGGAAGGGGGGGGTTTTTTCCCCCCCCCCCCCCCCCCCCCTTCCCTACTTTTATCAACATCCTCATCATTCCAAGTGTTTGAAAAACCCTGGGCTGTGTTTTGGGGATGCTCTTGTTGCCAAGTTTGGTTGCTGCATGGGGCTCAGATAAATGATTACTCACTGTCAGGCTAAATATAGTTGTGTAACAGTGGCATCTGCATGCAACAATAACGCAGAAGCCCCATCGCTCCTCCGCTTGCTGCTGAGATGTAACGGTCTTGCGCAGACGCCATTCATCCTCAAATCACAGCTGAATACTCATACGATAAGATGGTTCATTCATAATTCCAGTCACACCGCAGGGCCCGTTAAAGTCTGGCGGTATAAAAAGCATGTCGGGTTATTTGTTAAAACATGACGTAAAGGTCTTTCTTCAACGTACACAGTTGACTTGCGCTCCCAAGGACAAAAGGAATGCAATAGCTCAGGACATTAGAGGACTTCGCTCCGACATACTGACCCTCAGACACCTAATGCTCCCACTGGGCTCTGATTAGTTGAAACAGGGATATTTGAGTCCCAGTGCAGAAACATGCACACAGTTTGGGTTGGTCTCTGCTTACTAACTGTTCATAAGATGCCTAGGCTGGGGTTCTAGAGCTTGTTAGAAGTTCCAGCAAAGAGGAGGGAACAGCACCAGCACTGACCTCCATGAAAATAAACGGTTCATCAGAGCAAGAACCGTTCTTGGTGCTCTAAAGAGGTTCTTTTTCATGAATTGACCAATAAAAAACTCAAAATTACATTTTGTCACATGTAACGGTTTTCTCTTCCCCTGTAAAACTTCATTTCAAAGCAATCAAGCTAGTTTTGCTATGACACTCTGGTACAGAAAAGGTATCTACAGATACCATCAAGCTAAGAAACACTCTTAAAGGTTCCTGAACAGTTCTTGACTTGGATACCTAGGCTAGTTTTAGGAGAATGCTTTCTTTGGTATGGAACCTTAAGAACCATCCATCAAAAGACCCATCTTTAGAGCACCAAAAATGGTTCTTCCGAGTTCTTGCTCTGAAGATGAGTCTTTCAATGGATGTTATTTTAAGAACCAGTGTTGTAAAAAAAGGTTCCACATATTTAAAATGTTCTAACTGAAATGGTTAATGTGTAAACAAAGTGGTTCAGAGTGGTTTGATGGGAATTTCTCCATTGTAGAGAAACAGATAAGATAAGATAAGATAAGATAAACCTTTATTAGTCCCACAAGTGGGACATTTGCATTTGCAGAGTCATATTTGTTGTGGTGGTGATAGGAACCATACATTGTTGTATGAGAGGTTTTGGCATCAAACATATGTTTAAATCCATCCACGGCAGAGGGGTATATGCACTTTCAGGCAAAATTGTCCACAAAGAAAACATATTTTTTTGTTTTATTTGTAGGTTCACCGGTCCTTTTGGATCGGGAAGAAAATGTCTATATTTGAGTTGCTCTATATTAATTACTGTAAAGAAATCAGTCGGTAGGTTTCTCCACAATTAACCGCAATTTTGCATTATGTGGAACCTTTAATATAGTCTTCTTAACACTCGTACACTTACAGTAACGGTTTTCAAAGAACCATCCATTGAAAGAACCATCAATTGAAAGAACCAGAGCAAGAACTTAGTAGAATGATGTTTCTTTAAATGGATGGTTCTTATATTCAGGGGGCGTGTCCCCCCACTTTTAAAAATCATTCGTTTTGTCCCCTCTACTGATCCACCCAGCGCTGTTTCCATCACTTCACCATAAACAGGGTTGCCAACCGTTCCGTGAAATACAGAATTGTTCCGTATTTGAAAGATAAAAGACGTGTTCCGTATTAAACTGATACGGCCATGGCAGAAAAATTACAGATTAGTCCACTAATGAAGATTTGTATGAGGGAACCCCCCCCCCACAGAGTTTTCAAATGTCCTGCATATTTAAATGGTTCAGATGTAAGCAAAGTGGTTCAGAGTGATTTGATGGGAATTGCTCCATTGCATAGAAAGTCAGATTTGTAAACAGTGGTGGTGACAGGAACCAGACATTGTTGTACAAGAAGGTTTTGACATGAATCTTACATTTAAATCCATTCATGGTGGAGGGCTACATGCAAGACTGGGCATTTTAAGGTAAAATTGTTCCCAAAAGAAAACATATTTTTCCAGATTAACCAGTTCTTTATTTGTTGGTTCACTGTTCTTTTTATATATGAACTAAATGGCTATATTTGAGTTGTAGACACTGCAACCTCTGGGTTCTATCATCACTGTAAAGAAATCAGTCGGAGGGTTCCTATAATTATACATCAAGCCACTTGGAATGACCTTGTTTACATCAGGAATCTGCAGGAATTTTCAACTATTGGTGGAATGCATCATTGAATAATTGGTGGAATGCATCATTGGATAATTGGTGGAATGCATCATTGAATAATTGGTGGAATTCATCAATGAATAATTGGTGGAATGCATCATTGAACAATTGGTGGAATTCATCATTGTATAATTGGTGGAATTCATCATTGAATAATTGGTGGAATGCATCATTGAACAATTGGTGGAATTCATCATTGAACAATTGGTGGAATGCATTGAATAATTGGTGGAATGCATCATTGAACAATTGGTGGAATTCATCATTGAACAATTGGTGGAATGCATCATTGAATAATTGGTGGAATGCATCATTGGATAATTGGTGGAATGCATCATTGAACAATTGGTGGAATTCATCAATGAATAATTGGTGGAATGCATCATTGAACAATTGGTGGAATGCATCATTGAACAATTGGTGGAATTCATCATTGTATAGTTGGTGGAATTCATCATTGAATAATTGGTGGAATGCATCATTGAACAATTGGTGGAATTCATCATTGAACAATTGGTGGAATTCATCATTGAATAATTGGTGGAATGCATCATTGAATAATTGGTGGAATGCATCATTGAACAATTGGTGGAATTCATCATTGAACAATTGGTGGAATGCATCATCGAACAATTGGTGGAATTCATCATTGAACAATTGGTGGAATGCATCATCGAACAATTGGTGGAATGCATCATCGAACAATTGGTGGAATGCATCATTGTATTTACCAAATAAACAACAAAAGATAAGAGCTTCTGCCAAATGCTATCGATGTAAATCATGGCTGTAATGAAATCTGCCAAATTCTGCCAAACTCAATGTACATTCTGTCAATGTAAAGTGTAATGAAAGCTCCACCCTATTCAATCTGACAAGATTTCTGTTGGTCCATTTATTATGAAGTGTTCACACAGTGTAAATGGCAGAAGGCATTTTCAAAAGTTTAATCTGGCTGACAAAGTTTTGATATGATTGTCATGTCATATAGATGGAACCTCAATATTGAATACGTTAGTGTGACAGATGCAAAGTATTGGTCAGTCTGGGTCAGTGAACAGCTCACACACTGCTCCGATTCTCACAGGCTGGTCCACTGACACAGCAGGGCCGGTCCTTATCCTCCCGAGACAGGTGGTCACGTCTTAACCTGTGCCCTCCTCAGACCTCCTCGCTTTCCAGAGCTGGGCTTTGCTGCTTTATCCCACTGACCCTTAATCACGTCTTAGAAGGCCTCTCGGCTAAACTCTCCTTATCTGGCATTATGGTGGTGATTAGGATGTTTCGGCAGTTCGTCCTAGGATAATCCCAGACGCTGTTGTGAACAACAGAACAGCGGCGTGGAGGAATGTCCTGAATGAGGTGTTCATTTCTTCTGAATGTGCTGATATTTTCAGCCCCCTTTCTCGCTATCAGAGATGAATCTCTTTCAGATGCCGTGTTCTCTAATATTGAGCTAATGCAGAAATCCCATCTGCTTCTGCAGTCCTTGAAGACCGGATCAAAGCGGATGAAATGGATTTAGTCAAATGTGCCGTATACGAACATTATTATTATTTCTCTAATCCTTGAGAAAAACGGTTAAAGGACCTCAAACTAAGCATCTTTTAATAATATTTTTTTTTTCCCATTTCCACTTTACAGTTCAGATGACCCACCATCCCAAGACAGCCGAATAAGAGAAAGTGAGTTATTTCGATATACACTAGCTGTACTGGCTTTTTCCTTCTGATTCTGTTTTGGTTTGGTAGCATTTTAACAGTAGTAATGAACTTTATACACATTTTGTTTTGCGCATCGCATGTACTGTGTGTATGGATACAATAATGTGAATCGCTGTGACTGTTGTCATGTCCATTTGGTTCCATTTAAAGAAAAATACATGAAAATATCTGCAGGGATTGGCTGAGCCTTTGACAATTTCAAAATAACAAATTCCCACAGAAACTTGTGGAAAGCCTTCCAAGAAGAGTGGAAGCTGTTATAGCTGCAAAGGGGGATCAACTCCATATTAAAGTCTATGCATTTGAATGCAATGTCATTAAAGTCCCTGTTGGTGCAATGGTCAGGTGTCCCAATACTTTCGTCCATATAGTGTATGTTTAAATCTTGCTTGCCCTATCCATCAGACTCTAAAAAAGTGCGGAAAAATGATATTTTGCATGACATACAACTGTTAAATCATACGAATAGGACATATGTTACTCAACAGCCTTATTTCTCAGAGCTAACGTCATTAACTTGGATGAGGATGCCAACATTTTCTCATATTTCTCTTTTCATCCACAGATGGAGTGTCTGGCCAGAGCCAGAGTGGCTCGTATGGGGACGGCTCATTGTTCACAGCGGAGAAGCTGCTCAGACAGGCTCTGCAGGTGAGGTGTGGCTCGTTCTGCCAGCGCATCAGTGTGACCTTGGACTGGCGCTGGAGTGCAGCTTTTCCTCCAGACCAGATGAATCTAATCCCACACAGACGCGTCTATGGAAGACAGATTAGAGGAATCCAGACGTTTTTAATCAACAATTCCCTGTTCTGGGCTTTTGTCTGATGGACTTAAAAATACTGCTCCTTTAGGAAACACTGGGCTTGTGAAGAAACCACTGATTAATGGCCTACAGTGGCTCATATTTATCAAGCACCTCAGAGTAAAAACACTGATCTAAGGTCAGTTCTCATCAGTTTATGATTCTATTCTGTATAAAAGGCAGACCCCAGATCAGCATTCTGAGATGTTTGATAAAAATGAGCCTATGTGTGTGCAGAGACGATTCCTAATGCATGTATTATGTATGTAAATGCATTTGAATGTGTTTTTCTCCACAGCCTCATGACTGGCGGCCACAGTCTCCTCCTCGGAGCCGGAGAAAGTTGCTGCAGTCAGCAGGAATCATGCCCTACTCTCCTCTGAATGTAGCTTACAATGGCAAAACCTGCATTCTCTTTAGGGCCAGAAAGCTGGCCATCAGGTACAGAAACCACACTTTAGTGGACCTGACAGAGAGGGCTTTCGGCCCCGATGCCCTGGTGGACACCAAAGGCTCGTTCTGCAGTAAAGATAAGGCCACGTAAGTGAACCTGTGCTTCCTTTTCCAGCTTAAATGACCAGATACTAGAAAAAGGTCCCCGCTGACTATTTCACATTTGACTACGTGCTGGACAAGACCCTCCAGGACCACCCTTGGCTCTATATTTCGATGTCAAGACAAAGTCAAAGTCAAGTATAGAGAGAAGCTCAGGTTCCACAGTGTACATATAGTGCAACAGACATAAGACATTGTGAAACCAACAAAACAGTGCAAAAAAGAAGGATAACATAAGGTAAGGGGGAGATTTAACCTGTCCTGACTGTATGTACAGCTCACTGTGGGAATTGTATGTAAATATAAGTGAAATTAAATGTGCAGTGGTTAAAAAATGTGCAAAAAGTATGACCAGTATAGCCAGTGTAAACAGGATAACAGGATAAAACGGTGTGAAACAAGAATAAATAGCAGCTTGAGTATACATTCTTAAAGGTTTGTGCATTCTTAAAGAATTGTGCAAACAATATGACCAGTATGGACAATATAACCAGTATACACAGTATGACAGTATCACCAGGTATAAATAGCAGGTGTGTCATTGTGCCCAATAGCTAGCATTAATAATTTAAGGCTTACATCTTTATTCGTTTCTGAGATGTAGGAGCTTTCAAACGTGGGAGGCCTTTAGTATTTTCACATGCACCAACCTTCCTCTGATACTGATGCTCTGCTGCTGATAGCAGTTGTTCAGAAATTTGCAGTGGAAGTGCCAATAAAAAGTTTTTTATTAACAGTTTAGGTCCATTTGATTCTGACTGGAATACCAAGATGGCTAATGAATTATTTTTCCAGTTCCGTGAACCCTCACAGGGTTATAATCAGTCTGCCAGGTTATTAGGACTGATGCTATACTATTAAAATGCAGTTACGTAATTATAATGAAATAATAATGGAGTTATATAACATTACATTTAGGCCCATGTTTGCATTTTGTATTGAAAGGTTCAGCGCTGCTCTTCTCGTTGTTTTTCTATTTGTTTTGACATAAACAAATGACAGAAACATGGAAAAATCTTTTTTTTTTAGTAAATTCAGAAAAATAAATAAAATGAAAAACTGTGGCATGGATTGTACATTTAGATTTGTGGTTTTTTTTTATAGACTCAATCTACGTTTTGGAGATGTGGAGGACCTCCGAGGGCTTTCCATCAGGTCACAGTGCTACTTTATAATTTCTTTAGTGCTACTTCAATGCACGATGCACAGTTCTTCAGTGCTACTTTATAATTTAGAAGAGTGTTCTTCATGCTAAAGAAACCCTGTCGCTGCATTGTGTTCCTACAGACTGCAGATGTCCAGCACTTTCTACGAGTCAGCAGGACAGAACTGGTTCACTCTGGACAGCGTTCACATCCACTACAACTGGACTCACGAGGCCACGTTCAACGCGACTGACGTTTACGCGCCGTCCACCAACTCCTACCACTGCCAGCACGTCAGCAGCCTCCAGAAGTACGACACACTGCTGGTGCCCAGCTCCAATACTGACAACTCTGCAAACTGGCACATAACATTCACAGACTTCCAGGTAGGCACCAGCAATCACGAAGATGTGCTGACTTGGAGCCTCCATGAATATTAAATATCTGAGTATGTTCTGTTATATTAATATTGAAGTAGTTGGAATCTTGTGTTTTTAAAGAGGATCCCCTGCCACAGCATCTAGGATGCATGATGTAACACAGAATGTTCTTATATGTGGGTCACCCCACTGGGGACTGACGACTCCTAACAGGGAGATCTACAACGCATTGCTTACACTGAATGTAAGATTTGAACTAAACTTCGAAGCTTCAGTTTTACAGCTATGAACTCTAGATGATGTCTTTACTGTATGTTTGAAATACTTTGTTGGTATTATAGCATAGTTCTAGACACTGTCTTTGTCAAATTTGAAGAATTTGCTCAATATTCACAATAATATAATGTCATTAGGTTGGCCAAGTCTCACAACATGTTGGAAAATCCCGTTCAGCCTAATGAGAAATGGAAGAACACAACCTAAATGTAGGATGTTTAGATGTGGTTGGACAGTGTAGTGGATAATGGCGCATGTGTGAGCTCTGTTTCATCCCATCAGAAACTGAATCAGGAGTGAAGCTGCTGAAATGCAGCACATAGAACAGCTGCTATACAAACACTACTGCACTTACAACACATATGGAGTCATTTCTTGTTTTTTACACCGCTCACACCTGCAATAGTTCATAAAAGAATAGCAACCTGTGCATTTTACACACACACTGCCACAAATTGTACAAACAGTGAACAGAAAAACAGGGGAAAAGTGATCTCTTATGTTTTTTCCATGCCTGTATATTGATATATACATATTGACATAAATATAAATGTAAATATTACTTGTATTTGCAAGGTTTTTAGGGATAAACCTCATTGATAGTTCAGACGGAAAGCTCACCAGCCTCTGCTGTTTAAATGCTACTGGCTAAAACCTCTCGCGGCAACATATTGTTGTGCTTTTGTGCCAGAATGGTGGAAAGTTATATATGGGAATTAAAGATAAATGTTTGAGAAAAACCCATTGCAATAACTTTGGCTTTGCTACTATAGTTGGTAGTGTGGGCTATGACATTAACTTACCTAACTATCATCTTCTAAAAACCTTCATTTTATGCTAAAAAAAGAAATAGATTTGATTTGTCCTGACAACATGACCTTTCTCTATGCAGTTTCTCTGTGATTATCTCCAGTCTCTTCAGTGGCTTGCATTACTATAGCTGGGTAGTAACACTAACACCTTATATTTCCAAATGTACTACATTCTAAGGCTTATTATTCAGTAACTATATGGGAAACTGTGCAAACTGGTTGAGTTACAGGTGGAATTGAAGCCTGGACGGTGAGCCCTGGGTGTTAATGGGATTAACAGATTAAGTCAGACCACTTTCGGCTTAGCCCATCAATCAGATGTTTAACAAAAAAAGAACCTGCCCCTTTAGGCATAGTGCCATTGTTGGCTTGGCTAGTGCCCCTGTCTACAGGACCTTGTTTGGTTTGGTTGGGTTTTTGTGCCTTATTATCCACCCATTAAAGCACAAGACTACAGTGGTCGTTTAAACAGATTATGTGCCTTAGCTTTCTAGCTGTTGATACTCAGTAGCTCGGCAGACACATTTTGAGTTCAAATAATCAAAGCTTATTCACTCTGCGCTGTTAAGATGTTAAAGCACCAGTCAGCTTTTATTGTTTTCATAAAATCTCTGATGCGTCTCAGTAAAAACCGTTTTCTGCTTCATTTTAAGTCAAGTAGGGTTTATTGTCATGTCAGCCATAATCGCAGTACACAGTGAAACCAAACAACGTTCCTCCAGGACCACGGAGCAACACGAAGAACAAAAACAGAAACAACACAAGAAGGACAAAATACACAGAGAGCAAAGAGAGCGAGAAAGAGAGCGCAAGAAAAACACAAGAGCAACAGATAAGATAAGATAAGATAAGATAAACCTTTATTAGTCCCACAAGTGGGAAATTTGCATTGTCACGGCAGAAAGTGGACAGAACAAAGGTAAGAGCAGCGAAAATTAAAAACAACAGAATAAAAACTATACCAACAACACAGTATAAAAAGTACACTATACAAACAATCTGGAAATATAAATATGGATGAGTGTATGGAAAAATATATATGTATACGTAAACTTGGATAAGTATGTGTATATGTATGTACACAGAGTATTTATATGTACAGAGTGGATATATAAATATATGTAGGACACTGTGGATATATATATATGAACAGGCACGCAATGGAGTGACAGGCATTGACAAAAACAGTAATAATGCACCAGAAGAGTTGCACATTATAACTTACACATTTATAAATTGCACATTTCACCCAGTAACAATATTCCACTCCAAAAATTGCACACGTTGCCTCAGAAAATTACACTCTCTTCTAATAACAGCACAAGACAACATTTAGCGCAGTTGATGTTTGAGTGAATACGGCATTATGAGATAACTGTATTCTAGCAGCGGAGTCGTTAGGTGTGCAAAAATACAGAAGAGATCGACAGCAATAAATAATAACTAAGTTAATCCTTTATTAGTCCCACTGGTGGGAAATTTGCATTGTAATAATTGTGCAATATAATAGCAGCAGCAGGACAGAGAATGTGCGGGATATAATAAATACAGGGTGTTTACAGTGGCAGTTGGAGTGTAAGTTGTTGGTTTAAGGCAGAACAGTGTGTGAATGAATTGTGTTAAGAGAGGAAGAAGTTCAGTTCAGGGCTGCGTTTGTGTGTGTGTGGGTACAGTTTCCACATTCACATGCATTCTGTTTGTTGTGACTGAAACATAAAATTACGAAAGTCATTGCAGTCAGCTTAAATAATTGCGATCATATGATGATTGGACCCGGTTGAATAAGATTTTCTCCAGCGTTCTGTCCAGCCTTTCTCCACTAAACGCGAGGGAACGTGTTTGTGGACCGATCGCGGGTAGTTCAGTTATCAAACTGTCTTTATAAGAAGCACTGCTCCATTTCTCTCACCAGATCCAAGCGTTCAACGTCCAGTCCGGCAAGTTTGGGTCGGCCAGCGACTGCGCCACTTTCTTCACCCCGGCCATCCTGATGGGCCTCATCACCTCGCTCATCCTGCTGCTGGTGCTGGCCTACGCTCTGCACATGGTGGTGCACCTCAAGCACATCGACCGCTACGAAGAGCACAAGACCACCGTGTACTTCCCACGCAACACGGAAGTGGAATGCACAGATAAGAACAACCTGTAGACCTCCAGGATCCCCCTGAGGACCTCCGAGCAGAGAGACAGGCAGTTTGGCTCTGAAGGCCGCTCGGTGAATGCCGGCGGCAGACTGGAAGCACTTTCTTCAGAGCTCTCCGGCTCTGACTGCGCTACTACACTCGCGGGACTGTGGTAGGACAGTGAGAGTCCAAAGCAGATTCCTGTGGGATTTTTACGAGCTCCGCTGCGTCACAGCGGATTCCGAAACACCGAGATACATCTCCGCCAGCATTAAAAATCTTAGATGGGGAAAGGCATCTTTGCGCAATGAGTGTCTGAGGGACGAACTGTAGATGTTTGTCTTTTTGTTTTTTGAATAAAATTCAGATTAACACAATATTCAGTGTACCTTAAATTTGCATCGTCTGTCTTAGCATATAACTCTCTGGTGAAGACCAGGCTAATTTAGACATGGGCGCTTCATTACACTTACAAACTGTGTATAAACCATTACGACTTAATTGAGCTACAATAAATTTTAAGTCGTCGTCATGTGTTAGACACACAAAATATGGAACTACTATGCCTAAATCTTGAAACTTCCTGGTGATTTTTTTTTTTCTTTTAAAGAAAACTCCTATCTGTGAATATATCTCTATAGAAGGTAATGGTTTCTATGCAGTATGTAACAGAACCCAAAGTGGCACCAAATACCAAATCTTCCCCTCGAGGATTCGCTGAGGATGAAGTAGGCTTTACTGAGAGATGTGTTTTTAAATGGTTGTGTTTATTGCGTTTTTTTGTGTAAACTGTACGTTTACTCCGGTTTTGTAATTTCTTATTTTATTTTTTATTCTTCTTACGTGTACGCTTTTAAGCTGAGCCTTGGACAGTGGGGTGGATATCGGTGGATTTTACCTACGACCATTGAAGCACAACAGAAAGCAACATGGAGTTGTAACATACAGCATGCCAGTGGCTACAACCATTTCAATACCACAGTCTGGTGGTTAGCATTGTATGATGTATACTAATAATAATCATTATATTCTAAATGAGGGAGAAAAAAATATATACTGTTTTCATTTACACATGTATGAAATGGGCAATGGTGTGTTGATGTTAAATGATTCTTGTCCCCTCTGTTTCTGTTGAGTTCAATAAAACCAGCAGCACATTCAGGCGAGCTGTCAGTCCTGCTTGGGTGTTATTAACATTTGTTGGGTTTGTGTACTAAAGGTTTAGTGTGGGCAAACTGATACACCATATGGACAAAAGTATTGGGACACCTGACCATTACATCAACACTGACTTTAATGATATTGCATTCAAATCCATAGACTTTAAAATGGAG
>JBBPCZ010000142.1:8355058-8367723 GCA_037974445.1 Brycinus macrolepidotus | reverse complement strand
GGTCAGCAACAATCATCTTGGCAGATGTCCGGGGCTCCTTGCTGACATCTCTGACTATTTTCCTCTCCAGAGTTCTTGAAATTTTGCGCTTACGGCCATGGCCAGGTTTGTTTCTTACAGAATTTGTCTCCTTGTACTTGGCAATGATGCAACGTACAGCAGTTCTAGACACTGTGAATCGCTTGGAAATGGCAGTGTAGCCTTCCCCCTTATCATGAGCCTCGACTATCTTCTTCTGAGCTCCAGACTGATTTCCTTTGTCTTTGGCGTGGTGAGTAATGGTAGTCCCTCTCATGTGTTCAAGTGCCCTGTTCCTTGGAGTCTTTTTATGCTGATTGAATGTTTTTAGGAATTCAGTTGACTGCACAGGTGTGGTTTCAGAGCTGATTGGTTAATTACTGTAGGTGTGTTTTGAAAGCAAACATTCACATGGGGCTAATATTTTTGAACACCCCATTTTTTTTTTTACTATATTTGATATAAAGCAAGCCTAAGAATGTATTTTATATTACAAAATGTACCAAAAGCTACTAAATAGCTCTGGTGAATGTTTGATTATATCAAGTTTCATCGATGCTGCAAATATTGGGAAGAAGTTTAGAAAAATGTTCCATAATTCCTCGGGGGCTAATAATTTTGGCCTCAACTGTATGTGATGTGATTGCCTTTAGAGTAGGTGCGGCATTCAGTGAACAAACTAAATGTATTTAATCAAGTGTGCAGATTTTAATAAAGCTTTAAAAGGTGTGGGATGATGAGGCGGATATTTGAAAATATGATGTAATCAAAACATTGGTTACAAATTGGAATGGGATATTTTGCCCAAATGAATCAGCCCTATTACGTACTACATCAAACTCTTGCATCAAAACAGTGAGAAACTTGTTTTCCATGAGCCCATTTTCTATGATCTGAGCCTTTTTAAATCCGGCAACATATCTGTTTACTATTAGTATGCAAAATGGAGATGACTGGTGCGGTTTTTGTGCTCTCCCATCCTCGTTTGGATGTAAAAATAGCTCTTCTGTGCGTAGTTTCTTCTCGTTTAATTATCACCTTGAAGTGACAGAGGCGCATGTCTCCTCCGAGCTTCCATCGGTGGGCTAGTGTTGCCACATTTAGTGTTTGGTCTTATGTAAAGTCTGCTGTAGAAGTTTATGGGTCTGTGTCGTGCCTGTCAGTTGTGTCAATATTGTTTTGGGGTTTTTTTTTTTGTTTTTTTTTTCCCCCCCCCCTCCTTTCCCCCTCTCATCTGAAGTGTTGGTGCACTGTCTCAACTGATTGCCAAGAAAACCATCTATTTTGGATAAAATAATTGTATTCACACATTTCCCAGGCGCACCGACACCCTGAGATTAAGTGTTGACGTAGCCAGTAAGGTTTTCTGTGCTGTTAGATATTCCATCCTTTTACAGACAGAGACGGAAAAGACTGGTGGCTCTTTGAGGTCTCTCTTGGAATGGTAATGCAGTCTATGGGGACAGGATGTGGGGGCGAATCTCTGCAAAAAAAGACTTGCCCCCCCCCACCCCCCCCCCACACACACACACACCCCCAGAGCGAGAGTGTGTAATCACATGACGCAGCAACAGTGGCTGTGCTTGCAGGTGCTCTGCTTGTGATAGTGATGGAGCATATCTAATGAATGTGCAGGGCAGCGATAAACTTGGTCCAACGGACCATTGACCTTTTGTAACCTGCATCCACTCACCGCCTCCTATTAACGTATGTGTAATTACATTCATGCAGGGTAGATTTCTTGCTGCTTCCACAGTGCGCTAACCGGGATATGGACTTTTATTTGCTTTGTACCGTGGTAATCCTTCCTGTGTTCCAGAAAATACAGTCAATATTTAATGATCATTTAATGCAACATATTAGAGGTGCAGCTAACAATTGTCAGTGATCAGTCTCCATTTAATACCTGACTCAAAGTTTAGATCAAACTATCAGACCTCTGCCTGGATTTTTAATGTTTTCTTTTGAATTTGTTTTTGTAATTTATTTAATGGAGTCTATATTCGGTTTCTTACTTACTACAGTGGTTCCTGGTTATTAGGTGGAATGTTAGTTTATATTTGATAACTAACAGGCTCTGTCTAGAGACTCTACCCAGACGTTTGTATTAGTTAGACTTTGGAACCCACATCCTTTGCTGTGATTTTATCTTTCTAAATGTTAGTGAAAGTGCTTACTCACTTTTTACTGTTTTACCCATAAAATCGAGTTTTGTTACATAAACATGACTCTTTCTCCTCCTGTCAGCTCAGGACAGTGGTGGGTGTGCACAGTGGCAATATCACCCCTGTAGCTTGTTTGATTGTTGAAATCGGGGGTGTTAAAGCACACCCCATGTTACATCCCTCTCCTGTCTCCCCTACTAATACTAATAAAGTGGCTGTCATTCAGTCGGTTTTGGTTTTGCAGAGGGGAAAAAGCTATCAGCCCTTTTAAACAGGACAAATGGAGCATTACAGTACTGTCATAGATCACTCTGTCTAAATGGGATTTAATCATGCTTTGTGACTCTTCTGATCGAGTCCCGTCATCGAGGTAGCCATTTAGTGAATGAGGCCGATTAAACATTTAGGTCATGCTGTTCTCTCAAACTCAGTAATTTAACTAAAGACATTTTGAAAATCAAGTGTATACATACTTTTATGTTGATAACATGACGTCAGAGAATTGTTTCAGCTCTTGAAGATATTAAATGTGTTTTTTTTCAGTGAACTCTGATTATATCTGCCAAGATTAGGCTGTTTTTATTCAGGGCAGTTGGAAATGAGAAATTAATTGCTTTTGGTCAGATCATAATATTTTGTCCAGTTATTGCTTTGAAGAGGTCAGTTGATGTGGTGATTAGACCACAATTAAAATTGGCCCTAACTACAGTAGCTGTTGATGTTAAGTGTTTTAGAGTAGACAGAAAAAGGCTGCTTGTTGCAGTAGGTCCACAAACGAATGAGCTGCTGGGAATAATTAAGGCAAAAATCATTAAATGACTCAGTTTTCAATATCATAAATCCATGCTTTCTTTGCCAGGCAGAGGAAAGGCCTTACTCACAGAGGTCTGTTATTGATGAGTGTACACAAAGGGTCAGGTATGTGCAGTGTCTGAGATCTCAGCATTTGAATTAGGTGCTGTCTCGTATTGACTAAATGTCATTTTTCTCAGTTATATTAGGTCTACTTGTCATATTGTTCACTGCAGTTAGCATTAGTCACTGATGGCTGTTTTGTTCATTTCTCTTGATTACTTTTTTGTACCAATCAAACCTTTCGAGTGTTACCCTCAAAGAACACCAAACACATATTTTTTTCCCCCAACTCTTTTGGAAGGACTGCAATAACTAGGACAGTATAATACGCAATTCCTGTGCATTAAATATTATGTCATGTTGTAGCCGTGGCGTTTTATGCCTGGTATTCATTGTACATTCTAGATGGCTTCACACGCACCATCGTACGTCTACACGCCTTCACACGCACCGTCGTACGTCTACGCGCACTTTGTACCCAAATTTATTAGCTCCATGTCGCACAGTGTGATTTGTAATGATTTTATAGGATTTCTGAAATCGCAGTCAGTAGAAGGGGTAAGAGACTGTTAGTTTGTCACCATAATTTGTGCAGTGCCTTTTAGCCTAAAAGTAAAGACTGCAAGCATATTTGTTCCATGCAATGTCTATATGTGCCACTGAGTACCACCCTGAGTCCTTGCAGATGCTGTCACAGGCTTGGAGTTTGCTCTGTAACCATGGGGACCGAGAGGGGAAAAGAAAGAGCTTCACACCAGATGCTTGAGCTAGTGGTATTGATGACGGCATTTATCTGAATCAGCGCAGTGTTATTTGATTCTTGCATGTCGGCTTGGGTGAATGAAAACTGATCTGTTGTGGTTCTGAATGAGAGGAGTGTTTTTGGGGGGGGGCATTGCATAATGGTACTACCAGAATTAAAGAAAGTGCTCGTGCCGTGGGTGTTCTAGTGCCATGGGTTTAGGATATTCAAAATCTTTGTAAGATACTGTTGCGGTGCTAGTGTGTGAACTAAAAAAATAAGGTTGATTGATTCAGGCTCTTTCACTTGCGCACTGTAGTTGTTGTGTATTGGATGACATTCCTGTTCGTGGTGGAAGATGAGTAGAAACTCTGGTTTCTCTTCAGGGGTGGTGCTGTAGACCACAGGTTTAGTAATACTGTGTGTGATTAGGTCTGCAGTGATCACTGACACTAGCATGGCAACCCCAGTGGTAGACACGTGACCACCATAACTGTTTCAATTTTTACAATATTTTTATTATTTATTTATTTATTTTAATATTCTTTACCATAAACACACCGCGTTGAACACATTTTACATCAGAAAGTCCAACCCTGACATTTCTAAACTGATCTGCTGGTACTTAGTGTGCTATTTTGCTTTTGTTAATCAGTCTAGGACTGTCAGTCAGTTATATCAGTGACTGAGTGATATGTTGATTGTTTTCACTATTGAATGAACAGATATGTAGTTTATAATGTTTCACTTCATATTTAAAATTTTGAACTACAGCTGTATACACCAGACACAAATGCAAATTGAGTCCTAATATTACCCATTTGTGGAGAATCTGCTGAACTATCTTATTTTTTTTGCTGTTTGCCATAAGCCGCATGTCACAAAATGTGAACAAAATACTCCCATAGCATCTGTAGCTCTCATGGCGAGGGGATGGAAGTGCTTCATACACGATCTGCTTTGCGGGCGTTCCACTTTGTGAAATACTGTGTATCACACTGATTTATGCTGTTTAGTCATAATCCATTCACAGCATCCAATAGGTTAACGTCAGTTATAGAGAGAGAGGCCTATTTTTTCTTAATACTGGGGTTTTTAAATCTTCAAAAGTGATAATTGCTCGGAATGGTATTTAAAATGTGCCCATAATACAATTCATGAGCTAAATGTTTAAATCTAATTAAATTGTGTATATTATTTTTTATTATCTATATTAGAAATGCCCTGAAATTTTGGCCGCTGTCATTTTGTGTGGTACTGGTTCAAAAGCTACATTGTTTACTTATTTATTTTTAGCTTAAAATAGAAAAAAAATATCACCCCCAAGTTTCGATGGCAATAAAAGGAAACAGTTAAAACACTTAGTTTCTTTCACTTTCTTGGCTGATTAGCACAAACGTGCTCAAACTGGTTAGGAAGACTTAAAAAAAAAAAAAAAAAAAAAAAAAATGCAGTTATTTCATGGTTTCTACATGTAACATTAGACGAGCAATCTGTAATCACCACTGAATGACAAAGGACCTCTGCATTACAGGTTTAACTCCACTTAAATATGATGTTTTAAAATTGTTTAAAATTAAATGTTTAAATTAATTAAACTATTGATTAATTAATGAAATTGTTATTAAACAATCATTCTCTGTTGTCAAGGACATGTGCTTCACATACTTCGATTAAATTTTGTGCCTTTATTTTTATATTTGTCAACTGAGTTTTGTCCTGTTGGCATTTAAGTTTACGGCATTTAGCAGATGCTCTAATCTAGAGCGATGTACATTAGTGCATCGCTGTTTAAAGCAGATTTTTTATTTTTATTAAGGGACAAGTGAAGCTCTGCCTTGGATGTCTTGATATTGTTTCCTGCCTGTGCTTCAGGTATAGCCACAGAAGTGTTTTTTGTGTGATGGTGTTTGTCATCCCTAACCATTTTTTTCTTCTCTTTCCTTTGCAGTTTTATCTACAGGACACAAAGAGCAGCAACGGCACCTTTATAAACAGCCAGCGCTTGAGCCGAGGGTCTGAGGAAAGCCCCCCATGTGAGGTGCTCTCTGGTGACATCATCCAGTTTGGAGTGGATGTGACTGAGAACACCCGCAAAGGTGAGGGTCATGTTTATATTGTCATTCACAGTGGTTTTAAGGGTGTGTATGAAGCCCAGCGGTTCATTTGCCTCACTATTTTCTGCAGGTCATGAGAAAATAAGGAGTGTTCCTGTCATGATATAAGTGGCCAAAATTAATTGGACTTTGGTGTTCCTGGGGCATTGTTAAAATGTTTAAGAAAAGGTACTATGATAAAGAAACATTTTCACCGCAGATATGGGCCAGCTGGTGGCCTGGTGGTTAGGGAATTGCCCCTGTGATTGGAAGGTTGTGAGTTTGAATCCCAGGACTGCCAATGGCACCACTGAGGTACCTTTGAGCAAGATACCGTCTCCACACACTGCTCCCCAGATGCTGCATTTCTGAGTGCCCACTGCTTCACTTGCTGAATAAGTTAAATCCAGAGAAAGAATTTCACACTGTTCACACTGTGTGCTGTGCTGTCGTGTGTTCATGTGTGACAAATGGACACTTTACGTATGTTTTGTATGTAATTTTATGAAACTTCTGTTTTCTTTATTCCTCTAAAAAGGCAAATATAGGTTAAATAAATGAAACACCTCAGTATAACTATTCACTGTTAGCTGTGAACTTTTTATTTAATTTTTAGAATTTCAGAAAGTAGCACTGGGTTTTATACCAAGGTTTATAATAAAACCTACTAGGATTACAACCTGTATGTTTGGCTATTTATTTTTTTTCTCTCAAAATGGTACTGCCTGTCTAAGGAGGAACATCAGAATCAGAAAACCTTATTGATCCCTTAGGAGATTGCTTATGTAATGACTGCAAAGACACACAGAGATAAGAACAATATAAAAAATGAAGTCTAACTAAAATCTGTAGAAAACCTCAATATGAAAATCCGCTCTGCTGTATATAGAAATGCAGGGTATAAATGCTATAAATAAGTAACACAGTTACTTGAAATCCACCGACACAAATGGTAGTTTGGAGTAAGTTATTGCACTAATATTAAGAAATAAAAAGTAATTTTGAGAAGTAGTGATATTGCACATGAAGACTATCGCACATAACTGTTGCACTAACATCACGTTTTTGAAAATTTTGTTTTTAGTGGTAGGATGTTGAAATGTTTCAGATGTCTTTCTGGCTGCTTCAGATAGTCATGATGTAAGGCCACTGGCAGAACATGGGTTTTGAAACCCAAGAGCAGTTCATGATTGCTGCTCTGAAGGTGTTGTAATGACGGCAGATGAAGTGGAAGCTTTCACAATCAGATATGAATGCAAAGCAACTTGCCCTTTTAGAGCATGCGAAGGGGAACACTTCGCTAGAGCAGAATGAGATCGCTGAGAACATGGTAAGAGAGAAAAATGTTGAACAATTTCAGGTCGTAGGGTAATCAGGAGTGTCTAAAGTATTGAATTAGTGCTGATTCCTTTAGTCTTAAGTCTTATTTGGCAGTAACTTTATGCCAAGTTACTGCGTGTCAAGGATTTTTCAGTCTGTATTGCTAAAACTGGAAAACTACTCATCGTTTTAGCTTGTCTTGGGAAAGTTGTGTGTAGTGTAGGTGTGTTTTAAGCCAGAGAAACATGCCAGCTTGTAAAGCTGTTAGACTGGAGGGTGAGTCAGCTGCTCAAACTTGGGCGGCTTATACAAGGGAGTGCCTTAAATCAATCAGATCTGTACTTGTACTTGAGAGTTTGTGTGTACACTATTCTTTTGCTGTGAGATTAGGACCTATGCTATCGTTTTTAATTTGTCTTTCTTTTCTTGCTGTCTTTCTTCTGTAGTTACTCATGGCTGCATAGTTTCAACCATCAAGCTCTTCCTACCAGATGGCATGGAAGCTCGGCGACGATCAGAGTAAGACATGTTTCAAGATAATCGAAAAATGCACATTGCCAAGTCTCCACACACTCATTGCTCAAATACATTAGGTTTTTAACTAGATTAAACCTACAGCATTAATCTTACTTTGTTCCTGATACTTTAGGTAGCAAAATGTTTTAGGCATATGTATGCAGTGGAGACAAATACTGTGAAACATTTAACACATAATAAAACTGTATATGTCTGTGTCCTCAACAATAGTCTCCGCTTAATTATATGGTCGGGAAAGTGGATAGTTGTTGGTAAAGTGTTCAACAATTCTGTTCAGGCTTGTAGAAATCATTGTATGATTGCCTTATTATTATATTCACCCGACAATTATTTCAGCTGATCACACTTACTTTAGTAATTAATTATAGATTTCACAAATACTGCAGTTATTTGTAGGCAGTAAATCATCATGATCATGAAAAACTGACAGCAGTGGTTCTGGTTCTTGTGCTCCATTGGATATATATTTACTGGTCATTTATTATCATTATTATTATTATAATCATTGTTTATGTTCTATTTGACGTGGTATGCAACCATTGCTGATATAGACACTTGCACAGAGCTTGTATTATCTCTCTAGAAAAGCATTGGGTTGTGGCAGAATGGAACTGTGCTCTTTGGGGGGGTGATCGCTGTTTGTGATTCTGAACTAATCTCATCAGTAATCTCTCACAACATCAGTACTTAATGCTCTCGTAGCGGAATGCAGTCAAATCCTCACAGCAATGTTCCAACAACTAGTGTAAAGCCTTTGCAAAAGAGAAGGGGCTGTTACTGATGCAAAGCGTGGAGAAACTCTAATACTAATATGCTTGATTTCATAAGAAACATTGGATGAGCATCTCTAGTGTCTCCAAACCTTTAGACAAGGTATTTCTAAATATAAAAACAGTAGATCATTGACAGTGAGGAGAAAAGAAAATAAGTTATCTTCTAATATCTGAGAAACAAAGCTTAAATAAATTGAAAATCACCACAAATGAGGGGTTACGTTTTATAATAAATGTAAGTAGCACTAGACTATTGACAGCCCTAGTCTAAATTGACTCTAAAATACTAGAAATTCTACACAATATTTAAGGGCCAACGGACGAAGAGGAGCTAGTGCTGAGGCCGGCTGATGATCTCCTTCTGTCAGCTCAACATCAGCTCGTTTCTCCTGTAAAAGTTTGCACTGGAACACTTAATGTAGCAGCGTTAAAGAAGACGGCTCTATTTCAAGGGCTGGCAGCAGTCTGTACAATAGCAACAAGGTAAAAAGGGTCTCTATTTGTCTTAAAAGCTACAGATGTCTGTGTTTAGGCTATACTCTGTGAAACTGAAAGTAAAGGAGCAAAGGGAAAATGCTAGCAGAAAATGGGCTTCTTAACAGTGAAATGTTTGTACATTCAACAAAAATTCGCAAATTGTTGCTGCTCGTTCATCATTGCATGACAGTGTGAAGTTGTTATAACAGTCTGTTATTAGAGTGCGTTAAAGGCTGTGTCCTTGTTAGTTCTAATATTAACAATGTTTTGTCTTGATTTTAGTACAATATTTGGATATTGTCAGAATTTAGATGTTTGTCAAGCAAATGCAAATACACATCCTAAGTGATCCTTTGCTGCTTACACTGGTGTTGAAAATCAGGCTGTTCTATGCGTGTGCCCTCTTGAGAGTGCCGTTTGCTTGCAGTGCTCTTTTCTCTCCTTGTGCGCTGATTGGGGATTCCCTCATGGCTGAACACCAACACATGGCCAGTCAGCCAAAACGGCACACACTAGAGCCAATGGTAAAACTACAAGCGGCAGTCAGTTACTGATGCTAACAAACATCAGTCAGCCGCAGTTTGGTGTTTCAGAGCCCTAAGTGTTGTGGTCAGGTTTAATGAGGTCAAGCAAAACTGTCCTGGTTTTCTGTTTTGCATAGCCCCCTGAGGTATGTTATGTTAATGACCACAGGGAAGTCCTGACACTGTTTGAATGTGATGTAGGTCTCCAGGTTATGCCTGTCTGTCTATGACTATGTATCACTGGGCTTTAAAAGCATGCCAGGGAAGGCTTCCCTGAGACGGGGTGCTCGCTCGCTATGTGCATCCCCTGGCCTTCGAAACTGGCAAGGCCTGTGGAAATGCAGTGTGCACTGTATGCTGGCATTCATGCTAATTCTAGCACATTGGCCATTTTTAGATGCGCTCCTTGTTTAGCACACATGTGGAAATAAGCTCTAAATAACCTTGACCTGTAACTTTAGCATAGGACCTTTACAGGAAATCTAAATGCAAACCTGTGAGGGTGAAATTTCCATTTGTATGTGTGGGTGGATGGCCTGGGAAGTTGTTGACAGCTGTTAACAACTGATTTTTGTGTATGTCTTAATCTGCTGTTCATTAAAGGCTAGCTAGACGGGTGTCTGACACTACTATTGGCGCATCACAGGTGTGAAAGGTTCATAATTTTAATTTAATAAAATTATAATAAATGAGTATAACCATTGTCTTCTGTGGTGAATCATAACTTTCTTTTAGATCTGTTTGGGTGTCTAACTGGGCTGTGGTGTCCGATTTTGTGTCCCTGTAATTGGATTAGATTTGCTGGAGCCAAAAAATGTGATCCACTATTTAAAAGCATCACACATTGGCCCCTCTGTTTAAACAGCCTTTGACAGTGAATGGAGTTTAATTGCAGCCTCTAACAGCTCTTAAACGGATGTGATTTTCTTTTCTTTCTAGTCCCTCCCTGCTCTCTCTTTCACCTTTCATTGCTCTCAGTGCTCTTTCCTCACTGCCTCTGGACCTGCAGTGGTGTTTAAAGAACCGGATGATAAATTGCGCCCGATGTCTGCGGCAGAGCTCCTAGGATGAGCTCTTAGTTCAGTGACATGTTCACGCTCGGCTCCTGGACTGAGGCGCTGTTAACGGCGGTATTTATAGAAGCCACATGCTGCTTGTTGTTGAGCTCTACCCTCTGGAGCACAGCCAGACCAGCCGAGATGCAAGCTATGGCCTTTCCTGTGTTAGCGCACACCTCCTCGTGCCCGTTACGTTAGGCTCATGGGTGGATGCGTGCATCATCTTTGTCTTTTTTGCACCAAGTGTGTTGCTAGATGCATCAAGAGGGGCCTGAGAAAGTTTCTTTCCAAGCGTGGCACAGCGCTAGACTGCTGAAATTCTTTCCAGCAAGTCGACTAAAGACATCTGCTAAAGATATTTCCCCTCTTTTTAGAAAGTTGCTCATCTCAGAAAAAGCCTGTGCCTCCTTTTTTCCACATAGCTGACTGTAGTCTTCTGTGATGGGATCGTTTTTCTGCAGTTCGAGACAGGGTAGATGGATTGATTGAAGGAGGAGAGTGGCCAGAAGGAGATGGATGGAGTGACTGCTATGCAGGGTTGGGTTTTGTGTTGTTTTCCCCTTTTTGTGATAGTCGCAGGCCAGGAGGAGCTGGGTGTTTCTTCTGGGCCTGAGCCTCTCTGCTGCATCATCTTTGGCCGTCACACTGCTCTCTGTTCGCTGTAATTGAGGACAGATTTCAGCAAGAAGGGAAAGATTTAAATCTGTTTTCAGTTTGTTCCAAATATAGAATTGTTTTATGGTTTGTCATGGGACAGACTACATGCTATTGTGTCCATATACATATTAGTGGTATGAAAATGTGTCAGTGTGTCATGATGCATCAATCTAGCGGTGCCAGTTTAGTTTTGCAGTTTTAAATTTGATTATAATCAGCCATAATAAGTTTATACCTGTATTTTTATTTGTAAATGCTAGTATTTGAAGGCTTTGTGTGTTTTATTGGCATAAATAATTTGATTGTGTTACACTGATTCCTAATCGAATCAGATAACTGTGGTTCAGAGATTTACACTTCTAATGTGTAATATGTGTTGCTTATTATCAATTTTTAGTTTGTCCTTATTTTAAGTCATATATTTCCACACTGCATACAAAATTGAGCTCTCCTGCATGATTTATAAAATAAGTGTCACAAAGGTTCCTTAAATGATGTCACTGAAGATCCATTTTAGTTTCATAAAGAACTGTTTTTGGGAGTTAAATGAGTGTGAAGAACAGTCACATTACTTGTACACGCAACTCCTACACAAAATAGTTCATTTACAAGCCATCCTTTTGAAAGGTTTTTTTTTTTTTTTTTTTTTTTTTTTTCAAACCCAAAAAGTGTCCTTGAAATCGCGTCATGCAGAGAACCCTTTCTAGCGCCTTTATTTTTAAGCGTCTAATTGCTTTAGTTAAAATATAAATACGGGTAGTTGGACACTTTGAGTTGGGAGGAGACAGATTGTATTGCTCTACAAGTTTTTGTGCTGAGGAGTATGAATTTAACCAACACTTTAATCTGCACAGCTAATAAAATACAATTTGCCAGTTTTTCTCTATTTGGTCAAACCAAACAGAGAAGCGATCTATTTTAGCCTCTAAGAGCACGGATACTCTACTTATTTTTTCCTTTAATGAACATCTCTGCTGATTGTCGCCATGGTAAAGGTGCTTTAAAAGGCTATGAATAGCACCAACAGAACTGCAGTTGGAATAGTTGCTAGTGTGTTTAGAATATAAAATGTGGAATTTTTATTGTAATGTAGTTATGAAGGTACCAAACAAAAAGCTCTATATCTGCCATAATGTGAGAAGCTCTGCTTTTGATAGAGCCTTATTCTGTGTAATCGCTTTGTAAATACAAATGATTTACCAGAGTACCATATGTAAGAGTATTACCATATTGACTTCTGTGACTTCTGTGTTACTGCAGGGGCACAAGGTGTGTGTATATACGCATATATACGCATATATACACACGCACACATACACCTTGTCCTCTACAATGTCTATATCAAAAAAGTGAAATGCAAAATCTATATAATAAGTGTGTGTGTGTGTGTGTGTGTGTGTGTGTGTGTGTGTGTGTGTGTGTGTGTGTGTGTGTGTGTGTGTG
>JBBPCZ010000142.1:8319371-8346014 GCA_037974445.1 Brycinus macrolepidotus | reverse complement strand
TGTTTCTACTTTTTCTTCTTTCTAGCATGACTTATGTTCGTAAATTAACAAACCGGTGCTTAGCAGAGGCATCCAAGTCTGTTTTCTCTCATCAGAGTGGCCTCATGCCCTCTAGTGGACCATGGAGTTCCTTACAGTGATTGTTTGCTCTTCTGATAGTATCTGCTGATTAGTTTTATTCAGTATTGTTTTTAATTAACTTTCTCAGTTTAAGACTTTTCAAATAAGCAGGAAGATCAATTGTCAGGAAAGTCTTTTGCACGCTTTTTAAATAAAGTTCATCTACTCATACTCTCAGTAACCAGTGCATCTTAAGTGTCTCATGAAGTTTCTTAAAGTCTCGTAATTGTATTTTAATTACCTAGTTAGCCCGGAAGTTTGTAAACCCTTTTAAAATCTCTTAAATGTACATGTAACGTCAGAACTTCACCAAAGTCGTAATAGATAGTGCAGTAAAACTACTAACAGTTTTATATTATTTCATTGATGTATTGAGCAAAGTAATGCAATATTAAATGTTAAGTTTGTGAACCTTCTGAATGATCAGTTCAGCGCAGATGGTAATCATGGTCAGAAGATTCAGTATATGTCAATTAAATAGGAAATATTTAATTACAAATAGTACAATACAAATAATAATACAATACAAATAATACCTGAGGAGTGTGAACCTGATCACTCCACTGTCAGAGAGTACAAACACAGAACTTACAACACCTCTGTCACTCTCCTCAGGAATAGTCATCCAGTTAAAATAGCTTCAACAGCGTAGTGTGTTTCTTGGATTACTTTGTTCCATTAATCATTTAATCATTACAGTTTTGTTTTTGTTAGTTCTTTATAGGGCTATCTTTATCTGTTATTATAACTTTGAATATCACTGTACCTCAAGCATCCGTTTGAACACAGTTTAAAAATGATTTCTTGTCATTAAAGCGGACCTCAAATGGTTGAGAATGAGCTAGTCCAGCTGAATTAATGATGTGCTCTGAGAAAGTCCTTTTCCAGTGTACAGATGCTGCTCTGTTCAAATTAATCTTTATTTACAAGTGTGATGTAAACAGTGCAGTACATGTTACGTTTTGTTTTCCAGACGTCATCGATGCACATCTCCAGAACAACCAAACCACAGATGACAACAGCTTGCCAAGTCCAGACAAACTAAAAGGTTTGTTTCTGTGTTTTTAAACATTTCACACTGAGGTTTAGTTGTGCACTCAGTAATGCTTCTCAAAAATGGCTTCATGCATAAATAATAAATAAACCTCACTATTGTGCTGTTTTAAGCAGTTACTGTGGTGAGGAACCCATCTTAGTCCTGTCCTTCAAGCCTTTAAAACCTGAGATTAGAAGAGTGGAGAAGAGTACTTATAGTGTGGACTTGTTCAGGTGTTGGTTATTCCATGCCTTTATGCTTAGTAGTGACTCAGACACAACGATACAGCATAATCGTGTCTGGTGGTCCGCTTGCAGCTCTGCTGTAGCCCAGTCACCACACACTGGTTGACCAGTAGCTATGAAACTGGAGCACTCCATGTTCTGTCAATGTGTAATGTACTGGTTTCATTAGTGTTATGATGTAACAGGCTATTACATTTTGGAGCACTCTTGGGGACACTTATTGACTGCATGTGTCTATTTTGGGTTTGGTCATTAGTTATGAAAATAGCTCCAGCCCCTGTTTTTTTTTTTTTTGGGGGGGGGGTTTTGGGGGGTTTTTTGCGCCTTTTTGATAAAGTTAACACGGCCAACAGTGAAATTTGACATGTGGTACATGGTAAGAGGCCTTTTCTGCTTTTGGTTTAAAGCTAGCCAGGCCCCCTCTGTCACCACCCCAGCCGGCACACTCACCATTGTCCATTTTACAAATGACCTTTTTTAAGTCTTGGCCAACTGGGGAAGAGCACCGATCCCTGGACAAAAGCTCAAACTATTTTAGAATGCAACTGTATCCCCTGAAAGCCCTGGATGGATATATGACCATGTGTGGTGAATAGCTGTTAGGAGTTAGAAGGGTCAACCACTGGAGGTGTTTATTGCAACTGTCATATATTAGTGTAAATGCTTGCTGTATTTCATTTTTAAGAAACAATATTTTAGTTTTTTCTATATGTTTAAAAGCATAAGCAAGGAGAATCTGAAGACTTCTATGTGACTTTGTTGCTTTGAACTTTTGAAACTTGTTGGCTTGTGTCTCCCCCTCTCTCTCCATCTAAAGTGGTATGTTCCAATCTCCCCACAGAAAATCAAATAGATGCTAAAGAGTCTGATATGTCAGATACGCTCAGCCCCAGCAAGGACAAAAGCAGCGACGACACTTCAGGTACTTTTTTCTTTAGCATTTGTGTGTTTTATCATGGTCTGACCCATGAATGTTGGCTCTGTACTTTATATTTGATCTTTTTTGGAGACATTAAACTTTTAATATATTGTTGGAATCACCACTTTCTCTCATGAAAGTAGTTGGAACAGTTTGCATTAATTTATTTGTTAAATTTTCACCTTAAATATACCTTGAGTATATTTGTTCTGTCCATGCACTGCATTTTCTGTAATTCTCTGTTTTGGTTCTGTTCCAGACGGACAAATGGACGAGCAGGAGCTGAACGAGCCTCAGAACAGGGTTACTCTGCTTAAAGGTACTTTGTCATTTTACTTTAAGCGTAGCCTTTGTAAACTGCTCTTTGTGAATTGGTGAGGGTTGTGAGTGTGTTAATATGGTGCTGAACCCTTCCTGGTATATTAGTCATATTCTTCTGACTTGGCTGTAATGCCCATTTGGGCTCAGTGGACTGGCATGCCACAAAGCTGTTAGGCTTCACAGGGTGTGGCATTGCTTGTTCAGGCTATATAAGGTTTTGATAACACTGATGCAGAGTAACTCTCAGTGTTCTCTGTTGGAGTTTAACAGGTGTGAGCAGACTGGAGCTCTCCAGTTTAGGCTGTCCCACTTTTCGCTTCACTGGAACACAGGCTTGGGGCACCACCGGAATGTAAACCAATTAGTGTGTAATTGGGAAGGAAAGTTCTGGGGAGGGAGTGGGATGTCTGTGTGAAATGTCATGTAATGTTCATCATTCTCATCAGCTAAAAACAAATCACTGGTAGATTTTTTTTATTATTTGTTTTGGTTATTTAATTTTTAGACTGTTATATAGACTGTTTTGATTATTAAAACTGTACAGGTTGTGAATTTCTATTGAAGTTTCCCATTCATTTTACATGAAAGTGGGTAATTTTGACTTCTGTTAAATAAACCCATACAATGTGGCATAAATCACACTTTCAACATTTTCACAGAACACAATATTGGTTGACTGTAGTTTTTTTTCCTTGCAGTTTACAAAGAAATAGCTCAAAATGCTCTATCAGATTTTTAAATACTTGCAACTGAGGACATGTAATTTTGTTTTTTTATTTAGTTCTTTTTTTTTCCACAGAAAGATTGAAAGAGATGATTTTAAAAAACCCATATTATAAATATAAGAGAGGATAATTACATATAAGGACTAACATCCAGTCAACTACTTTTATACAGTTTATGCAGTTACTTTACAATGTTTATTTACAGGTTCTCTATAATCGAACACAGTTCATCTCTTTTATGACGTATGCGGTTGATTAGTGGTGTAGAAGTACTGACGATAACCATGACCTATTTAGAAAAGCATAATGCGACGTGATTTATCACAGTAACTATAGTGGTCATATTTCCTGCCCCTACTTCACCTAGACATATTTCAGCTTGGTGCTGTCTGTGATAAAGAACCAGCATGAAGCAGCCCATAAATTACTGTAATAAAGCATGGGTTTTATGTTGAGGGCGCTTATGTAAACAGGTTATTAAAACTTGTGAGCAGGTGGTGAAACTACTGTGAGGGGGTAGTGATGTGTTTGAGGGGGTGTTAATCTCTTGTCAGTGTTTGTGTGGGCCTTTGTGGATCACGGACCCTCACCCCATGCCTCAGCCTCTCTGTCTTATCTGTCAGCTGCTCGGCGGGAGCTACCTTCACCCACCTAAGCCCACAAAGCTCCCACTCACTCTGATGGATCATTCTAGAATATAGTGCAACCGGACTGCGTCACAACCACTGGAGTGGAGGCAGGCCTATCCGCAGAGCCTGGAATTTTGACATTGCTCCAGGATGACCAGGCTGGCTTTTTAAAGGCTACAGTTGTGCAGTTTTCCATCTTCTGTTGAAGTGCCTGAAAGGATGTCTCATTCCTCTTCTCCCTGTGTAATATACCAGCATTCAGAAGTTTGGATGGTTTTAATAGTATAAAAACGAGACGAGTGTATTAAATGGTTTTAATATGCTAGTCTTGTGTAATTTCATAGGTCATACCAGTATGATCAGTGGAATTGGACATGACTATAAAATGAGAGGAAAAGCTGTGTATTATAACAGATTAAGAGTGTTTTAAAGATGGTTTTCAAGTCTGGGTGGCAGATAACTAGGTAACTCAAATAAAAATGTAGATCTGAATACTGTATATACATATATACATACATACCAAATTCTTATATAACAAGTGATGTGAACTTTTGAACTGTATATCTTTGCTACCAAGAGCTTTATCGCATTACTCTGTCATGGAGCCAGTCATGCTGAGTCATATGTGTCTGAGTCCACCTGTTGTACTATTGCCTTAAAAAGACTAGCCAGACTTTTTGTGATGGTGTGATGTACTGTCTTGGTATTTTGGAATCTTGCTGCTTCTGACAGTAATTAGTTTTTATTTTTTCTTCTTTTTGACCTTTAAAATCTGAAAGACTGTGATCATCTGAAGTGTTTTGCAATGTTGGGGTCACTACTTTTCATGGTCACCTCACTTCTTCAGTGAAGCTGCTTCTCAGCTGTTCACCGAGAGCTTATGTCCTTTAATGAAAGCCCTAATAAGATGTGCTTACTTTGCTTAATGCTTTGGGAGATGGAGGGAGGACGTGGCATTTCAGAGCCTTATTGTGTTACTGAACTTGAAAAAAGTAACCGTGTCGAATGCAGTGGCAGCCAGAGCATCGTTGGTGTGGCTGGTTTTGTAATGAGCATGGTTACTTATCCGGTCAGTGATGTGGGCTAAGGGCTAGCCTACATTGATATCAGTGATATAAAATAAGATTAATTTTTGTTTTATTATTATGACACTGACAATACTGGTCTGATTTTTTAAATTTTTTCAACTTTTTTATTTTTATTTTTTTTAATTTATATCAGCCGTGCTTTAAATTGAGCTATTTTTAATTGGAGCACTTAACATGACTAACTTAAAGTAACATACTTCCTTCTCCTCATCTACAGGAAGTAATGCATAGCCGTGTACATGACTTATACAGCGTTTGCCGATTGTTCATAAAAGAAAGAAAACAAATCACTTGCCAAGCAAACACATACAAAATTAGACTACTTGAAATAAAGAAATTGTAGTTCCAGAGTAAAACTTATCATCGTACTCAAGTTGGCTTTAGGTTACATGTACAGTGGTGCCCCGCTTAACGAATGCCTCACAGAACGAACGTTCCGCATAACAAACGCCGCCGCGACTGCGCGCGTGACTCGCAGAACGTTTCACTCAACGAACCGCACGTCGCACGTGAAAATCGAGTTTTACGTTAAAAAAAAAAAAAATTGGCTGAATCTGGCCAGATGAAGACAAAGCATCATCATGTGTTGTTTCTCCCCATTAGTGTCATTTTTTTTTTTTTCCTGTTTTGATGTGTTTTTGGTGTCTGTGTGTTTACTGGTGGTTAAAATTGAAGGCATTCTCGTTGCAGGACAACTTTTTCGTGAGTGAAACTGCAAATTTTTTCCTTTTTTTCTGTGAAGTGTGAACCCCAAGAAAAAAACCTAACAACATTCCCTGCTTTGGTGAATGTCCCCCCATTAACAGTGCCGTGTCTTCATTTTTTAGTAATTTTTTCGATTTTTCGC
Source organism: Brycinus macrolepidotus (assembly GCA_037974445.1). Lineage (NCBI taxonomy): Eukaryota > Metazoa > Chordata > Actinopteri > Characiformes > Alestidae > Brycinus > Brycinus macrolepidotus. The sequence goes on along the minus strand of JBBPCZ010000142.1, from coordinate 8,340,084 downwards.
GACGACCTGGAACGGATTACACGATTTCCCCTAGAAGTTTACGGGAAATTGTGTTTCGCACAACGAACTCTCCGCATAATAAACGCGCTGCTGAACGGATTGCGTTCGTTATGCGGGGTACCACTGTACCTATATTTTTGACTATGTGATGTACTTCACTTTATGTTGCGCTATTGAACTTTCTTCTTGTATTGACCTGATACCGAGTCGTCTTCTCAAAATAACTCGACATCGAGACTGAGCATTCCTCTCGAATCGACCCATTTTCTCGAAAGTGTTTTCTTTTTGTATTGAGGCAATACCAACACACTTTCGTGTGTTGACCTGACAGTCATACTGGTACCGTCTCTAATTTTATTGATTATATTTACTGAATGTGTAAGTGTGGACGATGTGTATTGCGAGAGCACTGCAAAACAGCAAGCTTTTACCCAGTGAAGAAATACTCAGGGGATTTAGTGTTTATTTAGAGTGCATGCAGTCATACATTGCTTCAAAAGGCGTCAAGATGAGTAACCCATGTGATAAAGGCAGACTGTGAATCTGATGTAAATGATCTTTTGCCATTGAAAAAAAGCATCATTTTAATCTACGGCAAAAGGTCTTTGCTTTAATCAAAAACAAATAGTGTCCATGTAAACCTTTGTCACACAACTCCCCTCTGCTTGGCTTTGGGCTCTGGAGCTTATTCCTTTTCAATGTGGAGCGATGCTGAGCACATTACATAAGAAAATCTTGTTCATTTCACAGTTCATTAAGATGAGTATTTTATTTTTTTAAGGGAATCGTTTTGGAGGGGCTTGGCAATGCCCTTAGGCCACATTTTTTGCTTTTCTCTTTCTGCTGACCCATGTTGCAACTCTTTGTTGCCCTAGTGAATTAGCTGAATTTTTTATATACTGGCCTACTTTTTGAGCCAAGGTAAGGGATTTTATGCTGAAACTTTGGCTAATTGGCTTCACAGTGTTAATGTATGAGTAAAGGCATCCTTTGCTCCCTCTTGTTGGTGGATGTGACATTTCCCTTGTAACATTTACGGCTGTTTTTAACCCAGTATGAAGCTGAATGTGGGCAGGTTTATTCGGACCTTTTTCAGATCAAGAGCATCTCCTGCTGCCTGTTGGCCAGCTGTGAAAGACATCATGCAGGATAAAGACAGTGGACACATCCGCTGTAAACGGTCATGTCATTTATTGTCCAACAAATTTCAGTGCATGTCTGCTTACAGCTAACAATGTTTTTCTGTCCAGTTATTGTGCATGCAGAGTAAATTCCATTCACACTCTCAAAATAAGGGCTCCAGATAGTTATTTGAACCAGAAGAACTACTTTTGGTTTCCGAAAAAAGGCTTTCAGTGCATGGTTCTCTAAAACAGTGTTTTCAAACGGGTCCTCAGGGACCCCCAGACATGATTTAAGTTAACTTAAGCAAAAATGTGAACCATCTGGGGAGTCCCTGAGGACCAGTTGGAGAACCACTGCTTCAAAGAACGATTTTTGTAAAAGAGTAGTGCAATTTCTTTCCTTTTTTTTTTTTTTTTTTTTTTTAAGGTTTAAAGAACATCTAAATAATCCAAGGGTTCTACCTCAAGACTTTTCCTTGAACTCTACATCAAGGCCAGAATCATTTAGGGAGCTTACCTAGTGTAGATGATGTCTCTATCACTTGAAGGAGGTACAGGTAAAATGTTTATAAATTAAAAAAAAACAAAAACGAACAGAACAAACTGTTAAATTCAATCTTAAATACTTCTCAAACCTTCCACTAGAGTGTGCTATTAAACAACTGGATGGATTATTTGAACTTTCTCACTTTAATGGCTCTTCACAAGCGTAATGCTCTCTTATATGCTTTTTATATTTGATGTTAAAGCAAAGCTTTAGGTATTTGTTTGTAAAGTGATATTAAGGTGAGGTTGTGTTGTTAAGATTTTCAAATGTTAATTCTTTCACAAATGCTGGGTGTGTTTGGTCTCCAGCTGTCTCATATCAAAGTTATATACGCTTTTTTCTTTTCTGTCTTCAGAAATCATAATGAAGCTTTATAACCTGCAAGAAATGAGTCATTATGACATAATGGCATTTAGCCTCAGCTTACTATGGTCTCGCCATAACAGTGTCCTATGTAATTAGGGAAAGGCTAATAATGACTCATGTAGCCTATGTATCATGACTTCCTTACTCATTAGGTTCATGGCACCACATCAGAGACTTTAAGTGGACAAAAGAGTGTTTGTTACATCATCTCTCAGCTTGAATACACCAGCAGTCTCAGTAAACACCTCGTTTGGCAACCATCTGATGTGAAGGCTAAATCTCTTTAGCTAAAATTAACAGATGACCTCATCGGCAACATCTGTGCTAAGTTCAGGCAAGTGATGTTCATTGGTTTATGGATGGAGTCGAGGTTTCCCCAAAGCCTGTAATTTCAAGACCACACGAGGGGCCACAATGAAGGGCCTCTGTATGGAGAAAAAAGCAGGAAAACAGAAAGAAGGGCTTGGCACCTCAGCTGAAAGGCTTCCGCTGAACTGTCTGTAAGTGGCTTTGGCCTGCTACCAGTGATGTTCTCCACAAGATGCACCATGTTCTCCACATGGCAGCCGTGCATCTCGTCTCTGGACGAGAACTGCGCCCTTGCATGCAGAAAGAGCTTTAAGAGCTTTGTTAAATTTCCTGTTCTGTTGTATTTTGGTGGAAAAGTTTAGAAAAGACTTCATAATTACCTCACTTGTGCATGACTGATTACCTTTGTTCCATACAGGCAAAGTCAGTTCTAACTTACTGCTTCTGAGAAAAACCAAAAGATTTATCCTTTCAGGATCTCGACCACAATGAGTAAGAAAGAGACATGTGAACTTGTTTCATGCACTAAACTGTCATTTAGAAACTGATATTCTCGATGGAAAGAATACGGAGCAATTTGTGATGGTTTTGTCCGCAATTGTGTTCGGATGGTTTTGACCACTTTGGTTTTGTTTGACTGTTCTGTGCTCAGAGGTGTGCTTTAGTCATGCTTGGTGTTTGCAAATCCTGTTTAATATGAGTTAGTGTACTATTTTACCATTACCAGCATTCCGTATAAAAACTCAGGTCTGAGTAAAACTCAGATTTGCATACTAAATTAAATGGCTGTTTGTAGGGATGTGATGCCTGGTTTCTGTCACCACTGCTGTGAAGACATCCTATTCAGCAAGTGTATCTGCAATAAACCATTTCATTTCAAGCCACTCTGAATGAATTTGTTCACATCTCAATGATTAAATTATGAAGAACTTTTGGAATTGGTGGAATTCCCCTTCACGTCTATTCATAACATGCTGATGGGTCAAGAACTTTTTCTTTTTTCTTTTTTTTCTTCTTAAATCCCCACTCTTTCTCTGATTTCTATGTTTTGGCTGTGTTTGTGTGGATGTAGATGAACTGCAGAGGGCCAACCTGGAGCCTGGAGACACGGAGCAGGTCATTCATCACTTACACAGAGAGCTGCTGGAGGCCCAGGAGCTCGCCAACACCGGCAAGCAGAAATGTCTTGAGCTACAAGGTACATAATTCCTCTGGCGAACCACTCATTTTTATTCGTGTGTAAATGCTTTTAAGAGAACTGCTTGAAAGCAGTATTTTGTAATGAAAAATTTATGCAGCCCCCAGGCCAAGTTAAGTAATCTCAAATAGACTTGTTAATGTAGTTTCTGACACTGTATGACATGTTTTTATGTAGAACAGTTTAGCTAAAAACCTGAAAATGACCATAGCCTTCTCAAAGAGTTAAATCTACTTGTATTTTTATACTAGTAAACTAAGCTCTCTAGGACTGTGGCTCTGTTGGAGCACAACTGGCTATTTTTTGCTTAAATCATCCAGTACTGTTGTCATTTGCCGCAGTGAAAAATAATATTTCTGTGTTTCATGTGTTTTTTTTCTGTGACATCTTTAAGACTAATTACTGCTCTTGCATTGAATTGTAAGAAACCATTCTCTTTTTTCCTCTTCTCAGCTCTACTTGAGGAGGAGAGGAGAACTAATAGGCAGCAGACAGAGGAATCGGCCAAACAGATCCAGTACCTACAGAGTGAGTGACGCTTAGACTATCTTGTAGAAAACTCACTGAAATTTAGTTAAATAAGACATGAAGTAGTTAAGAGAGATAGCTATCTAGTTAAAGCAGACTGCCGTGTCTGGTGCATTTGACAGGGTTTTATTAAGGCCTATAGAGAGCTGTGCAAAAGCCTTAGGCACCTATGCGAATTGTTTAAGGGCATTTTTAATTAGCGAGTGAAAATGTGTCTGCTAGTGAAGTTAGAATAAATGCAAACAAACAAGAAAGCAGTAAAAAGTATCAAGATTTGTTTTGTTTGTAAAAATAGTTGATATTGTGTGAGCTGGTGAGGAGAACACAGGTTCGGTTCCAGATTTCCATCAGCAGTGAAACTCCATCAGCAGCTCCTGATTTAATTTAATGAAGGACTGATTGAGTCAAACCAGGTTTCTGATGGAAACTACACGGATATACTGAACATAAAATCACTATTTACTGTAGAATGTTTTGCAATTATTCTGTTTTGTTTTATTTAGTATATTAATGTGGGGGAAGAAAGACTCACTGCTCATCTAAACGATTTTAAAATATTTTCACAGGTGCCTAAGACTTTTGCAAAATACTGTATGCACCTAGATCTCTGAAACAAATAAAATAACACATGGCACATCTTCAGTGTCTTAATTAACAAAATGATCAAGCCGTTAGACATTATGCTGTTATATAATAATATATAAATAATATATATGTAAGAATGCATTTGATTGAAGAATCTTTGTCCATCAAGCATGCTGTTTGTCAAGTTATGTCTCTCTATGTCGTATGTGAACTCTCATTTCTGTGTCGTCCTCTAGGCCAGCTAGCCAAGCTGCAGTCGGATATGGAGGCGCTGCGTGAGCAGAGGGAGAACACCATCTCTAGCACACGGGAAGAGCTGTACAGCGCCCAGGAGGAAGTGCTCGTCCTCCGCCATGCCATGGAGGCCGCCACTGTCGAGAGGGAGCGCGAGATCGCCGCGCTGCAGGGAGATCTGTGCGCCGTCACGGCCGAACTGGACAAGTGGAGAAAGGCGGCAGCGGATTACGAACTGGAGATCAGCACCCTGCAGGCTAGCTTCAAGCTGCAGAGCCAGCACCAGGAGAGAGCCATCCAGCTACAAGGTTCTGATCTTTTCATTTACCTTTATTTTTTATTTTTTTTTTTTTCCCCCTCAATGACTTCTTATGCTTTGCCAACAGTTTAGTGTTCCCATGATTGTTTGAGAGATCTGTTTAGTGGTACAGTTCAAGTTACAGTCTCATTTTCTCTATGAAACCACTGAAACTTCAGGCTTCTCTTCACAGAATAAGCTGTGATCACTAGTGATTTGCATCTTCACAGATGCAATTAATTTTATCTGAATATGTCTAGGTGTTATTTAGCAGGATAAGAAGAATGGTTTTAACGATTTAGATATTTGATATGAGCACCATCTGTATGTTTGTGTACTGTTATGTCATACTTCGGAAGACTTCAAATTTTGTATGATTTGGATCTAACCACAGACTTTGATTGGTCTTAATTTTACGTTTCTCGTAATGTTTTGATGAATGTCTGCAACACGTAAATATTTAAAATAAGCAAGTATTTGTCTCCTGTAGAGTACTGTGAAGGTATTCATCCACACTTTCAATTAGTGTCTTCCTAATTGGTGCATATAGTCACTTTGCAAAATTGTATGCAGATGTGACATACGACCATGCAATTACCAGTGATTTTGTTTCTTTTTTTATGCTCTTAGTGTTTACAAGTTGTATGGTACCAAAAAAGAGAGCGTCTGGTTTATGCAGGCTCCTGCATTGATCTCCGTGCTACATCTGTAATGCAAATAGTCAACAGGAAAACCACAATTATTTACACTTTGGCCCTAACAAAACACAGATCTCTGAGCTCGAGAGAATAGTCTGGGTCAAACGTGGGAGCACAGTGAGACATAAATTTGTATCACAGGCCCAGTATTAGGCCTCGTTTCCCAAGACATCCATCTGGTTACGCAACATGGGCTGACAGTGCGCTCACACCTGGTATCGATTTGGCTGCTTCGAGGGGGTCTGCTTCTCATAGCATGTTTTAATGTGTCCTCCTGTGTCATGGAAAGAGTTTCATTCTTCCTTCTAACCCTGCCCGTTTTCTCTTGTAGTCCAACAGGGTTGTCATCATTTGAACACAGGGACAATTACTATGCTATAGCCTTGATCTATATAGGATTAAGCTTGGTCATTTTTGGGGGCAGCTGGTGGCCTGGTGGTTAGGTAGTTGCCCCTGTGATCAGAAGGTTGTGGGCTTGAATCCCAGGACTGCTAGTGGCACCACTGAGGTACCCTTGAGCAAGGTACCGTCCCCACATGCTGCTCCCCGGGCGCCCTTCGTTTGTGGCAGCCCCCTGCTTTGCTTGGTGAATGGGTTAAATGCAGAGAGAGAATTTCACACTGTTCACACTGTGCTGTGGTGTGTTCATGTATGGCTACTTTTCTTCACTTTAGTCATAGGTGTAATTTTGAATGCGTCATGTTCATAAAACATATCTGCACAAAATGTGGAACTGCAATTATTTTACTTGGAGTGGGGCAGGAAAAGTTTTGTTATGCAAATGTTTTCTGGGTTTAAAGGGTTGTTACATTCATTCCAGCTGTTTGAAAGTGAAGTAATGTTGGATCCTGGTGTCGCTGCAGAACTGCTGGTGTTTTGAGAAAAGATTTACATTGTGTGTCTCGCATTATGAGTTGATGGGGGTGTTATGGATTCATGATACTGGGTTTGTAATTAAACATTCACACAGTATTTTGAACAAGCTTTGAATGAAGCAGAATGATGGCTGTATACAGCTGTGGCATAATCTAATGAGGCTAGAGCTGGTAGTGCCTTATTGATTGGTGCTGGTTGCCTGCAAACTTTGGTGTTCAGATGCAGTTACATGACATAATGAAATACACATTTCTCTACAGTGCACATTGTCCCTTTTTTGTGCCATAACATTGTCACAATGCATTTTTACACCCCTGTGGAGAATTCATAATTGTTTGAAATGTTCAGTTGTGTTTTTTGGCCAAAATAAAACTCAGGTTGTTGTTAAATGTAAAAAAAACAAACAAAAAAAAAAAACTTGGACCATTTTATTGTCTATATTTTACTGCTGTGTAAGTAATGTTTTGTTTACATTTGTGTGATGAATCTTACCAAATCAACAATTTGAATTATAATGAAATGTAAAAAAAACCTTTTTTTTTTTTTTTTTTTTTTAATAAACTCTTTGCAGGTGAACTTGAGAAACTGCAGACTGAGTGTTCAAGCCTACAGAAAGAGTGCGAGTCTCTGCGCTCAGAGAAAGTTGCCCTGCTGGAGAAACTGCAGAGGCTTGAGGTGGAGCTCGACAGGTCAGTCTGCAAAATCAGCCAAGCAACCCTTGCAGACCAACAACTAGTGGTTTCCAGGTGCATTTCGGTTGTTTTATCACATTTGGAATCAAGAAAATATAGTTGGATTTGGTGGGTAAAATTATTGGCTTTAGAGAAATCTGGCCTTTCATTCAATTACCCACTTTTTTTTTTTCTTTACAGAAAAATGTGTGTTGTTCCCCTGAGTAAGCTTAGAAAGCCCACTCTCTCCTGTTTTGCTGACTGTGTCCATTAAGCATTTATGGCTCCTGCTGCTGCAGTAACACTGCTGCAGTTCCATACCTGACTGATTGCTTTGCTACTGTGTGTTCTTGAACATTGTTAACTATTCTTAATTCAGGTATTATGGATCTAACACTTAATTGTTCATTATATTCTGTGAAAAGTATTTAGTTGATTAGTTATTGTAGTTACTTAGAAGCATCTCAAACAGGACTGCTGTCTTTTACCTTAATTGTGTTCCAGCCTTTGTTATTTTATTTCCGTTGTTTTGAAGTTTGTTTGATCTTCCAGCCCTGTTGTTCCATATCTAAAGCTTTATTATCAGGATACTTTAGTTCCTGAGCTGCCCCTGCATTAGAATCTGACACAGGTAATGGCAATCTCAGTGCCACTCTGACTTGCCCTGCCCATTATACACACAAAGCGCCACTGTCCCGCTCTGAAGCAGCCTTGTTTGTCTGACCCGGCCACTCTACAATCCCTACTAGAATAGCCCTATCAGAGTGTAATGGGTAGAGCGGTATCAAGTTATGTGTTTGGATAGGTTACAGTTCAGAGCATAATGCTTGGATCAAGTTTGTCTATTCACGCTGATCTTGGACCAGTTCTGTCAGTTAAGCTCTGTTAGGCCTAGTATTACTGAACCTTTGTGAGTTTAAATTTTGTAAAATACTAAATATTAGTCTAATATGTACTTTTTATGAAAATATGATTAATTAAAAACATCATTTTGTCCATATTCCACAGCGTATGTCACTAAAATGCCCAACTGCTGATCACTGCCATGGAATATTGTAACTGATTGTCATTGTTTTGCAGCTCCAGAGAGCAGAGTGCCACGCTGAGCAGCAGCCTGAATGCTCTGGAGAAGTCGCAGGGCGACCTGGAGAGCAAGCTGGGCTCCATGCAGGACCAGCACCAGCAGGACGCCAGCAAGCTGAAAGTGCAGCTGGTCCAGGCTGAGAACCGCACCAAGAACCTGCAGAAAGAGGTGCTTCATCTCCTGATGTCTCCATACGCATTCTTTTTAATCTGGAACATACATGTTGCTACTGAGAAGATTGTAAGAAGAGGCAACAGAATGCCGCTGTTCCACTTTTCTCTTCCTCTCTCTCACTCTGGCTTGCTCTCTCCCTCTCCCTAGTATGAGGACACTCAGGTTCAACTGTCAGACCTGAGGCAGAGGTATGAACGGACCGAGCAGGAGAAGCGCTCCATTAATGACGAGCTGGAGCAGTGCAAGGTCAACCTGAAGCTGCTGCAGGAGAAGGGCAAGAATGTGAGTGCTGATAACTGCTGCCGCGTAAGATTTTGTACGGGCCAGGAATGTATGTGTTTGTATTTCAGGGCATACCACAGCAAATCCATTTTACTTTCTACATTTTTTGAGGCCTTTTTTAATGGTGTAACAGACGTATTTGCATAAAGGTCACCTGGGACTCTTGAGGTAGCCTTGTAAAGCTATTGTGGCATTTTTGAGCCAATTCATGAAGGCTAATTTTGACATATATGTAATGTAAGTTTCAAGCACTATTACCTCCATACACTCATTGGCCACTTTTATTAAACCCCTACCTGGTACCTCCAGCCCTTTTGAGGGGCACATCTTTTCTCTATCATTTTATCAATGGTCAGTTTTGGACTACATAGGTGTTCATGGCTGGATACTTTTGAGTGGTGGAACACTCTCACCTGACAAGTTTGAAAATCCCAGGAGCTCCTCAGTGCCACATTCATACCAGCAGCACACACACTAATATGCCACTGCCGTTGTAGTGTCACTGCTGAAAGACCCACCACGCAAATGACACTTGTTCAAGAGCAGCCCTGTGGTCAGAAAATGACCAGTGATGAAGGGGGTGGAGGATGACTGACTAGCTGTGCAGCAGCAGATTAGCTGCAGTCTCTAAATGACTCTAAATGCCCAGTGTGTTGGACCTCAAAGTGGTTGGCAATTGGAAGTAACAGGAAAGGGGTTTCTAATAAAGAGGACATTGAGTGTATACTTGTTTTACTCCACAAATTTCAGCACTGTAGTGATTTTCACAGGATGTGAAGCTATTTGTCGAAGCTTAGTTAATTAGATGCTGTCTCTGGAGATTCTTTCACCACCACAGTCAGCGCAAAGTTGACGTCCTGCTGCCTACTTTTACATGGCACAGGGAAATACAGCGTTCAGGCTTTATATTGGAAACTGATTTTATGCCTTGTGGGAAAATCCTAAATATTTAATTAGGCATTCTGAGAGGTGTGGGTCAAACCAAACATTCATATTTAGTTTTGCTCTCTTCATTTCTTTTGAAGGTGTCTTGAGTTGCCTACCAAAGACCTCTGGAACTTTCTGGAGTTGCCAGAATTTTTCTTCAGCTTTTTTTTTGAAAACACTTTTCTTTTTCCATTAAGACAGAGTTATAGGTATTTTGTTCCCCATCAAGGTTTTGCAAAGCTAGTGATCACTGCTTACACTGTTAAACAGTTGTCTCACGTCACTAGCCGTACTCGCAGCTCTCCACTCTTACTGCTGATTGATCAAGGAGGCCACACAACATCCTTAAACTGGAATTATAAAGGGCAGTTCATCACTTTTTAATATGTTGTTTGTTCTGCATCATGCCCATGTGAGAGTCTGATTCATCATCCCCTTAAAAGTTTCCTTGAGATCTAACAGTATATGAGATATAGGCATTTTTAGAGCAATTTAAGGAAAATAATACCTTTTTCTATTGACGCAGTGCATTTGTGCTCAACTTTGAACAGAGCTTGTTATTTATGGCTACCATGCTGGACCCTCTGATTGGTTAAAGTGATGGACCGCCCTTTTAACACCAGTTACAGGCTGTTTTCATAAGTTTAGAAAATTTTGTTTAACATGGTCTATTAACTCCTCTTCACTGTCCTTGTTTCTTATGTCCTGCTTGTAGATGTTGAAATGTATCTGTGGCTGTCAGGCATTCAATGATTATTTTTATGTTTGTCTTAATTTACCAATACTCCCTCGTTTTTTCCTGTTCCATTTGAGTCCCTGTTTGTTATTTTTTTGTGTTAGCCGTTACGAGTTGCCCCTTCAGACCCGATTTCTGTTGATTAGTTTAAAGATTGATTATTGTAATATCCCTTCCCTCCTCTAGCCATCCATATTGCAGCCTGTCCAAGCCATTTTCATCGGCCTTATCCTGGCTTTGCTGTATTGGTGCTTCGGCCAATTGTGGTAGAAAGGTACACAGCGCTCCTGTCAAGTCTGTGTCTGTGTGTCTTCTATTTTTTTCCCCTCTGTACTGTTAACCATCTTGTATATCAAAAAATGCATGGCCAAAAAAAAAAAATAATAATAATCATTTCTGCTCACGCTTTGCCCAAAATCCCTTTTTGGTGCTTAGCAACACTTGGGGAAGTCTAACATTTTCCTCGTCCACACAAAACCACCTACTAATCAGTCATCCATTACTTGTCTTTTTTTGCTTGGATCACTACTTTGTAAGGAAATCTCTGCAAGAGGGGTTTTGGGTTTTTTTTTTTTTCATTGGTTTCTTTCCATTTTTTTTTTTTTTTTTTTTTTTTTTGCTTTTTACATCATACATTTGCTTTGCTGTTTTTTGGCTGTAATTCAAATCGAACACTGCTTTTCTTTCATTTGTGTTTACCTTATTTGAGTTTGAAGAAAGAATGCAGTGTTTGATTTCAATTCTCCAACTACCAAGTTCCATAAGGTAAATGGTACTTTCAGCATAAATAGCTGCTTTTTCTCTCTCTCTTCCTTCTCACTCAGTCTCTCTCTCTCTCTCGCTCTCGCTCTCGCTCTCTCTCGCTCTCTCTCTCTCTCGCTCTCTCTCACTCTCTCTCTATTCAGATGTAAATGTCTCTTTAAGTCTCTACCTTTTTTGTTCTTTCACTATGAGTTATTTATTTATTTCTTTATTTTGTTCTGTACTTTCTTTCACTCTCCTGCCCTATTTTTCTCCTCTTTCTCTCTCTGTCTTTAGTCTCAGCCGCTGTTCCAGTGCCATTGAGCTGCTTGCTCTGGTGCTGGTATTTGAAAGGCCTTTGCTAACTCTAGTGCTGTTTATCTGTGTACCTCCCCTTTTCAGAGTGGCTGGATGCCCTGGATGCCAGCAGTCGCCGTGATGGTTGCCGTGACGGCAGTGGTGCTGTATCCCAGCTTGGTCAAGAGCTCCTCCTGAGATAAATAGCCAATCACAACACCCCTTCCTACCACTGCAGCCAGTGTCCCGGACCACGGCGCAGTCCGCCCTCTAGACCCGGTGTCAGTTTTAATCCTGAGGTCAGGCCTACTCCGGACACGTTACCTCCAAACAGAGCCCCAGGGTCTCCACCGTGACTGTAAAAATTGCAAATGTACATATTATAGAGAAAAAAAGGGGGAAATAAAGGGTGTAACTTCTATTATAGATGAGGAAAAAAAATATCAGCTTTTTTCAGTTAGATGGGAATTTTGATTATTAAAGTGGCCTAAACTAGGCTTTTTTTTTTTTGTTTGTTTGTTTTTTGTTTTTTCCTTTCAGATGGGTACCAAACATTTTGTTGGCGAGTTTAGTTCATGTTTTCTGTGGTTTGCCATGTTAGATGTTAATATGGTATTCCGAATAGATGGAAAGCCAAATTATAATCTTAAATGATAGGGCACAAAAAGGGGGGGAAGTGCCTAATTTAACTACTACTAGATGCGTGTAAACACTCACAGACACATTTTTGTCTTCAGTGAAGTGCCACTCATGCTCCACTAACGTGGTGCTTCATTCAATCGAAAGAAAATGTCTCTAAATCGTTCAGTCCTCTGTGCTGTAATTGTGTGTTCCAGCCACCGTGTTCCAACCAACGACCAGCACAGTAATGTCATTGTACGCTTTCGTCGTTTTCTTTGTATCGTGTACTTTAAATGCAAATGTTAATGTCAAAGACACTACACTACTTAACATGGAAATTCAAATTCCTTGAGATGTAGGACTCTGCGACGGTATGAAGCGTTGACTTGGGTAAATTGTAGCTTTTACACCGACCAGTTGGGCACTTTTTGAATATTTTAAATATTTAGGCTCGTCATTGAACAAATTCCCAACCAATAGGGCTGCAGTAGCTTGATTACTGTACACAAACTGCTTCTGCAGTACCTCCTGAACAAAGCTCTGGGGTTTTGCTGCCTTATCTGTATCACGGAGTACTAGCTCTTCTTTGAAGAAAATGAACAGGATGTAAAAGCTTTGCAAAAAAATGTGCAAAATTGTGGGTTGTGCATTGTCAAAGGTCTACTTCAACTGAAGCACAGAAATGTTTGGTGAATTTCCGAGGGACTAAGATGGGTAAACTGGGAAGTGAACTATTTAAAATTGCTTTCGGTCTGGAATGAGTGGACGGAGTTGAGCAGTGTATGTTTTGGAAAGGAACAGCCAATGATCTGTGTGTTGTTGGTTCACATTTTGTCTGCTGCGCTGTAAATAAACTCTCGGTCATGGAGCAAACAAGCTTAACCTTGTTCCACCTCGTCAATAAATTTCAATTTATTTTTTTACAGCCCTCAGAAAAAAATAAAGACACAAATACAAAGCATGGTGTAGCACAGGTTAACTTTCCAAGTTCCTAAAAGCAACAGAGCATGTCCTCGAGCACGTTTTCTCAGTTGGAGGACTTTTTTGAGGACGTTTTCTTTCTTTCTTTTTCTTTTTTTTTTTTTTTTTATATTAACATCAGACTTTGAAATCTCTTCCTTCACACACATTGACTGCAATGCTAGAAAGCAAGCTAGGGAGACTCCACCTAGTGATTTTGTCTGTAAATATGTATGTACGAATGTATGTGTGTAAATATACATAATATTCACAAAATAAAGTTGAATATCAGTGACACTGGTCACATCTAATGTTCTGCTGCAGTCGGTTTTCAAAGGATTAACATGCCTTCAGTCATTTGTTTGAAATCACCCTTTTTGTTTGAGGACAAGTTAACACTTTTTCGTTTAAAAAAAAAAAAAAAAAAAAAAGTTTTGTTTTGCCATCAGTTTTTTTCTAGTCTTCACCAAATTTGTTTTTTCACCCCTCATAGACTGTTTCTTTTTGGTCGGATTTAAAATATATTTTGTCATTCACGCTACTGCACGTTTGTTAGCTAGCAATGTGTGATATAAAAGCAATATTGTTCAATGCAAAGTAAAATTCATTAGGCTAAAGCGGCCGGTCGCATATTGTACTACACTAGCTGAATTTGCAAACATGTCCATTTGTAAACCATTAGACAAGTGATATCTATGTTGTTTTCAAACTAATTCTTGGAACACCTTTTATCTTTTTTTTTTTGGTTAATTAGGTGTAGGACTGCACACATTACCAACCAACCCAACCGTGATATTGATCTCAATGATATTGAAGATCTATTAGGTCAAAAACAAAACCACCTACCGTCCACTTTCGTCAACAAGCCAGTGGTACACAGCGTTCTACCTGTAAATAATTTTGTTTGCAAATATTGTTTTGAGAGGTAACAGTTCAGAATTACTTTTCTTAATAGATAACTGTTTAAATTCTATTTTGTAAAGAGTACAGGAAGTTGCGCAACAGAGTTAAATATTTGCACTAACACATGTGATGTGCATGGTTTTAATAAAACAACTTTTGCTCTCTTCTGCTCTCCTTTTATTTTGATTTACTTGGTCCATAAATGCTTGGAGCAGACAAGGACCATCAACATGATTAACATGGTAGAGTAAGTCTTATCTATTCATTTTATTATAATTTTTTTTTATTCCTTGTTAATTTTTTGTTCATATTATAAAGCTCATCATACATTAAGATTTTTTTATTTTTATTTTTTTAATCTTCCATCAAAATGTAATGACTTGGTCACCTCTAAACATCTCATGAGCTTTGGTTGCACCATCAAGTGGGGAGAAAGTGTTACTTCCCCCTCCCCCACCTATCATTGAACAAAGCTCTCAGCTAGCTGTTCCTTTAGTGGTGTGCTCAGGTAGACCTAGAAAGGACGTTACTGCAAAATGTTTTATTTAATTTTTTGTGATCGTCTTCAGATTGTACCGGCATAGAACAAATTGGGCCCTGACCTGTAATTACAACCGTACCAGAGACTAAGGTAGACATCTAAACTGATGAGATTTGATTCCTGGAGCTTGAAAACAATGCTCTTGTCCAATCTTTATGATGCAGTAAATAGCAACATAATACATGACCTTGAGGTCAGTGTTGTTTTGAACCATGGACACAAGATGGCAGTCCCTTACAACAGTGTTTCCAACCCTGGTTCTGGGGTTCCCAGAGTCCTGGACAATTTGATGTTTTAAGTGTTTCCAGCACACCTGATCAGACTGATTAGCTCATTAACAAACTCGTTCTGAGTTAAAACAGATGCGTTAAAGAAGAGAAAGCACTAAAATTGGCAGGACAAGGGGCCTCCAGGACCAGAGTGGGGGAACCTCACCTCACAAGATGCTTCTCTATAGTGCGTAGACTGTCTTCTAGCTTTAATTATCATCTTTATATATGGGGGAAAAAAAAAAACGTGTTTCTTTAAGAGTGACACAACCACCTGGAATTCTTGCTGATAGTGCTCTGCATTGTCCTTTGTTGGCTGTCTGGAAGCCCTGTGGTTTTGACAATATTTCCTCGAGTGTGGTTACATTCCTCAACTATAGCCAAGAAGAATATAAAAGATCCAACAATTGTGTCACTGAGGTTTTCTCTGAGACGTCACTTTGATACGCTTGTGATGTGAAGGAATGCGATACTGGTGCTGAGTCAGCAGAACCGCTAATGCTGACAGGAAGTTCTCCGCCCCCGCTGATGACAGCCCGGGCATCTCAACACACCCTAATGCTGAGGTCTCTACCATTTCTTTTTCTGAAAGGTCCAGTGTAAGCAGGAAAAACTTGAACCTCGTCAGGACGTGGCACAGAATCGATACAAAAAAAACTGCGTTCTTGTCAAGGATACCTTTTTCTAGCTTGTTCCGGTGCAAATTAGGCCGAAAGGGTGGAGTGACTGGTTCATGATTCCTGCAAAATTAAGTTTGAGTAATAAGCAGACTGATGGTGCAGTTGATATATTTAGACATGCAGTTTGGGTTTAAAATGAGACAATTACTGCATGTCTGCTTTAATTCAACCAATTTTCTGTCAGTATTGGATGGACCAAACAGAAACGCGTGGAACCCTCATCCTCGGGGATCGAGTTATATAAATAATGTCTTCCCTTCAAATTTTTAGCAATCAGTGGTTTCATCAAGTCTGAGCCATAGATACTGCCAATGCCGCTGGCATTCAAACCATCAAAGGTTTGACACTAACTCCACCATGTTTCACAGAATCAGGAGCAATTCATTTGTTTTATCCGCACTTTGCTGTTTTCATCACTTTATAAAGAATCGGTCTCATTTGTCCTAAACATTTTGTCCATGTTGGTGTTGCAAAAAAAACTTCCAAAAGGGTAATTTTTCAAGGCAAAGAATAAACATTTAAAGGAAGTTAATGGAACAGGTCATTGTAGGATGTCTTTACTGGTTCATTTATCATGAGACTGACAAATCAAAGGACAACGTTTTAAAACCCTGTGGAAAAAATAAATACAAGGTTTGTTCTGACTATGAAGTATGGCTAATCTAGCCTTTCTATTTTTGAGGCTTACCTGGTTTGCATCTTGTAAATCCGCTGAGATCATGCCTGTGTATTCATCTCTTTTTGATAGTCTTTGATACATCTGTGATCGTGTGTTCTTCATTCATCCACTACTGCTTTCTTCAGTAAGATGCCAAGTTTGCTATTGCTAAGTTCTTTAGTGTGATGTTGATTCTCAGCACTGGGTAAACCACATTACTCTGACAGACCTAATGTTTTAGTTTTGTCTGTGATTGATTTATTCTGACTTACCGGTCTCAGCATGGTCCGCGTTACTCACTACCATTGTGAAGCGACAACAACAACAAACCCCAGGTGCAAATGCCATCTAGAATCAACTCCAGACCTTCTGTAAGCTCTGTTAGTAAGAGCCATGAATGTGATGAGACAATGCTGGACAAAAACAACTGAGCAATCACCTTTTGTCCTTTAAAATGATGGTACTGTGTTTATAAAGGGCTGGAATTCACACATAGTTCATCCAGCACAGTCATACATACCCATGAATTACAGTCATACATCGGTGACACTGGTCACGTTAGATGCTACAGTCTACAAAGAGAATTACACAAAATCTGAGCAATCTACACAAAATTTCATATCTATTTAAAAAGGTTTTGTTTTACTCTTAGTTTGTTTACTTGTATTTTTTCCTTGATTTTAAAGCAATCAAGTAGACAATTGTCAAGATATCTTTGATCCAGTTATGCTACTGAGGACCAGTACCATAACTAGGGTTTTGTGAACCCCAGTGCAAAAGAATGAATGGGCCCCCGTATAAAAATGACCGTTTAACAAGAAAATGATGAAAAGTACTTTTCTTTACTCAGATATTTCTCTGAATCATGGATATGATTGTCAACATCTATATTAGAGCCCCAGTAAAGATTTTAAAGGGCCTGTGGGGCCTGGGACAAACATCTTTCCAATAGTTACACCACTGGGAAGGACCATATAGAGTCTGAAACTTCCTAAATGTTCACTCAGCATGGATTTACCATTCAATTAAAGATTTTAAAGCCAGTGGAGAATAGAGTCACAAGGTTGGTCTCCGTCCAAATCACAACACATCTCCAGTCCATCAGTGGTGGGAGGAAATCATCAGTAGCAGTCTGATTGTGTAGATGGTTGGTGGCAGGTGTGTTCCGGCTCTGATGAGTCAGTGGAAGTTCAGACAGTCGTGGCCTTGGGGGGGGTGACACTTAGTGAGCGCCCTGAGGGGATAATCTATGCTTCTGAGACACTGCTTAAAGAGGTGGGACGCGATGAGCGAATCCTTTTGGCCCGTTCATTACCATCTCTACGAGCCAACCAATGTGTCACCAGCGCTGTGGTGAAAGACGACGTCCCAAATGTCAGATGTTCTGTGGACGGACCGGTTATTTGAGACGTAAAGACGTGCACCATGTCATGACAAACTGAAGCAGAGTTGGTGAGGCAATGGGGCTATTACAACGTCTAAAGCTCTGCGTTCTGTTTGTAGTTATTTTGCTTTCAGAGAGCTGGGCCTTGTGTCAACCTGTTTCTCTTCAAACCTCCCAACGAAGCCCAGCAAACAGCTGTTGTATCAGTAGGCGTGGTGTGGTGTGTGTGTGTGTGCCTTTCCCCTTGTTTGCACTGGGGCTGTGATGCAATGCTGATCCACCCGAGTGACTAATCCTTATCATGTCCTGACCGTACTTCGCTGGAAACATCCAGAAAGAAATCCACTAAAACAATGCAATATTAGCTGCCGTTACTGTATAAGTAAGTGTAAAGTGTCCATTTGTCATACGTGAACACACCACAGCATACAGTGTGAACTTCTTCCTCTGCATTTAACCCATTCACCAAGTGAAGCAGTGGACAGCCAGCAACACAGCGCCTGGGGAGGAGTATGTGAGGACGGTACCTTACTCTAGGGTACCTCAGTGGTGCCACTAGCAGTCCTGGGATTCAAACCCACAACCTTCTGATCGCCGGGGCAACGCCCTAACCACTAAACCACCAGCTGGCTGGGACTCTTGTTAACAGTAGCACGGAGAGCTGATTGACTTGTGCTCAGACAGTTAAGATTGTCCGTGGAGATATTCTAGACTATTTTTGAAGAATATTTTCCCAAACCTCAGTAGAAACACTTGTGCCAGGTGTCTAGTATCACTAAATTCATCTCCACTTGTCTGGATGTACAGTACCATGCAAAGGTCTGAGACATTTATGTTTAAAACCTGTTTAGGTGAGCAGTATGTTTTTAAGAGCTAATGTTAGAATGTATTCAAATAATATTAGTACAGTAAATAGTGATTTTATATTTGCTGACTCATTCTCAGACCTCTTCTCAAGGAAGCCCCGAATTATACTGTAGTTCTCATCAAATACTGGTTCAGCTCAATCAATACTTCTGATTAATACAGTCTAATCAACCAATACAATTAGATTGTCAGGAGCTGCTGATGGAGTTGCACAAATTCATGCTAAGGCTGGAGGTGAAATCTGGAGCCGAACCTGTGTTCTTCTAACCAGCTCACCAAACTTCAAGTTTTTTTTACAAACAAAACAAATCTTGAGATTCTTTTAAGCTTTCTTGCTGGTTAGCATTTATTCTAATGTTAACTTGTATATTTGCTGGCAGAAAGTCCCTCACTGCTCAGATAAATGACTTTAAACAGTCTGTACAGGAGCCTAAGACTTTTGCACAGTACTGTATTGTATTAAATGGTTGACATGACTGCCCACAGTTCAAAGCACAACCACAGAGGCCTGAGGATGAAACTGGACAGGTGTCAGTACAGACTGGGAAAAGATCATTGTTACAAATCCAACTTTCATCTTGAAAATGAAAAACTGGGCCTCGTCAGATTCAAATGTTATGTTTTTAATGGAAAATGTAGAAGATGATGTTTCTAATGTTGTGTAGACAGTGCGGTATGTGTGCTGAATATGAAAAAATCAGTTTGATATGTTTGGTTTTAGTTATTATTAAATTTTTTTTAGAAGAAGCACATGGTAAGAAATGTCTTAAGTCTGCAATTTTATTGAGCACCTGTTCTTTGATTGCAAAATTGAGTATTTATAGTCATTTTAAGTCTTACCACTATGTGTCTAATCTTTTTTTGTGTTTTTATAATGGGCTTTTGAAGGTCCCATGTCATCGTAAATCCAATGTTCCTCAGATTTTTTAAATTAAAGAGCTAAATATACTTTATTATTGAAGTGTCAAAACATTCCCCAGTCCATAGTCTATACATAGAAACTAAACTTAAGAGTTGTGATGTTGCATTTAATTGTAACCACCAATTCAGCCTATAGCAATTTACCCCCCAATTTGCATTAAATATCAAAGGAGCGTTTCAACCAGGACTTTTCTTTTTTGAAAGAGGGCCACCAATCACAGCAGAGGCCATTTGCATATATCAGTCTTATCAAGCACAGTAATAAAAACAGCCTGTTTAATGCTAAGGCGTGAAGAGAGGTTTGAAACCGTAGTGTAAAATGTTTTTTTTGGTACATAAACCCACATAAACATCATGAATGGAACTCATGGAACAAATAAAGTGCAAGAAAAAAGAGGATATGGGCTTTAAATGTGGTCTCAAATCCTCTTTAAGAAGTTGTTGAAATGTAGATAAGCAGTAGTTTAAATTAAACTGAGTTGCAAGGGCCCAATAATGCAATAATATGTACAGATAATTGTAAATTATAATAATAGATTTTTACATAACGTGTAAAAAGTGCATTATCTCTACAATATGGGCATTTCAGCTTATAATATTAAAAGAATGTAATTAGTACTAGTACTAAAATTGAAAGGAACAGGTAAAAAAAATCATCTTTTACTAGTAGAAATTCCACTTAAGTGGACTTGCTGTAATGTATAACTCCTCCTAATTTATTTAAATGGAGAAACTATGTAATACAAATTCAATTTTAACAAGTGGTAAATTGTGAAATGTTGACATTTGAATTTTACCACATTTTAGTAGTGATAACTGCTAAATTTTAATTGATTTTATCACATGTATTAATTGGAAGTTATTTATTGCTAAAATAAAATCATCCATACTGGAGAAATAGTGTTCTTTCCATTGAGATGAAGATGGTTAAATTCACAGATTTGTGAGAAAGTATAATCTTTAGAACTCCAACTATGTAAGTGGTATTACACTTGTATTGATAATAAAGTGGTGTTGATTTTTTTCTTTGCTCAAACTGAGTCAGGAACATTTGAATAAAAAAAAACAAACAATATTTGCACAAAAGTACTGGGACACCTGACCATCACACCAACAGGGACTTTAATGACATTGTATTCAAACACATAGACTTTAATATGGAGTTTCTGTGGGAATTTGTGCCCATTCATTCTGTAGAGCATTTATGAGGTCAGGCACTGATGTTGGACGAGAA
>JBBPCZ010000142.1:8291310-8319271 GCA_037974445.1 Brycinus macrolepidotus | reverse complement strand
ATTAAATCAGGAGCTGCTGATGGAGTTTCACAAATCCAAACAACGGCTGGAGGAACCGAGGAGAAATCTGGAACCGACTCTGTGTTCTCCTCACCAACTCACAAAAGATCAACTACTTTTTACAAACAAAACAAATTTCATATTTTAAACTACCTTGTTGTTTGTTTGCATTTATTCTAATGTTAACTTTGTTAGCAGAAACACACTTTACAGCACATACTGAGAAAGATGGCTTTAAACAATTTGCATAGGTGACTTCTAAACAGTATTGTACATAAATTTTAGTTTTCTCAACAAGTACAGAAATTTATAGACGCTACTTAGTAGTTCCCCGGGTATTAAAAATAATGCATAGTGT
Source organism: Brycinus macrolepidotus (assembly GCA_037974445.1). Lineage (NCBI taxonomy): Eukaryota > Metazoa > Chordata > Actinopteri > Characiformes > Alestidae > Brycinus > Brycinus macrolepidotus. The sequence goes on along the minus strand of JBBPCZ010000142.1, from coordinate 8,318,913 downwards.
ATGTAACAATTTATTATTCACCGTATTTTTAATGGTTTAAATTAAACTTCAGGGGAACTGTAATATTACCCCTGAGTGTGTTTTGTTGTTAGCATGCCCAGACTGTCTATTAAATGGTTGAATGAAACTTTTATTGTGAAATGAGAGGTATTTGAAGTTATCACATAACGGAGCATATATGCATTGCAGTGTTTTGTTACTGTGGGAACCTCTTGTACACAACTTCGTACACTTAAGTTGAATGTTCCTCGAAACTATGCAGAGCTAAATCGAATCTAATCTGATCATTTAGTGATATTTTTCCTTTTGTTTGTCATTCTTTCATGGCCCATGTGCTTGGCTATAAATAAAAAAAAAATAATGTTTGATGCCTTTTGAAAAATGTCAGTAACCCTCATTCCATAAAGTGTGTTCAGAGGGGCCTTTCTTGGGGCGTCATCGAGAACTCTGCAGGTTTCTAGCCACCCCCGTCTTTTGTCTTCCATCCCTTTCACCCACAAAGGGTGGTTTCTGACATTACACTGGGCTGTATACAGGAGTACTGTGTCCAGTCTAGAGAACAAGTAACCTGAGATATGACCAGGTGAGTTTCACTCTTTCAGTCCACCGTGTTTCCTTGTTTTTGCTGTAAGATGACCACAGGTGGACCTCAAACACTTGTTTTATTTGTTTCTTTGTCTTTACTTGCGGAGAGATAATTGAGAGTTGGGTTGGAAGGGAAACTAAAAGGCCCAGTTTTAAATGTAGCATGATTAGATTTACAACTGAGGGATTGTTTGTCCTTTTGTTAGGGTAAACAAATGTTTTTGCTGAAAATCTCGTTTTGACTCAGCATATGTTCTTATCCTAATAGCCTCATGATCCTTCACACAGGCACCTTTGCAGATGCAAATTAGCTGTGGTCTCTAGATACTTTTTTTTTTTTTTGTAAACATTTACTAAAAGCAAGTTGTTAACTGAGACAACTTGAAGTTCCTGTTGGTCTGTAAGCAAAGTAAAACACTGCTGTCTAGTATTAAAGAGTCTGCATTTGGAACTAGTTGTATTACTAGTTGTAGTGATGGCTGTCGTTTGAGTAGAATTTCTTAAAACTAGACCACTAAAACTAGAATTAGAATTGATGGCTTTTAAAACCAGGGTCCTTGCACCAAAGGTAAGCAGTAAAATGAGCAGGACCATTCCAGCTGCTACTCTAATGCAGTCAAGTGATGTTATCTTAAACTGTTACTTCACGGTTGGGGAACACAGCCTGTATTTGGGTTCTTATGCTTAAATGAAATCCTACCCTAGGTATCTCGAACCTTGCTCCTGTAAAGCTATGATGTGGCGTCAACGGCTGTTCAAAAAGATGCAGGTCACTGGTTTCACTTGGTTTGGAACAGAATAAACTCTTGCAGTCCTGTCTAGTGAGTGATGCTGGACGCAACTAAATTGGCCTTTAAATCGATTAGTAATCACTTTATCAAAAGAAAAGGAAAGTGGTGGAGATTGCAGGTAGAAAGTTGTGCATGATACAAGCTCATGGCAGAAACTTGGCGTACAGAACTGTCTAAAAATTGAATTCTTATTGTTTTTCAGCAGGTTTTTTTTTCTGAAGAGTTTTAATTGGATTTATTTAGACTTTATTTTTTATATTGTTCTTGTCTCTGTGTGCCTGTGCAGTCGTATCATAAGCAGTTTCCTCCAGGATCAATACAAGTTTCTGATTCTGATCAATATTGTTAGTTATTTAGATTTCAAGCTCTAATTTTATTTAGATATCGGCATTGCAATAGCCAGTATTATGCCAAGGATTAATGTGTTATCTATTGTATAGCGGTTTCCTTACTGCTCAGTCTATACAGTCAGAAAAACATCAAACGATGTAATACCTTTTATTTTACAAAGGCAGATCTATCTGAATGACTGTAGTCCTCAGAAATGAAGATTGCTTCCAGTGCACATCTCTGGGCCGGAGCCCAGCTCTAGCAGCTGTCTGTAATCCCTGGCTGCTGTCAGGAAGTGACAGCGGAAGCGTTCAAGATCACTGGCTTGAGTCGGCTGTCCTCGTGCCTCTAAAATCCACACGTCACGGGAAAGGCCTTCGGATGACACCACAACAGAGTCGTCCATAAATACGGCCTCCGTCTCCCTCCCTATCGCCAGTGCCCTCACTTCTTTGAGTGAATGTGTCTAATTGAGATTTATGCCATAACCATATAAACCATATGGTGGCCTCCCACTGGTTAAGTGGGAACATCTTAGGCACTTCCACCAGGAGAGTGAGGTCATCGCCTAGGAATAAGTGCACGCTATAATAAAAGGATGGTGGGGATCTGAAAGGGGAGGAACTCCAAAGAGCTCCTTCGCACTCCAGCGTAGATGAAAGCTTCTTGTTCAGCATGAATATGCAGGAGCATGTTGCAAATGGGGGAAAAATCTTGACGGTGCGTGAGATGAACCACAGGCTACAAGCCAGGCAGCAAACTTTGGTTGTTTCCAGCTCCGCTTAGCTGTTAGAAGCCAAGAGTGAGGAGGTTGACAGTTTTTGGTCAGCCCTCTATTTTGTACTGGCCCCACAAATGAGCTCTTTCTGGAAATGACTAACTGTCGGCATGCCTTGCTTAACCAGTCCGCTACAATTGTGCTTGATGGATTTCAACACTGTGTGCTGCATGTGAACTTAGCCATGTAGTTAATCAGGTTCTCCAGTGTAGAGTCTCGCTCTCCGGGCACGTTTCTGACTTGCGTCTTGTGTTTTCTTTGTAATGTTGTCTGAAAAGTCTTTATAATGCAAGCTTGAAGTAATTTGAAGGAAATGCCGTAGTGTAATGGCTTTTAATTGAAGGCTGTTGCATGTTCAAGCTGAGCTTTGGGCTTCCGTACGCCATTATCTTCTCAGTCCAGAACTCCGGAGCTCCAGAGTCGTGCAAACCAGGTCCCAATAATGGCATGCAATTGTAATCTGCACAAGTGACTCAAGGGCCACCAGCATTGCCCAGTGGGGTCTAAATCCTGCGTGTGTGTGTGTGTGTGTATAAGCCACCTCTGCTTATGATTTTAAATAAAGCGTTTCAGAATCTTTTATAGTATTGAGGACGGTTCTTTCCCGCCATACAGATCTTTTCACTTTTCAGTTGTTCCTCTTTAGACTTTTATTAAAGTCGACGGCACGTACTAAAGTACCTTTTTGTTTTTGGCGGACTAAATCTCCAGGGCCGGGCTGTCTGACTAAGGGTCACTGCTTTCTCCTGAGTTCGTGCCATTTTATTATTTGTCTAATGTGTGCTTTTAATTTGGGCCATGTGTTTTTTTTTTTTTTTTTTTCTTTTTCTTTTTTCCCCTGCATGCCTAAATCTGAGCATGAAATTTTATACGAACCTCAGACAGTGTTATTAATTCTAATGTTTTATTGCTTTTAAATGTTTTGTCAGTGTGGCAACTGCTAATGATTTCATCCAATAAGCCTCTAAGTTGCCCCATTATAAAACTCCATGACACAAGAGTTGGTGAAAGCTGCAGTATTTTTTTTTTTTTTTTTGTCTTGGCTTGATGGAGACCCCTCTGAATGTGTTGGATGACCTGACTGGACTGTTAATGGGGATTCTAGGGCAAGGCTCTTTGTTCTCCTGTGGTCTCTCATTGGCTCCTCTTGCAGGGGATGTGGTGATCTCACAGCGGAGGAATGCCCTCCACTAGGTAAAAGCCCACATGCTCCAGTCACAGATGGCTGCCGGTGATGTCATCATTAGTTGCCCAGACAGTATGAGAACAGAGCCGTGACCTTACTGGGGGAGGGTTTTTGCCAAACTGAGAAGCCCGGAGGCCCAGGGGTTTCTTTTTCTTCTTCTCACTCACACACACAATCTTGGCTTTTCTCCACCATTAGTTGTGGTGTTGATTGGCCTGTTCCCTATGGGAAACCTTACAATCTGTTTTATATAAGCAGAAACGCAGTACGCCTGTGTAACGTTGCTCAGTCCTGAAACAAACTGAGTTCGTAACACATGATCACCCAGTGAAATGCCCATGCATGTGAAATAAAAACAAACCTAATGATGTAATCTGACAAAATGTGTTGAGAACCTCACTCAGCCAAGTAGGTGACTTTTATACTCTCCCGAACGATCTTGTTTCATGCTTGTTTCTTTCACACGTCAGCACATTTGAGATTAGAGAAACGGTGGTTTTAAAATACTCTCTCACAGGATTTAGCATGGGACCCATTTTAGTAATTAGTTTTGTGTGTATGTAGGGTTTCTTTTTCAACTGTGGTGGGTAACAGGCAATAGGTCAACTCATTGAAAGAAATAACTGGTTAACACATCCAGCAGTATCACCCCAGCTGACTTATTTTGAGTTGGCGAATGTAATGCTCTCCAGAAATGCACAAAATAATCACTTCATGCATCTACAGCATGTAAGACTGCAGCTGTTGGGTCATGACATCAGCGATGAGGTAATGTGTGAAGCCGCAGGAAACAAGCAGTATTAATGTAGATCAATAATGCCCTGTTTCTAATTCAAATTAAGGCAAAATGAAGTCATTTCAGGCGTATTAGAGGGGTTTCGCAGGTGTCTCTTGAAAAATGAAGTGACATTCAAATCCTGTCCAGCTCGATGTGGACAATGGAGTTTATGCAGTTTCTCTTGCCAGACCAAAAAAGCGTCTCTCTTTATTTGGGGCGAACTATATAACTGATTCAGTTTGCAATACTGAGTTCACGATTCAGTAATCGATTGCACAGGCCACAAGTTGCAGAAGATTGGAAACTCCTGCTACAGAATTTACACTGATAAGCCACAACTTTAAAACCACTGACAGGTGAATAACATTTGTTACCTTGATACGGTCACACCTGGGATATATTGGGGCAGAAGTAAACAAAAGCTCCTAAAATGACAATGTGAGCATCAGAACTTGATCATGGAGCAATGGAAAAAGGTGGCCTGGTCTGAAAAATCATGTTTTCTTTTACATCATGTGGATTTCAGGAGATGGCAGCAGGTTACACTATTTAAAGTGCATATTTTAAGCCGGATGGAGGCAGAGTAATGCTCTGGGCAACGCTCTGCTGGGAAACCTGGAGTCCTGCATTCATGTGGATGTAACTTTGACTCTTAACACTTACCTGAACATTGTTGCAGACCAAGTTCTCCCCTTCATGTCAGCAGTGACCTGTGCCCTGCCACGCTGCAAAAAAATTGTTTTAGGAATGATTTGAGGAACATGACCGAGTTCAAGATGTTGACTTGGTCTTGATTTCGGTACAATCGAGCATCTGTGGCATGTGCCACACAAACCAACCTGAGACATGGAGGTCCAAACTCACAACATGGCTTCGAGGATCTGCTGCCAACAGCTTGGTGCCAGATATCACACCTGTAGAGGTCTTGTGGAGTCCATGTCTCGATTTGTCAGAGCTGTTTTGACAGCACGAGGGGGACCTACGCAATATTAAGCAGGTGGTTTTAATGTTGTAGCTGTATGTGACTTAAATGAAAAGGAAAAAGTCAGTGAGTGGGTGTGAAATATAAGCCCCTCCCCTCCACTCACTTTACTCTGAAAAGATGTCTAGCTCTGATCATTGACGGAGATTTCTATGAAAGACGACAAATAAAGAGACTGAGGGGGCATATTGGCTGTTTTGAATCTTACATTTTTTTAATTTTCACTGAAGTATTGTTTTTAATCAGCGGTTCTCAAGGTCCCGTATGGTCTTTTTGCTTCCACCACACCTGTACTAGTTATTCAGTGTTCTTAAAAGCTTGGTTCAGGTGTGCTGGGATCTGGGTTGGAACAAAAATATGGGCCGTCTGGGGTGGTCTCTCAGGACTGGTTTGAGAATCATTGCTTTAAACAACTCTTGGTTCTCATAAAAAGACTTGAGATACTTTCTTATCTAGCTTTAAACCAAGTTCTCATCCTGAGATTGTTTGGGGTTAATGCGGGTGGCGTGACTGCCTCCTGCGTTCAGGCTCAGGGTGTAGTGCCTACACGATTTCTTTTTCCCAACTGCTCTGCCTGGCCACCGTGGCAGGAGCAGCCCACCTCCGTGTCTTGCCAGCATTGCGTCAACCACATGACTGCCATATTACCAGCAGTGTTCATAAGTCCCGAAATCTCTTTTGTTCTGGCCTTTAATGAAGACAAGAAATCTCAGTCCTGATTAAACTAGTAGAGCGGGCATAAACATGCACATGGATTATGTGGGTTATCCAAACAAAGGCTTCAGTGTGCCATTTCATCTTTCAACACTAAATGAAAACCTTATTTTGATGATGGTTCTTACGGATCCGCCTTGGAAATCGATTAAGACTCGCAGTGCAATCTTTCCTACTCTTACAGAGACAGTCTAACAGTGTCAGTCTAATAAATGAGAACTGGCACACACACTCTTCACAAACATATGAACTCAGCCATGACTGCTTTTCCTCTCCTTTGTTTTATACTTGGCAGAGGGCTTCATTGCATCCTGTTTACAACTTCCAGGTGCGTCCAGTACCAAACTTGCACCAAAAACAGACAACCGATTTGGTCTGTTAAGAATGAGGCATTGAAGCATCAGCAGTTGTGAATAGATTATTTTTACTTTGCTCTTTTCATAAATCACAGTTGTTTAACCCTTAGAACTCAGAGTGTATTAGTAAAGTCTGATTTCAACAAAAAACAGTTTAAAACAGTCTAAAGTGGTGTTTGCTGCTCTTTCTCTCGGCGCGCCGCCACTCGGCCGCTCTCCGGACCCCCTCCCTCTGCGGGGGAAAGTTCTCCTGGGTTCAAAGATCTTGTTTTTTTGTTTCTAAGACCTGAAATAAGATATTTGTTCATTTTTGTTCTTTAAGGGCATTTGCGTATGACGCTGTTTTTAAAACCCCACTAGTGGTTATTACTACCACATGTTTTTTTAAATTACAATAGCTTTGGTTCTATCTGACATAGGAACACCAAACAAAGCTCAGCATTACGTCTGACACCTCGAGCATCAACACAAACCAGAGGAACTTCCATATAAGCAGTTGTTATGCCATATGACAATTTACCATTTATTGCACTGCCAGCTTGGATTTGTGGCGCTCGCGTTCTAAGGGTTAATATATTTATGCCAAGATTTACACAACACTTCTATAACAAAGCTGAGGTCACTCTTCTTCTTTACTGGAATTCAATCTCTAAACAGTGAAGACTATGATTGACGAACTCCAGTTGAGATCAAAGGGTCAGACAAAGTGTAAAACTGTAAGAGACTGTCTTGGGGGATATCAGTTTTGGTCAGCAGAGCATGGTCCATGGTCCATAATCAGACTTCATGAGCTGCATGACCGAATATGTCTGGAGGGCTTGGAGTTGTGAGAACTCTTGGCTGTGGGATGTTCTGCTGCTTGTTTCACAGTTTTGACTGTATTGTTCTGTTTATGGGGTTACTGGAGAATACATTTTTCTTCTTTTTGGTTGCATGCCAAATATAGTATTATAACCATATGAGTATCCTGTTTAAACCCTGCTCACTTTGGCTTAACTAGCAGAGCCTATTGCTGGGTATCACTACAATATTTGTAATACCGATTCCTTATCTTCGGTACCGCTTCCTGGACGCTAGTTTTTTTGATACTTTCTTTTAATACAAACCGAAAGTGGGTGTGACTCAAATCAGATAAGTGTGAGGTGCTAGAAGTGCACAACGGATTGCAGACTAATCAAGAAGCACTGGTGTGTTTGGTTTTGAGACTAAATCAACTCATTCAACTCAGACTAAATTAAAATTCAGTATTGAATTATAAAGAATAACAGAATTTTTCCATATTCTGTAGGAGACGTAGTAAAGTTTAAATAATTGAGTTGGCACCATAATAGGACTGAATACTATGAATACTAATATGCTACGCAGCCCTAGTGTGTGTGTTGCTTCTATAGACGTAGAGAAATATGAAAGGCACTATGTAGTTAAGCTTTATTATTTTGTATATTGATTTACATGTATTTATTCTTTTTATAGGCAATAATCTTCCAGTTTTTCATCAGGGAGCTTTTCATCTTTGCAGTGACACATTGGCTCCATTGCGTTGGGAGTTTTTATGTTTTCCTCTAACTGTTCTTGTCATGGTGAAGGGTGAAGAACGCTGGAATGGCAGCGTGGGAGTATCTGGATTATTTTATAATCTCCTCCAACCCGAACTTTCACAGCGCTCGCTCATATAAACCTCTTGGAAGCGGCCTTGGTCGGAGCGAGAGATTGAGCCTCCCTCTCTGTTCTGAAGACAGAAAACAAAAGCACAGTGCACACGGCCCAGGCTTGTAAATCGGACCCTTTTATAACCTTGGCTTTTTAGCAATAGCGAAAACGAAAATGAGCAAAATGTTGGACCGTGGCTCGGCTTCATCATTTGCGGTATTTTTTTATTTTTTTTATTTTTTTTTTTTTTTAAAGTGTTGTGTTCCTTCCATTCTGGTAGGGGTTGTTTGACTGTTCTGGTCAGTTATTGATACTTTTGAGGAAAAGGAGGAGGAAATTGTGTAAATATGTAGATCTGTGGATCAATTTAAGGTTCATTTTAAGCTTGTAATTCAGTGTCCTGGTCAGTTATTTGCAGCCCAATATGAAAAGGTCTGCATAACTTTGAAACTCTCAGGATGGAAATGAAATGAACTGCAGGTAGTTTCTATTTGCATGAAAAGTTGTTTAGTCTTCTCATGAGGAGGAAAAAAACCTCCTTTGCCTCCGGCTTCTCCTTTTTTTATATATATATTAACACTCTGAGAGCATGAGAACAGTGTCCTCGGGCGGAGGCCTGGTGCTCTGTGAGCTCGGTGGAAAAGGCTACTGTTGGATTTCTGATGGTGGAGAAACCTCTCGAGTTGCGGGTTCACAAACTGTGAAGTCTCCAGGTGATCCAGAGCTCCACCTTTGCTACAGAAGACAGTAGAGCAGTTAGACCAGCAATTAGAAGAAACATGTTAATTTGAGGCCTGATTACAGTGTGAATTATGATTCCTCGTTGTTATTCCTGGCGTTCCAGACTGTGTTTTCAGCTGGATTCCTGCAGTGTAATTGAAGCTGTTTTCTTGGCCTTTGGGAGGGATTTCAGTATCCCAAGTAGTTGGTTGGCGATAAGCATCTCATTGTCTGGAAACCGGTCTTTCCCTCCCCGTACGCCTCAAGTGTCGTTGTTGTGCCGTTTGCTTTGTTGCCATAGCAACACCAAAACAAATAGGGTTAGCATTTCCCTCTAATCGTTTATCTTCCTCTAAATATGGAAGATGATGTTGAGAAACACGACCATTTCGTTTTCAAGTGATCTGGCATTTCAAGATGTTTTTGTTTGTATGTTTTTTTTTTTTTTTTTTTTTTTAATCTCTGTAGTTTCAGTGATACCGGTTCCAACTGATACCGTCCCCAGCCGATACTTTCAAGCATTTTTGTAAAGCTTTCATTTTGTTCAGAGTTGGTTTCATTAGGCTGTGTGTGAGATTTGAAATACTATTGTGGATAGTGTGTTTGCCTGGAGCTTCTTCTGCAGACTGTCTGCATATTGGTATCTTAACTGGAATGGATTTGTCCCTTGCAACACATTACGAGGTGTTGCCCTTAGCTTTCACATAACCTTTTTTGGGAAATTTTAGTGCATAGTAAACTTGATTTGGTCAGTCTATCTGGTCTGGAGCATTAAATCATTGCTTATTTTCTTGTGGCCTTGCTTAGTGTAGACTCAAACACATGAGAACATGATGTATTAGTGAGGCACCTGAACAAGAAAACTCAGTTATATTCTGAACTTCAATTTGATGCTATCCACACAACTTCTGGCTTGAGAAATGTTCAGGGAATAACTGATATGGTCCCTGTGACGGTGTCGTTAGGAAAGTGCTTGACATAATGGTTTGGTTCCACCCTAAGGAAATCTCCAGCCGTATCCCCCTCTTTTCCCACACAGAAGACCAGCCACGGGAGGAAACGGGCAAAAGAGAGATAAATGATGGACAGTTTGTTCATCATTAAATCCGACGTCTCTTCTGTGTCGGCCCCATGGCCTTCAAATTGAACTGATTTTTTTTTTGTGAACTTTTCAAACCTTTTCCCAGTCTGAATTGCTCAGTGTGTGAGAAATTAAATACTTGCCTGGGTTATCACACCTCCCACGCTTGGTGGTGGAGCGGAAATGACTGTTCAGTCTCTCCTGTCCTCCACCGTCTTTGAGGGTTTTAAAAATAGCTTCTTGTAAACTTATCAATCTTAACACGCTTTTCCACGAAGCTTTCCTTACTTGGTATCACGTTGCATCAGATGCTGGACCTTTTCTCATGCCTTGATTCTTGTCGATGCTCGGAAAGATTACTAAGGAAGAGAAGGGAGTGTCTGCAGACACTGCTAACTTCTTTTTCTACGTTTCTGTCTCCAATATGTTACATAAACTCATTCATGAACTCCTTATTTAACTCTTTTTGTATCACTGATTCATCTTAAACTGAGATGGCAATCTTCAGTTTCGTCAGGGTTTGTTGATATTTGCCTGTTCCCATGGAGAAATCAATAACATCGAAAGCACACAGAGAACAAGCACTCGAGAGTATCGTAACCCCCACCGCACCTTCCACCACGCCCTCCTTGACCCTTGCTGTAACTTGGAAACTACCTCTAGCTTCTTTCTCCTCTAACTCACTTTCGGTTCTTCTCAAATCTCAGTTGTGAGTGGGGAGAGGAAATTCTAGACCCAGCCCTGTCTCTGTCCAGCCCTGTGCTACAGAGGAAACCGCCATAGGCACAATTTGAAACTGAACATGCCTGTCATCTCTACCAGCGAATTTTACTCCAGAAGCTTTCGACCTGGAGCTTCATATGCTTCTTATTAGGGCTGGTCCCAAGGGATGCACCGTTATAGGAAGTTTGGCCCAATGTCGATAGTTTTTATGTACGTTTCTGTTGTTGCCAATACATAAACATTTCTGAAAAGTAGATTTAGAATATTAGATTTACACAGAAACCTAATGTTTATTTTTGCAATGTAAAATGGATTAAAAGGAATAAAATGCACATATTTTTGCATATTATATATATATTTCTATATATATTTCTGCTCTTCTAGAGTACTACGAATGCATTATCCAATACTGGCCCAATACAAACAAATATATAAAATATATTTTATATATATAAAATACTGAACTCCTCAGTCTTGAAAGACTATTGAATTATTTGCCAGACTGGAGGATTGAACTCTTGATACTTGCAACTCTAGGACATGGTGTGAGGGTCAATCACTTTCATCAGCCTCCATGACTCGCCTTCTCCACCTCCAAGACTAAACAAGAAGCCGAGGGGTTGTTTATAGTTCATAAAGCAAAATATGTCGATGTTTGGACATAATTTTGGATGCCTTCCGCATCACTGCTTTAAGACATCTGTAGCCTTTATCCTTCTGCTGGTTTGACATCACTGCTGGGAAATGTATCTCCTTGAGGCAGGGAGGGCTTTCCATCTCATTGTGCTCTAAAAATCTGCTGATATCTCCGTTTTCAGTTTCAGTCTCCATGTATTGATCTTTCTCACTGCATCAGTCTGAAGGTGGCGATTCAGCGTGATCAGCATTGGAATACATCACTTAAATAGAGAGCATATTTCATTTAATGTTTCAGAAAAATTGAAAGTTCCAATTTTTCCAAACATTTTAAGGCATAGTGAGCCTTGTATTGTTATACTATGACTTACAGGTGTAACAGCAGTATTTAAATCAGTACGAGTGCTCTTAGTGATTATATGTTATTTAATTACAACACAGAACGGCCAAAATATAAATAGTATATTGGCTGATTGCTGATTGTGTGTTTTGAGCAAAAGAAAATATAATTAATTTAAATAATAGTGAAGTTGGAGAGATTTTCTGATGCTTTTAATAATTTCCTAATGAAGTTCCTAATGAGTTCACCTGTTCACAGCAGTCTTTGTGTTTTAGTCCTTGCTTCCCTCATGGCCCAAATCTGCTGGGCCCTGCTGTGCTGGTTATATTGTTGCTTCCCTCTGTCTAAGGCCTTCCTCCTCAGAGCTGCTGGAACAGTGGACTGCCGTGACTGCAGGCTCGTTATTCTCAGTTTTGTATGGATTGCGTCATTTTCTGAGAATGTGAATGAAGCATCCACGCTGCCCACATACACACAGACACGCCTGTTTATTATTCCACGAATAACATGTACATTTTTATTACATGAAAAATAGCTTAATCACAGCAGAGGCCTTCAGACTGCATTGTATTTGAGAGGCAAAGCATTCAAATCTTTGGGATTACGTTCAGGCACTTTGTTCCCGAGTTGTCGTTCCAGAAAGTGTCTAGTTTGAGCAGGCCTGCTGAGAGATTTCCCCCAAATCTGCTGCTTGCCCTGAAAATGTTGGACCTGCTGTAGAGGAGGTGACAAGTGCCACTTAAGTAACTTTTCAGTTGTACTTTTTATAGAATCCAGTGAGCCCAAAACAGTGTAACGAGCACTTCAAGTTGAACAGCCAACTCAGCATTTAATGGCTCTGAAACGTGTACAGTGTGTCAGCCTTTTCCTACTTTTTTCTGTGCCCGGAATGAAGTGCACTTGAGTTCAAGTTACTGTCAAGCTCGGTTGCCGCGGCAACCCCTTTCCCAGAACGTCCAAAACCTGAACAAAGGACAGTAGCAGCCTCTATTGTAGTGAGGTTCCCTCTCACGCCGGGGCTATCCTGTAACGGAGGAGCTCCTGATGGAGATTCCATTATGAAACCCCCCAGGGGAGGAAGAAGGGGGCAATGATGTAGAGTCCAGCACTAATGAATTATGCTTGGCTGTGGCCGGAACTCCAGAGACACTCTCAGCCTCTGTCAGTCTGGCACCATGCAGCTCTCGCCGGTCCTGCCAGAACATTCCAGCCTGGCCCATCACACCCCTGGAAGTGTCGGGCGGCTCTGTCGCATGGCCGTGTGGACATAATACAGCAAATGCCCACCCTTAGCTTTATATTGTTGGGTTGTAAATAGTAAAATGCTTCCTACGGTGCAGCGTTGTTGGTTTAGTTGGTGTGGTGTGGAACCAGGGATATGTTTAGACAAGCATTCAAATCTGAGTGTTTACGTGAGTACCTTCTTTCGCATGTCTTAGAGTGGTTCTTACATGTAGTATCTGTGTTTAATCCACTTTCCCCAATCAGCCTGACATTATGATTCACTTAACTATACAGTTGACATCAAAATAATCTTATCTGAACCTTCCATGCTGCTTAAAGGGGTCTTCTGTATGCAGGCATGATGCTATGGGTAATAGTTTCTGCTACTTTGAATTGAACCGCCTGCCTAACTGTGTAGGTCCCCCCTGTATTGCCCTAAAATCTCTGAACTGTCAAGGCATGGGCTGCACAAGACCTCTGAAGGTGTGCTGTGGTATCTGCACCAATAGCAGCAAGTCCTTTAGGCCCTGTAATTGTGAAGTCTCAGTGGATCAGACTTGTTTTTCAAGCACATCCCACCGTTACTCGTTTGGATTGGGGTCTGGGGAATTTAGAAGCCAAGTCAACACCTAAAACTATGTCTTGTTCCTCAAACTGTTTTGATTTTGCAAAACTAAAATGGAAACGCACTTTTCGCATTTGTTGTAGCCATTAACTTCGAGTAAAACTTCAAAAATAGATTGTTCTCTTGCAGCCCAATGTATCCCACGTCTTCATAGGTGCCACTGTAACGAGATGTTATTTACTTCACCTGTCTGTGGTTTTAATGCTGTGGCTGATTGGAGTATGGACTAAATCTCTTTTACAGTGGGCTAAAGTTCGCCTCCACTCCTCATTGTTTGACAGCCGCTTAGAGGATGTTTGTGAAAGATGGCTGATAGTGCTAAACAAAGAGGGAGTAATATACACACACCACACATCTCACACACACACACACACACACACACTCACACTCTCACTCTTATGTGTAACATTGCTAGTGAACCAAAGCAGTGGACTAGGTGGAGCTGTAAGGAGTGGCTGATTTAACTGCACTCGAGTTTTCTCAAGGTAGAGAAAAAGAGCTGAAGCCATTATTCAGTACAGAAGAAAAGCCAAGACGTCCACGGATAAAGCGATTAGAGCGCGCTCCTGTGCCTCTGTTGTTCTGGAAGCGCTCGTCCCGACAGCGACGTGTCTGGAATATTAAGAATTGCTAACAGCTGTACTTTCTCCTCGATTACTTCTTTTTGTCACAAGCAGGAACTTTCCCAAGTGCAATAAACTCTTTTTCTTAGAAATGTGGTTACTACTGAATGGGCATTTCCTTTGTTTTCTAAAAACATGCGGTTTCCAAAGCTACTAACTGTCACTGGAGCATTTGACCCCCTAACAAGATATTTTGGGAATGTCAGTGAGTTTATTTCGGAGTGATTTGAGCAGCGTAATCGGTTTGGCCTTCACCTCTTCTTAGCCTGCTTTTGTTGTACTGAATCATTTTACTGAATCAGTGTTTTCATTACACTGACTGGTACAGAAAGGTCTAATGCTGCGTGCTGATGCACTTTGGCACTTGGGAGGGGTCGCATTAATCAGCCCCGTTCAGATAAAAGTGATGGTCACATTTGGTTTATTTCATACTCACACGGACTTGCCAAAAATGGCTCGTTATGATTAGTGCTGCTTGGGGATACTGGTCTTGGAGTTGAACATTTTATATTGATTCTTAGTTTTAACAGTACAAATAGATACCAAAAATATATACAACAATTATTAACGAGTTTTGAAAATCCGGATATTGTTTGAAAATACTGTTTAGGGATGTACTTGTGTACTTGGTCAGGTACACGGTCAAACAAAACGTTTAACTGGGCTGTAAAGCGTAACAGTTTTGCTTGTATTTAATATTAAAGGAATACGCTTACATTTGCAGCATAAGAAAACATCCATAGTTTGGTGAAAACTCAAATTTACACAATTCTCCACTTACCCCAAAAGAGATGTTGTCCAATTTTGTTTGTTTAGAGCTGGAGCTATTGAATGACCTTCATGGCTCCCATTCTAAACTAACATTGCTAACAAACCCTGGTGAAAATGAAAGATATTTTTGTTCTCAATGTCAAATCAATAAGTGTGTTGGCATGTCAGCTTCTGAAAAGAAAACCTTTGTGTAGAAGACAGTGAATCCTCACTTAGTGTTCATGGTTCATGGCCATACAAAGTGAACACAAGTGAAATATACACCTCTAGCAGCTGCTTCTGTATTTCTATCATACAAGCACCAGAGCACCAGTTAACCATGTCATTTGTGGATTAGGTTGCTACACGTTACTTGTGTGATCACACTAAATTCTTGTCCTTAGGTCTTCTTGTTATTTTATAAGAGGAAAATACACTGTAATGGTCTGAGGAAACCAAGTTATGTCTGTTTATAAGCCATTGATTTAGCATAGAGTAAGGAAGTATGGGTAATACAAACAAATATCATCCTATACTGTAAATTTATTCATACGTTCTGTTTACTCTGCAGTGTTCATATTTGTACTCTTACCACGAATGATGTGAATGAAATGCTCTTCCATAATTAATGATCCCAGTTTATCCTTATAGTTCTTATGATGCTCAGTTCAACTGTTGAGACAGTGATCAGTGTTCTAAAGTCTTTATTTTTAATTTTTTTTCCTGCTTTATCCAGACAGTAAAGCCATTGTGGATGGCAACCTGAAACTGATCCTTGGTATGGTATGGACCCTCATCCTGCACTACTCCATCTCCATGCCTGTGTGGGAGGATGAGGATGATGAAGAAGCCAAGAAGGCGACCCCCAAGCAGAGGCTGCTGGGCTGGATCCAGAACAAAGTTCCTGACCTGCCCATCACTAACTTCAGCGAGGACTGGAAGGACGGCAGGGCGCTGGGAGCCCTAGTGGACAGCTGTGCGCCAGGTCAGCTGTTGTGTTTTGTCTCGTGTTTCCATTTGAACCCAAGTTAGATAGATGGACTGAGTGGTCGGTTCTTTATGAGTCCTGTATTAATACAAATTGCAGAGATACAACAACAACAACAGAGTGTTTAAATCACATACACTTCACTGTTGTAACAAACTCACTGACATCTACTTAAACTTTAATGGGTACCACTTTACAATAAGACTGCCCTTAAAAGGGTTTGTAAATTATTTATAATCAGGTTGTTAATTAGGTTGTAGACAGTTTATAAATCATTAATAAGCAGTTATAAACAAGTTATAACTAGTGATGCAGGCTCACTATTCGGCAAGATCTGGTGTTTTAATGGTAGTAGCATGTCAACAAATACCAGGTGAAGCTGACAGTTTAACTTTTTGCCTGAGAAAGAGATAAGATAAGCTAAACACCTGGCATGATCTGAGATCTCGTCTGCCTCAATGTATGACAGCTGCTTTAACTTGTTTATAACTGTTTATTAATGATTCACAACTTAATTAACAACCTGATTATAAATCATTTATAAACCCTTTGTATGAGTAGTCTTATTGTAATGCGGTACCCATTAATGTATGTAAATGAAGCAGTATTAATGCTAGTGTAGTAAGTCATGTTAATGTCAATAAACATAATTGTTGATTCATAGTAATTTTTGACTATTTGGGCCATTTACTATGCCATTTATTGTAAAATGATAAGAGAAAGTGGTGTTTTCAAATGGTAGAATATTACAGTGACACATTTTTATATAACGTGGAATACTTGTTACAATGTGACACCCCGTTTCTCCTTTTGTTACTCAGTTTTAGTGAGAACTGAATTATAGTTGCTTGTTTTTTGATTGTGTGCATACATGTTTGCCAGGTTTGTGTCCTGACTGGGAGACCTGGGACACAGAGAAGCCTGTGGAAAATGCTACAGAAGCCATGCAACTGGCTGATGACTGGCTCGGAATCCCACAGGTGAGGGGAATGTAGTTTGGCTGCACAAATTGATATAATACAGTATGTCTTATAATATAAAAACATTGCTCAGTCACTGTTGTGCTAAGGTTAACATTTGGCCTGCATTATTATTTTGACATATAATTAACTTTCGCTGGATTACATCAGCTTGATTTATCAAAACACCCTCAAAAACATCACTGAGCTGTGATTGGTCTAGACACTTAGAGCACACAGTCAAAAACACTGTGATTTGTTTAGAGGGCTCATTTGCACTTTGCAGACCTCTGCAGTACCAGTAGGGCAAAGACTAATACAACATTAAGTTTGTTATAAAGTGGCCTAAACTTTATTTGAGGATTACTTCAGTAACGAAAAGTGCTAGATGTTCTGTTTGGGCTCCTTCCTCAGGGAAATGCCTGTTTGTGTGGATTATGTGGTCTTTTTGGCCAAATGAACTTTGTTCTCAACTAAGGTGGGACCTTTTAAATGTACAAAGTGACAAGTTAATGTGTTTTCCTTTCGTGTTCAGTGTGCAGTGTTAGCACAGCATGTTCGTTTTGGACCAAGTGTTATATTTGCTTTAAAGGAGGAGGTCAGATGAATATACTTCTCATGTCCACACCCAAATCACACCTTTGCAAACATGAAGGTGTGCAGGGTAAAATGTTGGAGGATACGCCCCTTAGCTGGACTTTAACCAAGACATTTACAGCACTATTTTAATGTTGGATCATTTTGTTCCTCATCCCTACTGCTTATAAAGAAAAGTTTGATATTTTGTGTGTCTGTGTGTGTCTGTGTGTGTCTGTGTGTGTCTGTGTGTGTGTGTGTATATATAAATATATATATCACTGGGTCAATGGTTTAGTTTCAGGTTTTTCACTGTGCATTTATCTCTGGGTTGGAAAAAATCTGACACACCCTTAATCTGTGTTTCCTAATGTAATATGGTTTAAAACACTGTACATGGTATAATGGTATACTATTCATGCCATTTCATTACACAATACAGCGATAATGACTAATTTTCCTGTATGTCTCCAGGTTATTGCACCTGAAGAGATCATTGACCCGAAAGTGGACGAGCAGTCTGTTATGACATACCTGTCGCAGTTCCCCAAGGCTAAACTCAAGCCTGGAGCCCCCCTCAAACCCAAACTCAACCCTAAAAAGGCTCGTGCTTATGGCCCAGGTAGGACCCTCTTTACTGACTGACTATACTGAATCTAAGCCATATTAGACCTCCAGTGTATTTCATGCATCGAGACTGCAGACTTCCTTTCCATGAATCATCAGTTTAGTCCTATATATCAGTCTGATACAGAGTTCACTCTTTCATCATGTGCTTTTCAATTGAAAACAATTCCGCATTCATCTTTTTATATCTGAGGGTCTAACAGGCTGTCAGTGCTGCCTTACAGCATGCTACACTTGTTTTCATAGAGTTCCTCGTGTAATGATCTCCTGAATAATTCACACCTAGATAAATTTGACACAATTAAAAAGCAGATTAGAGTATAAAGCAGTTGTCTTCTAGAGTCTTCTGGAAAAGAGACATTTTTACTCTTATTTTCGCATTGTTTCTTATTTTTACGATGAAAAATGATTGTTTCTTCTTTTAGTGGCTCATGAACATTATTATCTGCGGGAACTTAGTCAGCGCAGGGCTCGATAGCAGTGCTGTTCTTTTTAGGGCAGAGACTACAGCTCTTTCTTGCTCTTTTTATTATCTCCAGAAGCATAAATGAGACCATTTTAAAGGTCTCTGTGGCATTATTTATGGGAATATAGGATTTTGCTTTCTTTACCTCTGTATCCATCTAGAGAGTTTGTTTGTTCGTATAGTGGGATTTCAATTGAAACAGCAGAGGAGCTCTATGGAGCTCCTTAATGGTTTCCCCTCCGTGTTGTGCTTGGACATGACAGCTTCTCCGCCGTAAAATACTGCAGTGTAAATATGGCGAGGCTCTGTAGGACTTCGAACATGGCTGATAGATGGCCTGCAAATCTACTCCTTACCTGCGGTAAATTTTGTCAGGCCTGCAAAGCCCAGTAGCTAATGAGTTTAGAAGTTGTCGCCCAGTTTGGCAGTTTGATTCAGAGCCCAGCCGTGCCATTAGGACCCCTCCACCTTTTAATTTTGCCATGGCAGGATGACTAGCTTCACTGAACTCTGAGAAGTGTTGAGTTTTGGACAGGGTAAGCCTGAGTGTTTTTAAACAGTCAGGGAGCCGCCTCTGTGGAGTAGTAATTCAGGTTAATTTGCGGTCGAAAACAGACGTTATTCACTTTAATGTTACTTCTCCATTATGCAATCTCCTCATCTTTTTCTGAAAGGGCAGCAGTTTTAGAGGTTCAGTTAAAGCGAGTCGGATTCATTCCTCCTAAATGATGTAAAGCTTCTAGAGAAAGTTTTGTTTTCAGTAATGTCATCTAACAGTGTTTGTTCTGGGCCAGACTATGCTAAGAATAACCTGGTTTAATACAGTCTACTGAAATCCTAAGAGGTAGACCCTGTGCTGCCTACTTTGGCTTTGACCTTGCTCCAGCTTACTGCACAGCACTATTAATTAAGCCAGCGAGAGAGTTATGTTTGACATGCTGATGTAACGGATAAATGAATATTAAAGTTGCCCTGCTCTTTTAGCCTGTGGGTATATCATAATAGGGTGTTGTGTGGTTTTCCACTCTTGTGCTAACTAAAGCAAATCTATAGAGAAACCTCATGCATTTTGAATGAAATGTGAGGAACTTGGCTGATGATCAAGATAACTCATGTTAGTTTAAGTCAAATGCGCTCAAACAACATTCTTTACCAGTGTAGGTATTTATAGAGGTCTCTGAGGTTATGCTAATTAACCTTTCTCAAAGTTGTCCTGCATATAAACGCATACCTATAATAGTGTTTTATACAGAGGATATTTTATGCTTGCTCGACTCTCACTACGAAAACCTTTGGTGTATTTTCTGAGAACAAACAAGCTGCTGAATTTTAAGTAATGCCTTAAGGAGGACCATGGAAAGACCTTAAGTAATACAATTCAAGGAAATCCATGGTCATTAGCTACAACAATAACCTTGACTCATATGTGATCCATAAGGCTCAATTACTAAATAATTCCTGGCATCACTGCTAAAAGTCTTTGATTGACTTCCATCTTATAGTCTGGAACTATAAGCTGTGTAACTTATGGATGGGTTTTGATTGGATAATGAATGAGGTGTGGGTTACAGTCTGGGTGTATCACTTTATTTGTGTTAAGCAGTGTGATTAGGCCCTTTGAAGGAAGATGCTCTAGTTCAACTGATGCTGTATATAGTGGACTAATTTAACAAAAAATGAGGTTTCCATGTAAAGAATGTGTTAGAACGATTTAAAATGAACAAAACACCTTTTTAAGATGAAAATGGAACTTGTCTAAGAACTTTGTGTCTCATATCTATTTACATGTTGACAGGTATTGAGCCGGTGGGCAATAGAGTGATGCGTCCAGCCGTGTTCACAGTAGACACCTTCAGTGCAGGGCAGGGACAGGTCACTGTCTACATAGAGGACCCTGAGGGCAGGAAAGAGGAGGTGAAGGCTGTGCTCAATGAAGGCAAAAAGACCTACAGTGTGACATACATTCCTCAAGTCATGGGACCTCACAAGGTATGCTTTTGAGATCCAGAACTAGCAGTGGTATTTCATAAAGCTCCTGCCCCCCTGTCCTGGTCTCCCTGTGTGTGCTCATTCAATAGTTTAGGTTTAATTTAAAGCCTTTGTGTCCTCTACACAGGTGACTGTGCTGTTTGCTGGCCAGCAAATTCCAAAGAGCCCCTTTGAGGTGAATATAGACAAGGCCCAGGGAGACCCCACCAAGGTCACTGCCAAAGGCCCTGGCCTGGAGCCGCTTGGCAACATTGCTAGCAAACCCACCTACTTTGACATCTATACCGCAGGTGAGGCGATCAGATGTTTTTAAATTATTTGTTTTAGAAATACTTATTGCACCTGAATCAGAATGCTTCATTGTTCACTGAGTTGATTTTGTCCTTTGAAGTTACATCAAATTGAGTGCCTTTATTACCAGGATAGTCCTTAGTCCCTCTGTTTGTTTGTCAACTTTTAAAGGAGCTGGAGTGGGAGATGTGACTGCAGTGATCAAGGACCCGCAGGGAAAACAGAACACAGTGGAAGCCATTATGGAAGACAAGGGCGACAGTGTCTTCCGCTGCACCTACAGACCTGTTCAGGCTGGGCCCCACACAGTCAACATCACATTTGGGGGCATTGCCATCCCCAAGAGCCCCTACACGGTCAACGTGGGCCCAGGTACCGCATGTGTTTTGTAAGGCTGGGTATGGCAAACTAACTCATGAGACATGTGGCTCGATTTGACAGGTTTTAATGCACTGTAATGGTATTAGAGTTGGCGCATGATGGTTAAATCTCATATCTCTACTATAGGGGTAACTGGTGGCCTGGTGGTTAGGGAGTTGCCCCTGCGATCAGAAGGTCGCGGGTTTGAATCCCAGGACTGCTAGTAGCACCACTGAAGTACCCTTGAGCAAGGTACCGTCCCCACACACTGCTCCCCGGGCGCTGTGTTCCTGGCTGCCTGCTGCTTCACTTGGTGAACGGGTTAAATGGAGAGAATGAATTTCGTGCTGTTCACACGGTGTGCTGTGGTGTGTTCACGTATGACAGATGGACACTTTACACTTTACACACTTTACACTTGTGTAGCAAGTGGCAAGACATTTAGAGATACTCAGGACTGGCCTTTTGTGGCTACTACCATTCGTAGCCATTAAGCTGTTACTTCATCCACGTTGACTAAACTATACCAACTGGGTAGGGATATGCTGATAATAAAACAGATAATCTGTTCAAGGTTTCAAATTATTAATGCAATACTTAGAATTTTGTAGAATTTAAAATGTTGAGATGGGATAGATGCTGCACTACTGTGATCTCAACAAATGAGTTCCATTTATAAAAGTAATGTTCTTTTCAGTCTTATACAAAGAGTTCTAGTCAAAGATCAGTGTTGGAGCTCTTTTAATATGCGGTAACTGAGGAGCAGTTAAGTGCTTTTGGTAATTGTGCTGTGCATCTTATGGTTGTGGTAAACCATTCACAGCAGCTATAAAATCTGTTAAGACTGTTTGAGCCAGCCAGCCTGTTTACCCACCCAGTGGAATGTGTACAGACGCTTCTTGCCATGGATTGGCAAAAGCTGTTTTTTATTCAGACACCTCTGTTTTAAGTACACTGGTTGAGAAGTGCTTCAGAAGTCAGTCCTCATTAGTATGGTAGGACTGTCCACATGTGCAGAGAGTGTTTGCTAGGCAAAAAGTCACGTTATTTTATTTGTTTTAAAAAACTCTCAAGCTTAGGCAAGGTTAGGAGAATCTTTTTTCCATATTTATGTCTTTGTTTAGTTAATTTCTCATTTATATTTGGATATTATCAAAAAGGAAACTTATAAGTGAAGAGATTTTGGTGCTGTGTGTGTTTGTGTGTGTTTGTGTGTCGTGCCACTCCACCATAGAGCCTAGTTGTATAGCTCTTTAAACAAGTGCTGGCAAACCGACTTCAGGGCTTGTAAAACACTAAATTCCTTTCTCCGTGAGGCAACTTTTCCAAACCAGGTAGCATTCAGCAATTGAGCCTTAAATGAAACCTAATTTAATTGATTTTCCTTAATAAAAAGTACGGCATTATCACACTGGTAAATAACAAGGCTATTTTTATTTACAATCGGTTTTTACTCGACATTCATAACCAAACAGTGGAGGCATTGTTGAATCTGTCGAAGTGGACCAAATCATTACTCCCATTACTCGTCCACCCACATCAGATCTGGCCTACAAGCTCCTGACCTCCAAAAGAAGTCAGTACACACAGCCAGGGGATGCAGTTTTCTTACCAAGTCCTGTTTGTTTTTGTCATTTTCAGGACCTAATGTTCCTTTTTTGTGTTTTCCATTTGTAGTTCACCAGTTACGTTGTCCCACACCCTTAAAACTGACCATTTCTTTAAGTGCA
This sequence comes from Brycinus macrolepidotus, assembly GCA_037974445.1. Classification (NCBI taxonomy): domain Eukaryota; kingdom Metazoa; phylum Chordata; class Actinopteri; order Characiformes; family Alestidae; genus Brycinus; species Brycinus macrolepidotus. Next base: position 8,296,055 of record JBBPCZ010000142.1, on the reverse strand, counting down.
AGTGTAAAGTGACCATTCTGTCTTACCTGAACACACCACAGCACACAGTGTGAACAGCACGAAATTCTTCTCTGCTTTTAACCCATTCACCAAGTGAAGCAGCGGGCAGCCAGGAACACAGCGCCCGGGGAGCAGTGTGTGGGGCCGGTACCTTGCTCAAGGGTACCTCAGAGGTGTCCACTAGCAGTCTTGGGATTCGAACCCACAACTTTCGGATCGCAGGGCGAACGCCCTAACCACTAGGCCACCAGCTGCCCCAAGAATGGTGATGAAGCAGCCATGATTTTTTTTCAAGCGTGTGCTGTGGTTTAGCTTTAGCGTACCCACAGAGCTGGTTTAATCACCCTCCTCTCCCGGTTTCTTGTGGATGCAGTGGGCATGGTTTGCCAAATATGACCTCAAGAACCAAAATGTGCAAACTAATGAGTGAGGAGGCAATGCCGTGTGAACTAAAAGTAAGAAAATATCCATTTAAACATGCGGACTAGTCTTTTGGGTCCCATTTTCTTTTGCTTTACTAGGACCAGCCTTATTTTTTGGATATTCCACAGACAGAATGAGACAGTATGTTCAAACAGAAGTTGATAAGAAGTCTGTATCAACTATATGAAAAGTTAACTTAGATCATGTATCAGGTCTTTCATGGGCACCGGAACCATTTTATTATGGGGGGACAAATGCCCCCACTTTTAAATATCATTCGTTTTGTCCCCCCACCTATCCACCCAATGATTTGTATGAGGAAAACATGCAAGACATCAAGTGCAGGTCCTCCCCTGGCTCCAGACACACGCCCGCCACAAATTAAAAATGCTTCCGATGCCCCTGAGGTCTTTAATGCACCTTATTGCTCTTAAGATTGACTGTGTTTGACCCTTTTCTAGATTTGTCGTTGAACATTAAGTTGATGAGTCTTGATGTGTGTCTTTGATGGACTGTGAAGCAGCAGGCAGGCCTCAGAGTGAATGGCGTCCTGCCTGCTGAAAGGCAGATGGCAATTGGACATTGCTGGGGCCCGCTCCACCCTGCCTGCGGCCTTGGCATCTGATCTTCTGGTCTAATGAGAGAGCTGAGGGAGAGACTACCTCATAGCAGAGGAACTCTTCTCATCCCAGGGGCCTGTTACCCTGCATGTGGCATTAGTGTGGGCTTGTGTATGGATAAGCCAGTGGAACTTTGGCAACATCAGGATTAGTTCATACTATCTGGGGTAGCACTTTAACGAAGGCCAGCGGTTATAAGGCAACATGACACTTACATAAGCCTTTCATGACCACTAACAGAAACCTGCAGTACTGTGCAAAGGTCTTAGACTCCTGTGCAAACTGTTTAAAGCCATTTATCTGAGGAGTGAGGGACTTTCTGCCACCAAGTACAACAACCGTTGTTGTAACATGCAGTCAATTGACATCAAAACAGAGAAAATAGCTTTTATGACGACTGATGCTTGTTTACATAAAGCTGAAAAAAGGCCTTTGGGCAGGATTATATACCGCACAGTGTGTAATCCTGCTGTGGTTGGGACAGTATGAAAATGTCATAATATCAGTGACCAAAATGTTTGGTTTTCTTTATTTTTAAGGTGTTGTTAATTTTACTGTCAGAGTTTACAGTGCACTAATGCACTCAAATCATAACAAGCAGTATGTTGGAACACCTTTTTGAGCCTCAGAACATAAGTTTAGAAAGACGACCATGTGTGTTTCAGCATCCACGCCTGGTGCTTGCCGAGCAACTGGGAGAGGCCTGCAGCCCAGAGGAGTGAGGGTCCGTCAGGTGGCTGACTTCAAAGTGGACACCCGAAATGCAGGAAGCGGCGACATAAAGGTCACAGTCAAGGGTCCCAGTAAGTAACTCCTTCTAAATTCAGTCATTTTCAAATAAGTTTAATTTTTTGCTTACTTCCATCTCTCATCCTCAATCTTGTAAAGGAACAGTTTAATGAACCAAGACATGTTTCTGAAGTTTGCTTCTTTTGTTTTGCTTGAAAGTTAAGAGGCTAATATAACTGACTTATACTCCTATTTTTATATGTGGCTTAAACTTGTGGCATTACTTGTTCGGTAGCCTCAAATAGGTTTGCTTTTATGGTTTATGACACACTTATTCTGAAAAAAAAAGTGCTGACAAAGCCCTCTTAGTGATGATTAAAAGCTCTCGGAGCTCAGCTTGGTTCTCGGAGTGGGTGACATTTGGGCGTGAGGGTTTTAGAGTTTTTGTTAAGGGTTGGTGTTTGGCCAAGTCTGTGAGTTCACAGTGTGACTTAAAAAGTGGAGCAGGGAGTTCAGTGGTGCTCTTGCGGCGGAGCAGTTCCAGGGTGGAGGTTCCCCAGGCACCACCAGGCTCTGGTGCCCAGATGGCATTATTCTAGCTGACTCAGCAGACTTTATCCAGCCCCTTCTGACTTTGATTAATGGGCTGCTTGCGTCACAAATCCTGCCAGAGTGTAGACAGGCCAGAACCATGTTTTGAAGTGCTTCTTACCAAAATGATGACTTTTCTTACTGTAATTATGATGTACTGTATGTCGGATTGTGTAGGTGTGCTGTCCACAGTGATTTACCTTTCTGAGATGCAAGTTGCCCCCCCTGTCTAAAGGGCTCTATCAAAGGCAACTTGAGTACGATGATGTGTTTGTTTCACAATGTCCTGTTCAGCCCCCGAGTCCATGCAGTTAGGTTATGGAAACCAAAACAGCCCGTTTTGAATTCATCATGGTTGTGATGTCATAACCACTAACGCCTTTTCAGATGACCCCCAGCTTCGCTAACAGCAGTTTAGCTGCTTAGTCATATAGTATGAATATGTAGCATAGTGTGTTTTGTACAGAGCGTTTTTTCAAAGTTTTATTTGACTTTTATTTTAACTTTCCATTGTTGTCTCTGTGTGTCTGTACAGTCGTAACATAAGCAATTTCCTCCGGAAGTAATAACGTTTTCGGATTCTGATTATCTGATTCTGATTCATATTGATATAATGCAGAGTGTAGTTATTACAGGCTCTCTGTAATACACCCATTGAAGTGGCAGATTAAAATGATGACACATTATACTGATTGAGAAACTGAAAACAAATCCATAAAAATAGGCTTGTTAATACTTCTGTGTGACTGAAGATGCTCAGGTGCCTCCCATTGTTTCTTAGAAAGTGTTACAATGGATTTCTCTCTTGCAGAAGGACTTGAGGAACCCGTGAAACTGAAAGAAGCGATGGATGGCGTGTATGCCTATGAGTACTACCCCAACGCACAGGGCAAGTACACCGTCACCATCACGTGGGGAGGCCAGCACATTCCCAAGAGGTGAGTTTCCCTGTCTGGGGCTTTTCTTTCTAAGCCGCAGAATCATCCTTTTAAGTCCTTTAACTGGTGACATACCCGGAGAATATGGACCTTTCAAATCCTTTTAAGACCAGACTGAGGAAACTGATGCCAGACCCTTCTTTGATTCCATGTTTAAGTAAAACTAGGTGATTTGTGAAATCCCTTTTCTCAGAATCTCCAGTCAGTCCGGTCCAAGTGCTGTGTTTTAAGGGTTAGGTAGGATCTGAGGGCTGGTGGTGGTATAGCTTTGCACTGTTTTTGGGGATGGAGATACGCTTCTATAAATAAACTGTGTGTTTGGGTTGTTTTACATTTATGTGCACTTTGTTTGATAAATATGTGTATAAATTACACTCCTGGCTAGTAGGTTGGAACATATATGCTTAAAACGCATTGATTGAATGATGAGCTTTATAAGTCTAGGCTATTTCGGTATGAAGACATGGTGTGCAGCTATGGACTGGTAATTTGAAACAGGCCTTATTTGGAATCTATGAAAGGCATTGTTAAGTTACAGTTGCAAAAATATACAATCTGTAGCCGGTATACAGGGTTCTGTCAGCGATGTGGGTGCTGGGCTGGAGATGATTTATTGATTTTTAGTGAAGGAAACGATTAGAAGACCCCAGCCACAGGGTCTCGAACGCTCCACAGCTGGTGACTGCAGCACAAGAGCATTTGTTGCATTACGTCATTCATTCTCGCGTGCGGGTTTGTGTGCGTGCACACGCAAGCTTGTGTATGTTTGTCTGGATCGGGGTCTTGGGGGAGTCTGGAGCAACACTGCCATGCAGGACTACCACAAACAAAGCCCTGCGTGTGTTGGCCTGCCCGTGCGTTTGCTGTGGCACTGATGACCGTGCCTAATAAATGCGAACCTTCCCGGCCATATGGTTTAATTTTACAACACAAGGAATGGAAGTGCACGCTCTCTGTTTAAGGTTTATTAGTTGTGTTTTGCCGACTCGTGTAGTGTTCTTTAACACGCTTAGGTGGTTTTCCAGTGATAACACAAGCATGTTTTAAATCTGCTGGTTTTATGTGTAATTTTATATGAATTCTCACTTGTAGCTAATTGACACAAAGAGAGAAATTTGGTCAGAAGTGTGGATTCTACACTTTTACACTACACAGAAGAGGAAATATAGTTTATTGTTATTTGGACTTTGATAAAGTCCAGATTGGTTTTGTTGTGGAAAGAAAAAACAAATCCACCTTTTTGTCATTTCTCAAAATAAACAGGAAAAATAAATTTAAGGGCTTTCGGCAGGCAGTAAGATTTTTCATGTCTTCATCAGAATGAAAGTACTGACCTTTCTGATGCCACTTGAAGGAGAGCAAGAGATAGTGTGAGTGTGAGTGTGAGTGTGAGTGTGAGTGTGAGTGTGAGTGTGAGTGTGAGTGTGAGTGTGAGTGTGAGTGT
>JBBPCZ010000142.1:8272351-8291210 GCA_037974445.1 Brycinus macrolepidotus | reverse complement strand
GTGTGAGTGTGAGTGTGAGTGTGAGTGTGAGTGTGAGTGTGAGTGTGAGTGTGAGTGTGAGTGTGAGTGTGAGTGCTTGCGAGCATTTGCGCATGAATGCGTGCATGCGAGTGTGTGCAAATGTGCGTGTGCAAGTGTGTGTGAGAGAGTACGCTAGAGTGTGTGTGTGTGTGTGTGTGTGTGTGTGTGTGTGTGTGTATGTGAGGCCTAAGGCAGTAGCCTGATATTTATGTGCAAATCCTGATCTCTGTTATTGCCCTGGTCTGGTGACCTCATGCGTGGCTGCGCTCTCAGTCCAGCGCCTGGGGCTTTAACTGCTGCCGCGCAGGAACACGCTGAAATGCTTCACTGAGAGGGGGTCCTGTATAAATACAATCACCCACTGTCCACCTAGAAGTCACGTTCCCACTCACACAAATGCATCCGACCATACCCCTGGTCATCAAACGGCCTGTTAAACATTCACCTCGTGGTTGATGTGTCTGTGACAAACAGTGCTGCTGCTAATCCACTGCAAAGCGTTTTGTAACGTGAGGGCATCACATGCGCTTCTCCAGTAGCCTTACAGTCAGTAAGCCTTTACCTTTGCTAGCCACACTTCATTGCACTTATACAGTAGGGGAGCAAATGTATGGAGGATGTTGTTTACAGCTAATTTGGTGAACTGTTATTGTTCCTATTATCGTCTGAAATTGGAATTGCAGCTGATAATTATGACTGATAAACTGACACCCAGCTTTGCTTGTGGACCAAGTCACACATTGCTATTGCAGAGTAAAAATGTCAGCAGTTTTTTTTTTTTTTTTTTCCTTTTTTTTGTCAATAGAGGATCATAGAACTGCAGACTGCAACAAATGCTGAGTGAATCGGTAACACCTTTAGTGTTACTAATTTAATTAGTTATTTGAAAACTCCAGTCAGTTTTAACCCATCTTACACTCTTTTTTGTTAAAGGTCCCCATGAGAACTTCTTTTCTAGCATGTAAAGATTGTTTTACAAAAACTTTATTGATCCAGGAGGAAACTGCTTACGTTACGACTGCACAGATACACAGAGACATAAAAACAAGTACAATATAAAATATAAAGTCTAAAGAAATCCAGTAAAAACTCAATATAAAATGCACTATGCTATATGCACAAATGCTGGGTATTAATACTATACATAAGTAAATTACAGTTAAGTGAATTACTAGTAACACAAATAGTGGTTTGGAGTTTGTTATTGCATGTAATAGAGATCAGTAGTAGATCAGTAATATTGAGGTAAGTAGTGATTTCACAATCTATTGTGACATGAACTTGCCATAAATATCATAAGTAGACTTCAGGGAAAAACATGTTGGGTACAGGCCCTTGAAATTAAGAGCCAGTTATTGGTCTGTAGTAGTAACAAGGTATTAATAATTAATTATAACCATAATCTTTATTGATATTCCATATTGGTGCATCCCTAATGTGCAGTACATTAAGTGAGTATTACAGTGCATTACCAGGTTGGTCCTAAGCCATGTATATCTGAGATGTTTGACTCGCTGCTTTCTTTTACAGTCCCTTCGAGGTTGTGGTTGGCCCAGAAGCAGGAGCGCAGAAGATCCGAGCCTGGGGCCCGGGTTTGGAGGGCGGCGTTGTGGGCAAGTCTGCTGACTTTGTGGCCGAGTCTGTCGGTCCAGACGTGGGAGTGCTTGGTGAGTTCTGTTTAGTTCAATGTTGTTTACATTTATCACAAAGCAGCTTGACCCAAGACTCAAAAGCTCTTTTTTTCCTCTGGTCCGCATTGTATAGTACAATAGTAAGTGAGAGTTACAGACAACAGACCTTTGAAATAAACCTGGAAGTCTGTCAAGGATCGTCAGAAAAACACTCTTCATATTCTCTTGCTTCTGACAGTTTGAAAGAGTACATTTGAAAGAACTCTGCCTCTTGGATGACCCCAAGATAAAGTTGTTTGAATATTAGAGGAGATGACATCATCATTAAACAAACTATTATACAGACTGTTGGCTCTCCAGATGTGAATGTAGAACGTTGCAAAACCCAGCTTTGCATTTTGTGTCTCTTGCAGGCTTTGCCATTGAGGGCCCGTCCCAGGCCCGGATCGAGTGTGAGGATCAGAATGATGGTTCTTGTAATGTGAAGTATTGGCCCACGGAGCCTGGGGAGTATGCTGTCCATGTGATGTGTGATGACGAAGACATCGAAAACAGTCCCTTCATGGCCTACATCATCCCAGACAACAAATCCAGCAACCCTGACCAGGTACAGTCTTGAAGACAGAAGTAGATAGTATTGAAGTCTCCTAGTTTCATTGGTGTGAAAGCAATGGTTTGGTCAAAATGTGTCTTGGCTTTGTGATTATGTGGGGGGGGAGATTGAGCATTTTATGTTGTTGTTTTTTTTTTTTTTTTTTACATCCTTCAGGTTAAAGCCTATGGTCCAGGCTTGGAGACGACTGGCTGCATCATTAATAAGCCTGCTGAGTTCACAGTGGAGGCCAAGGATGCAGGAAAAGGTCCTTTAAAAATCATGGCCCAGGTGAGTCCATTTAAGGGTGAGTTTCCTTGCCTCTGACTTTGCTCCTTAATACACAGAATTATCATTGGAAGCCCTTTTAACTGCTAACATATTTAGGGATATGGCCCGTTGTAATCCTTTTAAAACCATATTGAATAATCCCCTGCCAAACTCTTATTTGCCTCCATGTTTAAGTTAAGTCTAGGTGATTTGTGAAATCCCTTTTCTCAGAATTTCCACTCAGTCAAATCCAAATGCTGCATTTTGGATTCCACCAAGGTTGTGTAGGTTTTGCAGCCTGATGGTATTATATATTTGGACTGTGTTCCTATAGGACATGCCCATATTTTGCAATCTGATTACAGTTTGTGTTTTTTCAGTATTTTACAAGTTAGACCCACTATTGAAAGTTCTGAATAGTGGGTCTAATTGGTAAATAATCATTATTAGATTAGATAAATGTATTTATTTTGGGTAATGCACAAACAAGCTTCATAGTTTATGTAAACTAGCCAGTTCTTGATCGTACTCTACAGCTCGTTTGCAGAAGCATCACTGTTCTTTTTGTACCTGTGTCTTGTTTTAAATTGTCAGAACGCTGATGGTGAGCCCGTAGACGTGAAAGTAAAAAATAAAGGAGAAAACATCTACGCCTGCTCTTACACCCCCACCTCAGCCGTCAAACACACAGTGGCGGTGACCTGGGGAGGGGTCAGCGTTCCCAACAGCCCTTTCAGGGTAAGCCCACCTGAACCCGAAAGTTCCATAGTACCCCTTAACACCTCAGCGACTAACCAGTCCCCCGAGCTCGCTAACCTAACGGAGTCTAAAGCGTCAGGAGTGAAGTCCAACCCCGCAGGTTCTGGAGCCGACCCCCCTGACACCCCCGCTCCCAAGCGCAAACCCATCATAATTATTACCACTTACACTGAGGAGTTTCGCTCTTTTTCAGTCAGTTAAATTGCTGTTAAGAGTTTATTTTGCCTTTTTGTTTCTTTGTAATGATTGTGCTGCAAGCCTAATTTTTGTATTGATTTAAGCTATGTATTAATAACTAATTTTTTCATTTTCTTCATTTTCACTGAACTAATTTGACTAATTCATTTGACTGATTTGACTAATTATTGTATACTTGATTGCATACAAAATATTTAACACCCTTGGTCAAATTACACGTGTTGAATTTCACTCTACAGGGAGCACACTTAAATGTAGTATTTTTTCCCTGTACATTTTATTTTTAAAAAGTTTATATAAATTGCTATATATATATTATTTTATATAAATTGATTTATTTGAACAACATATTGGATTTAAAATTGTCAAATTATAACAAACAATTACATGCCATAACTTGTATACATGGTAACTTTTATATTTACTGGTTTTTTACCAATATGTCAAATAAACAGTAATTATTTATTCAAATGAGCAGAAGTGTCTCTATAGAGGAATTGTACTTATTTTCACGTGTAATTTGACCACAGATGCCTAAACTTTTGTATGCAACTGTATGTAATCTAATTCATGAATGTATTTGGTCACATTTTATTTTGGTGGTACCCAGTGTCTTATCTAGAAATGCTCAAATAATTAAACTCCCAGTTACATAAACAGTCAAAATGGGTAGAGTCAGGATATCAGGACCGGAATTAGATTTAGTGTTTGGGTTGAGGTTAATGTTGGCCTGAGAGAGTGGTAGGTGTAGAATTAGAGTTTGGGAAATGTTCAGTTTAATATATATTAAGTTGAATGTGATATTATGTGATAGATGTTGACAAGTTGAGCATCTAAAAAAAACATCTGCAATGTACTATCCAAATAAAGTGTCACCATGTGTTGGATATGTTTTTTTTTTTAAACCAATTTTTTATTGATTTTTAAGCTAATTTTTTAATTGCGTAGTTTTACTAACTTTACAAACAAGCATTTCACTGGAGATCACATTTCTTTAAATCATCATTTTTTTGACACTGTAATCTGATTCACTTGTTATACAAGACGAAGGTTTATTCATTAATATGCTGTAATATGCAATATCTTCCTCCCCACCTGACATTTTTCACCTGACTGAAATCTCAAATTTTCTGAGCTCCGAGGATCAAACTGAACTGCAAAAACTTGAAGATTTGGAAAATTACACAGACACATTTTTTTAATTATGAAATTATGGACTTGAAGCTGATTTCTCTAATTGTGAAATGAATGCTCTTAGACATAAAACAAATGTTTTAATAATGCATCTCATTGTGTCATTCATATGTATCTGTACTACAAAGCAATTTTGATTTGTTTATAATCCATTTTATAATTTTTATAATTTTATAATTAAAAATCTGACTTTTTTGATGGGATCTGATTATATAATACTTTCTGTTGTGCCTCTGTTATGTGTGTCTGTTTTTATGTGTGTCCCAGTATTATAGTACTGTGTAATTAGCTGTACAGTTGTTGGTTAAAGGAGCAATAGGTAGCAGAAGGTGGTCTAAAGGAAAACAGATATGAGCATGTCATCGGATAGACTAGTATAATAAAAGCTTAGGGTGCTCTATGGGTTGGGGAATGCTTTTCTTTTCTACAGTGTTTTTCTACAGTATACTGCAGTTGAAGATCTTATCCTGTCTCTGTTTCCAAGGCAGAATTACAATCATGATCAAGATGAAGTAGGAAAAGCAGCTTATTGCTCCTTTATATAGACACATGATATGCTGTGTGACTTCAAGACATTCTGATTTTGTACTTTTTTCATTATTTGGAGTAAATTTGTTAAATGTTTTTGGTTTTAAAATGTAACTTAATGCTGTTCTACTTTAGGTTCACGTCGGAAAAGGAAGTCACCCTCACAAGGTGAAAGTGTTTGGTCCTGGGGTGGAGAGGACTGGCCTGAAAGCTCATGAGCCCACACACTTCACTGTGGATTGCACAGAAGCTGGAGAAGGTAACCCATGCACACACACACACACACCTTTTTTCACCCATGCATTTAATTACCAATTTAATCAACAGTCCATTAAGAAAGTATGGTTTCATTTTTTTCATTTCTTGACATTCATGTAGGTGATGTCAGTGTTGGTATAAAGTGTGATGCCAATATCATCAGTGATAAAGAAGAGGACGTCGACTTCGACATCATTCCAAACGCGAACGACACAATCACGGTCAAGTACGTCCCGCCAGGGGCCGGACGCCTCACCATCAAGGTCCTTTTCACAGATCAGGTGAGTGAAGACTAGTGACGTGATCATGAGTGTTAAGACTTTTTGGTTGTTGTGGATAACAATGAATTTTATTAATGAATTTCACTCATATAGCACAGCTTCACAAACAAAAGTAAACTACAATGAAATGAGTGTAATACAATAAAGTAAACTTGGAAAAACACAAAATAAAAACAGAAATGAGGAAAATATTAGTTAAATGATAAGCAGGCCTAAAGTTCAGTTTTTCTGAAAACAGTTAAGGATTTGGAATTTCTATGAAGCTTGGAGGCTATTCTGTTATTCATTCTCTTTAATTAATTATTTTGTCAATGTAGGAAGTTCCTGTCAGTCCATTCCGTGTCAAAGTGGAACCATCACATGATGCATCCAAAGTCAAGGCGGAGGGACCCGGGCTCGCCCGTGCAGGTTTGTCAACTTACTGTTTTCCATGTTCATTTTGAGTTTAATTATATTTCAGGGGTAGTCACACTTCTTAGTATTATAATGTCCCTCTCATATCAAGACTGTGTAACCCCCATATTTTAACGTACATTGCGTTCAGTACCTTGTATATTGACCATTCCTCTCCCATAAAGATTCCATTTCGGAGATAAGAGGTCTTATGATGCTAATACCCAGTCATAGTCTCCTGTATTCCATATTTTGTCCCTTATTGTTTTCTCTCTTTCTTTCTCCAGGTGTGGAAGTTGGAAAACCCACTCATTTCACCGTTCACACCAAAGGAGCAGGCAAAGCCCCCCTGGACGTGCAGTTTTCTGCCCCTAACAAAGGGCAGCCTGTCCTAGACTTTGACATCATTGACAACTATGACTATTCCTACACTGTCAAGTACATGCCAGTCCTGCAGGTGAAAAAAATACAAGAATCTTAGACACATTTACTGGTAGCTATAGAGTGAGAGTCAAGCCTCTTCGCCTTTCAAATCGTTCCAACTTCTCAGACAAGAACGTTTTTGCTGTATCAGGTTTCTTGGTTTCTATCCCTTCAGGGTGAAATGATGATAATAGTGACTTTTGGAGGCGACCCCATCTCCAAAAGCCCCTTTCCTGTGGGAGTGGCAGCCCCGCTAGACCTTAGGAAGATCCAAGTCAACGGCCTGGAAAGCAGTGAGTTTTCTCTCTCTCTCCCCCCCCATCCACACAGACACACACGCACATGGCTTTGTGGTGCTTAAATAATTTACAGTGTGTTCTGCCGCCAGCGCTCTGTGTGTTTTTACAGTGAGTAATGTGCTCTGTTCTATAACTTTCACCGCACAGTTGTTGACAGTGTACTAAAAGGCACTTTGTTTTTTTTTTTTCATTGCATTTAAGAGGGTTTTATTAGCACGTGTGTTTTCGGTTTGTGGAGAACCTTTTGGTGAGGGTTCACAGATTTCTAAATAAACTTGCCCTTTATTACCACAGGCTGTGTTACAGAATAATGACTTCATGTAATACCCCTTTAAAGTGATGGGTTTAGCCAAAAATCTAATTTGCACACATTTCCACTTATCCTAAATGTAGTCAGCCAGCCAAGACATGTTTGATGTCCAAAGTAGCTGAATGCATTGGAGCTACAAGCGTAACAAGCAGTGCAAGCATATTGCTAATAAACCTGTGTTTCAGGGGTAGAGGTTGGCCAAGATCAGGAATTCGCAGTCGGCACAAAGGGAGCAGGCGGCCAGGGCAAGCTAGAGGCCCGCATCACCAGTCCATCGGGCAAATCTGTGCCATGTGTAGTGGAGCCCCAGCCTGGAAAGGAAGCCAGCCTGGTGAAATACATCCCTAAAGAGGAGGGCGCCTACAGCGTGGATGTTCTTTACGATGGAAACCCAGTGCCAGGGAGCCCCTTCCCTGTGGAGGCTATGCTACCCCCAGATCCAAGCAAGGCAAGAATGCTTTGGCTTTGCCTTTGTTTTGTAGATGCTCATATTTCCTGCATATGTGCATGTAGTTAGAAGTTTTGTTGTGCTATTAAAATGTCATTACTTAAGTCATTTGCATTCAGGTTACATTCTCTACTTACAGACAAGTGATACATCATGCTTTTGTTATATCTTTCAGTAAAAGGGTTATTGAAAGATAAGGAATATTAAATTTATTTCAGTGGCAGCTCGAAACAAATCGAACTCTGTTCTCCTCAGGTGAAAGCCTTTGGTCCAGGCCTGAAAGGAGGCTTGGTTGGGAATCCTGCTGAGTTCACCATTGACACCAAGGGTGCTGGTACGGGTGGGCTTGGACTGACCGTGGAGGGTCCCACTGAAGCCAAAATTGAGTGTTCTGACAACGGCGACGGCACCTGCTCTGTGTCCTACCTTCCGACCGAGCCTGGAGAGTACCTGGTCAATATTCTCTTTGAGAACGTCCATATCCCTGGTTCTCCCTTCCACGCTGACGTCCAGTACCCCTTCGACCACACTAAGGTTGTGGCCTCAGGGTCAGGTCTGAAGCGTGGTAAAGTGGGAGAGGTCAGCGTGGTGAACGTAGACTGCGCCAAAGCCGGGCCTGGCCAGCTGGTGCTGGAAGCTGTGTCTGACACAGGCTCCAAGGCCAAGACTGAGGTGCTGGACAACAGGGATGGCACTTACACGGTCACCTATGTGCCGCTGACGGCCGGCATGTACACACTGCTGCTGAAGTATGGAGGCAAAACGGTCCCCAGCTTCCCCGTCAAGGTGCTGGTGGATCCAGCCGTCGACACCAGCAAAGTGAAGGTGTTCGGACCAGGAGTGGGAGGAGATGGTAAGAGCTCACTTGTAGCACTGAACGTTGAACATTGGGAGATTGTTTTTTCACCCTCAGTTTTGAGTCCTGATCCAAAATGTTTACAGATAATACAAACACAGTGTATACTTAAAAAAAATTTATTGTTTCTCTTTATTTTTGGAAAATAATTAAATATAACCATGCTCAAGGAGTAACCAAAAAAAAAAAAAAAAAAACCTTTATACGTGTGCGTGCGTGTGTGTGTATACATATATACACACAAGAAGGTTATTCATTCTCTATCTTCCAAAAATCTGGTGTTAAGGGTCATATATGTTTCATCCATTTGATCCAGAGTTTGATAAATACATTTTTCTGAAGACGAAGAGAGAGAGTTGTCTTTTCCGTAATATAAAGATCATTTACTATATCTATCCAGTCTATCCACTATTGGGGGTTCGTAAAGTAACCAACGCCTTGTTAATGCATTTTTGCACTCACATGTCAAAATACCAAATAGGTATTTATTGTATCTCCTTATGTTTAATGTATGCTTTAAGTACAATATAATAAATCCAATTTATCTCAGTAATGGTAAGTTTAAAAAAAAAAAAAAAAAAATTCAATAATTCAATATGGAAAATTGGACTGGACGTCAATGCCTACCTTTCGCATTGGATCAGAATATTAGTGATTTTGTAAATTAAGTTGTTCTTCCATAGAGCTATGCTAATTCTCAAAGCTTAAGGGAATATGTAAAGTTCATTTTACATGACTCCTTTGAAGGAGTCTTATTGTTTCCTGGTTCCCATGACATCATATAAACTCCGCCTGGCTTCTAACGACCTCTTTTCAAAGACGTGTCATTACGGATGCCTCTTCTTTCAGAGCCTCTCCACTCATTATACCCTGAATGACCTCAGCCTCAACTGAAAGGAGGTCCTTCATCTTAACGAAAGGTCCCGGTGAAAGATCCCAGTTTAACTTCAAACACATAAGAGTGGCGATGACATTTTTATGAAGGAGATGAATCGCTTTATGAAAATGTCCTCCTTTACGAGAGTACTATGTACTTTTCTTTGTTTTCTTTCTTTAGTCATTCCCTCGTGCATCATTTGACTTGTGTTAAGCCTTTTTTTTTTTTTTAACTTCACTCTTTAGGCATCTTCAGGGAGGCCACCACTGACTTCACTGTTGATGCTCGAGCATTGACCAAAAGTGGAGGGAAGCATATTAAAGCCCAAGTACAGAATCCATCAGGCGCTGTCACAGACTGCGACATCATTGACCAGGGCGATGGCACCTACAACGTGGAGTACACACCGTTTGAGAACGGTACAGTGCTCTATCAATATATATATATTGCTATATGTTACACCGACAACTTAATTTAGAAATAAAAAATCGTCATTGTGCCAAGAAAACCTGGCATCTCAAACACTATAGGAGAAAAGACATACACAATGTTCTCAACATTTGTTTATGTTCAAAGATAAATAAAATAAAATTACATTCATCATGTGCTTCAACAATGTGAAGATGTTTTTCAGAAGATGTGAGAGAAGTGGGCTCACCTGAACTATTTCAGTACTTAATTACTCTCATCAATATATGTTACAATGTGTTACGATGACAATTTGTGGGGGGGGGGGGGGGGAATCGTCCCCATCCTCATTGTGCCTAGAAAACCTGGTATCTATAGGAGAAAGGGCGTACACAACATTCTCATCTGTTTTTTTTTTTTGTTTTTTTACATTAACCAATGATGTTTTTGATGTTCTTCAGATAATGTGAAAGAGGTGGGCTCATCTCAACCATTTCTCATGAAACACTGTGTGATGTTGCCTACAGGTGTCCATTCTGTGGAGGTGCTGTATGATGACTCTCCTGTACCTAAGAGCCCTTTCCAGGTTACTGTGGGTGAAGGGTGCGATCCTACTCGAGTTGTAGCTAAAGGCCCTGGACTGGAGGAAGGTCTAACCGAAAAGCCTAACAAGTTCTCAATCGTCACCAGGTACTGCAGCTTTTTAAACTGAGCGCTTTTTTTGGCCCCATCAGTTGTGGTCTATCTGTCCTGTTTATTGGGTGCATAAGGTGTGTTTGATTATTATGAGTCGTCTATAGACAGATCGTAAACTTAATGCTGTTGCTTGCTATTTTCCACTTTAAACTTAAGACCAAACTCTTTTTAATGTGTTTTGTAAGTGATTTATGTGGTAATTGCAGTTCTTGCAATATGAAAATTGCACTCTTTGAAATTGAGATTTTGATATAAAACCAGTTAATTGTTCAACCCTAGAAGAAAGTCAGACTACTTTTTATGCCTATAAAGATAGAGAGAGAGAGAGAAAGAGAATAATACCTCTAGTATTCTGTGGATTAACTGAGAACATTTTTGAAGCCAGCTGTCTGGAGAAAATGAGTAATTGTATCTGCTTATGCAGAGGAGCTGGTATTGGTGGCCTGGGAATAACTGTTGAGGGTCCATCAGAGTCGAAGATGTCCTGCAAAGACAACAAGGACGGCAGTTGCAGTGTGGAGTACACTCCTTATGTGCCTGGACTATACGATGTCAACATTACTTATGGAGGACAGCACATTCCAGGTACATAACATAGTTCTGGGGTTCTTTTATTGGTGTATCAGATGTACAGTATTCACTGACGTATTAATGAGAAATACTGAACATAATACAAGCTTGTGGTAAAGTATTGTTTTTATTTTAGTATCTATGTGTCAAGGCTGAAATGATGAACTTTACCAGGTCCAGGCAGTTATTCCACTAACATTTTCCTTCGCGATGCACTTTACGGTGTAGGAAGATATACTGACCCTAAGGAATGCATTATAACTAATTCATTCTTCAAACTATGGATCACATAGTTTGAACTCCCACATACTGTACATCCTTTAGATAGTGTTATGTGCTTGTTTAAAACACTCCTGTTGGAATTGATGGACCTGAGTTTTAGAGCATAAAACATTCCAGCCAGGACAGGTCTGACAGCTGGGTCTGAATAGTTAGACTATAAACTCTAGAACATGATCATCAATCTGCATTTTGTTTCCAGGGAGTTAGATACTGAAGGAAAACACCACTGTGCTGCTGCTGCCAAAGCTTAGTACTTATAGTACTGTGCAAAAGTCTCTGCAAATTGTTTAAAACTATTTATTTCTGCCAAAAAATCCACGAAATAAATTGTAACAAACAAGAAAGCATTAAATAATATCAAGATTTGTTTTGTTTGTAAAAAGTACTGTTAGAAGAACACAGCTCGGATCCAGATTTCTCCTCGGTTCCTCAAGCCTTTGCATGGATTTATGAAACTCCATCAGCAGCTCCTTATTTAATTTAATGAAGGACTGATTGAGCCGAACCAGGTATTTGAGGTATTTTCTGAAAACTACAATGTACGAGTTGAATGAGGCGAGGTCTGGGAATCATTAAGCAAACACAAATATACATAAAATCACTAATTACTGCATTTAATTTTATTTGTATTTATTCTAATATTAGCTTTTAAAAGCATATACTGCTCAGGTAAGCAGGTTTTAAATATAAGGTGTCCAAGACCTTTGCACTGTCCTGTAGTACTTAGTGGCTTAGTAATTCCCATGAGTTGTTTAACTGTTTTTCTGTGTAATTCTCTTTTCAGGAAGTCCTTTTAAAGTGCCAGTGAAGGACGTGGTAGACTCTAGTAAGGTGAAGCTCTCTGGGACTGGAGTGGGTTCAGGGTTGCGGGCCAAAATCCCTCAATCTTTCACTGTGGACTGCAGCAAGGCTGGGATCGCACCACTGTCTGTGGCTGTGACTGGACCTAAAGGTGAGAAACTTTCATGATCAGCCTTTTTAAAACCTACTTCCAGCATATTTGGGTCATCGATTCTTTTGATTTATCTTAATGGGACAATCAGGTGGTTCTGAGTAGATCTACAGTAACTCAGGTGGTTCACCAGGAACTAAACTCATTAGTAGTCCTTTAACTCTTCTGCAGCCAGCATACGATCAAACCATTTTGTTCTATGTTAATAAAGATTTAACATTTAACTGGTGGCCCGGTGGTTAGGGAGGTGCTCCTACAATCGGACGGTCGTGGGTTTGAATCCCAGGACTGCTAGTGGCACCACTGATGTTCCATTGAGCAAGATATCGTCCCCATACGCTGCTCCCCGAGCGCTGTGTTCCTGGCTACCCACTGCTTCACTTGGGTGAATGGGTTAAATGCAGAGTAGAATTTCACAGTTTAAACTGTGTTCACGCGTGACAAAAATGGCCACTTTACACTTTATATTACTACTGGAAAAAATATATTTTTTGCTGTTGGTGTCTGGTCTCATTAGGGTTTAGTCTGTAGTGTAGTTGTTGATGGTGCTTTAGACTGAACCCTGGATTTGTGTTTATGACTGTACTAAGCTAAGAGCTGAGACTAAATTGGTGTAATTTAGTTAATGGTAATCATTGTTTTGTTCAGGTGTGGCAGAGCCGGTTGACGTAACGGACAACGGAGACGGAACACACACCGTCGCTTACACTCCCTCGGTGGAAGGGCCTTACTCCGTGGCAGTGAAATATGCTGATGAAGAGATTCCACGCAGGTAGTCGGGCTCCATCACAGATGTTTTCACTAGGATTCAGGGAATTGGCTAATAACGTCTAAAACTGTAATTGTGGTTGACCGCTGTCCTTTTTCCAGCCCCTTTAAGCTGCGGGTATTGCCCACTCACGATGCCAGTAAGGTTCGTGCTAGCGGTCCGGGTCTGACCACAGGCCTGCCCGCCAGCCTGCCTGTGGAGTTCACCATCGATGCCAAGGATGCAGGAGAGGGCCAACTGTCAGTCCAGATCACGGTGAGTGAGCTCCAGCATGGAACCCTACTGTCCCTTGCAGCTGAACAAATTCACTGACTTTCTCTTCGTATTAGTATTCCGCGTGATGTGTGAGGTTAAAATGAATGTTGTTTTTATAATGACTGATAAATAGAAAAAAAAAACGAGAACATGGAAGCAAAGTTTTGTTCCATCAGCAGCAGTGTGTATTACCGTCGCCTGTTCTCGTACATAGTTAAAAGACTTAAGTTTCAGTCAGGAACAGCTCTGTAAGCCTTACATTTTATTCCTCATTTTTAAGGCAGCTGTTTTTGGACCATTTCAATAGTTTTGGTTTATTAGTCCTTCATAATTTTGATAAAGCAAAACTGTTCTGTTCAGAGCAAAGGCCGTCAAGGATAGTGAGAAGTAGGACTGGTCATTAGATAGAGATACAGTACTGTGTACAAATTTTAGCACAAATTTCAATTCAAATATGAACTCCCTGGTGTTATAAACTACATATACATTGAACAGGAGTGCACAACCATGGTCCTAGAAGGCTGGTGTCCAACACAGTTCATCTGTTAACTGCCGGGTGTAGTGGGTGTGTTTAGACACCGGCCCTCCAGGACCGGAGTTGTGCACCCCTGCATTAAAGTAATTTACTCTTGATTTGGTTTATAATAACTCATCAGTTTCAATGAGTGCTTGCCACTGTGTCCATTATTACCTTCTATTATCATAGACTCCTGGAGCTCTGCATTCATCTCCTTATTTGGAAACAGTCTGTTATTTAATCTCCTCTTGGGGTGTTTGAGAAATGACCACATTGGTCACCTGCCTTTAACATTACATAGGTCATACAACACTTCTCCCTTCGGCTCCATGTCTCTCTCTCTCTCCAGCCAAAAGCCTGTCTCTGGATCAGTGTGAGTGACTGGTAATGAGATAAATAGACGTTTTCCTGAAGCCAAGTTCAGTCCCTGAAGCAGGAGTCCGTGTCTCAGTAATCTCCCCCAGAAAAAAAATGACCCTCTTGCTCCTCCTTTTTCATTGTCTAGTAATTGATGAAGCTCCGCTGTGTGATTATAGAAGATATAAACTAGTCAAAGCTGCTTTTGTCCCCCACTTACGTTTCTTTGAGTTTGTGCTGCGCGCTGAGCTCAGTTCTTCTGCAAACCTCTGTTCTCCCTTTTGGCTGGAGGAAGCATATAGCTGAATTCTCTCCTGCTCTCTTAGTCATCCTGTCACCGTGCTGCTTTTGGCAGTGTTAGGACCGACTCCAGACGAGTTTTGTGGTGTTATATGTGGATTTTAATTTTGTCCAGGACCAAGACGGGAAAGCGAAGAAAGCCAGCATTCAGGACAACCAGGACGGCACATACAAGGTGTCCTACGTTCCAGACAAGGTGGGCCGCTACACGATTGTGATCAAATACGGAGGCGACGAGATCCCAACATCGCCATATAGAGTGCGAGCAACCACCACAGGAGATGCTAGCAAGTGCACAGTCACTGGTGAGTGATCGCAGTTTGCAGTGAAAAGAATAGGCTAAAAAAGTGATATAAATAATGAAAAATCAAATTTAATCAGTTTTCTCTCTACTTCAATTGTAGTTGACCAGCTGTCGCCCTGAGAGCGCCAAAACCCAGATTAAACTATTATTCAGGACAATTTCAGAGACACAATACAGCTTTAAAGTCCTCACAACATGGCCTTGGTTTTGAGAACACATCTGATTCTTATTTTGCAGGACCTGGCATTGGGCCTACTATCGGCATCGGGGATGAGGTGGGCTTTGTGGTGAACACTAAAGGAGCCGGGAAAGGGAAGGTCTCCTGCACTGTTGTCACCCCCGACGGGACCGAGGTGGAGGCTGACGTTATTGAGAACGAGAACGGCACCTTCGACATCTTCTACACTGCACCCAAGCCAGGCGCTTATGTTATCTATGTTCGCTTTGGTGGAGAGAACATCCCCCGGAGCCCCTTCAAAGTCATGGTGAGATTCAGCTGTAACCATCTTTAAATGTATTATGCTGGCAAATGAAAAAACAAAACAAAATACAAGCCTTTTAGCCAAAATGCATACTCTGTTTGCACATACATATGCATAATTATGCATTAAGTATTTTATTAAATACAATTAAATTGGTATATTTCATATTAACATAAGCCTGAATAAGCATGGCTGCATTTGCTGATGCATGTGAAGTTTTTTATTAGTGAAAAAAAACAGAACTTTGTATCGCCATGATTTTTGATGTTGAGAACAGACTCTACATCTATTATAGACACTCCACCGGTACTGTGCAACAGTACAGTAAACATAATAATTCAATTATTTATCAACCATAATATAATATTAGCTGAATATGAGAGAATATTTAGGCTCACTCTCTTCTGAAATACTGGTGCAACTCCTTTTTCAGCGTGTACAGTATGCCACTGCACATCTGGCCTGTGTGTGTCTGTGTGTGAGAGAGTGTGTCTATTTGTGTGTAACCTACTCTCATTTCCCAGGCTACTGATGAGGCACCTCTGTTGCAGCAGCAGGCCGTCCAGCAGCAGCAACAGCAGCAGCAAGCAGCTCCAGGCGCCGGTTTCCAGCCCTGGGTACACACATCCCTCCACACTGCTTCATCTCTCTGTCATCTCTCTCCCTCATCCATCTCTCACCCCTCCCTTTTACACAGTTTGCGCCTCCTAGGGGAGCTTGAACACACGGCTGCCGTCACCATTCCCTCTTTTTCAGTCTCTGCGCTGACCCCCGGGCTGCCTAAATGCACACACACTTCATCTGCCTGTTTGTCATGGTCTCTCTCTCTCTCTGACCCTTGTCCTCTTCTCTCTGTCGTGATGGAAGTGGTTTCTACCAGTTCGGCCCTATTCTGACCATTCAAGCATCATTCTTTTCAGGAAATGGCTGTCCGTTTATGGCTCATGTCCTCTTTCTTCCTCCCTGAATCGGCACTCTGTTCCCTTCTGTGCCCGATTCGCCCTGGAACTGGACTTTTTAAAAAAAAAAAATTTATTCATGGCTGAGACTGGGGAAACTCCTTCTGAAGCTTTTTGTGCTCGATAGTTTAACTTGGAGGCAAATCTGGTGTTAAATAAACTAAAGTGTCCTTCGTGGCAACCAGTACCAATACAGGTTCAGCTTATTCCAAAACTGAGTGAACGTAATTGTCGCCATGTTTTACTCATAAAAAACAAATCTCCAGACATTTCTTTTTCCATTATACCATGAAATGGTCATATTAATATTGTGAACCTCAATTGAACCAGGGGTTGTGACACCTTGCTCATGTCCCATGTGTCCCTGCTGACCTTATACCACCCCAGTCACGCCATGTTTCCACAAAACATGGAAAATGGGGGGCAGCTGCCTAAATGAAAGGGGGGAAAAACATGTATTTAACTCATGAGTGTATAAAAAGTCTAGCATGTGCCAATACCATCTCTTTTTCCAGCTCGGTTCCTATGGTTATGGGTGTTTTATTTTCTACATCATTTCTTCTCTCTTCCAGACTGTTCCAGGTGTGCTGGGGGTTTGAATCATATTCTGTTTTCCCTCGCTCCACTCCACTTGTTCATCCAATGCACGTCTCTGCTGCAGCTGAATCACGAGACGTCTGCTGTCTCATCCTTTCTGCTTCCCCCGCAGTTCTGTCACGTTCACAATCATCTGGGTTGCTTTCTGAGAATGGAAACATTTTGAAAGGCACTCACTGGACTGAACCCTGACCGTGCACTGTTAACGTCTTTTTAATTTCAAATCTCCTCTTTCACACAGGTCACAGATGGAACGTACATTCCAGTTAACAGTATGAATGGCGCTGGCTTCCGGCCTTTTGACATGGTGATTCCGTTTGCCTTCAGGAAGGGGGAAATCACAGGTCAGAAATGGTCCCAACAAGAGAGTGTTTGAACTCTCAAGCATTTGATGTTGGCTTTCAGACATGTATTCTATCTCAGACCAGGGACACAAAAGTTCACAGAAATACACAGAAATCCTCAAAAATCTCTTGAAGTCTTAATTATTAGGTTATTTATTATGTAGCCTATCATTATTTGTTATACTGCATGTCATAGAAAGTGCCCCGTACATTTTAAAGACGCATTAAAATTTTGGCCAATGTTTCCCAACCTTGGTCGTTTAGGTGTGTTTTCCTGCACATTTTAGGGCTTTTTCACTTTAACTTAGTAAGCTGATTATTTGGTTTGTTGTTGGGAGCAGGTAAAACACTAAAAACGTTCTGGGAAGTGGGGCTCCAGGACTAGACTTGGGAAACTCTGAGCTAAGCTACTTCAATTTAATTTAGTCAGCATCTAAATATGATCTCAAAATGAAGTAAAAAAAAAAAAAAAAGAACCAAAGGTTTAAAACCTTCAGTAAACAAAAAGTCTTATCCTGTCAGCTTTTTCAGACTTATGTAAGAGTAAGGAAAAATACAGGAGAGTGTAATGAAATGAGTTGTTTTTAAAACAAATGAGAAAGAAAATCAGTTATTGAATTGCAGTTTCTCTGCTTGTGTTAAATCTGAAAGAAATCTTTTATGAACTTTGATGAACCCAAGGGTCTTCAGTTAGTGTTTAGTCTGATGAAGGCAGAAAGCTGGGTCTGTAACTAGTCAAAATAACCCTATCTTTCCTCTCTAGGGGAAGTTCACATGCCATCAGGCAAAACAGCCCAGCCTGAGATCATCGACAACAAAGACGGGACAGTCACTGTGAAATACGCCCCTACAGAAGCAGGCCTTCACGAGATGCACATCAAATACAACGGCAGCCACATACCAGGTTAGAGGCTGCTGTCTTCCTAGCAGCTGAACAGTGTCCTACCTCAGAAGTATACATATACTCAAAGTATATTTGAATATCCACATGAATATCCAGAATTTCTGTCCAAACAAGAAAATTATGAACAAAGTCATGACCAATTATTATGAACAAAAATATGAAATATTTTGCATTTGTTTGTCATGTACAGTTGGTATCATTTATACATGATCACCTGTGTGATTTTAGCAGTCTGTCTGTTTTCACTGTATTTGAGTGAACACACTACCATTTGATTTTTAGACTGGCGGTTCTGACTTTTTGAACTGTAACCCTTTGTTCGAAATAATTTTCTTCTCTAATTCTGCTTCGATGGTCCTTGTGTCTCCACATTCTCGACTGTTCTGTCCCATCCTCAGTGAAAAATGTGTTTAAATATTACTGTGTACCCCATATTTTTTCATTTTTTTATTCAGAACTAGATGTTGCTGCTGCAATAATCCAATCAATATAGCAGAATAAGAGTATCTGAACTACTTTTTTTTTTTATTTTATTTTTTTATTAAGACTCTTTAATTCCCATCAGGTATGTGGTACCAGAGTTCTCCATAGCCAAGGGTGAATGTCCTCCTCTCTAATGGATTTCCTATTGACCGTCTTCCCTCCATTGTCCCAGGGAGGACATGCAAGTCAGGGTTGAGAGTTGAACATGGGGGTGGTGGTGACCTGGGTAGGGTACTTGCCTCTGGACCAAAAGGTCATGGGTTCAAGTCCTACCTTCAGCATACCACCACTGGGTTCCTGAGCAAGACCCTTAACCCCAAGTTGCTCCAGGGAGACTGTCCC
>JBBPCZ010000142.1:8259931-8272251 GCA_037974445.1 Brycinus macrolepidotus | reverse complement strand
CCTGAGCAAGACCCTTAACCCCAAGTTGCTCCAGGGAGACTGTCCCCTGTAGTTAGGGAATGGAAGTTGCTTTGGATGAAAGCGTCTGCTAAATGCCGTAAATGTAAATGAACAGATTCACCCTTCAAGAGACTTAAGATGAAGGAGTGGAGATAAAATCATTTGGACAGTGATTTATTTTGATGTGATGAAAGAGATCTCTCGTGTGACATCAGATTTGGGGAATTTGTACCGCACCAGTGAAGTACAGTGACTGTGGAGTCAGGCAAGGCTCCTCATGTTAAGGCTTGCATGAAAGCTATGCTTTAACATTATCCCAGTCACCGATCCTTCATTGTCAGCTGAAACAGCAAGGATTAAGTATAAAGCGTCATGCCTGTGTAGTCCACCAATGCTGTCCCTCCAAAAGACAACAAGACGAGCCCTACCCAAAGCAGTTATTTTACCATATAAAGCAGTAATAGCATGACATGGTCTTTGATTCAGTATTTCCACTGGAAGTCTCTTCCGCTCTACGGGTTGTAATTTGCCCCGGGTAAACAGTGACTCAAGGCTTTACTGCACATGTGGATATCCTGTTCGGCATTAACAATAGGGCTAGATAAAATGCCCATTGTCTATTGTCTGACATCACCCTGTTCATACACTCCCAAGTGGATATGCTACACCTCTTTTGAATATCTTTAAAAAAAAAAAAAAAAAGTGTTTGTGCAGAAGTAAGCGAAAAAGGTTTGCTTCAGGCACGTCTTTTGGGTGACCACAATGCACTCTTGCGAGAAAAGGTTACTAGAATCAGCATTAGTCAGAACTTCATTGCCTCAGCTCTTCAGAAATAGCTTGCTCTTTGGAGCGCTGCGTGTGTACATAAGTTCACCTCAGGATAAAGCCTGTCTCAAAGTGATTTATCATTTTTACAGTCGCATGGAACACCTGTGCAATCAACTAAATGTTTTTTCTCCCTCTAGACTGTCACAGATCAGCAACAACCTCCTCAATGTGTTCATTGTTTGCTTCACAGAGTCTCCTCTGCAGTTCTATGTCAACAACGCTAATAGCCCCAATGTGACAGCCTATGGCCCAGGCCTTGTGTACGGTGTTGCTAACAAACCAGCCACATTCACCATCTTCACTGAAGACGCTGCAGAAGGTAGGAATATTCAGACTTAGGCTATTTATTATTATATGTCAGTTTATGTTGTTTAGTAGTGGGCAATATGACTGTATTTATGATTTATCATTGTTGTTTAATATAAAGGGGCCTACTTGGACTGATTTAATTGGATTTAGTACGGTACAGTCATTTTGTGGAGTCCTGACTGATCATTGAAGTAATTCTATATAATTTTGCAACAGGTGGTCTTGACTTGGCCATTGAAGGCCCGTCAAAGGCAGAGATCAGTTGCGTTGACAATAAAGATGGCACTTGCACAGTCACGTACCTGCCTACACTGCCAGGAGATTACAACATCTTGGTGCGTTACAATGACAAACACATCGCTGGCAGCCCTTTCACTGCTCGGATCACAGGTGAGGACTTGAGCGGGATGTGTAGTTATCTGTATCATTTACTCATAATCATTGCGCATAACAGCCAGTGCAAGTATTAAATCCTGAACGTTGCGAAGTCCTTCCAGCCTGTTAAACAAATTCCTTTCCCTTATTGTTGATTTTGCATTTGTTTGCAGAGGACAACAAGAGGAGGTCTCAGGTGAAGCTGGGCTCTGCAGCTGACTTCGCTTTGGACATCACCGAAACGGACCTCAGTTTGCTCACAGCCAGCATTAAAGCCCCTTCGGGCCGTGACGAGCCCTGCCTGCTCAAGAGACAGCCCAACAATCGCATTGGTAAGAGGGTCTAGTAAAACAGCTATCAAAGTGCATTAGTAAGTATATGACATATGATGTAGCTAATTTATTGTGTAACTTACACAGAGAAGATAATTGGTATTATTATTTTATACTGTGAAGTCCCAGAGACCTGAGAGTTTTAAATATCCAGCAATGTTTGACAGGAAGAAACAAGATGGAAATGTAATAAAATGTGACTTATAAAACATTTCAGACCTTTCTGAGAGCTGTCTAGGTGTGGTCCTAATCTTCTGAATGTTCCTCATCCAAGCTGCCACAGCTTATGATTGTCTACGATCTTCATGTTCACAGGTATTTCTTTCATCCCTCGAGAAGTTGGAGAGCATTTGGTCAGCATTAAGAAGAACGGACGCCATGTTGCTAACAGCCCAATCGCCATTATGGTGGTGCAGTCAGAGATCGGAGACGCCAGCAGGGTGAGAGTGTACGGACAGGGGCTGATAGAGGGACGCACGTTTGAGATGGCTGACTTTGTAGTGGATACAAGAGATGCTGGTGAGAAACGAGTTTTGTTCAAATTTCCTACTAAAATTTCCTTTTCTAGTGTGAAACAAATGTCTTTTTGCAGCACTAAAAGTAGCAGCTGTGTGGTTCACAAGAAGGGTTACGTATTACCGTGAAATAGAGCACAAATCATATTCCTAATAATGATAAAGATAATGAGTCCTGTCTCCATATTTTAGTGTTTGTGAGCTTTACTATAATGGGGGCTTTGTTTTATGAAGGTTTGTGTTACAGAAACTCTTGGGTATGTTGCACTTTAAAGGAAGCAACTGACCTGTCTGACTCCCATACTTTAAAACAGAGTTTGCCAGATGTAGAAGTTAATTTAATAATACTGACGGGAACACTACAGCAGGCTTTTTTTTGGTTCCCCTGCCTTCTTGGGATGGTGCCATGTAATTATGTCCCATTTTAGTCTTTCACACCATCTCTGGGGTGCGCGCTTCCGGCATTTTGAAATGCGTAAGTGCTAAATGACCAGTTCCTGCCAAAATGTCTGACTCTTCTATGGTTAATTTGATGTTATTTTTATGCTCCCAAATGTACTTAATTGGCTAGGACAGGATCCAGGTAAGTCGTGAAAAGTGACTGACTCTAGGGTGGATTAGGAAAATAGTTTTGTGGTACTGCAGCACTCTCTTTAAAAAAAAAAAAAAAAAAAAGTTATTTCACAATTTCAAGAGGAGCCTTAAATAAAGTGCAATTAGTCTTATAATTGACCTGACTGAATGTTTGTGATGGTTTTCCTGCCATATGTCTAATGCTTAAGAAACACAAGCCTCTCTCTAAATCTTTTCATAACTTCTT
This sequence comes from Brycinus macrolepidotus, assembly GCA_037974445.1. Classification (NCBI taxonomy): domain Eukaryota; kingdom Metazoa; phylum Chordata; class Actinopteri; order Characiformes; family Alestidae; genus Brycinus; species Brycinus macrolepidotus. The sequence goes on along the minus strand of JBBPCZ010000142.1, from coordinate 8,269,072 downwards.
TAGAAATAAAATTAAGTATCACATCCACCAAAATCACATCCACCAATGCCATGTCATTGTCGCTTGTACACCAAGGTTATGGAGGATTGGCTCTGTCCATCGAAGGGCCCAGTAAAGTGGACATTCAGACAGAGGACATGGATGATGGAACCTGTGGTGTCTCCTATTGTCCCACTGAACCTGGTACCTACTTAGTGTCCATCAGGTTTGCTGAAGAGCAGGTTCCTGGTAAGTCAAGTCATTACTAGACTACAACAGCCATAACATTAAAACCACTGACAGGTGAAGGGAATGACATCGGTCATCTTGTTATAACAGCACCTGTCAAAGGGGTGGGATATATTAGACAAGCAGGAAAATGCAGGCAGTGATGGAAAGGTGGCAAAACACACAGTGCTTCATGTGTATGTCAGAGTGCTCATGATGATCTCCATTATCCCCAGTATTTCCTAAAGGCAGCAGCCTCTTTCAGCAGGAAAACGTGCCCTGCCATACCGCGAAAAACTCTTCAGGAATGTCTTGAACAGGGCAAATAGTTTAAGGTATTGGCTTGGCATCCGAATTCCCCAGATATCAATCTGATTGAGCATCTGTTGAATGTACTGGACAAACAAGTCCAATCCACAATTCTCAGTTTAGAGGGCTTAATATATCTGCTGCTGCATGTCTGTTTTGGTGACATGAGGGACCAACACAGTATTAGACATGTGGTTTTAATGTTAAGGCTGATTTCTCAAGCTGATTTAATGTTAAGGTTCATTTCTGCCATACATGCCTTCCCAACCCACCAGTAAAACTACCATGACTTATTCTTCCCATTGATGTAGATTTTAATGTCAATGTAGACCAAACACAGAAACCTGATGAACACTGTTGTTACTGTGTAACTGTAAACCAACATCATGCTTACTGTAATTATGCAAAGTTGTTTGTAAATGTTCTGGTGGAGTTCATTTTTTTCTTCCATTGTTTGTAGGGAGCCCATTCAGTGTGAAAGTAACAGGGGAAGGACGCATCCGTGAGAGTATCACCCGGCGGCAGAAAGCAGCCTCCATTGCCTCTGTTGGAAGTGTTTGTGACCTTAACCTGAAGATTCCAGGTAAGAAAAGATTGTTTGGAAGTCAAATCTTGTCTTAACTGCACGCCTGGAATGTCATGTACAGGAGTAAAGACCTTCAGTTCTTCAGAAGTTCAACAGTTGTTTGAGCATCTTTCCATGCAGTGGATATGTAATGGCACCACCAAAAGTTGGGGTAGAGCGGTCATATCTTTGCTCCTGCTCCCCAATATTAGCGATACAATTAAATCTAGCCACTGAAACATTTCAAAATAATGAAATTCATTGCCTTGGACGACCAACTGTTCTCTGTTGTCAGAGACGTTGAATTACACGGCTATTTAATGTAGTCAACGTGCAATAATAGTTTTAATAAGTTCATTTTGTTACGTTTAATATTTGTCAATGTAGATTTCTTATTGAAAGCAGATTTGATCAGTAAGTGTATTTACTTTATTGCCTTGTAGTTTTATTTCTACATTTAATGCATTCATTCAAAAGAATAAATAAATAAACTAATAAAACCTTTTTAGCCATCCAGTATACAGATGTTTTTCAAAGGGTGTCTCATTTTCGTGTTTTTACAGCTTTTCATAACACTTTTTAAATGATTCAAACTCAAAAGTCTCCTCACACGAAGGTGTAACAGCCGTTTGATGCTTGAAACTTTCCCACCCAACTTGTTTGTGCTTTCCTGTGTATTAATTTGGTGAAAATATCAAAAGGAAGACATTCACTTCGTGGCATGAAAACATGTAACCTGAGAATGAACTCGTCCGCTTAGGCCTCCGGTGTCTCATATATTATTAATGCATTTTTAGATTATTTATTTATTTTGTTTGCATTCACCTATTCCTTCTTTAGCGATGGATCACAGTTAGAAAGAAGTGATACTGACGAATAAGTCGAGATGAATCTCGAGTGAGTTTGAGATTGTATGTGAGTGGAATTTGGTGAGGAGGGCTTCAGACAGCTAGATGGATGATGGGGGGATAAATACGTTTTTACTAGTGTCAGGAGTGATTAAGGCTTTTTATGTTATATGTATTTTTAAGTAAATATTTTCTCTCTTAAGTGCATGTGTTGGATAAATTACCCAAATATTCACGGGCACACTCTGACTCCTTAATTTCTGGTTAGCATTTCTTAAAACTGCCAGGTGAAATTCCTCAGCAAACATTACCGTGTGCCAAGTTGAAATGTGCCTTGTTTGGATCCCCCCCCCTCCCACCCCAAGAGGGATACCTGAATAAAAAGATCCAGGATGGATGTCTCTCTGTCTTTCTCATTTCCTCCTGGTGTTGTGCCAACCCCTTCATTTTGACCCGCGTAGTGTCAGCCTTGGCATCTGGAGTGTTTTCTCCAAAGGACTGAAAGACTGAAAAAGGGCCTGTTGTCTTCTGAGTGGTTTTTAATGTAAATAGCTTTCGCCCAACAACGGAAACGTGTTCCGCGTAGATCCCAGGCCTGGAGCTTTTGATTTGACACGGAGTGTAAAACCTTTTTCATCTCTGTAGTGGTGCAGTGGCCAAGGCTAGTTTTTTTGCATTCTAGAATAGCGTTACAGGTGTTAAAACTGCTTTGTGCAGCATCAACTCTGACAAGGCCAGCCATAAAGATTTATAACTGAAGGCATTTTATTTGCTTACTTATATCTTGCCAAGATGGGGTTTTTGGTCTTTCATATAGTATAAGTAAAGCCATATGTAGCATAACATATAGAGGCGTTGTCAGATCATAAAGAATGAGAACACCACAGCTGATAAAGTTGGATCTGTGCTGTGATTTCACCGCAGAACTCTGGATATCGGAGCATCTGTTGCGGAGAAGTCGTGTCAGAGGCCGGGGTGTGTTGATGGAGTTCTGTGGATGTACTCTACATATGTTCTGGTTCAAGTTTATCTTACATAGTTCATAACCATTTTCTCCCTTTGTTGGGTCGTTAGGTTCGGAATCTGAATCACACTGACTGAAGCCATATGTGAGGAGTTGTAATCTAATGGAGGGCTCGCTGTGAGTAATGAGCGCTGTAATGGAGCAGAGGCCACACAGGGTTTTGCTCCCTGCTGTCTGAGCTCATGTTCTGCCTTGGTGAGGTCAGGCCTCTCTTACCCACTGATGCACACTGAAGCTAGCAGATGGGTAACACTATAGAAACTATAGCTCAAACAATCTAATCTGTCTAAGTAGCAGTACTGACCTAGGATCAGATGTCTGGTTGATGTGGTTAACTGACTGAACAGAAATAATCTATTTCAGATCTACTTCAGATATAGAAGGTTATAGTTTGTACAGTACTGGGCAAAAGACTTGGAGCAAAATGAAATTGAAAGTCATTTATCTCACCAGTAAATTTTGCCTGTAACATTAGAATACATAGAAATAAACAATGATGCAGTGAACAGTTTGGTGAAGCAGTATTTCATTCAAGTTGTGATTTAGTAAGTAATTATTTAGGGTGGTAGTTCAGTGCAATAGTTGGGATGTTTTTGAGAACAGGAACCAACAGTGTCGTCTTCTAACTATCTCGCACGATTCCGAAGGATATTCCTGATATTTTTATTGTATGAGTACCACCCTGATAATATTTTTGTCCAAATTTCTCACATGGCTTAAAGGACGTTTGGCAACAAATCTAATTTTCCACTTACCCCAGATGTTGTCAGTCATTAAAGACATGTTAGGTGTCCAAATGTTGCTTCTCGAGAACTCGGCAGTCATAGCCCAAATCGTTTTTATAAAATACATCTCCAAAACTTCTCTCAAGCTGGTCAGGCCGCATCCAGCTTCTCGTTAAGTTGTATGTGGTTGTATAATTTTACAGAAATGATTAGGGCTAATTGGGTGACTCTCCAGTTTTTTTTTTTTGTTTTTTTTTTAAAGCAGTGTGAGCTTTGTTTCTGCAGTTCTAAACTAATGAAGCAGAATTATGACACCAAACAAGTGGAAAATTGTGTAAATAAAAATTTTCATTGAATTTTTCTTGTAGGACTTTAATTAAACCCTTTCCAGACCCCAAACAGATGCATTTGATTGTAGTGGGTTGGGATCAGAGCTCTCTGTTTTCTGAGCTGCCTTTCCTACTTTTCTTCCTTCTACTTTGACTGTTTTCCCTTAAAATTGTTTCTCCTGCCTTTTACTATGCTTCATCTTTCCTCACTGCTTCTGTCCCGTTCTCTTTCTCTTCCTCTGCCCATGTCTTCCTTCAGTGACCTGGTTCCTCCTGATTCTGGCGGGGGAGCTCATCTCTCAGAGAGTTTACCGCTCTCACTGCTCTCTGTGGCTCAGGAGAAAGGCCCGGGCGCCCTCAGGCTCTCCGCGGCCCCTGAGGTTCAGACGCTTCACTGTGGGAGTAGTGAGGATTGGCCCAGCCCTGGCAAGGCCCTCTGGGCAGGAGGGTGCGTTTTAAGCGCTGGGCATGTGGACGACGAGGTTGGCAGAAAACGCTTGCTTTTGTTTGCTGCATGTGTGTTGTCGTGCACATAAAGAGAAGTGTGTGGATGGCGTACCCTCCTAATTAGGGTTGCAACTATCAATTACGTGTATAATTGATTAATCTGTGATTATCTATTTAATTGACCAATCAAACCAGTATGCCCTTTTGTCTTGTCTGTGCATCAGAGTCTTCTTTTGGTGCAGTGAAACCAAAGTAGCCCAAGCAGACCTGACGTAACATCTTAGAACACTTTTAAGAAAAGGACAAATTGACTGTTTTGTGTTAACGTCAACAGCTAATTACCTTTAATTAAAGCAGCTCTACTTTTAATATCCATTTAGTTTTAAAGCTACCACATACCAGATTAGACAGGCAAGTGAAAAACTACATAAAAAAAAAAAAAGTTTTAAATGGAGGTTTTCAGCAACGCTACCAGCCAGCTACTTCCAGTACTGCTCGATGTCTTTGCATGCCACTCATCTTCGTGCTGTTACTTTATGTTAAACCCTGACAGGATCACAGAAAAAGGAAGTAAATGACATGAAATTTATGAGGAAAAAAAAAAAAAAGCAAATCTCCTGTTATGTCACATCTGGCTTTTATTTCACATCCTAACTTTGATATAGAGTAACAGTAAGTTTTTGATGTGATGTTAAAACATGATGCATTCATTAAAGTTATGCTCAATAAAGGTTTATTCCATTATTTCACACTACTTTTCAAAGGTTTGGGATCATTACTACATCATACAGTGTAGATAGAAATACTAAAAGCCAGACACCAGAAGTTGTTTCAAGATGTTTTTTAGGGATCAGCAAGACGTTATTGAATATTGGATTTTGGAAAATTGATAACTTGGGACAGAGTTGTTAATGAATATAGATTTTTTTTCCATTATTTAATACCATGGCTATAATGTAAATACTTACTCTGCACATCTGGGACGGTTTCCATTTACGTCAGAGAGGGACGACACAGCTACAGGTCACTTCACACCGAGTGTGAGTTTAACAGGCAAGTTTTGAGAATGTCTTTCACATCAGAGCTCTTGGAGGCTGACAGTTTGTTCGCTCTGTGCTGCTGCAGCTCCTGTGAGACTGAGAATTTCTTTATGCTTCCTCAGCAGCTTCGTAACAGCATCTAAAAGAAAAATTACAATGATCTCTTTTTCCTACTCTGAATGATCTCTTTTCCTACTCAGTGTATCAGTTTTAACAATATTTGGCACATTAAACAATAATTAAACAGAAGAATTCTCTCTCTGATGGCGTTTTCTCTGTGTGCCGACACTCCAGTGTGAGTCGCCCCCACTCACAACTCTGAAATAAAACCAGGACTGGAGTTTAGAAAAGTGGATCAGATCACAGAACGCTCTCAAAAAGTAAAGGAAAAAAACAATTAAAGTTTACTTATTGATTTAATGCCCATTATCACTAAACACTGATGAGTGACTCCAACTGAAATCAAGTGATAAACACTACACTGTAATTCTTTTTGTAGTATTTCTTAAGATATGTATCTCCAGATTTGATTATCATTTTTCAGATGCAAGACTCTACAAATATATTTTGTGATAACTTCATTGTCAGGTTTTGCAGCTGTTTTTAGTCATAATCTACAGCTCTGTTTATGTTTCTGATTTGTTCTTTTTCCTTTTTTTTCACAGCCTTGTGCTAATTAGTTGAAATCTGTAAAGGCATATTTATTCATCTATTACAGCGAAGTAACATAACAGAATAAATTTGTACATGTGTCTCCAGCAAATTGGTTTTATATTATTAAACAGTGATTCCAAACTTTTTAACAGTAGTATGCAAATTTAGTGTAAAATAAAAATCATTCTAATCTTGATATGAGGAAAACTTTTGGCCCCCTCATGCTGCTGTGTGGCACTTCCTAACTGGTGTGTGGTATCTTTGGCCTTGAGCCTCCTTTAGAGATCAGCGTGCCGGGTCAGTGTTCTGGCATGTTGGCCGTGTTGCTTGCAGATTTGTTCTTTAAAGTATAAGCAAGTTTGAGAATCCCCAGACACCTCAAACACACCCACACACTGCCCTGAAAGTGTGGTGTAGGGCTGATTTAAGCACATGAATGGAAACATCTATCTCAATCCCTCATTTTTGTGTTCATAGTCTATTCACTTATCAAGTCCCTGCATTTTCTCTCTACCCTCCTCTCAGCACTGAGCCATTCATCACCACTCTGTCTTCCCTGTCTTCTGTTCCTGTTGTCCAGAGATCGATGTCCTTGACATGTCCGCTCAGGTCACCAGCCCTTCAGGAACCACAGAGCCAGCTGAGATCGTTGAGGTGGGCAACCACACCTACTCTGTGCGCTTCGTGCCTCATGAGATGGGCGTGCACACGGTCAACGTAAAGTACCGCGGACAGCATGTGCCAGGAAGCCCCTTCCAGTTCACTGTGGGGCCTCTGGGAGAAGGAGGAGCTCCTAAAGTGAGGGCAGGAGGCCCTGGGCTCGAGAGGGCAGAGACAGACGTCCCAGGTACAGAAATACCCTTAGTATTAGTATCTCACCCTTACTTAAATTGTCTAGCATGTTGTGTAATCACCACATAATTACATTTCAACTGACTTTTTAAGTGAAAATCATTTGAAAATTTAAATTATAATTGATCAGTCCATGTCTGGTGTTTAATTTTGCATTGGAGAGGCTAATTTAGCTCAAGTAATTAAATCTGTTTACATGAATTACCATCATGCAGTCTACATGTCTGAATATTGGCACTTTTACCTGAACAAGTGCTTTAAGTTGACTAGGATGATTTGGAAAAAAAAAATGCATTGTTGTGGTAAATCCACAACAAGACTCAACAAGAACCTTTTGCATTTTGCACCACAGCTGAGTTCAGTATATGGACACGTGAAGCAGGAGCCGGAGGTCTGTCCATCGCCGTGGAGGGCCCCAGCCGGGCAGAGATCTCTTTCGAAGACAGGAAGGATGGATCCTGCGGTGTTTCCTATCTTGCTCATGAACCTGGTATACATAGAAGCCCATCCTTTATAACTCTGATCTAGAATTGAGCGTGCACACCTTTCTCATATTTCTTTGTTCGCAGGTGACTACGAGGTGTCTGTGAAGTTCAATGACGAGCACATTCCAGACAGCCCCTACCTGGTGCCTGTGATTGCACCCTCAGACGACGCACGCCGCCTTACTGTTACCAGTCTTCAGGTGAGACATGAGGAAACATCTCCACACCAGGGCATGTCCACAGCTATCAAAGAATAAGGCTCCGCTATGCTCAGGCTCTCAAACTGTGCACATCAGATTCAGGGGATCTATTTCAGCAGGTCTTTCTGCAAACAGTGTTTTTATTTATTTATATTTTAATATCCCCGCCCCCAGGGAAAAAGGAAAAAACATATATATAAAAAACACAATACATGGTTCATTACCGTGATAATAGAGATTTCTAAATATGGTTAGGTGACTTGGTTTTCAAGGCAGTGTTGACCTACCAATAGAAAGATAGGAAGTGGATATTATATTAATCCATAATGTAACATGCATATAGAGTGCTTGTATATTCTCATGTAAGCCTTATATTTGGGGGAATGTGCAGAGCAAATGACAAAAAACTAACTAAAAATATTTGAACTATTTATTTTAATACAAAAAGGACAGACTAATAGATTGTCTATGATTTTATGTCAGTGCCTCACACTTCATCTTGAAATAATTTGGTTTAACTGTAACTTGAGTTGAACTACAATCAGGTCTATTTAGAGTGTTATGTGTATGACATTTATGCACAGTTTTTGACTCGCATGGAGTGGTGTAATGGGCTAAATATGTCCTTCTTTCCCACTCCCTAAATCTTAATGAACCATCACTATGTGCTCGAGAGGACAGATAAATTCAGGGTGTTTTCTAAAGTTTGCATCCAAGTCCAGTCTCAGCTGAGCGATAAAGTTACTCCAAATGAGTTATTGTACTCCACATGAGGCACTTATTCACATAGACGTCTGGAAAAAGAAAAGACTGAATTGAGGCTGTTTTGGAACAGCTGTCATTGTGATTGTTGAAGTATTTTCGGTTGTGTTTTAAGCGAGTTTAGTTAGGAAGGCACCCTGCTTTGAGTAGCTGCTGGACATCAATCAACTTGTGTGGAACTTCTGGTGTTTTTCTTGTGTTTCATTTAAAGGCTTTTAACAGGGACACAACTCAAACTCACTAAAGTGGTGACTAAAGCAGAGAGAGAGAGACACCAGCTCTGTAGAAACCCATTTCCTGATTTTATCCCCAGTTTCAGTTTCCCTTCTGTAGTCTAGTGAACCTATTACTTCATCTGCTCTCCCTAGAAGCATCTCGTATGATGTGGTGACCTCTCTCTTTACTTTAGTTGGTCCATTGTGAGTTCAGGTAAAAAAAAAACCCAGCAACTTTTCATTCATGCAATAAGTGATTGTGGAAAGATGTGTTCAGTATTACAGGTACAAGTGTTTGTCAAACTGTCAAAGAAGCATTAAGAAAACTTCAGTATTGGGGGTGTGGAATCTTAATATTAGTATGTTACAGTATATATATATATATATATATATATATATATATATATATATAGAACTGAAAGGTCCAGAATGCCCCCGGTGCTCTCTGGGCATTAGTGAAATGATTCAGTGTACCATGT
>JBBPCZ010000142.1:8224343-8236271 GCA_037974445.1 Brycinus macrolepidotus | reverse complement strand
AGAAACTTCCACTTATCAGTCCATGGTGTTTGGATGTGTGTGTTTGTGTGTGTGTGTGTGTGTGGTCAGCTGCAAGGCGTTGGTTGTACAGTCGAACAGCAGCTGGAAGGAAAGACTTTCGAAATCTCTCCTTCCCACACCTTGGGTGCAGCAGCCTGTCACTGAAGGAGAAGGCTAAAAGAAATGAATAGATGGTAATGATGATCAAATGGAAGAAACGATACAAAAACACAAATGGGTAAATAAGGCACTAGTGAAGCCGTGAACTGCTGAAGGAGTTTAGAAATGGGCAGATTAATTAATTTAGAAGTATTTTCAATGAGTATATTCACGATGTAAAACAGGGTCCCCTTTTACAAAATGGACATTACTACAATACTGATTCTAGTTACGGCCCTGACTATTAAGGATGGTTCAAGGATCAAACCAGGATAATGTGTTAGTGGCATTAAAACATTTAGTGACCTCAATAATGTATCATCATCACGTTAATATATTTGTTAACTATTTGATTTCTGTTTTGTCCATTTACATGCAAGTGGACTTGGCCAATAAATGTATTCTGATTCAGAATGGAAAGAGGCTGTGATAAGATTTCTGTCACTTTCTATAGATTTATGCTCTTTGAAATACTGCAGTCAAGTGCATTGTCATTGACCTCAGTTCCCTGATGCTGCACTGATAAAATAGTCATTCACTAAATCAGTGATTTACAAGTCATTTGTATATAATATTTAGCTGAACATTCTCCAGAAAGTTCAGAATGTAGCTCATCTGCTGAGTGTGATGAATTACTGAAATGTCAAGTATCACCCAAATTATTTGTACAGTACAGTGTGTATACAGTGGCCTGAAAACAGGTTTGTTCAGTGCTTTGGGGGATTGATTGGGCCACTGGTACACTTTTTACTGAATTACTTTCAGCAAAACAGAGACTTTGCAGATGAATCCTTGCCAGAATACACACACACACACAAACAAATAAAAAGAGAGCAAATAGGAGGTGGCTGTGAAATTGAATGCAGGTCAGGTCCAGGATTTGCAGGCTACATGACAATCTGAAAAATGAGAGACCAATTTTGGAAAAACAGAACCGGCAGGATTAAAAACATCACAGTGCTACCCACTTAAACAGACACTGCCAAAGTTATAAACACCATGTATTCTGTTTAGGTGTTCAAAAATGCATTGATTTAACCTTTTTAGTAATTTTACAGCCAATTACAGTGACATTAATAAGTATATACTTGTTTTTGTTGGTGATGTTGGTGGTATAACACCACAAACATCTGACGCTGTCATAATATACAATCCCTAAGCAGTGTTTCACGACTGTGGAGTTCATGGTAAATAAATAATTTTCTCATCCCCACACATCTTCCAACATTGTGTTTTTGTGTTGCTAGCATTAGCTAGAGTAAAATCTGAAGTCGTGTTACCAGTTAAAATATATATTAAAAATAATTGCAGCTTTGCTGTTTATTATTAGCTTTATTGTTTCAACTTTTTTCAGTTCCAGTAGTTACACGCTAGAACGCGCTTGGATTGGTTCACTCATTAGCACTTTCACTATTCACCATAAAGGGAATTGTAAGCAATACTGGCTGTGGAAACAGGTGTAGCGGTGACCATAACCGAGGGTTTAGTGATTCTGACATTGAGGCAACCAACCCAACATGACCAAGTAGATTTTATTGGGTACAACAGTTAAAGACTCATAAACGGACTTCGAGACACAAAAGCTCAGATCAGTTATAAAAAAAGAGGTGTGTCACTGTTTATTGTGGTTTAATTTTTAAAAATAATCAGCGCGTGAACACTTGTTTTAGTGCTGCTAGTAAGCTAGCAAGCTGCTACCCAGCTCAGTTAGCCGATTTGAGGCCGTATCTTTACTTTTCTGGGAAAAATGTGTCTAAAGGGCAGTAAAGTGTGGTTGTGTGACAGGTTTTGTGCTGAACGGCAATATTTCTTGGGTTCACTGAGCTGTTTGTCTTGAAACATGAGCATGGTTCCTACATTAAAACGTCTGTTAATATCCGGTGTGTTGTGCTTGTACACCGTTAATTGATCAGATGGTCATTGGCCGAGTATTGATTGTTAAAAAAGTCAATTTTTGTAGTCGAGTCTCCTCCGTAATAAATGTGAGGGATAGGGGTTGGGTGAGTGCCACACTATATATTAGGGCTGTAAAGCGATTAATTAAAATTAACTAGTTAATCGCAAATCTGGAAAAAAATTGGCTTCTTCTTCTGGCATGCTGGTCGCTGGCGTAGCGTAATACTGCCCCCACTGATAGCGTGGTACTGCAATGCAGAGGGGCGTTTAATTTTCAGATTAATCGCGCGATCGATTTATTTTAAAGAGTTATAGAAAATAAATTAACGCAAATAGTTAACGCGATATTTTTAACAGCCCTACTATATATGTAAAAAAAGATGTGTGTGGCTGTTTGTTGTGGTTTAATTCAATATAATCAGTCCGTGTTAGCTAGCAAGCTACCACGGTGTTCTCACTCATTCATGGCTTAGTAAGATCTGGCAAATTTACATTTACGGCATTTAGCAGATGCTTTTATCCAAAGCGACTTCCATTCCCTAACTACAGGGGACAGTCTCCCCTGGAGCAACTTGGGGTTAAGGGTCTTGCTCAGGAACCCAGTGGTGGTATACTGAAGGTAGGAATCGAACCCCTGACCTCTTGGTCCAGAGGCAAGTATCCTACCCACTAGGCCACCATCACCCCACTTGTGATTGTAAATATTTGTACATCATTCGGTTTTCTACATTTTTTTCAACAAATCTTATTATAATACTAATGTGTGTGTGAGCTGAAGTTTTCCAAAAGCTTTATATAAAAAAAGATGTGTGTGGCTGAATGGGGTTGAATAAGGTGGGTCTTGGGGGTTCAAGACCCCTAACTGACAGCTGAGGCTCCCCAGAAGCCTCATTTAGGCGGAGTGTCTTCAAACATGTTCAAAACCGCAAGTTGGCTGAAATGAGCATTTGCCTTAGTTAAAAGATGTTCAACTCATCAGCTTGTTTCGTTCACTAATACGTATTTTGTTTCTTTTTGTCCAAACCCATTTGCGCCCACTGCCAAAAATTTAAATGTGGTGACCCCCTGACCCCCATTATTTTGTGTATATAAGTATACTTAAAATATACAGTATACAGTATAGTTTTAAAGTTTAGGCTGAATAATCTTTTTTGCAGGGCCAAGGAATGCCTTTAACACCAATTGTAAATTGCAAACAGACAAATACAGCCTTTAAAACAACCTTTAAATTGGAATAGTCATCGTGGAATACTGGAACAGCTGATTAAGCTCATGTATGTATGTGTTTTCTAGAGTGTTTAAATATGAGAATTTGGTGTAATATTGGAACGTTCGCTTTCCCTTTCCCACAAAATCCAATGTATTTAATTAATGATCCTGCAGCTTTGTATTAAACCCTTCTGCACTTCGCACACAATATACTAACCTAGCGTACATTACCACATGGATTTCTGATCTAGTCACTATTGAACCACGTTGCTAGGAAGCAACAGGAAAGTCCACTGTATTAATGTTTCTTTTTTAAAACTCTTTTTATGCAGGGTAATCTTCATCATGTGAAAACAAACAAAGGGCAACTCCAAGATCAAAGCATCCACAAACACACACACACACACACACACACACACACGCACACACAGAAAAAAGAGAGGAGGCATGAGGTCATAGGGAGGGTAGTCAAATGAGGCAGGTTTGCCTTCCACAGAAGAATGCACTGAACATAAAGCGTACAATAGTTTTAAAGAACCTCACTCCCTTTCCCTTTTCCTAACTCCTTTTGGAGTCACATGGAGTAGGTCATCTGTTCTAAAAGATCTTCAAAAGGTACCATCATCTGCACTGTATTATCGTCCAGGGTATGTCCAAGATAGAGGGATGTGAACATTACACTCATGTTAAAACCCAGAATCTTTTAGATAATTACTGCAACTTATTTCCAGAAGGGCTGGACCAAAATCACATGGGCATGGTCAGAAATGATTTATCCACATTCCAACAGTGTAACTTACTGCCAGTTTGTTTAGAGGGACAAAAAAACAAGTTTTTTTTCCAGCAAAGGTCCCGAGTTCTTAGCAGAAGAACACTGTATTTCCCAGGCACGCAGCCCTGAGTCTTCAGATGTTTCACTGTCCAGTTCTTTTTTTTACATAGTCTGTGCTGTCCTTATTCAATGATGAGATGCAACGATATAATTTGCTCATGAAGCCTTTAGCGCTTCCTGAGTTATAAGCATCAACAAATACCTGGATAACAGCTGAGGTTTCTCTTGGGGTAGGGCCCTTTATCTTTTTACAGAAGTTTTCACTAAGCTGTAAAAGTCTTGTCTGTCCAGCCTATATATCTGACACAGGTCATCAAAACTATTAAGCTCCCAATTTTTAACAATCTTGCACATTCCAGTAATAGCAAAATAGACCCACTGTTTGTATCTATGATCTAGTGAAGCTGGTGTAAAGTTGGGGTCATGTGCCAGATAATCCAATTTAACCTCTCTTTGGAGTTTCAAGCCTTTCACCACGTCCATCCAAACCTTTAATGAGAATTTCGCCCATTCGATCTCTGTCTGTAACATTTCCTTCTCCTTGCCAGCACAGTAGTGACTGTGTTGGTATAGTTATTAAGGATATCTCCATATTCTTCCATATAGCATTGCAGGATGGGTTACACCAGTCCACAAGAGGTCTCAACTGGGCTGACATAATAGGTCTTTAGTGATGGTCCTTGGTCATGCCTCCCTTCAACCCCAGCAGCTGTCTTTTTTATCCCACATGACTCGAGAGATGTGTTTATTCCATTCTCTAAATTGTTTCTGATGGATATCTACTGGGAGTGACAAGAAGAGATAGGGTAATCTAGGATGTTCTTTTTAACTGATCTGATTCTACTGCCAAAGTCGAGAGGGAACAGGCCCCACCCACTGAGGTTGTTAAAAAAAAATGTTATTAATGTAATTGTAAGTGATGTTAAACTCTGACAGATCTTTGGGTAAATTTACTCGCAGCTATCTGATATCGGATGACAACCAGTTTAAAATATTTTCTATGTGCGTGGATATAACTGAAAGTTAGTACGTGGGTTTTGTGCATGTTAAGGACACACCCTGAGTACGTCCCATACATTTCCAGCATTTAGCAGAGGAAGGCCTGTACAGACCTACTTTATGTTCCACTCCGCCTACAAATATATACCTTAATGTTGTCTCCTCATGAATTCTTTGGGCTAGAGGTTCAACATGTAAACTGAAGAGATTGGGACTAGTAAGCGTAAAGTGTCCATTTGTCAACGTGAACACACCACAGCACACAGTGTGAACGCCACAACATTCTTTTTCTGCATTTAACCCATTCACCAAGTGAAGCAGCGGGCAGTGTCCGGGGAGCAGTGCGTGGGGATGGTACCTTGCTCAAGGGTACCTCAGTGGTGCCACTCGCAGTCCTGGGATTCAACCCCACAACCTTCTGATCACAGTGCCAACTCTCTAACCACTAGGCCACCAGCTGCCCCAGCTAGGCCACTAATGAGTTATGGTGTTGGAGAGGCTACTGTTAACCTTTATTCTTACAAAAGGAGAAGAGTAAAGTGCTTAAATAAAATAAAATCTTTGCAAAAGTCAAATCTCTTCATTACTAGGTAGAGAAATTCTCATCCAACTGAATCCAGTCCTTTTTCAGCATCTATGCTGAGAACAAAAGAGCTAGTTTTGTCCTTATTATTCTGTAATTATTAATATGTAGGGTTCTCCTTATTTTATCCTGAGTGTCTAGTTTTTAGGAATCCAGTTTGATCTTCACCTATTAACAAGGGTACTGCAGAGTCCCACCTCTTTGTTAAAATAGTAGCATACAGTTTATAGTTTATCTGTGTTTAAGACTCTGATGTGTCTATATCCTTTACAGTCCATCCAGTCCTTATTTCCTTAGGAATAACTGACATAAAGGCCTCCCTCCAAGAGGGGGAGATAGGGTCTTCATTCAAAGTGTAACTGAAGCAGGACTCTTGTAGAGGGACGAAGTGTTTTCTCATGGATTTGTACCATTCTGAGGAGAAACCAACAGTACCAGGAGACATGGTTTTCATGTTCACCTATTATAGCTTCATCTAATTACTCCAATGTTGTTGTTGAGGTAACTTTGTCTTTTACTTCTTTGCTGAGAGTAGGAAGGTCTAAATAGTTCTAAAGGTCTAAAATTTAGCAAATGTCTGTCTATGAAACTGGCCTGATTGGGAGTATAAAGACTTTTTGCTTTTTGTTTTACCCTCCAGGCTGCTAGCAGTCTTATGTGTAAAATGATCTTATAAATGGTATTTTCCGCTTGTTGTTTTTCAAGTATCCAGGCAAGCAAATTTGCTGCTTTAGGGCCAGTCTTGTAGTATCTTTGCTTCATAAGCCTTAGCTTTCTCTCAACTTCCTCTCTTAGTATTTTATCTGTTTCTTGTTTGACATGAAGATTAAAGAACATCACTTTCTGGTCTGATTTTTTTCGTTTTATAAATCTACCCTCTTTATCATTTAGAAAAGTAAAGTGACCATTCTGTCATACGTGAACACAACACAGCACACAGTGTGAACAGCACAAAATTCTTTCACCCATTCACCAAGTGAAGCAGTGCACAGCCAGGAACACAGCGCCCGGGGAGCAGTGTGTGGAGACGGTACTTTGCTCAAGAGTACCTCAGTGATGCCACTAGCAGTCCCGGGATTTGAACCCATGACCTTCTGAACTCCCTAACCACTAGGCCACCAGCTCTCTTTGGATATTTGAGATATGTATTCAAATTGAATTGAATTTGAAATCAATATGGCAACTCCCCTTCTACATTTTTTCTATAATGAAAAGTAAATATTTCTGAAGCCCGTTTTGCAGCGTTTTTCATGTTCTGCATACGAAAGGTGAGTTCCCTGCCATAATGCAGTGTTTGCACTCTCCTTTCTTATTTTTGCAATCATTTTTCTTTTGATTGGATTATTCAGCTCATTTACATTCAATGAATGTATGTTCTAGCACTGAAACTGTATTGCTTGTGATGTCAAAATGATGTACCTGCAACATCCCTGACGTCAAAAGATAAACAAATGAAGTAAAATAGAGTAAAAGAGCTCAAAAAACTATGGTACAGAGCAGTGAATTGCGCTTCCAAAAAACCTTTTGGGGGTGAGGGGAAGTGGCCAAACAGTGGGGCCCCTCAACAGTACAAGAAAAAAGAAAAAGTCTTGTGGCTGTCTGTCTGTAATACGTAATCCTTAAGTTTGAGCCTTCCACCATACATCGGAAAATAATATGGTGAAGAAAATGAAAGACAAAGCTTTATGGGCTTTTAAAAGTCCTAAAAAGGTCTCACTGTTTTTGTTATCCAGTAACAAAATTTAAAAATAAGTTGAGTAGAGTAAGTCTCCGCCACAACCCCTGTTCTACGGTACTCCCGCAGCTTCTCCTTGACCTGTCGCTTCTTGTGTCTGTTACGCCGAGTCTCTGTAGTCTCCTGAGGTAAAATTCGGGTCAGCGTTTCCTCTAATATATCCTTGACTTTATACCTGCTGGTCACTTCCCCCTCAGTAAATCCCTGTTCCTGCATATCTTCTGCTGCTTGTGTCGCGCTGCTATACGTGACAGTACAAATCTATAAAAACATACATTCTGGAAGGGTATTCCATTTTCCTTCAGTGCCTTTCTGATGGGCGTGTATTCCTTTCTCTTGTTCTGCACATCTGTTGCATAGTCATGACTGAAAAACACTCGTTTATTTCAGACACAAGGCTCTTTCTTCCAAGCGGCAAGGAAAACTTTTTCTTTAACTGGGAACTGGAGGAACCGGACCACCATGGAGCGAGGTGGGGCATGCCAGATTTTGGTTTAGATGCCAGAGCGCAGCGAGCGTGTTCTACCCCTCGGTCACTACCCTCAACCAGGCCAACATCGGCTCCTAGTTCTGACTTTATGAGGTTGTCAGTGAACGTCATTGCGGAGGTTCCCTCAGCGTCCTCTGGAACACACAGATTCTGATGCTGCTGTGTCTGGATCGCCCCCCTTCTTAGTCAGACAGTTTATCGTGCTGTGTTTGTTGGTTTCTCAGCAGCTGGGTGGGAGCGTTCTTAATTCCGCCGTCTCATTGCGTCTACCATTCTTCCTCCATCTCTCCTATGTGGCTGAGTATGTCTTCTACCTGACTTCTTGTCTCTTGCATTTTCGATTCATTTCCACCTTGAATTTGTCCATTTTTTTTAAAAATATATCTTCTAAAAACACACAGATTTCGGCGAAATCTTTTTTAACTTGGCCTGGAGAGATGTCAGTCCCATAGTAACGATTTCACTCACCACTTGGCACCACTGGAGCTTCTTTTTGTTTGTGGCCTCCATCTTCCCCAGTTGGGATTTCACTACCTGAAACTCAAACTTCTTTTTCAGTCTCTCGTTCAGAGTTGCTTCATAACACGTGTCCTCTTTTCTTAGCTTTACCCCCACTTATTGTTGCATCGACGTATGTTAATTTGAATGAGTAAAGATGCTTGAATTAGGGGAAAGATTAAGCCTGATACCGTAGCTCCACGTAGTGCGCCAGCAGAAGCTCCAGTAATGTGAATTTTCAAAGTAAAGGATTTTTGTTTGTTATGCTTCGTCTGCAGAAATTCTCCAAAGATGATCTGAATAAAATAAGAACTAAATAAGGAAAGAGAAGATGCTGTCTTTTGAAGAAGCTCTTGCTGTAGAGGCCAGTGAGCTGAAACACTATCCAAACCTTTTAGCTGCTCAGAACAGAATTAGTTCCACTTCCTGTGCCACTATCTACAGCGCTGCAGCCTGCAATCTGCCAGCAGCAGCATGCAGCCCAATACGGCTCAGAGCAGCACAGGAAATTGAAGAACATACACATGCTGCATGTAGGAAAGCCTTTTGAGCTAAGAGACACTTTCACCCTGGTTGGTAAAAGAAGAGAGACCGAGGGTAAAATAAGAAACTCGCAGTGTCTGAATGGAGAGTAAAGCCTGGATAGTTACTGACAGATGCATCTCCACCTTAAACTATTATTTTGGTCATATTTGATTAAATCATTTTGACTGATTATTGTAATAAAGTAGTGAACATATAAGGGGTGTTGTTAGACAGGCAGAGGTAATTTAACATTATAAAAATAATTATACTTTAGTTAATAATAACTGCAATCCACTGTAATTTGATAAGAAATGTAGTTTGTACAAAGTAGGCTAGGACAAGATCATTCAGTCCATCATCGTACATTGCATCTTATAATGCTAATTTCCCCTCGCGCCAGTAATGGTCTACATTTACTTCATATACCACTTACTACTTACTATGTAAAGTCTTTCAGTCCTCAGCTGTCTCAATTGTATACTTTAGTCATTTTCTGAAAATGTGTTGCTGAAAACTGTAGACACCTATTCCTTCGAAATGAAGGGTATAGAGAGTCGTCATCCAACACCGCCCCCCCTACACTCCTAGGAAAGCTTTACACTAGACGTTGGAACATTGCTGTGAGGACTTGATTGCCTTCATTCACAAGAGCATTAGTGAGGCCAGCTACTGATATTGAATAATTAGTTTTGGATCATAAACTCCACTCCAACTCATCCCAAAGGTATTGGATGGAGCTCTTTTGCTCCAGAGAACTCAGTTACACTGCTCCACAGCCCCTCCACATACCCCTCCAGCCAGCATTTGCTATACCAGCATTTGCTATACCAGCATTTGCTATTGGGCACAGTGACCTTAAGCCCCCTGCTCGAAAGCATCCCATTCCACTACCAGTAATTTTCTATGTCAATTAACTGTGTGTGTGTGTGAAACTGAAAACTTGTGTCAGCAAGAGTGCACCTTAAAATTTTAGAATATTAAATACTTTTATTACTGCAGCTGACCACTCACACAAAAACAAACACACACATCCAAACATCATGGACTGATAAGTGGAAGTTTCTCTTGTGTGCAATATTTTCCCTCTGGTAAAACATGTGCAATTTTTTGATGTTTTCCGGTGCAACACATGCAATTTTTGGGACGAAAGCTTACTGTGAGCAATGTGCACTCTGTCTTGGTGCATTATTATTGTTTGTCAATTCCTGCTGCTTGTGAATACTGTATATATCCATATACACATACTTATACTTATATAGGTTTATATACACATATATATTTACATACACACACAAATGTGTATATTTATATTATTGTATTATTTGTATAGTGTGCTTTTTATATTATACTGTTGTTGTATAGCTTTTATTCTATTGTTTTTGCAGCTCTTACCTTTGTACTGTCCACTTTCTGCCATAACAATGCACATTTCCCACTTGTGGGACTAATAAAGGTTTATCTTATCTTATCTTATATTGGTATCAGTATGGATGCAAAAATATTTTAATACGTGCTTCTACATTGTGAGAAGTGAAAATACACAACTTTTGTGAGAATGTGAAAATAAATGCTTCTTAGGCTTCACAAAAACAGTGAATTCCACTCACGCTATTTTTGCTGCCTGATTTTCATACACGGACAATGTAGACTGAGGAGTGAATGGTATGTAAAAACTCTTGTATTTTAAAAAAAACAATGAAAATTCAGAACTATTTATAAATAAGGGCAAGTAACACTGGCATAATGTTAATTGATGGCTGTAGAATTTCATTCACATTTAGCGACATTTTACACAAAGTTACTTCAGTAATTCATCCAAAATATCACTCACTGCAAACAGGCGTAATACGTTGGCCACCATGATGGACACAGAGCTGGCTGAGGCTCCGATGACCCCTACCACACGCTCTGGCTTGGGAATGATTGGCGGCTCGCCATTAGAGCATCGGACGTCCGAGTTGTCCTTCTGGATCAATGCTTGGACAAAGGTCAGAGACTGCTCCAGCGCGTAAGTATCTCTTGAGCAGGTGTCCAGAATTCGGGCTCCCAGCGTAATGTTGGGTAGCAAGTCTGGGTCACTGTTGATCTGGTCAAGTGCGTACAACATGGCCTCCATACGATGGATTCCCTTCTCTTTTTTAACATCACCACAGGGGACACCTGCAGGGCCGCGTGAGTGGACAGGGAAAAGTCCACCTAGCGTTATATCGCCCTCTATCTTTATAGAGTGCGGCTGTGTGCCTGAGGAAGCCGAAGAAGCGCGGGACCCAGTGGCCAGCCCCAGCAGCAGGATGCACAGGAAGTTGACCAGAAAGAAAGATCCAAAACACAGGCATGGTCCAGCTGTTCCCAGATGTGGCATCATGACTGATTCCTGGCTAGTTCACCCACTCTTCTGACGTTGTGCAGAGGTTTCTGGTGCTTTACCTGTGAATCCTGTGGGAGAAACAAAATTATTACGCTGAGATTAGGGGCAAAAAAAATGCAAAAAACATTCAAAAATTCATCAAACTGGAGGTGGTGATTTAACTGCACATATTTTGGAATGTTAGAACTAATTTTCTAAGACGGACAGTTCTAAAATCTGATTGGCTAAGCCGTGATCAAAGCCATTATAAAATACTTGATATGCGTATATGACTGCACACATCAACTGAATTCTGTTTTAATGCACCAATGAAAAACCACTGGGCTGTTCATGGAATAATGTTTGACCGTTATGTTTCTTGAAAATCATGGCCCACTGTGTTTTTCTGTATTTTGCACTACTTGTAGACTGCCCCCAAAACTTATTTGTATACTCAAATCATATCACCATTCATTCATTCATTCATTAGCTGGGCAGTTTATCCTAACCAAGGTAGCGAGGGGTGCTGGAGTCTATCCCAGGACTCATAGGGCAAAAGGCATAAAAACACCCCGGACAGGTCACCAGGCCATCGCAGGGCAGATACTCAAAGACATTCATACAAAGACATTCACACACACACACACACACACAC
>JBBPCZ010000142.1:8206235-8220265 GCA_037974445.1 Brycinus macrolepidotus | reverse complement strand
TGGGTGCAGACCCAGATGTCACTCTGTAGGCAAGAGTTAGTGACTTGAATTTAATTCGAGCAGCCATGGGTAGCCAGTGTAGGTCAATCAGCAGTGGGGGTGACATGCAGCCTTTTGGGTTGGTTGAAGACCGGCCGAGCTGCTGCGTTCTGAACTGGCTATAAGGGTCTTATTGTAAGAAACCCGAACATTGTAAGAATGCTGAATTGTTTTCAATCCTTATTGAGCATATGAATATATAAATATATCATGAGCCCTGAGTCAACTATCGAATCAGTTCATGAGATAACTGTATCGTTGCATCCCATACGTAACACAGCAGGAATTTCTTAATAGGTTGCGGGGGATATTTGGCAGAATTCTGTAAAACTTGTCCAGCCTCGCCAGTAGTTATGAAAAACGTCCCGACAGGGATGGGTTAGTTACCTAAGCTGCATCAGTCATGTTGGAGCACACATTTTTGGTGCATGCTCCCCAGGACTGGCATTGAGAACCACTGGAATAATGCATGAAAACACTGCGTTCACAAAACATCAGGGCGAAAACAAAAAACTAAACTAATAATATAATTACTGATGCAGACAATTATTGACTGTTTTTGTCCATTATACAGCACTTAAACACAATTAACGGTGGTGCCTTCGTGTGGTAATATTTCACAGAAAATACTTGACTCTGAACTGAAGAAAAAAGAACAGGGAAAAACAAATATAAAACAAGGTGAAAGAAGACTAACTAAATGTATTACCAAAAAACAAAAAAAACAAAAAAAAAACAACCAAGGTTCACAGATGGTTGAGAAAAATGTGACTAAAAGAGATGTCAAACTGAGCCCCAAACAATAGTGCACATGAAGAGCTGACATAAGACCTGCTTACATCATTCTTCACTTTAGTAAACACAAGACTTGATAATGCATAATGCAATGTTTATGAAACTGCTGTTCATTAGATCCTTCTTACGGTAAACTCGGCTGACTCGTAGGGCTGCTCACGAAGGTGCTTGAGCCTGAGTTGGGTTCATGATTGAGCCTGAGTTGGGTTAACTGGCATTAACCCCGCACTAAAGAGCCAAACTGAGAAAAAACGAACTTTAAAAAGGTTTCCATAGTGAAGGGAGTGTGATTACTTTTTTATTTCACAGTTTTGAACCTTTCTTGCTTGCTACACACACATGCCTGTTTTAAAACTCACATAAGCAGATGATGCAGCTGATCAGCTATTCGTCAGAACTCATATTGTATCTTATTTTAAGGCAGATTTGCTCTGTTCATTTGTGTGCGCTTTCTTATCAGCATTGAATGACTGTCACTTTTCATGTCTCTGCCTGTTTCTGAACTACTGGATAAGCAGACACTGGTTTTCTATCACCACAGGTTGAGAATAACAAAAGTGCCCAAATTCTGCTGATGTCCACAATAAAATTTGGAGCTCTCAGATCTTCAACCTCGCTCATGACTGACTTCCTCAGCAGTTCTTTGGAGTTTTTCCCTATTTAGTGCTGGCTCATTCTACTCTTTAGCTAGGTCGACCCCTTTTACACAATGTTACTAAGCTGAGAGAGTGAAAGCTAGCCCACGTGAAGCGAGACTGCATCTTTTCAAACCACCACCAACAAAACATCTGTGCTGCTTATATTTACGTTTTGAGAATCCAGACACTGCGGCACCAGTGCAAATTCCCAGGTCTGATGTCTGATCAGCTGTGCTAGCCTTATCCTAATACCCAAAAGTACGTAACATCAACTCGGGGCTTCAGAGCACAACAGCAAAGACTACAGTCATGACTACAAAGCTACAGTCATGGCCAGAAATAATGGCACCCTTGCAGTTTTTCTTCCAAATAATTTACAAATTGCTTTAAAATTATCTTTCTATAATTCTTTATTTGACTAACAACATTACAGTACTTTATTTGTCCAATCTGAACTAGTATATCCATTCAAAAAATGGCACAGACAAAAATACTGGCACCCTGAACTTATTATTTGGTAGCACACTCTGTGTAAGCACTAAGTGGGGTGGTGGCGGCCTAGTGGGTAGGACACTTGCCTCTGGACCAAGAGATCATGGGTTTGAATCCTACCTCCAGCATACCACCACTGGGTTCCTGATTAAGACCCTTAACCCCAAGTTGCTCCAGGGAGACTGTCCCCTGTAGTTAGGGAATGGAAGTCGTTTTGGATAAAAACGTCTACTAAATGCTGTAAATGTAAGTGAAATCAAGTGCTTCTAAAAGCCATGAATTTGTTTCTTGCCCTTTTCTGCTGAAATTTTTGATCACTCTTACACTCTGCTCCAAGTCTCCAAGATTTGGAAAGTGCCTTCTCCAAACTGCTACTTTGAGACTGCATCACAGGTGATAGATGTTACTGAAATCTAGGCCACTTTATAACAGTTCAGGGAAGCTGTCTTTAACCATTTCTTCAACTACGTATGCGTTTGGTCATTGTCCTGCTGAAGGAGCCATGACCTCCAGCTTACTGACATGGGGTCCTATGTTGAAATCCTAAATTCTTTGGTAGTATTCGGATTTCATTATGCTACACTCCTGAGTCTCTTACCATAGAGTCCACTTTCATTCAAATGATGATGATTCACAGTGACATGCCTTGTTTCGGCAGCTCGACTTGAATTTGCTTGGAAGTTGATCGAGGTTCTTTCAGCAACAACTGAACAATCTTTCACTGCATCTCTTAACTTTCAATACATCTCTTAACTTTTCTCTTATATCTACGTCCACAAAGTTTAGCTACAGTGCTATGAGCTTCATACTTCTGACATTGTGTACAGTGGAGACAGAAACTTTAAGACAGAAGTGAAAACAATTTCTACAATTTTGTTTCTCAAATCCTCACACAGTTCTTTCCTCTCCTTTTACCTCTCCAAACTCTGTATAGTGTATTCAGACACACAACACGAAGGCTGACTCAACCTTTCTCTTTTTAAAACGGGTTAATACTATGCTTTCTACACATGTAACTTGTCACAGGGAAGTTTGCCTGCGTTGCCGTGTTGTTTCAATGCAAAGTTGTGCTGCCACAAAATTCAAAAGAACAACAAAGCATTTTAATTTCTTTTTAAAATGAAAGAATTACTGCATTATCTGGAAAAGCTGCAAGGGTGCCAATATGTCTGGCCATGATTGTTAAGCTTTACCAAGGCTTATCGAATGCAGGTAAACATAAATAAAGATGGCGGTGAGCCATCTTTGTCTGCAAGCAAGCAGTACCTCAGGACTAGACACAGCGTGGACAGCCCAATAGCACAGCCTAGATCCTTCCCTTAATACAATAAGCACCAATCTTACATTGCAGAATAGTGAGTCCTACATGACAAAGACTGACAACTTCAATGCATGAACTGAGATCATCTGTTCACAGATATTGAGGTAATTTATCTTTTTTTTTCTTTGATTATCAAATGAGGTCCCAATGAGTCTTCATTAAGCTATTTAGACTCTTAAGTTTGCATTCATCAAAAAACAGCAAGTGTATTAAGGGCTGGTTTTCCAAACATAGATTAGGCCTAGGAACTAGATTACCGTTGGTGATATTCTGTAAACATTTTTTTCCTTTTACAAGCAATGCATAATGTAGGTAAGTCAAAAGACAATTTGTTCATAAAGAATTAGGGCAATAATACCCGCTACATTTTCCTGGACCAAACTCACTAAAGTCTGTACAGAAAACCAGCCCAACACCACCTCAACAGGGAAAGAGACGATCCACCTTTATTAAGTCGATGTTATAGCCAGTTCCAGTTAGAGTCAATCCAATGTCCTAAAGAAGTCTTCCATCCCCTTGAAAGTTATCAACATTTTCCAGATTATGATACTTCAATATAATGGTTTTAATCAGTTATTGTTTATCCTGAACTCACATCCTTACAATTAAATGTTCAAAGGCAATTTAAGTTATTTGTCGGCAGCAGATATGTTAATCAAAGCATGCAGGCAAGTATTTAGACCCCACATTATATCTGGTAGACCCCACATTATATCTGGTAGAGCCCACCTTTAGTTACAGTAAAGGTTTTAAGCAATTTTCGGGGCAAGTAAGTACCAGCTGTTATAGCTATTGCTACAGCATGAGGTTACACAAAACACATTCATTAGAAAAAAGTGTATGTATCATGTGTGGTCTAGAAAAATATGAACTTTCAACAGGGTTGAATATTCTTGACAAGGTGAAGTATATGTAGCTAAGCATTAGGGGTGTCCCAATCTCCATCCCACTTTGTGTTCTGATTCAATCTAGGCACATTTTATCGGAAGGGGTGCTGACTATATTAAACCTCATCCAGTTCCGATCCTTCGTTTCTCATTTTTCCTTACACCACTGTCACAGAGCATTAACCACAGTTGTGAGGAGTGTTTCCATAAAGAGATATAAATATCTGCAGTGGAACTATTCTACAGCAGATTCCTTTTGTTTTTGGAACACTCTTTAAAATGCCCATTTTGTAGTGTGTTTTGAAATAGCTCATGATCAAATCTTATTCACCATCCTTGATGAGTTGGCTGCCAGTTACTTTAACAATCGACAGTGAAATGACTTCAGGTTTGGTATTTGCAGTGGTAAACACTCGCACTCTGGACAAATGTCTTGTGAAAAATAACAATTTTATCTTTTTTAGACCAGCTTACATTAGATTTTGATGCTTTTGACCATGTTTGAGCTTGCCACATTTTGTCTGAAAATTGGAACATTAGATGACTTCTATTATACACGTTGCTATGCCACCAGAAGCACATGCAAAATACTCTCAGACTGCATTTTTTTATGCATGATTCATGACCAGATGAAAAATGAAAAATGAAAAACACTACAGCTGCACCTTTTTAAAGAACAATATGAAATCATACTGTACACAAAAATAATCCACAAAAAATTTCAGAGTGTATACCACCGCACATACCAATATATGCCAAAAAAAAAATTTCACTGTTTAATACTGCAGTAAGTGGTAGCCAAATCATCAAGGAGGTCAATAAAATTTAATCATAAGCCAAAATTAAACACAGAAAGAACTTTTATGGTAGTGTTGTAGTAGCCTAGCATTCCTCACTTAAAATATGTTGCTTTGCTTTCTATGAAAACAAAAATATCAGATCGAATCCTGTTCAGTTGATGCTGAACATTAAAGATCCAGTTAAGAGTCAAACAATTATCATCTTTAGTACCTAGTAAGCATTCTAGTTTAAACTGTCAGCCTGTTTAGGTTCGTAAAACCATTACCCCCACCCCTCCCACCCCCTTTTCCGCTCCCTAGTGTTGAGGTCCTCTCTGTTATATGTTGTGTTCAATGGTACATTTTATTAGCTACATATATAGATATATAAACCAACAGGTATGCTACACATTCACAGCTGCTATAATACATTTAAATGCATTAGTTCATAAATTTGATTTAGATATCTTTTTTTAAATGACTGTTCACCTGAACCAAGTTACTTACAAAATTGCAGTTTTGGATACATATATTTTTTTAAATCTATTTATCTATATATATTTTGCGAAAAAATATATTTGAAGATGAAATATGAGCTTTATATTTTGTAATGCCCAAATCATATCAAATTATCTCTGCAATATAATATCATTAGTTTCTGATGTGTTAGGTGACGATATGAAATGTCGTGTGGAATTACACCAGAGTTCCTGGGGCAGCAGGATCTGAGCTGGACTCTTTCTGGACATTCTCCTGGGAGGGGAAAGGTTCTGAGTAGAGAGAAAGCTCCACAGACCTGACACACACAGAGAGAGGGAATTAAGACATGGAATATATTATCTAAGCTTATACATATATAGAAAAAAAAAATCTCTCAGTATTTGGAAACCTTCTGGCAGCAAACAATATACACAAGTCTTGGGCAAAAGTCTTGTGTTTGGACACCAGACAATACATTTTCACTTCAAAATAACTTTTGCATATAGCTATCTTATTTTAATTATGCATTCTCTTTGAAATGTACTAAAATACATCGGATATAATCTTTTTGGTTTCCCACAAATCCTTTTTGGTTTATTTTCTACTTATTGACCACAAGGAGGAATGGTTCGCAGTTTTTCTGCTGTACTAGTGTCATGCATTCCTTAGGCTGCAAGAAGTGTCCGAAGTGGTAAAAGAGCGACTAATAATGAACGTATTAGTTGTTGTGTTTTTACTTGAGGTTACTGTGTCGGCAATGACACCCAACATGCTCATATTTGTGAGACAAGGTGGTCTCGTGCGACTACTGCAGGTGCCCATGGCCCACTGTCAGCGTAAAATATGTATATATATGTCATCAGAAACATTTTTCAAAAATATTCCATAAATCAACCAGCTGCAGTTATAGTCTATAATTTATTTATTTCAAACGACCTTTTTGAGGAATCACAACTGACAGCAGGTTGGAGACTCACCTGCCATGCAGGGGGTGCCCGTGGAAGGAGGCAGACAGTGGAATGTGCGGGTGTGTGTAGAGTGCTTCCAGAGGAACAGACTGTGGCTGGTGCAGCAGGTGGTGTGTGTGGCGCAGAGGTAAGCCGTCATGCCCCTTGGGGGAGTTGTAACCCAAAGCGTTCCTCAGGTACCAGTCCCGCAGGCCTTCCAGTGCCAGCGCCTTGTGCAGACTGCGTGTGGAGTCATCTGGCGAGGGCATGGGAAAGGGTGCAAGCCTGCGGGCAAATGCAGCGGCCAGCTCTGCAGTGGCAGCGGAGCCAGTGGCAGGGTGCGGGGGTTCATAAGCAGAGAGCAGGACCGGGTCCTGAGGGTGCTGCTGGAGAGGAATGAACGGTCCACAGGATTTGGTTCGAGTGACTTTAACCCGCCGAGGTTCGGCCTGCTGGTCCCGCAGGAGCATGGGGCTGTAGGGGGGTGGGGCTGAGGCCAGGTGGATTTGGGAATGGGAGAAGCCATTATAGTGAGGGGGTGTACTGGACACTAAAAAAAAGAGGAAAATCAAACAAAAGAAGGTGAATGCCTGAAAGGTCGCTGTGTCCTACTCAGTTGATATGCCAGTAACATTGCCATTATTAAAAACATACATTTGGAACAATGTTCAGGTCTTCTTTTCTTTACTCTTTACTCGTTCCTTTACTTCTTTTTAAATGCTCTTTAGCAGGTTAGAGATGAGTGTTCTGCAGGTTTGTGCACATGAGCCTGTGGAATCGTACCAAATATTACGTTTATTATATATTTGTATAATTATTTGATTAATATTAGCTTTTGTTTCTGACACCTTTTGGTGAAATGAACAAACATTGTTATTTTTTTCAAGAAAAACAAACAATGAAACAAAACTTAACAAAGGAACAGCCCCTTCCATGCTGTGTCCTTGAGGGTCTTGAGGATGAGGCTTTGGCATTAGCTAGAAAACAGTCACTAAGTTAGCCTAGCAGCCTTAGGTTGGCAGCTTTAATTGGATAGTTGAAGCAGGCAAATCACAAGTTGCTTCCTACAGATCAAACCTTTCAGAGGGTCCAGCACAGTAAAACAGAATTCAAAGGGTTCTATCTGTGTTACATTTTTCTTCACCATTCCTGTATCATTCCACTTACCAGTTACTAACCACAGAGGCTGCTATTAACAACGGCGGTTGCTGCTAACAGTTAATACATAACAGTCATACTTAACAAAAAGTAACAAAAAGAAGACCTTTGGTCAAGTTTGGAAGAGTGTGAAATTAGTAGGTAAAATCCAAAACCTAAGCTGTTTTCAGAGTTATTAGCTGTGTTGGCTTATATGCTTATATTGTTCTATTTTATTACTAAAATAATCTTGTACTTTTTAACCCTTAGAACACGAGTGGCATGGATCAGTGCTAGCAGCGCAACAAATGGTACATCGTTGTCATACGGCCAAACAGTGGTTTGTGCTGATGCTCAAGGTGTCAGATGTCATGCTGAGCTTTGTTTGGTGTTCTTACCCCACACAGAACCAAAGTTATTGTAATTAAAAAAAAACATGTAATAATAATAACTGCTACTGGAGTTTTAAAAATGGTGTCAACGCCCAAATTTCTTTTCTTTTAGGTCTTAGAAACACACGGGAAAAAAAACAAGATTTCTGAACCCAGGAGAACTTTCAGGATAGTTTCTGCCCACAAGTGGGTGGGGAAAACCTGCAGAGGGAGGGGGGTCCAGAGAGCGGCCAAGCAGGGAGCATGCTGAGTAGGAGAGCACACACTGGTTTTGGACCGTTTTAGACCATTTTTATTTGTTGAAATCACATTGTACTAATACGCTCTGAGTTCTAAGGGTTAATGTAAGAAATTTTCAGTATTGAAAACAAATGTTTGGTGCTTCTTTGCAAAGGTGTAAAAGCAACAGAACACTCAAGATGGTGTGCTGTGCTGAATGACACACTCTCTCTCCTGTTTTATTGGTCATTTATGTAGTTTTCTACTTAATAAGCAACATTTACCAGACACTGGAAAAGAGGACAGTTCAGGCCATATCTGTCCTGCTGGCTGCTGCTGCTGTTGGGGCTGAACTGGCCGATTCTGCTGTTTACCCCAAATGTAGTCCATTAAAATCTCGTTATAGCCCAGGCCACTCCCACGGCCGCTCACTGATGAGCGCATGCGGCCCTGCTGCTCTTTAGCCCTACCTAACTGCCTCTCCGGACTGCCACGGTACATCTGTCTTAGTTTTCCATCTGTCAGGGACTCTGAGCTTTTACAGGGTCCAGCTCTGGAGGGCATGCCATTTCGGGGGGGCGCAGAATCGGGAAGGTTGAAGCGGTCCAGCAGTGCCTCCGAGCTGTTACTGCGGCGAGCACGAGAACTGTATGGGCAGCCACGGCGCTCAGAGGAAGACGAGGAACTTTCCAGAGATGCTAATGGCACAAACTGCGAAACATCTGAACCGTCACCCCATGGCTTCAGAACTGCACCGCTGGACCCATCAGACCTGACAGGGGAAATAAAGAAGTGTTTATGAATAGGTCACAATACCTAAGCCGAGTTATGGTCTTATGTATTTACATATAAGTCAGAATACAACATTACTCTTATAACTCTTATAACTCTTATTACTCTTATCTGGCTCCTAATTGGGCAAGGTATCAAAAAAAAAAAAAATACAAGAAAAAAAAAGGGAGCAAGGTAGCACGCCAAGCAACAAATGAAACCAAATAATAACAAGGACACTAAACAGTACAAAAGGCTGGTAGTATAGACTGAAATAGGAATAACATGAATAAATTGTCAAAATGTTTGTAGACACCTACTCAGTCAATGCTTATTCTGAAATCAAAGGTAATAATGGTGAGTTTGTGGGGCAGCTGGTGGCCTAGTGGTTAGGGCGTTGCCCCTGTGATCAGAAGATCATGGGTTCAAATCCCAGGACTGCTAGTGGCACCACTGAGCGAGGTAGCGTCCCCACACACTGCTCCCTGGGAACTGCCCACTGCTTCACTTGGTGAATGGGTTAAATGCAGAGAAAGAATTTTTCATTGTTCACACTGTGTGCTGTGTTGTGTTCACCCTTGACTATAAGGGGCCACTTTACTTTGCAGCAGCAACAGCCTCTACTGTTCTGAGAAGACTTTACACTAGATGTTAGAACATTTGCTGTGAGGATTTGAGCCACAAGAGCATTAGTGAGCTCAGGTACTGATGTTGGTTGAATATTTCAGTGCTGTCAAAGTTTAGCCCTATACTCATGTGCTGTTTCTCTAGAATGTCTCATTCTACTGGCATTGCTCTTCTATGGAAACTAAACAAGGAATGTGTATGCAAATGGAGAAATTAGTGCACCTTAAAGTAGGTGAAATCATGAATTAGAAGGAATGTAATCTAGTGTAATACCACATAAAGAACAATAAAGTGTAACATAAAGGAGATGCAATGGAGATTGTTGGTTGCCTACTTGCCATTTAGTGCCATTTAGAAGTCACCATAGTATAATGAAAAATCTACACTATGTGGCCAAAAGTATACGGTCATACTGAAAAGCTTGGTGTCACCATCATAGAATGCCACCATTGCCCCAAGTCAGTTGTGAAATTTCTGCCCTGCTAGATCTGCCCGAGTCAACAGCAAGTGGTATTATTGTAAAATGGAAATGTCTGGGCACAACATTAGCTTAGCCATGAAGCGGTGGACCACATAAACTCATAGTGGGGCCGCCAAGGGCTGAAGCGCATACCACATAAAAATCACCAATCCAAACTGTCTCTAGAGCACAAGAACTATAAGCAAGGCATTTCATGAAATGGGTGTCCGTGGTCAAACACCTGCACGCAAGCCTTAGGTCAATATGCCAAGTGTCTTCTGGAGTAGTGTAAAGAACGCCGCCACTGGACTCTGGAGCAGTGGAAACATGTTCTATGGAGTGATGAATCATGCTTCACTATCTGGCAGTCTGATGGACCAATTTGTGTTTGGTGGATGGCAGGAGAACCTGTTGGAATGCATAGTGCCAACAAAGTTTGGTGGAGGAGGGATAATGGTCTGGGATTGGGCAAGGTCTTTATATTTCCAGTGAAGGGTAATGTTTAGAGAAGTTTGGAGAAGATTCTTTCTTTTTCTAGAATGACTGAGCCCCTGTGTGTAAAGCAAGGTCCAAAAAGACTGTTTGATAACTGTGTTGTGAAAGAACTTTAGTGGCCTTCCCAGAGCCCTGAACTCAACCCATCAGAACACCTTCGGGACTAATCAAAACGTTGTTTCATCTTGTTTAAACATCAGTGTCTAACCTCAGAGATGTTCTTTTGACTGAATGGGTACAAATTCCTATAGAGAGCCAACCAAATCTTGTGGAAAAAGCTGCAAAAGGAGGGGCAGCTCTATTTTAATGCACAAATAAGATATGAAAAAGCTTAATGTTGAACCCTCTTCTTAATTGGAAAATCAGTTGTCTATTTAAATAACATGACGCAAATAAAGTTCTACATTGAAAGTAAGGTGCTCCTGGCTATTTAGCACAACGCATCATGCATAATTATGCTACAGCATTTCAGTACAGATGTAAGGCAGCACTAAAATCTAATAATTTACGTTTAGGTGATTTAGCAGACACTTTTATCCAAAGCGACTTCCATTCCCTAACTACAGGGGACAGTCTCCCTGAAGCAACTTGGGGTTAAGGGTCTTGCTCAGGAACCCAGTGGTGGTACGCTGAAGGTAGGATTTGAACCCATGACCAGAGCCAATTATCTGTCTGTTTATATTCCAGTTCCATTATTAAACATGTTTGGATCTGGGGTAAATATGACATATATTTTTTGTATTTATGCGTTAACAAAATGAAATTTAAAAAAATAATTTAAAAAACTACCTCATGCGAATGCTGATCGGTGCAGTTCGGGACAGAAGGGGCGTGGCTGGAACGCTTCGGCCCTCCACATTGGACGCACTTCTGGGGAGGGAGTGGCTTGGGCTGGGTAACATTGACATAAACCCAAACAAATTATTCACATGCACCTGTGCTCGCTCAAATTTGCTCAAAAGTTTCAATATGCATTACATTACATGTACATATGCATCACTTTACAATCATTTGGCAGACGCTTTTATCCAGAGGACACATTCAAGTTTCAGGACAGTGTGAGAACCAGAGGAGAGTATTCAGTGCTAAAATTTGTATGTAAGAGTAATGCAAGTGGATCAGGAGAGGAGATGCTCTCTGAACAGATGAGTCTTGAGGTTTCTGAAGACAGAGAGGGATTCTGCTGCTGTTGTCGGCTTAGGCAGCTCATTCCACCAGCGCTTTAATATGCACTTTAAACAATAGTTTGGAAAAGAAAACTAACAAATCAGAATTTAGCCAAACCTGCTTTTATACCAAGGAGATGTTTTTGATGAACATGAAGCTGAGTGTTGAAGTTAAATGTACCCCAAGTATTCACTAACAGCTGGTTTAAGCTGGCAGAATTTTTTTTTGTCTTGAAAAGTAACGGAAAATTAAATCTCAATCTTTCAAAGCGTGTGCGTGTGTCTGTGTACCTGACGGAGCTGGAGGCGGAGTTTCTGCGAGTTCTCATCTCATAGTAAATCTCTACTGGAGAGAGTTTCCTGCTAAGGCGGCTCTCTGGGCTCCCCGGGGCCAACCGGGGGTGAGAGAGGGAACGGTGCTCTGGAAACACGCTTGGGGACGAATCCTCTGAATAACATGAACACACAGACATGGTTATAGCTGTTCATAAACATTAATGGGATACACACAGCATCCAGCAGCTTTAGAGCTGATCCTGGGTCAGTTTAGCCGTAGAGCCTGTGTACTATAAGGGCAGTGAAATGGTTTTATTACAGCATACCTTACTAATCCATGTTGCACCCACGAAAGAATTCTTTCATAGCTACTAGGTTGGACAAACTGTATAGAACAATGGAAGTACAAACTACTGAGAAGAAACACATAACTAAGAAGCCTACCACTATTTTTTTTTTTTTTTTTTTTTTGTCTTTTCATTTTTCAAAATATCAAAATGTTTTTCTGTTTTGTATGCATGTGAAAGGTCACAGTGTTAGGACAGATAGGGTAATAGGGTTTGTAATGTAATAGTTTCTGGGATAAACATCAGACTGAAGAGATAGCAGAAAGTTTCCTCAGCTGTTTTAGCATGTAGCTGTTTAGCTACAGATAGACAACAAATTAAAGGAAAAACCAGCATATTGTTAGTAAAGTGTTGGGCAACCACGAGCCAGCATAGATTCTAAAAGTATCTGAAACTGTACGCAGTCCATACACAGCAAGTTGTTATGCACTGCATTCTGACACTTTTCTATCACAGCCAGCATTTTTCAGCAATTTGTGCAATAGAAGATCCCCTACATGCACCAATAAGCCTTGGGCAGCCATGACTTGGTTGTCTTTCCTTGGGCTACTTTTGACAGGTACTGACCACTGCACACCAGGAACATGCTCACAATTTTGGAGATGCTACAACTCAGATCCTTAGGCTTGTCCATTTTTCCTGCTTCCAACACATCCACTTTAAACACTGACTGTTCACTTGCTGCATAATATATCCCACCCTGTGACAGGTGCCACTGTAATGAAATAATCATTATTATTCTCCTTACCTGTCAGTGGTTTTAATGTGGTGGCTGATTGGTGTATATTACACTAATGCACGAGCATCACAGTGATTGAACGTGAGTTTACAACCACTATTACCAGCCATGTTAACTAACGTCGTTCCCATAGATCTAACTGCAGATGTCACTGTAGTCACTATTCCTATTGAAACACTGCCCAGTTGAGCAGTCTCTGTGATTAGAGGCTCCTGCCATCTGCGTGCCAATAATGAACCCTCCATCAAAGTCACTTAGATCTTTTCCTTTCGCCATCATAAGCCAAATATGATGTCAACTGGGCCTGCTTAGTATTTTATACACGCAGTACACCCAACTGGAAGCACTCGTCATGTTTCTACATTCATTATCCATCCATTTGTCTATCAATCAACAAGTGCTAGTATTCCTTCTGAAGGTCTCTCTCGCAAAAGCTAAGAGAGTTTTCTTTTAAGAGACTGTTTGAGCTCCCTCTCCCGATTCTCAGCTTCCATGATTGGGGAGAAGCCCTACACATGTTTCCCAAAGACGGCCTCATCTCTTCACCAGCACACTGTCTGCCTAGCTATCTACTATCTGTTTGTTTTTTTTTTATTTATTGTACATCTGTTTATATTTGCTCTACAGCGCTTAATGTGCGGCACCTGCATCAAGAAAGATTCCACTCATATGTCAGTGCATTTGGTGAAGAATGTGAGGAGTGACTCACCATTGTCTTGAGACTGAGTTGAATCTGACATGGAGCTGCTCTCCGATTTAACTGTCTCCTCTGCAAATGTCAGAATTATAAAATAAGAACTGCAGAAGACAAAGACATAAACATGCCTGCACCTACGTACTAAATATATATATATATATATATATATATACACAGCTCTGGAAAAAAATAAGAGACCACTGCAATTTATTTGTATATATGTATATATATATATATATATATTTATATATATATATACATATATATATAGTGAGGAACATCAATATTTGAACACCCTGCGATTTTGCAAGTTCTTCCACTTAGAA
>JBBPCZ010000142.1:8175734-8191914 GCA_037974445.1 Brycinus macrolepidotus | reverse complement strand
TCTCTTCTCTCTCACTCTCTCTGACACACACAGTCTTTGTCTCTATCTCTCTCTCTCTCTCTCTCTCTCTCTCTCTCTCCCCCTCTCTCGCTTTATCTCTCTCTCTGACACACACACGAGTGTTTTAATGTAATGAGGTTTTGGGTATTACCTTCCAGTATGTGATTTTACTGATCAGAACAAGGGAAATCCTCAATCTTCTCCGACGGGAAGAAGCAGCTTAAGTATTCAAGAAGATTCATTATCAGTAGATTGTATTGCATTTCCAAACAATACAGTTGACCCAAAAAGTATAAATAAAATATAAAATTAGCATTAAAAAAGTAATACATGTAAAAATGCAAATGATAATTTAATAATTGCAGTTAATTATAACCACACACATAGGCCTTCTCACAAACTCTCCCTCGTTTTCTCCTATCCACTCAGGCCCGACCAGTCATTGCACATCTGTTACTGTCTGTAAAATCTCTGAAGACACTTATGCTGAAATATTATGGCATAGTGCGCACATGAAAAATGATTATCTTTGTGTTCCAAATTAAGTGGATGTTATCAACCAAGTGCCAGATCAGACTGTTAACTTCATATTTGAAGCAGTAATGTTACCAGATTGTGACCAAGCTGGAAAAATGACGTCAGGCTCTTTGTAAAGTGCGCTTAATTTTTAGGAGCCCAGTAAACAGAGAAATGAATGCTTTGGAAATTAATGAAGAAAAAAATGACCACAGACGTACATTTTGTTGCACATTTTTAATTTTATTGTAGAAACTATGTAACATATTCCATTTTCTTTCATTTGCAAATCTACTATATGTTCTGCTTATTCATTAACAATCCCTTTTTATAGTAAGAATTAACGAATGAACTTAAAGTTAGACATAAAGCTCTGCTGGGGCACAGGTCCCCCACCCTTCATTACCCATATATATTTTCTGAAAGCCTGCTACATATGACAGGAGCTGTAGTATGCGTTATACCAGCTTCCCTTGCTTAGCTCACATTGCCACTTCCATACTCCTACTGAAGCAACTGTGGGTAAAGGTAAAAATGTACAGATTTATTAATTAATGTATGACGATATATGAACATTCTCAACATGTTTTATGGCAGAAATGGCACGCCTGTATATGCACATAATTTTGCTCCTGTTTGTGGTTAAAACTACTTTGGAGTAGAAAAACGTCCACTCTTTTGTCGACATCATTAGTCTAAATTAACGCACTGCCAAATGAATTATTTTGTTTTTGAAAGCTGAACGTGCGATTTCACTGGGGCACAGCACATAAATAATGGGGCATGTGCCCCGGTGAAAGGGGTCAAGCGACGCCCCTGGCATGATGGCTTTTTTAGTCAC
Organism: Brycinus macrolepidotus; assembly: GCA_037974445.1. Classification (NCBI taxonomy): domain Eukaryota; kingdom Metazoa; phylum Chordata; class Actinopteri; order Characiformes; family Alestidae; genus Brycinus; species Brycinus macrolepidotus. The sequence continues at coordinate 8,190,557 of JBBPCZ010000142.1, read as the reverse complement.
TGATAATACATAGAAATATCACATATAAAAAAAACACAGAAAATCTTTTCAAAAGAAAATCTTCACAGACACCAAAGATGTGCAAAGACACCCTATCTTTACAGCATTTTAATCAATACCGAGCATTCTTTCACTACAGACATGCATTCTAACTTTACATAGGATTTTAAAGTAAACATGTAAACCTGATACAGAAATGAGTAGACAGTCTTCAACGCTCTGATATCCCTTGTGCTTCTTTCTGTAGCTGTAAGTCAGTGGTGGTAATTTACGCAGGCGCCACAGAGGAGACTTCCATCATGGATGTAGAAACCTCAGCTCCATCATCAGATTTCCTTCCAGAGAGTTGCAGCATGCATGAGCAGAACTGTAAATGCGACACATTTATCACGCAACACATATTTATAACTGGAAGCGTTGTTCAGAATCACGGAAAACTTGAAATGTTCCAAAGTAGATGGTGGCACTCTTGGCAAAGTAGGCAGGCATGGCTGCTGCTAGTGGGTGGAAGGCGTAGCCAGGGTTACCAGCTGCAAAGCAGGCGAAGAAGGTGTAAGGACCCCAGCAGAAGCAGTAGGCAAAGATCATGACCACCACCATCCTGGACACTTCCTTCTCTTTCTGCTGCTAGGCACCCTGTTGGAGAAAAGCCAATCCACTTATTGCAATGTCTTCTTAGGATGTTGAAAAGAGCACTCAAATTATGTCATGTTTATAAACCAGTGGGAAAACGTACGGCACGGATTGCCAAAAACGTGGCGACGTTGCAGAGAATAATTATGCTTAAGGGTTTGATGCAGCACAATCATGTATGACTGGACTTCAGGATTATCTCTTTCACTGAACACATCAGATCTACAGAAGGTCTTCAGACCATGAGGCCAATACCTATCAGGCGAATGTCCTCTTGATCAACACTAAAGACGTCCACACAAAGTCTGAAAGAAGGTCCTACCTGCTCCATCCGAAGATGGGAGGTGCACACCAGAAGGCAGCCTGAGGGTCTGTGGCATTTGATACCAGCTCACCTTCACAAAGATTAAGATCCTCATCAACTGAATTAAGGCCATGGTGAGAAGTGGGTCTCCCTCTGGGGGGAAGATGTCATTCCTTCCCACAAATCTTCCTGGAAATGATGAGTCTCACAGCAACGTTCCACACCTTGCACATGCGTCGACACACCGAGGGGGCCAACGTTGCCTTTTACACACCCCGACATGCATAGGCTCAGTCAAGCAGAAGCCAGCACCTCAGTTTGAAGTTAATCTTCCCAGGGTAAGAAGTGCTTACAGTGTCAGGATTGAGTAGAAATTGCTTAGCCCAATCAAGAGTGAAAGGGCAAATTGCATTTGACTGGCTCTTTTCAGTGGAGGACCTGTAAGTAACTTTAAAACTCTAAATCCTGTGAAGCACAAGCCATTTCTTGGTGGGTTCCTTACTATCAGTTGTCCTCTAGCTCAAAGGATATTGTTCTATCCATTATTACAAACAGATCACAAACTCCACCAGGGAAAATGGACATTCAGACCTGTTTAGAGGATAATGCAATAAACAATTTGTGGCCATGGGGACGTTTCATCAGAGATTTTACAAGTACAATAAAACATACCTGAAGAGATGATATTGTTTTCAATTTGCTGCATTTATTTTCATCACAAGAAAAATAAAACCATATTATATACTGTACATAAGCGTAAATCTATGTTTTTTTGTGTTTTTGTTTTCATGCTAAACAGCTACAAAAGTTACTTAGAGTTACATTACATTAGTAGTATTACACAATGAGTGAGTGTGAAGTCACAATTGATTTCACTGCAGAGGTGATTCGTTCATAAGTACTGAATCTTTTGTGTTGACTTCGCAGTGCTGTGTAAAGGCAAATACTTATACACTCTGTTGATCATCACCATTATTGTATTTGCATTTAATGCTTGCTTTTTTTCTTGTACCACCATAATCTATTGTAGAATATGTATTGTGTGTTCGTGAAAGCTACCTGGAAGCCTGTTTACCAGCCATTCATGCATGTTAGTGAGAGAATAGTGTAATCAATTACAAACTCCTCAGCAAATGTCTGCTGTTAAACATCAGACTTAATGCAGTTGAGAAAAAAAGCAGTGTTTTTACACACACACTATCATGCAACAAGGTATTTCCCCATCACACTCCGGGAAACAGCAGAAGGAACAGAACGAAAAGCTATATGAAAAGGTAAAAGGAATATAAAAAGTCCCATTTTGAGTTTCTTTTCCATGTCCTTAAGACTTGAATCCAATGTATGAGGTATACTTGGTATTTTATGCGGGTGCCACAGAGGAGACTTCTGTCTTGGATGTAGACACTTCAGATCCATCATCAACCTTCTTTCCAAAGAGCTGCATGATGCATACACGGAACTGCAAATGGAAGAAAAGGAAGATAATTATGGGACAGCCCTGAACTGGCCATTTCTAGTATTTGCTGAAGTAGGAGCTACAACCTACCTGTCGGTTCATGAAGACATAGATAATGGGGTTGTAGATGGTGGCGCTCTTGGCAAAGTAGGCAGGCATGGCTGCTGCTAGTGGGTGGAAGGCGTAGCCAGGGTTACCAGCTGCAAAGCAGGCAAAGAAGGTGTAAGGACCCCAGCAGAAGCAGTAGGCAAAGATCATGACCACCACCATCCTGGACACTTCCTTCTCGGCCTTCTGTGTGGATTCAGAGTCTTTCTGCTGCTGGGCAACCTGTTGGAGGAAAACGTATTTACTGTGTTGAGAATTTACTTATAAGCATTAAGATTCTGAAGTAACACGTTGAAATCTTATGCACTGAATCATTGAGACAACTTACAGTGCGGATGGCCCACCACACAGCAATGTAGCAGAGAACAATAATGCCCAAGGGGATGAAGCAGCAGGTGATCATCAGCACAATCATGTAAGACTGGACTCCAGGGTCTTCACTTCCACTGAACACATCAGGTCCGCAGGAGGTCTTCAGACCATGAGGCCAATACCTATCAGGCAAAAAATGTTAATCTTGAATCTTTCAGTGTTTATTTTATTACCCTTAAACCTATACTGTAGTAGCAGGAGAGAGTGTCCTACCTGCTCCATCCAAACAGGGGAGGTGCACACCAGACAGCAGACCAGACCCAAGTGAAGACAATCCCAGCAGTTGCCAGTTTCCCATCAAACTTCACATTACCAAAAGGTTTGCACACCACCACCCATCTCTCCCAGGAGATGACAGTCAGAGACCACAGACCAGCGATACCTAAAGAATTCAGTAGGGAACATGAAACGATTAAAAAGAATTGCCTTGCTGTTTGGTTGCTTTGCTTGTGTTTAGCACAGCATTTATACTTTTGACCAAGAGGCTGCTTACCGCAAGTAGCAACTGTAAAACCCTCAAACTTGCACATTGGGTGTCCGAGGATGAAATAGCCAAAGAACTGGTTGCAGACACTGATGGTGCTGGCCAATACTGTCTCTAGAAGATCAGCCACTGCAAGGTTGACCAAGATCCAGTTGAGAGGGTGACGGAGCTTCTTGAATTTGGCTGTGGCCACCAGTACCAGGCCATTGGTGAAGGTTGAGGCGACGACCACAAAGAACATCCACAATGTAGCAAGATTGTATACCCATCTTGGGGCAATTTGGTAGTTGGGTCCTTCAAAGGGATCTGTATATCAAGACAATAATGAATTTAAGCGGTTTTTGAATGGCTCAACAAGTACCTATACTATTTTGTTGCACTTAGGGTTTTTAAATACTGGCTCAAAAAAAACTGGCACAAAGTTAGCTGTGCACACAACAAAACTAGAAAATTACTGATTCATCACTTTTGATGCTTTTTGGCACAGTGCTGAATTTTCATACTAACAGTGCTGTCCCCGTCCCACCAAATCCTCCCTGACTGGAGCTGTACGCTACAGTGTCGGATTGTTCTCTTACCTTTAGTGTTATTGCTGTTGGTATATGTGAACATTGCGTCCCGCGTTGTGTCATCTCCCCGTCGCCTGGCTGCAAACATGGCATCTCCCCATTGGTCTGCCATCCTGTGGGGTGTTTCTGGAATTCTGGTCGGTGCTTTGGTTGCTTTGACAGAAACCCCTCAATGTATTCTACACTCGCTCGCTTCTACTCCTTTGAACTGTTCTTCTGCTCTTTGCTGTCTGTTGTCGAACAAGCACCAACAGATTTCTGGTTCTTGTCAAAGTGCTTTTATACCCAGCAACAGGATGCCTAGGCTGGATTAGAAGAACCCTAGAATGAGGTCAAGGTGGCAGAGAAACCCACGTAAAGTTATCAGGGACATTCGTTATGATAAACAAGCCGGCATTAGGATTCTATTGGCTTAGGAAAGTATCCTAAGGTACCGCTGGTCCATGAAAGCTGGGATGCCATCTTAGGTAAAGCATTCATTGTGCCACAGAGCTTTAACGTTAGTGAGTAGTCACCACTAAACTGATTATAAGGCTGATCTGTGTTTTTTAGGGTGATGACCTGTTAGTTGTAATGTTATAAGATCTATAGCAACTTTAGATGTGTAGCTGTACTTTAACAAGAGAAAGTGAATGGTCTCGATCCTGGTTTATTTCCGTTGTACACTTTAAATTATGATGCATCTTTGCTCAGGAATTTTGGTTAATGACGAATAAATTATATGCTTTTGGAGCAAACTGCCTGCACTCTCTGAAACAAGATATTCTTACCACATAGCTGTCACGATGCATTTGCCATCAACATAGACTGCACACCTTGCAGGTTGAAGGGAAAGGATAACTAGACTAAAATGACCTCTTTTCCTTTAACAAGATACAAATGATACAATGTGTCTCAAAGGTTTTATGCTTGATTAAAATACATCCAAGGAAGACCACAATGTTTTCAGTTTGCTGCAAGATTTTATTTTCATAACAAAAAAAACAGAACTGCATATACTGTACATAGGAATTTTTTTGACTCTTTGGTTTGCATGCAAGGAGGCTATAAAATTAATTAAATGTGTCAGTGGACTTATTACATGAGTACATTTTAAGCTGCAGCCATTTTTACATATGGGAACAACGAGCAGGTGTACTTTAAACTGCAGGCAATGTGTGGTAAGATACTGCCCGCTTTTCCCTCAGTCTTCAATGCATCTGTATGAATGGAGAGAATAATCACAAAGTGAAAATGTGTAAACGGTCCTGCAAGAAGTTATTTCTCCATCATTCCAGGAAAACAATCAGTTGATATTTTAGCACTAATTACTGAACCCACAAAAAAATAACTGAAGATCTTTGAACACAAATATAAAATCTTTCTGGTTTTCTTTTCCCTGTTTGTGAGTTGAATTCAGTATACAAGGTATACTTGATATTTTATGCAGGTGACACAGAGGAGACTTCTGTCTTGGATGTAGACACCTCAGATCCATCATCAACCTTCTTTCCAAAAAGCTGCATGATGCATGAGCGGAACTGTAAAGAGATGAAATGTGAAGGCGATTTCCTGATGATTCATGCGATTTTTTTGTATGCATTATCTATGGATCCTCTAAGTAAGAGCTACATACGTCATTACATATTTTGACAAAGACCTACCTGTCGGTTCATGAAGACATAGATAATGGGGTTGTAGATGGTGGCGCTCTTGGCAAAGTAGGCAGGCATGGCTGCTGCTAGTGGGTGGAAGGCGTAGCCAGGGTTACCAGCTGCAAAGCAGGCGAAGAAGGTGTAAGGACCCCAGCAGAAGCAGTAGGCAAAGATCATGACCACCACCATCCTGGACACTTCCTTCTCAGCCTTCTGTGTGGATTCAGAGTCTTTCTGCTGCTGGGCCACCTGTTGGAATAAACCTCAGTTAATCAATTCAGCGCCCTCTTATACGCAAAAAAAGAATATTTCTCCCATAATATAAACACATTGTGCTGGAACAATGGAAAACCTCACATCACGGATGGCTGACCACACAGCAATGTAGCAGAGAATGATAATGCTCAAGGGGATGATGCAGCAGGTGATCATCAGCACAATCATGTAAGACTGGACTCCAGGATCTTCACTTCCACTAAACACATCAGGTCCGCAGGAGGTCTTCAGACCGTGAGGCCAGTACCTATCAGGCAAAGAAACATAAGATCATCATTTGCATCCACATTAGTTTTATATGGGAAAGTTTGTTGGTTAAATTATGATGAAAGATGTTTGAATGATGACCCTACCTGCTCCATCCAAAAATGGGAGGTGCACACCAAATTGCAGCCCAGACCCAGGTGAAGACAATGCCAGCAGTTGCCCATTTACCATCAAACTTGACATTTCCGAAAGGTTTGCACACCACGACCCATCTCTCAAATGAGATCACAGTCAGAGACCACAGACCAGCGATACCTGAAGAAATTAAAAGGGAGCACGAAACAAATATGAAACAGTTTTATTGCACATAGTCTGCCTTTGTGTTTCTTTGCTTTGTTATTATTTTGCTCGGTGTTTATATCTTTGAGCACTTACCACAAGTAGCAACTGTATAACCCTCAAAAATACACATTGGGTGTCCAAGAATAAAATAGCCAAAGACCTGGTTGCAGACACTGACAGTGCTGGCCAATAGTGTCTCTAGAAGATCAGCTACTGCAAGGTTGACCAAGATCCAGTTGAGAGGGTGACGGAGCTTCTTGAATTTGGCTGTGGCCACAAGGACCAGGCCATTGGTGAAGGTTGAGGCGACGACCACACAGAACATCCACAATGTAGCAAGATTGTACACCCATCTTGGGGCAATGTGGTAGTTGGGTCCCTCAAAGGGATCTGTGAACAGCGAACAAAACAGGTTTATCTGAAGTTGTAGTACAGCAATCCTACAGGGTATGCACACTAAAACAATAGCAAATAAGTTAACATATTTGACGCATGACATTTTTTCAACAATTTAAGGAGTTATGTTTCATTCACATGCTATACTAATATTTCTGATTTGCAGTTCCCACCTTCAACGCTATCTGAAACTATTCCCTGCCCTAAGAGACCAGAAGATAATTAGCATGCTAGGCTGCTAGTTAGCATGGAGAAAGATAAAGTTATGCAGTGTAGTGGGAACCCTGACTTTGGAGCTGGGCACTACAGTGTATAAGACAGCATTCTCACCTTGAGTGTTATTGTTGTTGGTGTATACAAAGGCTGTGTCTCGCGTTGTGTCATCTCCCCGTCGTCTGGCTGCAAAAATGGCATCTCCCCATTGTTCTGCCATCATGTGGGTTTTTTCAGGAATATTCAGTCAGTGCTCTGAATGCTTATCACCTTTATCACCCCTTCACTTGATCTAAGATATACTTGCTTGTTCTAACTACTTCAGTTCGGTATTCTCTCTGCTATCTACCACCAACTGACACGAATGCATCTCTGGTCCTTGTCTATGTGCTTTTATACCCGACTAGCCAAGGCCTTGTCTAAGTTAGGGTATTCCACTGGTACTGGTACCTGTGCCCACCTGAGGTCCACTCGCAATTAAGATTCTACCGGCTTATGAAGGTCTAAGCTACTCATTTCCAGAAGCCGCATTGGTACGTCAAAGTTGAAGTGTAAACATTGTGCCATGGAGCTTTAGGCACCCTTGTTAGACTTCTGGCTTTTAGGCTTTTTACACTGATTAAATGTTGACCAGTGGTCTACAAGGTGACCATGTGTTCTATATATCGATTGACCATACAGCCGCTGATGGATGCTCTATAGTTTAGTGATATGAATTTTAATCAGTCACATAGGCCTGACAGTGAATTTTCAGAGGAGCGTTCCTATTGAGACTGTATTTAAATCAGAGTGGGCTTATGCAGTATCCATAATGTAGTACAGCATATTTAATATCTTTCATTTTATCAGCGTTCTAACCGATTTTCAATTCCTGTGTTCTTAAAACTTAACCGTGACATACTTTAATTCATGTGTTTTTTGACGAGTGTATATGAGACAGACATGTAGTTTAAGTTTTAAGTGAGCTCAAATTGGCTTATTGGGACAACTCAGGTACCTGCACTGAGATCCTAATTGCTATCGACAAGGATGTAGTCAAACCTTCCTAATCCACCATATCTGATGGTTCAGGTTAGAGAAGATATCCTTGTATCAGCTTTTTAGGTGAAAGGCAGTGCTGGTGTAAATCAGCTAAAAAGACACCAAGGCAAGGATTATGACAACTAGAAACTAAGATCTTCCTCCCCTTTGCACTGATCTGTCTGAATAAATTGTATCCACAAGCAAAAGTGTTTTGTAATAGCTATTAATGGTGGGTCCCATGATGAAAAAAATAATAATAAGTGAAGGGGCCCACTTCAACATCGGCAAAATGGTGTATTCACAGTGTCTGTGCCTTCTTGTCTGCTTGGAAAATAACAGTGTCAGTTGTTGTCATGTTTGTCAAGACACTGCATACTGTATAGTGGTTCTTTGTTTATGATCTCATATTGACCTGTATCTGAAAGACTAGAATTGTGATGAATGAAAAGCTGTTAACTGTTAACATTGTCCATCCTCATGTTACAAGCCTCTGCCAACATTAAACAGTACCACTAGTAGGTATTAAATGGCCCCTGTAATTCTGGTAGCTATTGTCCATTTTAAAGTAAAGTGGCCATTTTTGTCACATGTGAACACACCACAGCACAGCACAGCACAGCACAGCATGCAGTGTGAACAGTGTGAAATTCTTCTCTGCATTTCACCCATTCACCCAAGGGAAGCAGTGGGCAGCCAGTGAGCAGTGTGTGAGGACGGTACCTTGCTCAAGGGTACCTCAGTGGTGACGCTGGCAGCCCTGGGATTCAAACCCACAACCTTCCAATCGCAGAGGCAACTTCCTAACCACCAGCCCACCAGCAGAAGTAGAGCAGCTTCGCAGGGCAAGAACCTTACAGTGACAGAACTCACAGTCTAGTTTTTGGGTCTATGATACTGAGCTCTATGGCACAGTGCCTTAAAATCTTTTTTATACTAATAGAGTTGGTAAGATGTAATACCTAAGATCTACATCTTAGGTCTATTGCATCACAGTGTAAAATGAATTGCATTGTAAGGGCTGAAATTGATGTTTTAATTATTGCTTTCAGTCATTCTTGTAGTTGACACTTCAACCTTCACCTTGACACTTCAAACTTTAACCCTTATGTTCGTAGCCAATTTAAGAGGCCGCATCGCTAGGCCTGGTTCCCAATCCCAAAAAGAGTTGAATTTCTGATTCCAGGCATTTGAGAATCACAAATCAACACCAAAGCTTTTAGACTTAACTCACACAGCGCACACCCTGTCTGAAAATGTGTCTTTCTACAACTCACGTGTAAATGAACTGACTGTGCTTTGCTATAGACAAAGTGGAAAAGTAAAATGTACAGTCTGTTACCTATTCAGCCGAAGCTGACAGGAAAATCAAGTACAATTTAGCTATCCCTGCTAAGCTAACAGAGTTACACTAAGAAAATGAAACACTAACTAAAAAGTAGAATAAATAGAATAAAGAATAAGAGAGTAGATATGAAAAGGCTAATATGAAAGGAGCTAAAAGAGCTGAACATATGTGCAGGGTCTTAGGAGACCTATAACTATTATTGACAATATATTACAGAACGGTATGAACACTTGTGCCAGTATTCAAGTGAGCATTCTAGAACTGAACAGTCCTATTCATTGAATTGGATGTAGGTCAACCTGCTGTGGACACTGTTAACCAGTACCATCAATGTTTTGAACATTTTCTTGGCTGCTTCATCCTTAGGCACCTAATTTGTATTTTTTGAGGGTTTCACATTTGGTATCTCTTGTGAGTGTTCTCTTGATCAAAAGTAAAAACAATCAACAGTAATGCAACCAAGCTAAGATAATGCAATTATTTTCTCCTTGCTTTATGATTCCGAAATTAAAACGTGCTTTTCAATAGTGAGTCCCAGCGAATGTGAGCAAAACTGTCAGTGACATACTTTAGCTTTGTTGCATTCCTGTTTGGTATGAGGCAGACACAGGTTAAGGTTTGACATTTCCACTGGATCCAAAGCAGCTTATTGGGACATTTGGGGTGCCTGGTTACCCTGAACACCAGAGCCTAATTACTATTGACAAGCGTGCAGTCCAAACCTCACTAATTCCTCCGGATTGATAGTTCAGGTTAGGGAAAGCAGGGTTTAACAGAAAACCTCTATGGGGTCAGACTTTAATCTTTTACCACATCCTGCTGTGAATCTCCCCCCACTGCACCCCCCGCCCCCACCCTTCCCCTGCCCCTCCAACCTCCACTCTTTTGTCTATTGTGAACAAGTGTAACAAGAGGAAGTTAACACTGTGATTCCCAGGAACATGCGTTGATGAAGACGGACCTAGCAAGAAGAGTGAGAGCAGTCTGTAAATTCTTTCAATTCATTATTTTTTATTTTTCATATCTTAGCTTATATGTAGGTCCTTCAGTTCTGTTCTCTGACTGATGGTAATGCTGTGGATTCTCAGAATTAGCAAAAGGTAACGTCTGCATTTCTGATTCATTTTACGTGTCAAATACAACAAACCTGACAGCACTCGATTAAATTTTTTCTGCAGTTTTTATTTATCGATTGCCATTATTTTCCTAGATGAAATGTATTCTTTAAAACAGCATGCATTAGAAAAATGGATTATGGAGACTGAAGGATCCAGCATAATTCTGCAGGCTCTTTTCTTCACCCGTGGCGAAGCACTTTATCAGGTGTATGTCTGGAATTCCGCTAGTTCTGAACTATTCGTGATTGGTAAAAGTTCACTACTAGCAGAACTCGGATTTACATCTGAATGCCAGCGGAAGCCCAGGCTCATGACACAGTCTGGTCTTCAATGAAATGCTATTCCTCATCTGGTATTTCCTTTTTCAGCTTTTCTTTTTTTCTTTAGGAAATTTACTCTCATAAATGCGAAAGAGTTTCGGCGAAAATGATGTTAACTCAACAAGGCTGAAAGTTAGTTTGACCCATGCCTTGTTTTTTTACCATCATTTTTGTATACAAATTAATTACAGTACTTCCTTCTTCATACATTTCATCCATATCACTGTTTATTCTGTATCTTTTGATATTGTTGTGGAAAAATGATTCATTGGACCATCATAAAGATTTTAAGCTAATTCCTGTCTTCTTTTTGGCAGCTTTCGGCAGCCTTTAATCTGGAATGCTTTTCCTTATTTACGGTGAAAAAACACTTGAAATAAGAAATTAAGGTAAGTTTCAGGATTAAAAGCAAAATGCAAATGCAATCTGACTTGTGTAGTTCCTGCTACCCCTTACTGTTTGGGAGATGTTACATAGAACTATTCTGCTTCTGTCTAAAATGTGTTTTGATTTTGACTGTTAGTGTTGGATTTAAGTCTCGATCCCCACGGAGAACAATGAAGGTTAAATCTTCAGAAAGACAGAGACCCCGAGCCTCAGTGCCTCAGTCATTAAAGTAAAAAGGGAACATTGCTGATGTTTGGTTACTTCCCTTTGACTTCAGTCCTCTAACAATTTGAGGCGCATCTTGGAAAATGCAGCCAGTGTCCAGATGACCAGAGCAAACCTGATAAGAAGAACATCATCTACGATGAATATGAAGTATTCCGAAAAGGATCCAGCCATCACACACGTGCTCTTGGAAGCATCAAATTCATCAGATGTCCTGGGTTTTCCAAAATGGCTCTAAGATGTTCTGAATTAGATCTAACAAAACCTGAATTAGATTGAACAAAACACCCACAAACTGTTGCTGACACACAATCACACCACACTTTCTTTCATACTTTGCCTTTATTTTTTTTGCTTTTTCATAAAACTATGCACCTGTACTATATTATTGAAACAATGACATTAAAGGTAAAAATAAAATCCTACTTGTTTTGTATTCATTATTTACATTGCAAAAAATATTTTTCACCACCCAAGTCAGACTGAAGACATTTTTTTTTTAATTTCACAGGATAATCTGTCATTTAACTATAGAATTACTTTTCTGTTTTGAGGAGGTCAGAGAAGAAGCTTTGGAATTTTCTTTGGGCACGAAGAACGTGATATGATGCTTGATGGTTGAATATGTGTGTGTGTGTGCGTGCGTATGCATTCTAATTACTCTATGTGAAATTCTTCATTTTCAGCCACAGAAACAAATTCTTTCTGCAGACACCCTCTGAACAACCCAAAGCTGTAAAAATGCAGTATATAAAAGCATAAAAGCTGCAGGTCTGATTTCAGTTTTAATGGGTTCACTTCTCCGGTCCTACAGATGACACCTGGGTCACCTGAGATGAAGTGGAGGTGTCTTCATCATCTCCAAACGGATTCTTGCCACAGAAAATCAGCTTCATCATGCAGGAACGGAACTACAGTTCAAACACAAAAGAGATGTAAAACATGGATTACATTTTTGTAACGTAAATGAAGCGATTGTTCCGTTTCTTATATGAAAAAGTTTTTTATTTGTAATTGTAGCACTTCACTTATATTCTAAACAGAGACTATCATGCACAAACTACTCTTCTCTTCAACAATATGATCACACAATGTGTGCTATTTCAGGCTAGATTTGATACAGAACTATACACGTTTTTTTTTTCCCCCACATTTTGTACTGATATTGGTTCAGTAATGAAATGGGGAACCTGGCCACCTTCCTCCCTTTGTGCCAAAAACTTGACTGCAAAATGCAAGAGGGCACCCCTGAGGGGTAAACAGGGCTAAAAGTAAACTAAAAGCTAAAAATTAAAAATCTTTCTAGGTATTTGTATGAAAATTCTTTTCATTTTGGAAAGTAGAAGACTGGGTTACACAAAATTATCATTAGTATTGCATTAAACAAAAACTTAACTGTATCTTTCCATTTTCCTAAAGTAAACAAGCTTTTGTCAGTAAAATGATTGTATTACTGGTACTGAGTGCCGATTGGTTGGTGAGCTTATCAACTCTTTGTCTGTGTGAAGCAGTTCACACTCAAGGATGTCATTAATGAACACAAGGCACTGTTAGAAAGTCCTATAAGCTCAAATTATGTTAAAAAAGCTCAAATTATGACATCAGTACTGAAATATTGTATGCTATTCTGTGTTGAGAAAAACAAGTGCACTTTTTTCATCGCAAAGGATTTTGCACAAAACTACACCCATTTACTTTGGAGGGTTTCTAGCATCTGATCAACCAAGAAGACACTGTCAGTTCTCCTCATTAGAAATTCTCGAGTGATAGCTAGCACCAGACTGGTGCCGTCACTGGTTTTAACCTTGTTAGTTAATGTTCCTGATCATATTAATCACGATTCATGATATCATTTAAAAGACAAAATTCTTTCTGTAATCTTTTATTCCGTTAATGTTTTTTTTTAAAGGGTAATGACGTTTGTCTAAAATGTCCTCTGAGTTTTAATTACATCGCCATGCACCAGTAGGTGGGGAACAATAACATCACCGAATAATATCATGTTTCACCTCCCCTTTCCACCATCCCCACCTATCAGTGCAAAATCCTTCAAAACCTACTCTTTCACAAAAATGGCTGTTGTCAATTTAATGTGCTGCTTTTTGAAATGTGTTTAGAGGCCACACCTGTTTGTTCATGAAAACATAGATGACGGGATTGTAGACTGTGGAAGCTTTTGAGAAGCAGGATGGTATGGAGCCCAGTCGCAGGTCAAATGCTTGGCCGCGGTTGAACACCACCCAAAGAGCGAAGGAGGCATACGGCAGCCAGCACACCAGAAAACCCAACACCATCACCACCACCATCTTCGTCACCTCTCTCTCAGCCTTCTGTGTGGAGGCCGAGTCAGCCTGTGCTTTGGCTGCCTAGTGGACACACAGAACAATTGCAACAATCATTCTATGGACGCAAGCGTTGTCCATTATACACTCTTAGAGAGCCATCTGATGGACGACATACGAATAGCAACAGTACAACAATGCAGATGAGGGGTCATTTCAGGTTCTGTAGAGTTTTAGCCCTGCAATATCTCATGATTTTTCTGATCAAACGAACCTGCTACCCTGGTAATCAACCAAAAGGTGAGTATGAACATGGAAAATTACTAAAGTGTGGTGGGCTCCAGCCCTAGAGGGCCAGAATGAATTACAGATGATTAAGTAACTGCATGAAAAAGCAGTTGTTTCATGTTTCTCACCGATTTGAGTGTGAAGAGCAGCTGGGCATAGCAGAAAATGATGACAGTAAAGGGGAAGCCAAAACAGAAGCAGAAGAGGAACATGACGTATGACTCGTTGTTGTATTTATTGTCGGTCGTGTACCAGTCTGGGCCACAGGAACACTGCAGGCCCTCAGGGATGTACCTGCAGAAACCCAACAGCTCAGACAGGTCAGGATGTTAAAACTACTTGTGCCACCTTCAGACACAGCACAATTTTTTTCCTTTTTCCACAATGAAATCGGTAACATCAGACATCAATAAGCACTACATTTAGCATTCTGCAACTGTAACATGTTCAAGCGGCTATAAATAAAAGTTCAAGAAGTCTTTTGGAAGTCATGTTCACGAACTGAGAATGAATGTGGTAGCTTAACTAGTGGGTCTCTCTCAGACATAAATAGCAGCACCTCGTTGTCAGAACCCTTTACGAAAAAGTTACTCTAGAAATGTTACACACAATGTAAAATATATGTTCAAATATCTGTTTCAAGTGTCTAGTAAAGCATAAAAGGTCTTTTACAAGTTTCAGACGTTAGTGTTTTATCCAGTAACTACTATAAATTATTCACAAACCATTGTAAATGATTCCGTAACCACTATCAATTATTCAGTAACTACTATGAATTATTCACAAACCATTGTAAATGATTCCGTAACCACTATCAATTATTCAGTAACTACTATGAATT
>JBBPCZ010000142.1:8132995-8152181 GCA_037974445.1 Brycinus macrolepidotus | reverse complement strand
ACTGCTAAGTTGCATTCTGTAAAGTTTGCTAAAATATGTCAAAAAAGAAAAAGAAAGAAAGAAAGAAAGAAAGAAAGGCAAATAGGCCCTACTCTGTTCATAAAAGGTCATTAATGTTTTATAAATGTGGTGTTTTATGAAAAGTATGTAATGATGTGACAACGGTCTAATTAGTTTATCTGTGCTCATTTTAGCCCTGAGTATTTTTGAAAAGAGTATTTTTAAATTAAAATTTTGAGTTTAAATTTGTTAAAATAAAACTGTTAAAGTAAAGCACTTCAGGCTATCAGCCTGACCTAGGCTAGATCAGACTTAGGCATGCCTATAATAAGTTCTGTTTATAAAGGAGGCTGAAATACTTAAGACAATCCACTGCAAATGAACACTAAATGAACAGACACCCTAAACCCTATAAAATAAAAATAGGTTTTCTTTTATTCTCCTTTGGAAACTTGGTTTGGGTGAGAAGAAAAAGAAAAACTCATAACTGACAGACAAATCTTACACAAAAACAGAAACTGTCAAGGCGTAGACGCAACTGATTATGTTACATTTCTAAGGCCTTTTTTGTTTGTTTTCAAACCAACCTAACAAAAAAACTCATTTGCATCGGGCAAAACGTGTGTGAAGTAATGTTTAATATCACTTTAGAGTTACGTTGGGTTCCTTCAAAGATGCTTGAGCCCATGGGCCTCGCAAAACCATGACTGATCCATGAATTAGTGCGATTTTCCAGCAAGCAAAAATATGTGATTAGCTGTCTGTATTTAAGGGTTCCGGCCTGTTTAGAATAATGTAAGACCACGAGGCCTGCAGTGCAGCCACAGGTCGTTCATTTAACGCATAGACAATGTGTGCATTAAAGCAATAGTTTGGTGATTACACATTTTTTGTCAAGTTTTTGTCTTTAGTTTTGCACGGAAGATTTGAATTAGTATAATAGCCCTGTGCAAGCTGCTTGTAATGCCAGTGCAAACTAAGAAGCAAATGTCGGACCCCGGACATGTTCAAACTGTTACTCTAACATGTCCCCTGGCCTGTGGTAGGATCCACTGCTGGTCTAGACCTCCTCACCATTTGATATTCAAATTGCTGAGCATGGCTGAGTAGGCGTGTCCCATAAAGTGCTAAACTGCCCCCAACCGCACCCACCGGCCCTCCAAATTCACACCAGCTTCCACAGCTCGACATAGAGAGATAAGAGAGTGAGCAGAACAGTCAGACTGTCTTCAGACGATCACCGTGTTTCAGACACCAGAGCCCACCTGAGTTACTAACTCACCTGTAGAGGTAAGGCCAATACACACCGTTATACACAATACACAGCACCAGTAAGTGCACAGCACCAGTTTCACACTCCATTGGCTAGTGCATTGCACCAGTTTGACGCTCCAGTGGTAAAAATGTTGAGGCTACTCAGACCATATTTGAAATTTAATGTAATTCATGATAATCAGTTAATGGGCATGTCAATCATCATCGTTTCTCCCACTGTGTTTTAGTAAATATTCTATATATTTACTAATTTACTAATATCCTCCTTCAATAAGGAGGACAGTGTCATTAACACAGTTAAAGCTTTCATTCATGCATGCATACATGATCTACTGGGTTAAACTTTAGATAGCATGTTACTTTTTGCTGATCAACAGTCAAAACATATTGTATTAAATATCATGTCTAGACTGAGGTAATTATAGTGTATTTTTTCTGATTATTCAATGCGATTTAATAGATTTCCAGGAATGTCTGTAATAGCCTAGAAATAAGGCACTGTGATATTTTTAGTATGTTTTTTAGATAAGCCTGCATTTTATATAGTGCCATTTCGTGTGTGCTCAAATGTTCTAGTTTCGGTCATTTTTTTATGAATAAAGGAGTGATGTATTATTTATTTATTTATTCTGTTTTTGTATATTATGTTGGGAATTTTTTTTTGTGGCAAATTCTTTTTCAAAAGATTTCAGTGAGGATACTTGACTGGGTCAGAAGTTCTCGTTTCTAGGGAAACCGATTTCATTTATGGGAAACGTATTACCATTAATAAAAATATATGTTTTCATTTATGGGAAATCGGTTGTTTTAATTCTGCACTGTTCGTTTGCAGATATAGTGTAGTTCATTTATTCTTTACATGCATGAGGGGGGCTGGACTGAAGAAAAACACTTATTTGAATACTGAGACGAAACGAAGTTGAGCTGTAGAGATCAGCCTGCAGTCTTCTTCGTCGTTTCAGTGTTTTCTATTTATTCTGTGGGTCATGGTGCTCTTGGGAGGTGTGTGTGTGTTTGGAGGGGGGGGGGGGGGGGTGGTGGTGTTATTCTTCGGAATGGGCGTCATTGCGATTAATACGACGCACCGTTCTGATCGAACTCATACACGTCAATCATTCCGACAGCTCAGCCAATCAGAACGTCAATCATTCCGACACCTCAGCCAATCAGAACGTCAATCATTCCGACAGCTCAGCCAATCAGAACGTGTTCCGCTCATGAATACTTATTCACCTGCCTGATGCACCTCAAATTAGCAGCAAACCTCACTTACTTCACGTAAAAAAAACTATTTCACACTCATTTTACAAGCTATCGCCGATCTAAATAAATTATTATCTAAATTAAAAATTATTATTTACGACGACGTTTTAATGCCATGTTATTTTTATACTGTTATGCTATATTTTTAAACGCTATATTATTTTTTTATACACTTACTGTTGTGTTTAAATATGCTGTAAAACATCTGCATTCTTTACGTGTGAAATAAGGTTATAGTATTAATCAGTTTTCAAATTCGCAAGACAGATGATTTTTGAGCTCGTTCGCTTAACGGGAGTGTTAAAATGACTTCAAACATTTATTCTAAATCGACTTTTAAACATGTTTTGTAATATTGTCACTACAGCTACATCACTGGGGGTGATGAATATTAATCGGCTGTTCTTCAAAAGTTCTCATGTTCGTTATCAGCCCGTCTGACTGGACGTGATAATGTCTGGCGTCTGGTTTGGCAGAGGAATATAAAATAATATAATACTGCAACAAATCTGATCCAGCGAGGTGTTATCAGCCCTTATCACCGCTGTGTAGAGAAGATATACAACCTGACAGCCACAATCAGCACATTAAACCCTTTCGAAACGCCTTAGTACACTGATGGGAAAGGATCATTATATTATATAAAACATTTAGAAGGCTGAATAAACAGTTAATTACATTTATTGTTTGTGTGTAGACTAACTGACCTGATGTTTTATACGATTTATCTATCTATCTATCTATCTATCTATCTCTCTATCTATCTAACTGTCTATTATTTTTTATTTATTATTTTTTATTTATTTATTTGTCTTGATATGTAAGTAATCATCTTTAATCATATTCGTTGTAGCAGTTTCATGAACGTAAGCGATTTCTTTGAAAGAACAAATGTTGTTTTCTAGTAGTGCCTGTCGTTAAAGCCTGAAAAAGACTCGGTTGTATTTTTAGGGGTTTACTTTCAGCCACAGTCAAATGAGGATCCTTTAAAGGGAAGTTGTCGTCTAGTGGCCTTGATTAAATATCTTAGTGCAAAAAAAAGAAAGACTCGAAAGTAAGCGCAGCAGATAGCGCTTCAGCTGGAGCAAAACTTTGCATTGCAAAAGTAACTGCAACATTATTTTCATCCCTCAACCAAAGCAAAGGGCCAGAGACAGTTCTTCATTTGATGTCCAGCTGAATATTATTTCATTTGAAGTCCAGCTGAATGTTATTTCTTTTGAGGTCCAGTTGAATGTTACTTTATCTGAAGTCCAGCTGAATTTTACTTCATTTGACGTCCATCTCAATGTTATATGTTGTAAATAATTGTTAGTTATAAAAACCTCTTAAAACAGTTTTATTTAATTATTTTAAACTTGCCTTTCTTACACTGAAGTTCTTTGTTCACAGCACATTAGAGTCCTAAAAATGTCTCAGGTTGTTTTGACCTTTACAAATCACACCAAATAACATCAGATCCAACATTAAAATCAGTGAATAATTCCAGACAACAATTCAACAGTAAACAGTAAAAGGGAAAATTTATTCAGAGAAAGGTGTAGACAAAAGCTCTCCAGTACGCACCACATACATAGTACTGTGATCTGCAGCCTAATATCACTAAACTGATAACTATACCAACTAGTATTATTATTTCTGGTGTTAGTTACGATAGCTATACGGATATGTTCCAATTTGCTAGATATCTCACTAGCAATTTTTGTAATCCGTGTTTCCTGTCACTATGTCACTATAGTCATTTAGTTTCCTGACTTGTTCTAGCTACATGCACTCCTAAATCCAGTGAGTTAACAGTAATAAAGAAGGACTTTGCTAGTTTAACCTTGAAGCAGAAGTACCTATTGTATGCCATTTTTGCTGGGTTTGATTGGTAATGGGGTCTTCCATACAGTTTAATTCAGACCCTACATTTCACCTGTCTCACCCTCCCTTCTCAAAACTCTTGTGTTATTGGGTATCTGATTTACACGTACCGCAACAGTGCCATCTTGTAAAGTTCTGAAAGCTTATCAGAGGTGCTTGAGCCTAATATAACTGAACAATCGGTATGAAGGGGAGCGGTTTACTGAAGGGTCACTTTCAGTTACTACTCTTCAGAACCCTCACATATCTGTAAATAGACTCATGAACCCGTGATCTGTGTAATTCTAATATTTCAAAATAGATACGATTTATGTAAGATGAGCAGAAATGAGTGTGGATGACTATGTGTTACAGCAGAAGTGAAGATGGAAAATCCCTCAGAGTCACGGTGGGTCTCCCCTAGCATGGTCAGTTCTGACCCCTTGGCCAGTTTTTCGGATGAGTCAGGCCTCCTTCCGGCTGGAGAGGAAGAGGAGCCCTTTTACTCTTCAGAAACAGACTACAGCCTGCAATCATACTTTAACAGTGGACAAAACCGGACCCCGTCAGGATTCAGGCACAGTCCAGGTACAGTAAAGTAAAAATGCCCACGCCAGTTCACTGGTCAGGCAGGCCATTCCATCCCAATTACTGATATGATTGATACTCTCACCAATACACAACACACACAAACCTGAAACAACCCCCAATTAACCAGAAAAAACAAAACAACAGCAAAAAACACCAATGCTGAGGTCCAGCTATGATTCTCCACAATGAGGCCTTATGTGGTGGCAAACAGCTTTCTTGCAGAGAAGGCTGTAAATGAAAGAAAGTCTGAAAGAGTTTTGAAAAAGGATTCCACTTACGCATATAGTAAGCAGTAAACTTACAAATAAATTAAAAATACCTCATGAGGACTTTTAACAAATAAGTAAAATACCTCATAAACCATATCTCATGACTCTCACGACAGTCCTTGAAAACCCCAGCTTTACACGGGACGAGCTCTTCATAATGGATGAACCAACGGAAATTTATATGAGGTTTTCCTGAAATAGCAATGATATATAAACTAAAGTGTCAATAAGTTTTGTGTTTGTTTGCAGTGCGGCAGGTTTACACGTCTCCATCACTTCTCGGAAATCTTCCGTGGCTCGACAGCTCAGGAGGTCATTCTCTGACCTACAGCAGCCCCACCACAGCCTGGACATCCAGCTCCTTCACCAAAACCCCCATGCTACCCCACACCCCCCCACCGCTTTACCCTACCAGCCCTTCGTCCTTCCCCTCCCCAGGCCGAGATAGTAAGGACACCTTGAAGGCAGAGCGTCTGAGTCCAGTGGGTGGAGCTGGAGGAACATTTTTGAATCTGGGCTCCTCCAGTGGCAGTGTGTACCCTCCCAGTCACACACACACACACATGCTGGGGCCCTACAACTCCTACATTCCCCCTCCTCAGGATTATGGCCCTGCAGCTCTTTACTCCACTGCGGGGGCCTGGATTAACCCCCCATCATTTTCACCTAAACTGAGGAATAAAATGAGACTCTCTCCACCAGGTGAGAACATTTACAATTATGTTTTGATTTTAGCGTTTAGACCTTTTAACCCTTTTTAACCGTAAGAGTTTTGCAGGCTTAGTATTTCTTAATCTTAATATGGATTTTCAGTAGCTACTGTAGCACCATTATGTACAAATACATACATTTGGTTTCAGATAATGTTTTCATTTAAGGGCTTGCTTCTTTTTCTGTTTTGAAAAAAATCATTTTCACTGTAATATCATTCAGCCCGTAATGTCCTGTGTTCTCACAATTTACTATCAGAACCATAGAAACAGATGTAGCAGATGATTAGAAGCAGGTAGCCCCATATGAGTGATACAGGTCTTATATGAACCTTCTATAAGTGATATAGGTCTTCTGTTGTACAGGTATTCTGTGGTGTAGTTGTAAGTGCTGTATTGATCCACATAATTTTAAGGGGGTTAAAAAGTTTTACTATTGCATACAGGCCAAAGATAGAGATTCCGTCTGAATATAAATGTGTGTGTGTGTGTGTGTGTGTGTTGGCACAGATGCTCGTGAATGTGTCAACTGTGGAGCTACAGCCACTCCTCTGTGGAGGCGGGATGGGACAGGGCATTATCTCTGTAATGCATGTGGCCTGTACCACAAAATGAATGGCCAAAACAGACCACTCATCAGGCCAAAGAAAAGACTGGTGCGTTTATCTTTCACAGACTACAGTAACAAGTTGATGTGTCTTATTATCAACGTCTTGGTGAATGGGTGAATGGGTTAAATGTAGAGAAAGAATTTCACATTGTTCACACTGTGTGTTTATGCGTGACTATAAGGGTTAATAAATTAAATTAAATTAAATTAAATTAAATTAAATACCCCCGATGTGTTGTATCAGCCAAGACATGTTTGGGGTCTGAAGTTTGCACTTTTGCACTAGACGTATGAGGCTAAAGTCATGCCTGACTGCATCACTCACTGCTATCGGAACAAAACCTTGTTTCCAAAAAAGCAATTTTACAGCACAAGGAAAAGACATTTCTAATGTTTCATGTAAGTTAAATGTGTTTGATTTTAGTTTAAATCACTTTGGACTTTTTGTATTGATTCATTCAACATGAATTTTTTTGTGCAGTGTAAAGGGAAGCCTGTCTGTTCAAATTACGTACAAAAAAATATAAAAAATTGGAGAAACGAGGTTTTGTTTTAAAAGGGACATTATGCTTGCCTCAAATTGCAAGGAATCTTAAATAGACTTGCTTTTGTCAGCCTTATGCTGTACTTTTTTCTATAAAAATAGACAAAAGTACATTGCATACCCAAAAATGCAGTAGCAGCCACCTTGAAGCTTGAGTTTTGAGCAGGGCACTATTAACTCAGGATAAAATGTAACACTAATTTTTTATTAAATGGGTCCAAGTAGAATTTCCACTGCAGTTGGATATTCCTTAATATTTACAATGAAGACTGTTTTGGTTTCTTTTTACCAGGAAATTAGTTTTTTACTATATGTTAAGTGATAATTGTCACATGTCACTAAATTTACACTGTCTTATTTTATTACCCCCCTTAGAAATATAGGACTTTCGTGACAAATCTAAATAAGCTAGCAAAGCTAAAGTCTTTTAGTTAACAAAGTGGAACAGCTAAGCCTTAGCTAGTAAACACCTTGAATTGTTTGTCATCTTCCTCTCATATATTCAGAACAGTTTTTCATTTTTGTTTATTTAGTTTCATCAAACATATATACTGTAAATGTAATCTAAATAATATATACTTTAATTTTAATCATGCTAATACATTTTGTTTGGTGATCACAAATAAATTTGCCAGTCTCCTTTACAAGCTGTAGCTATTTTGATGCATATGCTTTGATGGAAAGTGGAAGAGTTATTGGTTCAAACATTATAGATTTAAATATGGGTTTGCAATTTCAATTTACCAGGCCCTCTGTCTTTGTTATGATTAACTCCGCCCATGGGGTCAGTTGTAATATTTGCACTAATTTTGGCTAAATTATTCCCAAATGTGATCAAAACAATCAAAACAATTTTGCAACAAAACAAAAAAAAAGTTTGCAAAACCAAAACCCCGCTCTACCTATGACTTTACATTTTGTTGGCAGCTACATTAGCAGCACCTGAAATGTTTCTTTACTAAGTTCAAAATTTTTTTACACTTAAAAGTGTGTGTGTTGCGATAGATTGTGAGTAAGCGTGCTGGGACACAGTGTGCCAACTGCCAGACCAGCATCACCACACTGTGGAGACGCAACGCTAATGGAGAGCCAGTGTGTAATGCCTGTGGACTTTACTTCAAACTGCACAACGTAAGTATGAACTATCAGCTATACTATTACAGTCCTGTTCAACCTGACTCAGCATTAAAATGAACCCTTCTGAGGATAGTTATCACTAAACTTTTACTATTCAATTTACATAATTATGTAATTTGTTTCATAATTAGTTTCAATGTCACAGATGTTAACTATGTTTTTTTCCCCCTTAAAGTTAGACTGTGCGTACAATACATCAAAACCAAGTCATGATACAATATCTCTTGGCAGATATTGATAGATTAGAATTTGCACTTTGGCACATAATGTCATTTTAATAAGCTATGAGTGAGAAAGTGATATGAAACCTAAGATGAAGTGGTTCAAAGCATAAACACCACATGGAGATTAAAGAGGGTTTATATTTCTCTCTAAATGTTAAAAATGAATCCACAGGTGAACAGGCCACTCACCATGAAGAAAGATGGCATACAGACACGAAACCGTAAGGTGTCCAGCAGGAATAAGAAGGGGAAGAAGAGTGGGGGGGCAGAGCTTTATCCTGAGCTGCCCCCACCCATGGGACCGGAAGAGTGTGTGGGGGCCTTTGCACTACCACCTGGGCCTCTACTGTCGTACAGTGGCAGCACTCATTTGCCATACACACACCACACTCACTCCGGCATGGTGTCCACAATGGTGTGAAGACCGCCTAAAGGACTCTGCTATTGTGTAGAAATGATAAGAAATTATGAACAAGCTGCCGACATTATAAGAAAGACCTAAAATGAAGTGCTGGATCCTTCTTCAGAAAAACAATAAAATCTAACAGCACTAGCGTAAATTACCTTAAATGTTCAGTTAACGGTCTCACAGCTGAATGATCGTAAAACACCATTAATAATTTCATCACTGAAATGTATTACTCTTGAAACAGCAAGCGTATTATTAAGCAATTAGTAAGTACTATAAATAATTCAGTAATTACGTCACTAATACGCCATTTTTTTTATGTCGGTATTTAGGTCAACACGTTTACTGTGACAGTTATCCATTTCTTCAATTACAAACTTTAAAAGGCTGCCTTGAGACAATCAGGCCGACATTTGAGCAAATTGTGCTAGTGGCATATGATTTTTTTTTCTATATAACTCTGGAAGGACTGGTAAACTGGGTGAGTGAAAAAAAAAAGATGTTGACAAAGTTATATTTTGTAAAATGCATCTATTCTTGATGTTTTTCCTTTTTTACAGACTTGTATCTTGTTCTATAAGTATTTGCATTCTATTATAACATTTGAAGTTTTGAACAGAGTCCATTTCCATTGATTAGGTTTAACAATTGTATCTTTTCTGAATGTTGACAATGCATTAAAAAAAAAACTAACTGGCCTTGGTTTAATGTATAGTATTGACATAAAAACATTGTCAAAGGTTAAGTTTTCCAGGGTGCGAATATTTAAATGTTCAGAACTGTTTCAGAGTTTGTGGTTTGGTCACTGTGGTGTTATTGTAGTGCTGCCTGTTGGGTTATAATACTGCCATTGTCCATTTGGCACTGTCCCACAGCTTTTGGAATGCGAACATTCAAATGAACCACTTTCCATAAAGCTGCGAGTGACAAAACATTTTACTGAACACCCACTTGTGCCAAGTCCTAAATTTAAACCCTGACAGTTTTACCCATGTGTATTAAACTCCCACACGGCAGGCAGGGAAGCAGGTGCAATACACAGGTTAACATAAACACAACTAAAAACCTGAATAACCTGGTTCAATCCAAATAAACCAGAACAGGAAAATGAGATTGACTCCTATTACTGGTGGTGCATATTGTCTTTTGCAATCAGAGCAAAGTTCTGAGACCGAATTTCTGATTAAATGTTAGTTCTGGCTCATACCCCATGTGAGACTGGAAACTTTCTAAGCCTTTATATATTTTACAGTTTTGTTTTTTTTAAACTTTACATTTCATGAACATTCCCTGATTAACAGAAATGGTACCAATTTACTTGGAATAAAGTTGTTACATTAAGATATATTACAACTGAAACTTTTTTTTTCTTCTCCTGAACATAATATCTAAGACATGTAAGGCACTGATACTCCAAACAGGAAATAAAAAAATGCATATAAGTAACCAACAATTAAGCGAGGACTCAAATTTGAAACTAAGCTTAGCTCAGCATTTCAAAGAGTATTTGCACGTATCTTGGAGTTTATTGGCCGATGATGTATCAGCAGGCCTTTCAGAATGACCAATTTTGATACCGAGTTCCCAAAAATAAAAATGCATGACTCAAGGAGGCACCTGCTACATACGCTTTAAACCCATTAAGCAAATGAGTGCTCATATACATTATGAACCAAATCCAGAAATAAACAAAGATTTGCATAATTGCGCAACCAAGTCATTCTGTCTATTCATGATTGGAGACCATATAGGCTGTGTTCTTCTTACGGAACACTTACATATTTATTCTAAACACAAACCACGCACACTCCTTAACCATCACTAACTCCCAGAATAATGTGACCCACAAGCATGAGTGGGCAACTTCTCCCTCCGCTAGCTTCTTCTTAGAAAATAGAACCCCCCCATCACAAATTGACTCAATTTTCTACCCTGACCCACGGACCATGAGATCACAAGACACAAACGTGTAACGAGTCAACCTGTGATATTTTAAATAAAGAAGTGGTCCACGTGCCAAATCAGAAGTACACTGAGTATCAGCAAAATAACTCCAGAAATCAATAATTATAATCAGTAGAATGACAGGTTTCTGTTTTTCATTTTTTCATTTTCCCCTGGCTGCGTTTATCAGCTACGGCCGACTCTTCACTGGGGAAATGGCACCAAATGACGCTCAGAGATTAGCAACCACAGGATCAGCCCATTTAACTTTTAGAAGCTATCTGTTAAAAGCACCAATTCAGTTTCATTTTCATTAGGCTATAACCAGAGTGAATTTTTCTCTCGACCTTAATTTAGTCAGTGCACAAATCTAGTCAGCAACGTCCAATCCTCCTCAACCAAGCAAGAATTTGTATTTACACATCATACACGCTGTGTGCGCATTAAAAACATTTCTGTGGGGGACAAAAACGTACAAATCTGCCTATGATCTATCACAGTTGCAGATTTCACCTTAAAACCTGAAAAGTTTATTCACACGAATATGTACATTTGAGGCAGAAGTGGCATTTGAGTAAGAAAACGTCCACTCCCACCTTATAGGTGTGAAGTCTACAGACTCTCTATACTATTTTAACTTCCTACGATTTTAATGACAGAAATTTGATGAGAATGAAGCAATAACTTAAGAAACAGATGTGGTTTCTGCTTTTGAATTTGCAGACAGCTCCATCTAATGGCAGAACCATGCAAGTGCAACGTCTGGATGGCTAAACCATGAAAGACGTCAAGTTAAATAAAGCTACGCCACTGCACTTTAAAGAAAACACTGCAGAAAAACATTACAAACAAGACACCAAGATGTCAAAAAAAAAAAAAAAAAAATATGTTAATCATAAGTGACTCTCGCCATGCATACTTAGTCATTTCTGTAGTTCATGCTAGCATTAAGGACTATACTCAAGAATATAACTAAAACACTCATTAATAAAGTTACCTTTATTCAGATCCAGAAAAAAAACACATTGGGTCTGCATTACCATTGTGAGGAAGAGAATATTCTGGCACTTGTTAGAAAAAAAAACATCAATTTCACATTGAACTGAAAAAGACAATCATATACAACTTTATTAAAACTGTCAAATACATGACATAGTCTAATAATGTAACTTAAGACAAAACTAAAGCTACAGACTCTAGTTAAGTACTCATAAACCAGGCATTTGGCTCAACAGAAACTGTTTAAGTATTCATATTAAATTCACTGACCTTTTCTTATAATGAGAATTAAAAAAAACAAAAACAAAAAAAAAATCATATCCAAGCACTTTTTAGTAAATTACAATGTCAATTTTATTTGATCGGAGAGAAACAGGCCTATCAGTTTTGTTACAATTCCAACAACTGTGTGATTAAATATAGAGGGCTGTGTAATGTAGAAAAAAAAAAGATCACCAGTGGGACTATGCATTAAGAAGAATAATACAGCATGTTATTTTTACTGCTTTTTCACAGCAGACATGTTGATAGTAAACAGTTCTTTCAGTGAGCTTGTACCACTGTTCCACTTTTAGGGGTTTCAGATTCATTGATCACGCTATTGGAAGTCAAACTGAGGTAAAAGTTCTCACCCAAGACTGAAGGAGTTTAACACTGAGGCTGAGGGAGAAGCCATCATCTACCCAACAACCCCACCTCCTTCCCTTTCTCTTCAAATCGTCCAGCTGGTCTGTAGTGACCCTGATTTGGAGACACACTGCCTGTCCATATCACCTCATCTGGACTAGAACTGGACGCCGATCCATCTAGAATCTTTCCCTCTCCTCTGACAGAATTTCTACTTGCTCTGCCATCTCTTTCATGGTGGAAACTCTCCCTCAGCCCAGCCCCTTTGGCCTGGGCCTGCACCACAGAAGGTCGAAATGTAGCTGCTTGCTGAGTTTTGAGATTCATGTTTTTTACAACCATCTCTTCTTGGTCTGATTCACTGTCAGAATCAATGGCAATTGGTTCTGAAGCGGTTCCAGGGCTTGGCTTGAAGGCACAGTTGCTTTGACTACTTCGTCCAGTGTTTAGAGACTGTCTCATACCCCTAAATTGAAGCGCTTTGGTACCCACCTCAGCAGAAAAACCAACAGGAGCCTTCAGCCTCACTTTGGAGGTTCTTGAAATTCCACTTTTCTCCTCATTGTTGACTGTGAACACCCACTCAGCATCAAAATTCAAGTTATGTTTGAGCTGGTTCACTGCTCGCATATTAAAGCCAAGTAACACTACTGGTTTCCGAGTAACAAAGTCCCGCTCACATGAACGCCTGCGGTTGGCAAAGTGACTCGAGACGTCAGACTTCCACAACCAGAGACTAGCGGCTAGCTTCTCTACCTCACGCTGCAATGGATAGGGACGGCGGTTGAAATACGCTGTGAGAAAAGCCTTTCGCGCTTCATAAGACTCATCTGCATGACCTTTGGGATCCAAGGCAAGGACAACAGGCTCTTCTGGCTTCTCCACAAATACTGTGGGATAGTACCTGCTTTGGTCCACCATCTTCCTCCTTTTGGGATCAATAGCATCTGAGGCCACTAGTTCTCGTTTAAGAGTACCTGCTCCAGTTGAGCGCAGTGTGGAAATTGACTTGCTGCAGTGACCCTTGGGACTTTGTCCGACTCCCCGGCAGTGCACCAGGTGAAGTGTGATAGTGGAAGCAGTCATGTTACTTGTGTACACACCCAGACAGTGGATACACTTGTAAGTGAGCTTTTTCTCTACAGGATGCAGCGTCTGAAGTACCTGGTGCCGGTCACGCAGGTGGTGTGCTAGTGCATCAGAGATGGGGCCTTTGAGGATGGTGAAGCACAGTGGACAAAGTGTCTTCCCAACTTCCTTTTTCTGAGATACAGCATTCTGGGATGCATTCCTCATCAGGGATTCACTGGGCTTTTCTGTCCCCTTTACCATCATTGTAGGTCTGGCTACAGCACTGTTTGCTTGCTGCCCACCTGAGGACGATGACTCTGGTGCTTCCTTCATGTTGTAAGTGGTAATGATAAGCTGCACATTCTTAAGACTGCCTTGCTGAAGTGTGAGGTCAAATGTAAGTGGGGAGCCACTAAGAGGTTCCCCCGGCTCATTTGGGTGAGCCTGCCGCTTGTGCGCCACTATCTTTTCAACCTCATAGAATGTGGAATGACACTGTGGACATGTCAGTCCGTGGACTAGCATGTGGTTCAACAAGGAGTCACTTGGCAGGTAGCGGTTACAATACAGACACTTGCTTGTGAAGTTGTGTATCTTCATGATGTACTTAGCCATAGCCCGCACTTTTTCAGCCTGGTGTTCCTTTTCAAAGTGAGCACTGTACGCACTCTCAGGGAAGAGTTCATTGCAGATGGTGCAAATCTTCCACTTTTGCGTTTGTGAGGTGTTCAGTGCATTAGCTGAAGCCTTCTTGGCCTGCAATGAGGTCAAAGTGGCAGTAGCAGCATGCACTGAAGACAGAGGTAGGGACTTCATTGAGGGGGAGAATGAGGCATTACCATGAGAGGCTGTAACCCCAAAGCCACCCAGGTGTTTTCCCGTATGTGACTGTGAGATTGTGCCAGACACAGCTTTGTCAGGTAGTGTAATACGCACTGGCTGTGCAGATACAGAGTTTCCTGCAACACCCTGCTTGAAATGGTTACCCACAGACATCCCCATTACTTTGGGCACGTTAAAACGGTTTACTGGTTGTGCCATGTGAGGAGATACACCAGGGGTTATTGTACTACCCCTCTGAATTATGTTCGCCTGTGGGCGAGCCACTATAACATTGGTATGGCCTATCATAGCTGTTACTTGATGACCAATGCGTTCATGGAACTCAATGACATGCTGGACCAATGCCTCATAGGATCGAGGGACAAAGAGGCAGCTTTTACAATGAATACCGTGACTATTGACTGTCACTACTTCACTGTTCTCCTGCTTCTCAGAGTTTTTGGCTACATACGGCGTGGCCACATGCTGAAAGTGTTCCCTGTAGATGTGCCTGCGCACAACATTGTACAGTCGGTCCCGATAGGTGCACTTCTTGCAGTAGTACACTGGCAGTTCCTTTCTATCAGCCAGCATTGGTTTATCTATCCGTACGCCATCCCTAACACCCACCAGGGAGCCCTGTGGACTGGCGATGCCCTGTCGCGCCATGTTCTGCGGCATGTGGAAGAGCCTGACATGAGTCTCCAGGGTCCTCTTGTTCCCACTGTACATGCAATAAGAGCAGTTGAGCAAAATGCGGTTCTCAAAGTCATCTCTGTGAACATTGCGAAAGTGGTTCTTGTACGCTGAGAAGTACTTGGAGGCAAAGGGGCAATCTGAGCAGCAAAACTGCTTAGTTCTATAGTCCTGGAAAACATTAGGGGCAAAACATTTGATGTTGAACAACATTATTTCACTTCAACAGAACATTTCTTACTGTTTATGGTTGGTGAAAATGTCTTACCTGTGACTTTGTCCACGATGGATCCCACAAGCAAACATCAAGGTAATAATTTTTCGAATAAGACTCATCAGAGTCAAACTCTTTGTCATCCTACAAAGGAGAAGAATTTTTAAAAAAGGAAGAACACTGCATATGGTCAGCACTTCCTGCATCCTTAATGACAGATTTAAAAGTTCATACTTAAAACAACTTTTCAGGTTTCAGCAGTCTTCAGCCTTCTCATAGCACTCAAGCTGAAGTCATGAACACCACCTACTTAAATATGTTATGAAGATTTTTCAACTGCCCATTACTTATTTTGGGTCTGGTTCTGCTACAGATTTTGACTTTGAGACTCCAGTGCTACCTATTTTTATTATGTACTACATACTTGCAGCCCAGACTAAGACAGTAAATCTAGGACTGAAATGGCTAATAGTATTTCTCTAATGAGCAATGAAATACTGAGGAAAACAGTAGTTTTCTACAACATCCTTCTCCCGAGCATTTTAATATTTAAGTAACATTAAGGTTGGATAGCACAGGATCCATAGTTTTTAAAGCATTGTTTATGAAATAATTCTTTCTATTTAAACTATAGCTGAGGACTGAGCTTTATCTATTTCTGCTCATTTTCAGTTGAAAAAGCATGGGTTTAATATTTACCACCGAAAATAACATGAAAATGTTTTTAGCCTAAGATCATTTGTGTGCGTCTGTGTACTAAAGTTGTGGCAAACACTTCATGTTTCTATAAAACTATCAAAACTCCAAGTCATCTGTTTATGATTTTGAGGGAGGAAAAAAAAAAAAGTTTATTCACCTCTATATATTCCTTGCAATAGTCCAGTCCAATGTCACTTAACAGCCTTTTGACCTTTTTCCTGGCTTTTCTCAGCCGAGTGAGGTTGTTCACAGGAAGCTGAAACATCTCTCCTGTTACAAAGACACAAGAAATGATTAGGCATCCTATACCTAAACAATTACAGAAATATCTGTCCATTTCATGAAAAAAAAACAGCAGAACGGCATTCCACGTGGTCAAAAAACGTCAGCAAATTCACTGTTCTGAAGTGAATAACAAATTTTTATGTTAAATACACAAAAATAATTAGTTACTGGGCAACTAAACCACTTAAAGAAAAACACACTCGCTTAGAAAGAGCTAATAAAGCAGAAGTTTCAGGTTATAGGGCCAGTGTTCATCTTCCGGTGTTGAATTTTTTCCTCTCTGAAGGGCTGTAGGCCACGGGGCTCGTCAATGAATGTAGCTAATGCTAAAGCTAATGCTAATGCTAACGCTAGACAATGCAGGCCAGGAGTGGTAGGTTCAGTCGAAACAAGGAAAACATCTACTAGACCGACTCATCAAACTATTAAATACCCATCATCGTTTAAAAAAACCTTAATGAACGTTACGAGAGGGTGGGAATCTGGAACTTTAATAATTTCGACCCGGTTTGGTTCGTTAGCCTGCGTGCTAACAGACAGAAGCTGCAGCTTTAGCTGTAGCGTTAGTAGCTCTGGTTTTTATTTACACACCCACCGGTCGGCCTGACGGGGTCCGAGGAGCATGGAAGTCCGGCCGGGGGTCTCTCCGGTGCTGTGGCCGGGCTGCGGGGTCGTTAGGAGCGCTGCGTGTTTTCGCTGGAGCGGATTTAGGCGCAAACACTGCGCCGCCTCACTGCGGCTTCACCGACTCCCACTACAGACCAACAAAATACACCCGCCCATCGCCTCCACGGCCTCAGTCCTGTAGGAAATAAACAAGGAGACGACGAAAATGAATTCTGCGCCTCTCTGTGAAGTTTAATTGGGCTTTTTTGCGCCTTTCCACGCCTCCAAACCCGTCCACAGCCAGCCCAGCGCAAAATGGCGCTCGGCTCCCAGCGGAAGTGACATCTCCGTGTGAAGTTGAAAAAGGTTTTCGCACCGCACACGAATCACCAGAGCAGCAAAAAAACAGTCGTTTTTTTACGCTCAAACAGAGAGAAAGATCCATCCAAAGGCCGAAAATGTTGTGTGGAATGGAACAGAGTTCAGTGATTGATTCATATATTGACTGATTGGTGTGTAGATTCACTCATTCATCATTACATTCATTCACTGTGAAATTGAAATTGCCTCCACAAGGATCAGGACTCATCACCAGTGGCAATAATCAGTACATTATTCTCTCTTCATGAGAAATGAACTATGAGAGTGTGTGTTTTGGAGTTGGGTTGGGTTGGGTTGGGTTGGGGTGGGTGGATGGGTGGAGGGGTCCCATCATCATCTCCATCTTTGACAGAGTATGGGCCACTCGGGGGTCAGTCATCACCATCTTTGATAAGAGTACAGTAGTCAGTTTAATTCTATTCAGTGTTATTTACATTGCCCTTTTTACAACCAATGTAAACAGCGAGAAAGACCTCTCTAAAGACCAAAAATGATGTGTAATATGGAACGGAATTCAGTAGTCAATTCAATTCATTTCAATTTAATTTTATTTACATTGCGCTTTTTACAACCAATGTTGTCACAAAGCAGTTTTACAGAATCCAGGTCCGAGCCCCTCGTGAGCAAGACAAGGGCATCAGAGACGAGGACAAACTCCCTAAAGCTGTAGGAAGAAACCTCGGGAGGAGCCAAGACTCAAGAATGGAACCCATCCTCCTAAAACTAACAATAGAAGGCCTTCCTGGACGAACTTAATTGCTGTTAGTCAGTTTTGCCATCTATGGCTAATGGAGTTGGTACAGTTAAGAGTCAGTAGAGGTAGATTTAGTCCAGATGGAGAACACTAAGGCAATTCACCCGACACACAAACTGCCGCAACCTGAGCAAGCAACGAGCATACAGGGGCATAAAACAGCACTGCATATGGCATTACATCATAGATGTGGTGTCCACATCATGGAGTTATGTTTCACCCATTTTCAGAGTGCCGAGAAGACATGTTCCATTACTTACTAAATAATATGATGAATAAACAAATATATTTGTTTGGCTTATGGATCGCAATTGTTCTGGATCAGAAAAGAGGATAAAAGAGATATGGGGTCAGTTCATGAGAGGATTATCTGTTCCGTCAGCCTTTATATTTCAATAACAAAAATTTTTATGCATTAGCACATAAATAGTGAAGCTGGTTTTAACATTTATGTTAAAAAAAAAGTTCTAATTTTGCAGTGGCCTTTGCCCTTAAGTTGCATGAAGGTTTTTATCCAGCACAGTTTACTAAGGTGCGTTTGAGCAGGAAATTACCAAACTGTGCTGAACTTAGGCCCTCCAGGACTAGAGGCGCCTGTGTTTAGTGTGTGTGATCACCTTAACGCCTGCCACTGCAGCAGGGCTCCCTGAGTCCACAGCCTGCACATAACAGGGTGATTTTCCTCACACCACAAAGCCCAGCCCAGGATGTTCCCAGAATCTTCACATTTAAGAAGCACATGTGAAAAGAACTTTAGGGATAATAGAATTTAATTTAACCTTTTATTCTAGCATAATTCTGAGAGTGACTCACAGTGAGCACTTTTTTAATGTACAGAGGACAGGGGGACAGTAGCTCTTTGCATGTCACAGCCCACCTCTGTCAAACAAACAGCACTCAAAATATTTCTGTTTCTTGTTGCACTAACCAGGAGCGTGCCTACGTTTTGCAAATAGCTGGGGCCTAGCGTGAGACAAGATATCTGATGAAATGCTTTATGTTCTCTCGACAGTACTAAAAAATGTATACAGTTATATTTTATATGGAAATTTTGCTGAATTTACTTTAATATTTCTGTTACAAAATGAGTAAAGTATATTTTTCGTAATAATTTAGCACTAAAATGCGTGAAAAATTACACTCAACAAAAATATAAACGCAACACTTTTGTTTTTGCTCCCATTTTTCATGAGATGGACTTAAAGATCTAA
>JBBPCZ010000142.1:8110650-8132895 GCA_037974445.1 Brycinus macrolepidotus | reverse complement strand
AAAAAAATTAAAGGGGGAGTGTATGGGCCAAAAGAATGGTTTGTTGCCTGAAGGCAACACCATGCCATAGAGGGTTAACTGATGTTCTGACGTTGGAACCATGTCCATATTTCAAAAACTGCAGGAGGAGAAGAGGTTATCAGCTACCAGCTAAATGTAACATAATAATAATAATAATAAAACTTCAGAACAATAGTGTGATTCCTTCTGCAATTACACCAATAATAATGATGATAATAATAAAACAATTAGAGATGCAAGTGGCTGCTCAGCTCACACATTGCCATCACACCGAAAAAACTATACAATTTGATTGCTCACAAAAAGGAAACGTGCAGACATTTCATTTAATTGTAATTGTAGCTGTATGTAAATACTGTCATTTGTATTGTCATTGGCTTGGGAATATAGACTTATGTAAAATCGGACTCCTTTCTGTTATGTCAAAATTCATTAATAAACCCTAGTAATGTGACACTTTTGTCGTCCAAGTAGTACTATACATAGTTATCCCACCAACAGTGATCATGTCTTGACTTATGATTACCTGATTATTTATTACACATTGTGCAAAGCAATGTTGATAGATCCACTGAGATTTTTGTTTATCAAAGGAAGCATTTTCTTTGTTGAATTAATGGATTTTTTTAAAACATCTGAAGAGAGAGACTAAAATATTTGGATTTTTGCCTTGCAATTAAATTCTGAGAACTTTGTGATATACAGTGTAAATAAAGAACCAGTAAACAGCATATTTAACACACTCCTCTTCACTAAATAATTAGGCAAGACTCAAGACTAAGTATGTTCTCTTTGTTATGAAACATGCAGCTGGTATTTAAGTATGTATGAATAATGTAACAATCATAAAAATTGTGTGCAAAATCATGTTAAGATCTTTGTTTGCAGTTGTTTGTTAGCATGGTGTTAGCTTGCTTTAGACTGATTTCACATTTCAACCTTCACAGAGTTTTTGTTTTTACTGTGTGCAGAGACTGTGTAAGAGGCGAGCTGCTGAAAGTGTGAAAAACTCCACATGAAGGATGTGATCCCTGATGATGAATGTTGGCGTGTTGATTGACAGCGAATTAGATTGTAGTCTGTGAAGGAGCAGCTCTAACTTAGGTCAGACATAATTCTGTAATGGATGAAATGTTGTAGGAATCTATAATGTAAGTGGTTGTACCTGCACTACTGAGGGTGTTCAAGACTGGACAAACATGTATCAGTGGGTCTAGTGATGTCTTGTACAATTTCAAATAATCAGCACATCTGCATTGCCTTGAGTTTTATGTTATCTATTTTACTTTTTTCTTCTGTATGTCCAGACTGAAAAAGAGAACAAAAGTGATTTAATTTTTTTACAAATACAAAAATGTTTAGCAGTTACAAAAATATTCATCCTTAACCTGCTTTAATGGTGTTTGTCTGCACAGATTAGCCGAACCTGGGAAAATTGCCTTAAACTTCACCTTTTACTTGTATGACTGCCCAACCACCTTTCAGCAACTGTGTTGAAGACAATGATGTGTGTACAAAGTGGGGATTATAAATCCCAAGATAACTGCTGCTATACTTTTTGAGGAAATTGATCACTTTTTTATTTGCAAAAACAAATGATTAAAATGTGAAAGGCTGAAAACAAGAAATAATTTAATTTATAATGGAAGGAGCTTGAAAACAGTTCAGCGTGCTTGCAATCATAGTGAGGATTTCTCACAGCCAAAACAAAGCTAACTGGATATTCCCTGTTTATAGATGAAGTTGGTCTTTGGTATTTTACACATTATGCATCACTAAAATGCTGCTAAAAATCCAAAGTGAACAACCTAAGGTGCTTTTCATCCCGTATTATTTGCATTTCTTTTCCATGTGATTATTTTTAGACATAATATCAGAAATCTGGACTTACAGTATTATTCACTTTAATTTTCATTGTACAGGTCTATCAGAAAAACACAATTACACTGTAGTGTTTCCCTTTCTACACATTAAAGTCTTTCAGTGAGAAATGGATTAAACTGATTGGAGGTTTTATTTATTCATGTGTCACACACCTCACACATGATCAAATCACACTTTTAAAAAGAAAAAAGGAAATCTTTTAAAATCTACTTTTTTCTTACTAAGACAACTTCAGACTGAAGCACTTATACATTCACTTCCTTATGAAACCTTTTGCCAAGCAGAAATTTCTGTACAATTTTGCTAACACTTAGGCGGTTACCTACAGTCATATGCAAAAGTTTTAATAATGTTTGTTTGTGCATTAAAATGTTTGTTTGCTGTAGATGTGCTAACTTAAAATCAACAAAGTGTAATTATGACTGCTGTTGCAGCACAAGTCATACAGTGTTTGTCAGTGTTTTTCTTTTTTCACAGATTTTTAGACCAATCCACCCAAAACTTTGTGATTTGTAGTCCCACATGGCTGACACAGAATAAGATTTGTGCCTCTTGGTGGTGCTAGTACCCCCTGAAGTGGGGTAGACACAAGGTACTTTTTGGCTATTAGGCTGACAACTGTTTCACCAAAAATATGTAATCTGCATACGGAGGCATTACAGCTCATTGCAATTCATTTGTGGAGTAGCCTTGCTTAGTAAATAATCCAACACTAAAAAAATCTAGCACTTCATTAGCCTGTATCTTGTGATGGAAAAGGTTCAAACTTCACAAAATGTGACACACTGCATCATTACCACATTCTTTGCAAATGCAGGCAAGTGTAAGGATACCAAATTTTGCAGACATCCTAAAGTACCATTTGACTTCCTCAACAAAATGGCCAAGAAAAGCCAGTCAAAACTCTGCAGCTATAATATGCCTGTCTGCCTCAGTGAAATTTGGTAGGCTCATTCATAATGGCATATTGATGCTATTTACCCAGTTTCAATCAGATCTGCCATAAAATGTTGCTACAGCAAGCTACATGTTTTCACCTTGTTCCTCTGACATGGTTTGGTCTATCTTCAGAATTAATTTTGCCTTTAAATCCTTACATAATACACCGGCTCCTCTTTGTGCAGCCTTTTTCTGACTGGTGCTCATTTCAGAGGATTCTGGGAACATAGGAAGCCTTTCATCCGTTTTTTTGTATGTGTAAAATTAAGAGGAATTCCTCCACATATACTTGATCGTCCTTACACAGCGGTCTATCCACAAAGCCACACTTAAAGGGACCCATATTCTATGTTCTTGTATGTTTTTCACTGGGTTCATTTGTGAGGTTTTGCACTGAAACGGAATTCATCTTCACATAATCATAACCTTGCTTTAAAAATGTTTGTTGCTTTGACTTTAGAACTAATGTAAATAATCTCTGTTCTAATGGCTCACTTAAAAAACAATCTAGGCAGAAACACCATGACTTCAGTGTGAATAGACATGTAAATGTGCTGTATTTGCAGCTTAGATTCCGTAAACCAATTGCCTGGACTAGGGAATGAATGGTACATTTTAAAGC
The DNA here is from genome assembly GCA_037974445.1 of Brycinus macrolepidotus. Lineage (NCBI taxonomy): Eukaryota > Metazoa > Chordata > Actinopteri > Characiformes > Alestidae > Brycinus > Brycinus macrolepidotus. The sequence continues at coordinate 8,129,429 of JBBPCZ010000142.1, read as the reverse complement.
TTCAACATTGTTTATGTACTACATTTACAAAAAATGAGGAAAATTTGTTTTTCCATGATACAGGCTTCTCATCTCTTAAAACTAACACTGTTTAATGTGTAGGACACTGAAAATATGTTGAAACTTTTGTTCAAATTCTGTAAATTCCCCAAGATATGCATATTCAAAAAGTACTAGCATTCAAAACATGTCATTTAAACCTGTACTGTTTACACACAATTCTCTAAATGCTAGAAATAATGTTTCCCAAGCAGAACCTTTAGATGAGTACGCATATGGTATTTGGAAACCTTTCTAAAAGATTTTTGATCGTGTTACTAAAATCTACAAAAATAATGCAAGTGGCAAGATAAAACTAAAATACTATTCTGAACACGTCCACAGTAGTTTAGTTGTAAACAATGTTTGAAATTAGACTCTGTAAAGCACTGTATCTGCAACCTGACATCATTTATGGAATTTATGAAGATCTCCATATCAATCTCATACAAAAGGTTCTGTGAACAGTATAAGTTTTACATCTTTTTAAAGTAATCAGGGAATGTGTCTTAGTCCAGGAACTAATACTCAAACAAGTAAGATGTATTGTAGGGTTTTATTCTTAAATAACCTACAAAGAGCAGAGAAACAAAAACAAAAACCCATGATAGGAGGCAAAGATGTGAAGTTACACTGATGCTGATACCAATTTTACATCTTCAAAACTGCAGAGAGGAATAGCATTTAAGAATATTTCACATTAAAACCCATGTTAAAATTTGTCCTCCGTCTTTACAGAATTAAAAAAATAGACCTGCCTACAATCATAATCGGTTACTCTTTTCCCCCCTCCCCTCTTCTTTTTGGCAAAGTTGATATCCCTCACATAATTTCCTTTCAACTAACCCCAAACCAATACATTATAGTGATATCTTCAAGTAACAGATAAGGGAGTTTTTTTCCTCACTGAAAGTCCACATTAAAGTTAAAACCAGATGGAGACTCAAAGCTGTGCAAAAAAGATTTGTAGGACATCTGAAATGAAAAAAATGTTCACATTTACACTGACAAATCCCTGATAGAAGCAGTTTAAAAGATATTTTAAAAAAAACAAAAAACACAATTCACTTTCTGCTTGCTTAAATATTGGCAATGTCATATTTGATCTTCTGAAATCTCATATGAATGCACACTTCACACACAGTTAAGTCCACTTTAAAAAAGATGAACAGTTCATGTCTGTCATTCACTTTCACCACCCACATACAGCATTTCATTATTAATTCTCCATGTACAGCCTCTAACAATAAGTACATTTTTTTTTCCAAAAAAAGGCCCACAGGTGTATATTTAAGGAATTAAACTTCTCTATTAAAATATAGAATATTAATAAAAGGTCTAAAATACAGACAAAATTAAAACATTACACAAAGCAACTGGCTGTTGAACACGGTAGCTGTAGGAAACCACTGATTTCATTAGTTCAGACATCCACGTGCACTTGTGCCCAACAAGAGGGGAAGAAAACCAGTGGACAGTCTTGAGCCACTAATTGCCTTCTGCTATGGGCAACGCCAAAAAAAATAAAATAAAAAATTTGATCAGTCTTCATTCTGTAAGAACAGAATTCATTCACCCTATCCATCTGATCAAGTCTTCTGCCCCACATCATCTATTCCCTCGTAAAGTTCTCCACCTCACAAATGCCAAAACTACCTTCCCCACCCTAAAAAATTAGAATTAAAATTCAAAGTCTTCATCTGCCATGTCAATAGCCCATGCAAACTTCTCACGTTGAGTTTTGTTGTAGATTTTCTCAATAGGGACACCCCATTTCTTGCACCTGGGGAGAGGGGGTTGATTTAGTTGGAGGATACAACTTTTCACCAAGAAAAATTCATGAGATTCTAATATAAACATGGAAACAGACGTATGTGTGTGTGTGTGTGTGTGTGTGTGTGTGTGTGTGTGTGTGTGTGTGTGTGTGTGTGTGTGTGTGTGTGTGTACTGACCAGGCAATAGAGATACGTGGGTCCAGGTAGTTTAGTTTGGAGGTGCTAAGGGCAATCTGTTTGTTCTCCTCACGGTCTGTGGCCTGCACCTCCAGCTTCATCAGCTGCTCCTCTATCCTCTGCACCGCTTTCTTTTTCATCTCTACAGCTCTGAGTTCAACATCATAATACCCAGTTAGTCCTACAAGACAGTGGACGAAGCCAAGTTCTACTTAGCGCCCTCCAGGCAAATATTTTTTTCTTACTCACTTCTTGGATTTCTCATCTCTGCGTACTTTGGCGTCAGCCTTGGCACTCTTCAGTTCTCTTTTAGCATCAGCAAGCTGCTCCTTCTTGGCATCAATCTGATTTTAATGGACAAGATTTTTTTTAGTGTGGCAGTCAAAACAAGAATATGAAATTAAATGTACTTATAGTAGTGACAACATCGCATACCTTTGTTTGAAGATTCTGCATGGACTTTTCAAAGGTTTTGGGAGGGGCCCTCTGGTGGTTACACAGGATGGCTACAGCTCTGTTGGCCCGGTTATAAGAGAGGATCTTGGCAGGGATGTTTTCATCGGCTGTGAACAAGGACAATTGGTGTCAATAAGGTGTCAAGAGAAGTTAGGGAACTGCAAAAGATGTTTTAATCTGAAGTTCATCAATTGACCCTAAAGACATTGGATGAGGCTTACGGCTAGTCAGTTCCTTCAGCTGCTGCTGCAGTGTGATGGATGCATTGTAGGTACGGAACACTTTAGCAGTCAGGCCATCCATCAACTCTTGAAGATGCTTGTTAAGAATGGTAGTCTGAAGTTTGGGGAGGGAGAGATTTAGGTATTGTAAGTAAGTAAATTAATTTCTGAAATGTCCTGGGGGGGAGGGGGTGTGTGTCTTACATACATTTAGCCGGTCAAACAAGTCATCTTCTGGCTGCTTGTTTTCCATGAACAGTTGCAGATTCTTGAAAACCTGACGACACACAATTATGCACTGAAATTACTCAAAAATACCAAGATCCACACAAAAGTAAGAACAAGATGAAGGGCGCATCTGAAGATTTTGATGTCACTTATGGACAAACCATAAAGCCTCATGGCAGGGAACATTCAGCTTACTCTCTTTTCCACAGGGACTTTATTGTAGTAACGGATCGAATCTTTTCCCGGGAAGTCAAATTCCACCACATATTCCTGGGCATCCTTCTCTGGATACAACTTGAGATGCTCCACTCGGAGCGAACAGCAGCCCACCGTATCTGCCGTTTCTCCTTCTTCTTTTTCATTTCCTGCTCTCAGAGCCAGCTAGAAGTACACACACAAAGTTAACACAGGCCATTACGACCACGGAAGAGGTAAAAATAAGGGAATCTGAGAAGAGAGAAATTATGGTTGCTTCTATTTGACCTGTTTCAAAGAGACACCAAATGTACGATGCCCAAGTACTGCCAATTTAAATGCACAGATTTGATATATAAAATGGAGCAAGAGACCTTGTCAATGAAATAGAGGGCAACAGCTCTCTGCCTGATCCTCATCTCCTTAGACTTCCAGTCTTCTCTGTACTGAGCCCGTAGACGGTCGACACATTTCTTCAGCCGACGTGCAGTCTCATACTTCTGCCAGTCCTTCTCCCCCTGTAAGGTCCAACAAAATATATGATGAACTTTAAGGTTTAATTTTAAGACATTTTACGACAAGGTCTTGGCATGAAGCCTCGGTGTGTGCTTTTTATTAGTATGTGGATCAAACTGACTATATTTGCACCTTGATCCTAGAGCTGGGGTTCAGCATGATGTACTTGATGGCACCTTGGATGTTCTCAGTCCAGGACACCAGCCACGTCACTTTGCTGTCATGTCTCACCTCTTTCCATTTTGTTCCCGGAGGAGGCTTAGGATGCTGAGAGTCCCTGAGGATGAAGATTTTTTTAACCGGAGTGCAATGCTGACATTCATTTCATTTGGTTTTCATAAAGAAGCAGTTAGTGAGCCTTCTCACAGCAAGAAGCACAAAGAGACCTCAAACACTTTTAAATTACAAATGTATACCAATCATCACTATTTCAAAAAGTTGACTATGGAATGTTCAGAAAAACATGCAGTGTGCACATGAAGAATGTTGTTGAGACCCTGAAACTATTACACACAGGATGTCCACAAAAGCCCAGTGTGTAACACATTTAATTATAGCCGCACCTGCTGCAGTTGATAATGACGTCCTCCGGCCGGATGCGGCGCTTTAACATTCCCGTTTTTGGATGGTCTCCTCGGCCACGGAACAGGCCAGGTGGCTCAATGCGAAAGTTGGCAATTCTCTCACGGTGATTGTCCATTATACAGAAGCCATACTCCTGCAGGATACGCTCATTTTCCTCTTTGATTTTCTGGAGGGAGAAAAGGAGGCATTACATATTACATCGTCTCCACTTTTGCTACACTACGGGAACATAAACAAGTTGACAATGTGCATGCTTGTATTACTGAGCATACCTGTTTATCCTCTTTAGTCATGGCTTTCCTGGCCTCTGACTGAGCTTTAAAATATTCACTCATCTCACTGAAGTCGCACTTGTTCAAGTCTGTGATCTTCGCCTTCTCTTCTGATGTCATTTCCTAAAACAATTTTAAATATTACTTTTTCACAGGTAAGCTCATTGTTTCTAACAGATATTGTAAAAGGCTTTAAATAGTTACCTTCCTCCAGTCTTTAAAAAAGTTCTTCCGGAAAATGTCCTTGGTAGTGTATTCATGGTCCAGCATTTTAGCAAAGAAAGTTGCTACTTCTTCTGCTCCTGGGCTGAGTTTCATATGTTTTCCTGTACAGAGACACACAAAGAAAAACAAAAATGATCTCAAACTGAATAGTGAATGGGTGAGCAAAGGGGCAAAAAGACAGTCTATAGTGCAATTTCTGCAGTTTCAAAACCAGCTGGGAAAAGGCTGATTTTCAGTTACTGTGTAGTGATAAATGCCATACAGAAAAAACAGAGCACAGAAACTTCAAGGTCTCACCATCATAATAGAACTTTACGTGGCTGGGAACAGGCTCGTACGGTGGAGCAAACACAGGTCCTTTATGCTCCAGAAATTTCCATTTCACGCCATCTGTATACCTCTCCTCTTCCCACCTACCAGACATAAAGGAAAGAGAGAAGAGAAAATAAATGCGTAATACACCAACAAAAAAAAAAACCCTTAAGACAGCAACAAACCCATAAAGACAATCAACCACTGAAATTCTATAAATCAAATGAGACACTACCAAGTAGGCAAACTATAAACAGGAAAAGATGGGAAACTTAACCATTTCCACTTCTCTTCTGGCTCTTTCTTCGCTTTCTTTTTGCCATCTGTTCCTACTTCCCCTTTCTTGTCTTTATTTTTCTTTTTGGGCTTTATGTCCTGTTAAAAATGGCAGATTCAATTTTTTACAGCTCAACAAGAAAAATGAATGAAATTTTAGCTGACAAGCAGATGTAAAATGTGTTTATACCTCCTCTTCCTGTTTCCTTTTCTTTGCTTTCTTCTCAGCTTTGTCATTCTCAGTTTTGATTTTTTTGTGCTTGAACTCAGCACTGAAAGATCATCAAAAAAAAGGTAAGTAAACTGTTTTTTTTTTTAATTTTCAGTCAAACCATAAATGCTTTGGCCAATTTCAGAGCAGTAATGTTTGACACTCATAAGTGCAGTGGTGTTAGAGGTTAGATTTTTTTGCTGCGAGAACAATAAGAAAAGTGTGAAGAGTCACTCACTCATCATCATCACGCTCTCTCTTCAGCGACTTGTTTTGTTTGGGCGAGTGGTAGAAGTCTTCGCTTTCTGGCTCTGACTTTATGCGAGGAGGGCTGCAGACAGACAGATTCAGTTCTCTCATCATTATGACACACAGGCTTTATGGAACACCGTTTGCTCAAAGGAATGCACGTGATCTGAAACAATGTTTAGGTAGGTGGTATGTGCCAAAGTAACATCCATAAGAATGCTAGGACTCAAGGTTTCCCCAGCAGAACATTGCCCAGAGCATCAAACTGCCTCTGCCGGCTTGCCTTCATCCCATAGTACATCCTTGTGCCTTCTCTTCCCCAAAAAAAAAAAAAAAAGTACACCCACCTCTTTTGGAGAAAGCAAATCTATTTCCTATATATAAAAAAAACAAGGGAGGGGGCACTGCTACAAGGGAGGAGCAACTGAGGAACTGATCTTGATGTGCGGGGCATCACTTCCGAATCCCATCTAGCATCAACCATTTGAAAATGCCAGGTATGTCAGAATGTATCTGCACTGCATACATACCAAGACCATCACTGCTTGTCCTGGAGCTTCTTGATATTTCGGTACTGATCATTCAGGAAGTGGTACCAATTTAGTGTCGGTTCTCAACACCAAACCCTACTGACAGGCAGCGCAGGACAGGAAAGCCATCCAGAGGGTTGTAAGGATGGCAGGAAATATCAGGTGTACACTTCCGTCCATCTTTTAGACCATGTGTCGGAACAAGGCCAGCTCCATTATACAGGACCTCAATCACCCTTGTCTACAACTGTAGGATCCCATTGTTACTATTTATTATGCCATCACTGTACCGCACTTGGTCATTTTTGCACCACTTATTTTATGTTTAAATTTTATGTACAGAAGTGGGGAGTAGGTATTACATTGTATTTGTTACACGACAAAAAAATATCTTGAATCTTGAACTGACTGTTCACTTGCTTAATATTTCCCACTCTTTGACAACTGGTATTGTAACAAGATGTTATACACTTAACCTTTGATGTTAAGATAAGATAAACCTTTATTAGTCCCACAAGTGGGAAATTCACATAGTTACAGCAGAAAGTGGACAGTACAAAGGTAAGAGCAGCAGAAAGTGGCAAAACAATAGATACAAAAACAACTAATACAAAATATAAAAAATATAAATAGACATTTGTACTGTATGTGTATGCTAATATATGTGTCTATATAAACCTATACATGTATGTATATAAGTTGCATCTGTTGTACCAGAATATTGCACACAGAGAAAAAAAATATTGCACAGAAGTGAAATATTGCACTTAAGAGAAACTTCCACTTGTCAGTCCATGGTAATGGATCGGTGTACTTTTAAACTGTATTTTACTGACTAAACATTTTTCAGCCCACACATTCAAAAATAAAAAGATGTTGAGACTGAAAGTTAAATTAAATTAAAATTTGTAAAAGTGAGATGAACAGAGATTTCCAATTAAGTCATTTTGAAAGAATGGAGTACGAGTTTGAGCAAACAAATAGGTTTTTCATTTGCATCATCTGCCATAATCTGTCCTGCTTACTCACCTAGCAAAGCCATTCTCTCTCTCTCTCTTTGACTCGCCATCAAAAGACTAAGATACAAATTCAGAAAAAGAAAGAGTCAGCACAAGCTCCATTCCACAGTGGGTTCATTACAGCCTTATGGTGGTACAGATATTTGGAGTATTCAAAATTACGCAAATAGTGGGAAAATAAATAAATAAATAAATTTACCCTTTCCTCCTTTCTCTTCTCTTTGTTCTTGTCCTTCTGCTTGTCTGAAGATCCATCTTTGTGTTTCAGCTTCTCCTTGTCTCTGTGTTTTTTATCTGAGGAGTCCTTGTGCTCACTGCCAAAGTACAACAAAAGAAATAAAATAAAAACAGCAGAGAAAAGCAATCCAGAGCAACATGCACATATAATCATGCTTATGTTGTTTATGGAGAAAGCTGTATAAAGCCAAAATTCCTTCCTGTGGCTCTGCAGACCACACCTTGCTTATCAAAACAACAAGCAAGAGTCCACAAAAGCAGAGCTTGACCATAAACGCAACCACATACACAAAATAGCAAGACGTAGAAACTGACTGAGTGAAAAAGGAAGCAGTGAGTCATACCTGTTGCTGTACTTTGATTTCTCACGTTCTTTGTCTTTCTTGTGGTCCTTGCGTTTATGTTCCTTGTCCTTATACTTATCTTTTTGTTTGTGAGAATCTGCCATGGAGAAATTTTAAATTATGCAGCACACAGAAGGGACATTAAACAACTGGCAGTAATACCTCAGCAGATCAGCAAGTGCATCCCAACTGCCAAATTCATAAATGTCAGTCAACACACTTTGATATTCAGGCAAGAACAGACAACCTGACAAACTTTTACAGGGGTCAACTCACAGACAAAATAGCTGCATATACCCAGCTGCCTGATATCCACCTGCCATGTTAGTCACAGCATGTAGGTTTTGGCTCTTTTCTGTTCAGAGTGTGGAGGTCAAAGTCAAAGTGAACTTTGTCATCTCAGCTATATACACGTATACAGTGAGACAAGACAGCATGGTTCCAGATTTTGCAGAGTACAAAAGGACACAAAACACATACATAAATAAACTATAAACTAGAAGCAAAAATGTGCAATTTGGTGTCCAGTTCCTGCAATGACCATGGCAATCTAGGCTATGTTTACAGATGGACATGTGGAAGACAGCTTGAGAGCAGCTCCCTCTAGTGTTTAAACTCAGCTTTAGCCTTATTTAATTCAAAATGTGGCTGAATTCCATCCAAACTCACACCACATCTTAACAGATATGCATGTGTCTAAAACAGTAGTAATATTACACACATTCAGCTTCTAATATCCTAATATAACAACTTCATATCAACATGGCCCTTTCCAAACCAGGCATCTCTTCTTGTTTGTTCAGATTTTAATTTTTCTACATACAACCCAAATTAGAAAAGTTGAGATGTATTTACAAACAAATAAATTTACTTTGATTTTTTCTTTTCAAATAGTATGAACCCAAGATATTTAATGTTTTTTGTAGTCAACTTCATTTAATTTGATAATATATGTCCATTCCTGCATTTCAGGCCTGCAATGTTTTGGCACTAAAGATACTAAGTGATAAAGCATTCAGGTGTTTTGTCGATATTCTGCAATACTGATTCGTCAGACCACAACACACACTTCCACTGTGTGACAGCCCATCCCAGATGCCTCTGAGCCCAGAGAAGTAAACACTGCTTCTGGATATGGTTAATATCATGCCTCTTTTTTGCACAGCAAAGTTAAGTGACATTTGTGAATGTAGATCAATATTGTAGTGCTTGACAAAGGTTTGGCAAAGAAATCCCTTGCCCGTGTGGTTATGTCAGCTATCAATGAATGATGGTTGATGCAGTGCCGTCTGAGGGATTGGAGATCACAGATAATCAAGCTTAGGCTTGTGCCTTTGTCCTTGAATCATTTAATGATATGCACTGTAGAGGGAGAAATATGCAAATCCAATCTTTATGGGCCACTGTTTTTAGACATACCAATAATTTTCTTACACATCTGTTGACACACTGGAGATCCCTGCCTATCATTTTTCCCCCCAAAGACTCAGCCTTTTGTGGATACTGCTTTTATACCAAATCATGATTACAATCATCTGTTTACACCTGTTTGAAACCACTTCATTACAGAAATGGACGTATATTAACAAATGAAGTGAAACTGATCAGACAAAACATGAATTATCTTGGGTTCAAGGTAAACATTCTGTATGTCTGTATCTGTTACAGCTAAAGGTTGAAAATAAAGTGGAGCTGATGTTACAAGTTTTTTTCCTGTAGAAATCTGCACACTTCCTCACTGCATGCGAAGACAGAGCTTAAATGAACACACACCAGACAGTGCAAACACCACAACAGGTTCCAAACATGGACTTAGTTTCTATAAAAGAAGTAAAATTCCAGTATATAAGGCTTAAAAAGTGGCACATAAACACTAATTCTAAATTTGTAATTTTGCATTTGAACATTCATTCAATTTTTGCGTACACACACTTGTATTTGTAGGCTTGGAAGCGCATCAGCTAAATCAGCTGTCAGTGTCAGACCACATTTAGGCTAACCTGGCTAACTTCTAATACAACTGTTACGGTTTATAAAGGTATAATGAATCTTTTCATTGTGAATGAAAATTGCATGGGTACTCAGAATGAAACTGTGAAGGTGTAACAGGAATAAGATAACATTGTTTATCATGTAAAACGTATTTAAAACAGCCAATATTACAAAATATTACAAAACTATTTGATTTTAACATACAGTGGGTGCTCAAATTCATTCAGTATGTGTACATTTTTACCTTTTAACACATGCCCAAAGATCGGATGGTGTAAAGCTTTGTTTTTGTGTCCTTTATCATACGGTTTTTAAACCTAAAGCATAAAGGCAAAGTTCATCAGAAGTGGGCTATAGATCCACATCATTACAGTTTGGTTACTCTTTAAAAAAGAATGTTAATCTACGATTATTTTTAGTAAGGAACCATAGCCTATTCGGTCATCTTCTTCGGGATAACGGGGACAGATCCGCCGGTTCTGCTGTTCCACACTATATGTCCATCTTTAATGTTTCTACATTCTGACCGCTGGAGAAAAAGAAAATGGCGCAGAGACTAAGTCCGTAACCCCCCAACCCCGACTTTCAAAACCACTATAACAGCTGACCTGCAAACTATCTGCAAAATTAACAGAATATTTACAAACTTCACCTCTTTATTTACCACAACCCGACGTCCAGTTTACTAAAAAGACTAAACAATTTCTGTTTCTGGGGCCTAAATGTGAACAATAGGCGGTTTTCACAGGGAGAGGGGACTTAGTCTCTGGACGCCATTTCTGCCCTCACTAACTAACAGAGAGGGAGAAACATAGAAATCACTGGGTTTGTGTGGGTTAATCGACCAACACTTACCACCATATTTGGATCCAGAGTCGCTCTGTGGAATAAAAAGAGTAATTTAAGTTAACCGCAATATCACCAGCTTGCTAACTTTAAACTTACCACCGGACAGTTAGCACGTTAGCGCACCAAACTAGATAAAAAAAACAAAACAAAATCAACATCAAGCCTAACAAAGAAAAGACTGAAATGGATTTATACTAAAACTACGGAGTACTCTACTGAATCTTGGTGAACAAAACCTGACAATAAACATCGAAACGTGATCATTTATTGTTCTGCACTCAACCCGACTACCTGCTACGGTAGCCTGCTAGCTTAGCACTGTTGATAAAAGACGCGACGGTTTAAACAGTAGCTGCAGTAATAAAAGAAAATCTACTAAATACATTTACAAACCTTTACCTGAGAATCATTGTGAGAATGGTCCCCGCTCATTTCAGCTAATCTTTGTCTCTAAAAACGAGGTTAAAAGCGAATAAGAGTGAAATGCCGGCGCGCAGCTGCAGCAGAAATGGAGAAACTCGCGTTGTGTAACAGACAAGTCCGAAATCTTGGCTACTGCCCATGCGCAGGGGTTTAAAGGCGGGGCCCGCGAGTGCCTCTTTAAGCCCCGCCCATACAACGTGCCTACACCGGGAGAGCGTATTTCTCAAATTATGATCCCTACTTCCGAATCCCTAAACCCTTCACAGTGAAAACCCGCACGCGTTACAGGGACTACTGTTTTTTGGATTAAACTATGTGGGAAACTACTAGTCAGTGTAAAAACTGTTAAGAAACAGCATGGTCACTGTGATAGAGCGCCCTTGGGATGAATAGCAGTGGCGTTTGTGATCCAGAACTAATCATCCGATATCAGTGACCTCATTAATGCTCTTATGGCTGAATCCAATAAAATCTGCCCAGCATTGTTCCAGCATAGTGGAAAGCTTACCCACTATGAGATAGAAGCAAAGGGGAACATAGTCCTTACTAATACCCTGCAGCTGGTGGCCTAGTGGCCAAGTGGTTACAGAGTTGCCCCTATGATCAGAAGGTTGTGGGTTTGAATCCCAGGACTGCTAGTGGCATCTCTGAGCAAAGTACTGTCTCTCCACACTGCTCTCTGGGTGCTGTGTTCCTGGCTGCCCACTGCTCCACTTGGTGAATGGGTTAAATGCAGAGAAAGAATTTTGTGCTGTTCATGCTGTATTGTGTTTGCAAATGGTCACTTTACACTTTTAATACTGAAGAAATGTTGGATGAGCACTAGTCTACAAACTGTTTGACATTGAATGTAGCTGGAATTCAGCCCTATATACTGAGGGTCCTGTGTTCTCTCACTGAACGTCTCTAGGAAACAGCTCTAATCCCAGCTATAATCTAGGAAACAGCTCTAATCCTATCTAATATCAGCCTCTATGTTTCCTAAAATTCTTCAGGCTCAAAAATCTTGCTCAAAATCACTGTGATCTGACAGAACATTAATTTCTTCTATTACTTCATATTTTAAGACTGACATTTGTCACTTAACAAATTTAATGTAGTGAACTACCTAATCTAAAATACATTCATGCTGTTGTCACAATGTTACTTTAATTTACTAACTTGCTAATTGGCTAGCTAAGACCTACACAACAACAAGCTAGCAATAACAAAAAAGAAAGACAGTGTACTTTAAAGCACTTCAGGCAGATAAGCCATTATTAAAAATATCTTACACCCTGACCTCCTAAAATTGATTTGCATTGTAAAGTCTGCCCCACTAGAAGGGGCAAGTGCATTCCGATAGAAAAACTGGCTCCTCACTGTTCCCTACATCACCTCATGCCTTAAAATTTTTTTGCCTCTTAATTTTCACAATGTTAGCGTTCAGCCTAGTCTGCAAGCACAATGAGTGGTGTACCTGTGTGGCCAGTAACTGTAGTTTGTTACTATACTGAAGCTTAAATTTTCCAAAACAGTCAGAACACACAGTGCATCACAGCTGTGATGCACTGTGTGTTCTGACTGTGTATGGGGTTGTATTGGGGTTGTATAGCTGCAGGCCAGTCAAAGTGCCCATGCCAACCCCAGCCCACTACAGAAAATGCCTACAATGGACATTTGAGCATCAGAGCTGGACTATAGAGCAATAGAAAAAGGTGACCTGGTCTGATACATCTACTATGTGGACAGCTGGGCGTGTCACTTTCCTGGGGAATAGATGCTACCAGGATTGAATTACATTACGGTACATTAATTTGGCAAATGCTTTTATCCAAAGTGACAATTTGAGGAAACATTCAAGCTTCACAACAGTGTGAGAACCAGAGGAGAGTTCTAATAGCTAAAATCTTTATGCAGGGAGTAGTACAAGAAGATTTTGCATTAGGAGAAGAGATGTTCTCTGAATAGATGAGTCTTCAGGAGGTTTTTGAAGATAGAGAGGATGCACAATGGGAAGAAAGCAAGCCAGCAGAGGCAGTATGATGTTCTGGGCAATATTCTACTGGGGAATGTTGTATTCTGGCATTCATGTAGTTGTCACTTTGACACGTACCACTTACCTACACATTGTTGCGACCAAGTACACCCCTTCATGGCAACGGTGTTGCCTAATGGCAGTGGCCTCTTTAAGTTGGAAAATGTGCCCTGCCACGCTGCAAACATTATTCATGAATAGTTTGAAGAACATGACAAAGAGTTTAAGGTGTTGACTCACAGTCCCTAGATCTCATTATGACTGAGCATCTGTTGGATGTGCAGGAAAAACAAGGGTTGTCCATGGAGGCCACATCTCACAGTTTGCAGAATAAAAGAATTTGCCACCAAAGCACACCTGTGAGTTGTGATGAGTTGATTTTCTCAGACCCATGAATTCTGTATTTTTTTGGGTGTCCTTTGGGTGGTCTTTTGAAATTCTCTCCCCAAATGGTGCGAAGATCTGTCTTTCTCGCCGCAGGTTGACCACATCTCCAGGACATGCAGATATCTTCTCTACAACATCAAAAGAATCCGACCCTTTCTCACCACAAAAGCTACGCAGTTACTCGTCCAGTCTCTTGTCATCTCTAAACTGGATTACTACAACTCTCTACTGGCTGGACTTCCACTGAAGTATGACTTCCACTGACTTCCACTGAAGTATGACTTCCACTGACTTCCATAACCACTTCAGCTGATTCAGAATGCAGCTGCGAGGTTAGTCTTCAATGTTTCGAAATTCTCACACACCACACCTCTACTAAGGAACCTTCACTGGCTCCCTGTGGCCCCCCGCATTTAGTTCAAATCCTTAACACTTGCCTTCAAGGCCAAGAATGGGCTTGGACCTCCTTACCTATTAGCACTTATCAAGCAGCGTGTCACTTCTCATCCTCTCAGGTCATCAAGCACTGCTCATCTGGAACCTCCGTTGCTCAAAAGAAGAGGAAGACATGCGTCAAGACTCTTCTCAGTCTTGGCCCCCCAGTGATGGAATGAACTCCCTCTTCCGTTCAGATCTGCGGAGCCTCTCACTGTCTTCAAGTGTAGTTTGAAGACCCACCTCTTCAAGGAGCACCTTGGTGACTAACTAGGCCATTTGTTATTGATTACTCATTTCTTCTTCACTATATTCATTCAAAAAAAAAAAAAAAGCCCTTTGGGCACTTACACTCTTACTCCTTGCCTTCCTTACTTTTGCCTTAATCTCTGATTTTTCATCGACAAGAGTTGTTTAGGTGTGTAACCTAGCTGGCATTAACTTGGTTGAATAGCAGATTATGATTTAAGTGTCGCATTTCAGGTTGAAGAACAAATTTGGACTACTTGAGCACTGATGTACGTTGCTCTGGATAAGAGCGTCTGCTAAATGCCGTAAATGTAAATGTAAATTCAGACCTTACTCTCCCTAATACTGCAGAATGAGACAACATGAAGCAGCTCATTAACTATTATTCTGATGTAACAACAGCCTAAATCCTGTCTGTGATGGACTGAGATAAAACAGTGCAGTATTAGGCTGAGCTGGTCCTGTTCATTCATACTGAGATCAAGCCTGCATTAATTTCTCTCTCTCTCTCTCTCTCTCTATCTACAAATAAGCCTAACAAAATCTTAACCTCAGTAACCAAATTTTCCTAATTTGGGGTGAAATCAAAAATTTCCTTGTGAGGACCAGCAAAATGTCCCCACTTCTGCCAATTTGTTGGTACTGCCTTCATTCTGTGGACGCTTACAAAGAGATAAATACAAGCCACACAACACACGCATGCATGCACGCACGCACACACACACACACACACACACACACACTGGTCTCCTTATTACACTTTACAGAAAGAGAAAAAAATCTATCAAGAAACTCATTTTCCTATTCAAAATTAATCTTGGCTTTTGAGTGGTGAATCTGCAGTGGAAGTGCAGAGCAGAAGAAGAAGAGGGCGGAGCTGGGTGTCTTTACTTTTGAAAAAACGTTCATGTGCATACGGTGTTCTAGTTTATATCCCTAAATGTCATATCCATGCGACATATCATATTATGCGATGTAAATAAAGTTCACTAACATGGAAAGGAACGTCAGAAGGAACAGTAAAGGAACAGTAAACAGCATCTGCACTGAAGCAGTTTGTTTGAGGTAAATTATTTTGTTATTGCGTTGTTTTGCCCCCCACCCATACTCCAACAAGCCCCACGCTTCTGAATTGGTATACAGAGCGTAAATCACAATTGAAAACAGCAACAAAAGACAGATCGATTCAGAAGAAACGTCACCAAAAAGACACTCATGTAATTTGACGTTTTGTGTCACTGATTCATAGTTAGCACAGTGCACTGCAAATGTTTTTTAAAAAATTATTTTCATTCTTCAACACCTGTTCAAAGTTTGAAATATACCCAATACAGTTTCCACCACACTCTGAGCAACTACTCAGTAATTAAAGATTCATTGCTCCTCAAATAGGTCCCTACCAGGATAATACTACCCTGGATATTTAGGTTTTTAGGAGAAATACTGCATCCCCAGCAACAGTGGGAATGTTTGCAACAGTGAAAATGTTGCATCCTCAGCAATGGAGAAAGATTTTGTGTAATTATAACGAAGAATTATGGAATGTTGGGATGCAAAGAGCAGGATTTAATAATTGTGATAATGAGATTAGTCTTACAATAAGTATACTACAGATTTATGGGTAATTCCTTATTTTATACAGTAATTATACAGGGACACTTAATTGTTCTACCCAGAATAAAGGCCAGGACAGTCAAGAAAATTAAATCAAACAATATACCAACAGCGTTTCCACAAGCAGTCATACTGGCAGTAGTGGCAGAACGACCATCCATAAGAGCCACATAAAAGCCAAAAGTCAGAGGATTTGGCATTTGAAAGTTAAAATTATTTAAAGTATCTGAGTAAACACTGTGCTGGGAGAGAAACCGGTGAGTATGTTAATGTTTGCAAGTAAATGAATATGAGAGTCAAACTCAAGCGTCGTTATCGGAAGCAGAAACGAGGAAGGGTGGCGGCGTTAGCTTGAGGCTAAAGGCTAACCCCACCAGACCAGCGATACCGTCCGTTCTCCTTGTGAACGTCCGATTGCTTGACAACAGGCTGGATTACATAAAGCTGCAGCGAGCTAACCTGTGGGAATTTAAAGACTGTTGTGTTTTTGTTTTCACTGAGACGTGGCTTCATGAAAATATCACCAACTCGGTCATACAGCTAGAAGGACTGATCATCTTCTGAGCAGACAAGGACGCCACTTTGTCTGGTAAGAGGGGACTGTGTGTGTACATAAACAAAGACTGGTGTACAAACACAGCCGCTGTTGTGAAGCACTGTTCTCCAATGACTGAAATATTATCAGTCAGATGTCTGCCTTTCTACCTCCCGAGGGAGTACAGCTGCGTGCTGGTGGTCACCGTGTACCTCTGCTGTGTACTAGTGTTAATGCTAACCAGGCGCTACCTGAACTGTATGAGGCCATATGCAAGCTGCACCCTGACTCATTTTTAATCATAGCTGGGAGTTCAATCACGTAAATTTGAGGTCAGTGTTCCCCAAGTTCTTCCAACATGTGAACTTTGCTACAAGAGGGGAAAACTGCTTGGACAATGTTTACACAAATGTGCATGAGGCCTACAAGGCCCTACCCTGCCCCCACCTCAGGGACTCAGACCACATCACTGTGTTCATGGTTCCTGCTTACAAGTCCCTGCTCAAATGCAAGTCCCTGTTCAAATGCACCAAATCGGTCCGCAGGAACATCCAAGTGTGCCCAAGTGGTGCAGTTTCAGCTCTCCAGGACTGCTTTGCTATGACAGCCTTGGACATTTTTAGGGAAGCTTCAATGAATGGTAACTTCATGAACCTGGAGGAGTACACAAGCTCTGTCACTAGCTACATCTCAAAGTGCATGGAGGATGTTACTGTCTCCAAGAGTGTCACGATGAGAACCAACCAAAAGCCCTGGATGATGAGCGAGATGCAGACTCTGCTAAAGACCAGAAATGCAGCCATTAGATCTGGAGACAAGGCTGCCTTCAGGGCGACCAGAGCCAACCTGTCTCGTGGTATAGCTGCACCAAAGACACACATTGTATGTGACAGGGCATTCAGGCAATCACAGACTACAAGCCCCACCCGCACAGCAGTGATGGTCATGCCTCCCTCTCAGACGAGCTGAATGACTTCTTCGCATGATTTGATCCACAAAACAAAGAGCCGGCGAAAAAACTTCACCTCCCTCCAATGAGCAAGTACTCTGTCTTTTCACAGGTAACGTGAGGAGAACCCTGTCGCGAATGAACCCATGCAAAGCTGCAGGACCCGACAACATACCTGGCCTCCGGGAATGTGCCGACCAACTGGCTGGTGTGCTCGTGGACATTTTCAACATATCCTTAAGGCAGATGTCCATGATTCAAATCCACTACCATCATCCCAGTGTCGAAGAAGTCATCAGTGATGTGCCTGAATGGCTACCATCCCATGGCACTCACTCCTATCATCATGAAGTGCTGCAAGAGGTTAGTCGTGGCAAACATTTGCATACTGGTCCAACAGATCCACAGAGGACGCCATCTCCTATGCCCTTCACCTCTCCCTGACACATCTGGACAAGAAAGACACATATGTCAGAATTCTTTTCATAGACTTTAACTCAGTCGTCAACACAATCATTCTTCAAAAGCTGATTGTGAAAATGATTGGGTTGGGTCTGAACACTACTCTCTGCAATTGGATCCTGGATTCTCTTGACAGAGAGGCCCCAGTCAGCACGGACAGGCTGCAACACCTCCAAAACCATCACACTGAGCACCGGAGCGCTGCAGGGCTGTGTGCTCAGTCCACTGCTCTTCACCCTGTTGACCCACAACTGCACAGCCACACACAACACCAACCATATCATCAAGTTTGCTGATGACACGACTGTGCTGGGGCTGATAAGCAGCAATGATGAGTCAGCCTACAGAGAGGAGGTGGAACAGCTGTCAGTGTGGTGCAGAGACAATAATCTCTCTCTCAATGTCAACAAGACTAAAGAGATGATTGTGGACTTCAGAAAGTCATGTCCTACCCACACTCCACTTAACATCAGTGGCTCTGCTGTGCTGGGAGCACCGAGTTCCTCGATGTGCACATAACTGAGGACCTTACATGGACAAGAAACACAACCTCCAAATCAAAGAAAGGACAGCAGAGACTACACTTCCTGAGACGGCTGAAACGTGCAAACCTTCCACCTCCCCTCCCCACCACATTTTTCAGGGGGACCATCGAAAGTGTTCTGACCAGCTCACTAGAAGAGACATTCTGCACACAGACTTTTCATAAGGCCTGCCGCATTGTGCAGGACCCTTCCAACCCCTCACATATACTACTCACACTCCTGCCATCAAAGAGGAGATACTGCAGCATCAGAGCTAGATCCGCTAGACTGCAGGAGGGTCCTCACTTCCTCTTCCCCCTCTACAAACTGTTTATACTGAACTTATACTCATGCACAGCCACTTTATCCAATATAAATAGACTGAACGTCACACACAAACAGTGTTGGGGAGTAACGGAATACATGTACCGGCGTTACGTATTTAGAATACAAAATATGAGTAACTGTATTCCGTT